>JAFHKQ010000004.1:2400000-3600000 GCA_017163955.1 Apiospora koreana
TCACGTCTTGCTAAGCGGCGGGAGGTACTGAAGCGGTGGCAACTAGAGACCTCGGAAAAAGAGAGCGCAATTATTCGCCACGACATGACCAATTCTGCTTGGATGAAGTCGATATATGGCTCGGAACACTTCAAGCACCAAAGGTTGCTTCAAGACCAACAAGACGACGTGCTGTTCCATTCATCGGAGTTCCTTAGGATGAGCCAAGACTTGACACGGCCGGGAGCGGTGTTGCAACAAAACAGCATCATCAAATGGAAGCTTGATAGAACCGAGGGCAGAGACAGGATGCGTGCCCGCCTGTTGCCTGACACAGAGCCGCAACTAGAGCTCTATCAACCTAAACGAAGAAACACAGATGCCTCAACTCGCGGGCTCGCCCCCTCTGTGCCTCCTGCTGCAGGTGCCAATGTGGCCACCTCAAACCCTTCAGATGCCGTGCCAAGTGGACAGCCGCCGTCTGAGGGCAATCAAGGCTACACCGAAGCCGAAAATGACGGCGAGGCTTCTCTGCAACCTAAAAGCGGAGAGCAGACGGTTGCTCCAGATGACGACTTTGAAATGGTAGATGATCCAAACGATCCTGAGCCGGACGAAGCTTTCGAAGACAAGAATCGTAGAGTCATGCGTCGTCTGGAAAGTGGAGATCTTGTCCAACAAGTATACAACATCTCGCGCATTGTTGGCTTGGAGGTCTGCGAGGGAATACTTCTTGTTGGCAAGAACGCATTGTACATCATGGATAACTACTTTCAAAGTGCAGAAGGCGAGATTGTCAACATCTGGGAGGCTGCCCCAGAGGATCGTGACCCGTTTGTCCAGATCATCACGACCGACAAAACCGATACGAAGGGTTTCTCGTCACGGCGAGGAACACAGGATTCCCGCAGTTGGCGTTGGCAAGATGTGATCAGTGTGTCAAAGCGTCGCTTCTTGTTCCGCGATGTGGCCATCGAAATCTTCTTCACAGACGGGCGGAGTTATTTGCTTACCACGATCAATCCAGCAGTCAGGGATGACATGTATATCAAGCTAGCGAGTAAAACCCCACACACCGCTGGAGCCGCGACACTTCCCAATCCAGAGGATGCTTGGCGGCTTGAGTCTCTCAAGATTCATGAAGAACCGACGCAAGGCATCGGGGCCAAATTCGGCGGCTTCTTCAACACATCGCCATGGAACCCTTCGTTGCGTAAGTGGCAAAGGGGGGAAATGTCAAATTTCCACTACCTGATGCTGGTCAACACAATGGCAGGCAGAACCTTCAATGATCTCACACAATATCCTGTCTTTCCGTGGATTTTGGCGGATTATACCAGCGAGGAGCTAGATCTCGAGGATCCGGCTACATATCGAGACTTATCTAAACCCATGGGAGCGCAGATACCAAGTAGGCGCGCCGACGCCATGGAAAGATACAACGCGGCTGTGGAGATGGACGACCAGGCACCTTTCCACTATGGAACACACTACTCCTCGGCCATGGTGGTAGCGTCCTATCTAATCCGCCTGCCCCCTTTTGTGCAGTCCCATGTGACGATGCAAGGTGGAACCTTTGACCATGCAGACCGACTATTCTACTCCGTGGAAAGGACGTGGCACTCCGCATCACGTGAACGAGGTTCCGATGTGCGCGAGTTGATCCCAGAGTTCTTCTATCTGCCCGATTTCTTGACCAATATCAACGGCTACGATTTTGGTACGCGTCAGGGATCGGGAGGCAAGGTCAACGATGTTGCTCTGCCACCTTGGGCGAAGGGGGACCCAAAGATCTTCATCGCCAAACAACGTGAGGCTCTTGAAAGTCCTTACGTCAGCCAGAATCTACACTCCTGGATTGACTTGGTGTTCGGTTATAAGCAACTTGGGGAGGCTGCTGTGCAGAATCTGAACGTGTTCTCGCCCCTCTCCTACCGCGGTGCAATGGATCTCGACAACGCGGGTGCCGATGAGCGAGAACATGCGACTAGTGTCATCTACAATTTTGGCCAGACACCTCACCAAGTCTTCACCAAGCCCCACCCTGGTCGTGAGAACATGAGGTTTCCCGCCAAGCGACTTGATACTACGAGCTTTGCGCTTTCCCGAATCCCCCATCCTCTGTTGGAGAGCCATGAGCGAGTCGCCTCCCTGATTTATTCCCCCAAACTAGATCGATTGCTCTGTTCGTCGCCGTTCCGACTCAACCTTCCCCCTTTCTTCGACAAGTATCTAGAATGGGGCTACGCCGATCACAGCATACGGTTCTATTTTACGGAAAATCGAAAGAATGCAGGAGTGAATGAGAATCTGCATACCGGCCAGATCTCGTGCATCTTCGTTGCGGACTCTAAGACGCTGGTTACGGCGGGAGAGGACTGTGTAGTATCTGTACACAACATCCAGACAGGGGCAAACAAGCCGGTTGAACTTTCGAGCCGGTCAAGTCTATTCGGGCACAAGACACCTGTCACCACTATTGCAGCTTCAAAGGCTTTCAGTACGCTGTTGACCATCTCGACAGATGGCCATGCCTTCCTATGGGACTTGAACAGGCTTGAGTTCGTGCGCAAGTTACCCAACAACCGGGCGGTAGAGTGCGCACGCATCAACGACATATCAGGCGAAATCATGCTCTGCTCCGGGCCAAACGTGGCACTGTACACGGTGAATGGCGATCTCCTTCTAGACCAGAACGTGTGCGAGGAGCATGATGACTTTGTGCAGTCGTGCGCGTTCTACGAGGGGTCGGGCAGTGAGTGGCTGGAGAGCTTCCTCGTCTTTACGGGACATAAAAGGGGTCGAGTCAAGATTTGGCAGAGGACTGTCAAGAACGGAAAGTGGACGCTGGAATTGATCCGACGACTCGACCACGCCGACACTAGGAGCGACTCGAGGGCCAACACGGAGGCTGCCATCACTTGTATTACGCCTATGCCGCAGCTTGTTTACACGGGCGACGACGACGGCCGCGTGGTAAGTTCAATGCCTACACTATTGACTAGTCGCTTGCGAGGGAATTGCTAACATTGTTTGACAGTACGAATGGAACCTGATACATAGAGAGAAGTAGAACAAATCTATGTTAGGGAAGCAGCAGGGTACAAAGGTCAAGTGGACAGACTGCTGCTTGCCTACTCGTTTCAGCTAGCTTGAACATGACGAAAAACAAAGGATCTACAGGTGTTAGTGCAACAGCGATAGAAGACAAGGCGTTAGGGAGAGAGAGAGGTTCTGCATTTAATAGTTGGAAATGACAATTGATGATGGGATGTTCCACCAGCCAACTCTGTCCGGGGAAGAAAATAGATGGTTGGCCTGTCGAGATACCCCTTTCCAAGGAGCCGAGGAGCCGAGCAGTTCACAAGTAGCGAGCGTGGCGTATGAAAAAGCGAAGCGATACGTCGTTTCGTGCAAATGATTAGTGCTTGAAATCAACAGGTCTTTTGGTGGTTTTACATTTGGCGTTGCCGTTTCCATTGTGTTCAACGTAGGCCAGCCAGCCTTTTCCACTGTGCTCGTTCGCCGTGATATGTACAAGAGCGACACCGCTCCCTCTTGGCATCCCCTGAATCATCCCTAGTTCCCGATTGGTTCCGCCATGTGCAGTACTTTGTTTTGTCTTTTTCTCGCTTTCTGACTTAATCGTCGTAGCCACTCAGCTGTTTCCGGGGTCCTGTGGGAACTGTTCGAGGCGCAATCATTAGTCTTGGCTGCTCTGCAAAGTTGGGAAGAGTTTGACGCACTCGGGTATGTCATGGGGATCGGGGGTGCTCGCGTGTAGCCGAGTCTTTGCTGGATGGGCGGGACGGTGACGAGCATGAGAGGGCCGGCGGCGCCGATGACGACCGAGTAGAAGTAGGCCGGGCGCTCGCGGGCAGACCAGCGCATGTAGCGGAGGGGGCCGGCCCAGAAGCGTGGTGTAGGGTTCGACATTGCTGTTGGCGCGCGAAGACGAGGGTAATGTTAGCTTTTGGCTGGAGATGGTCGTTCCTGGACGGGAGGACCAGCCAATTGACCGGACCAATGCCAAAGGCAAAGGAATGCGAGGAAGGGTGCAGACGTACTCAATTGGGCTGCTGCAACGGCGCACAAATGACAGTGGGAATCGGGGTATGCGGACTTGGATCTCTAATAAGAGTACCTATCGTCAATCGTCAATCGTCCATTGGAAGCTCTCGCTCGCGGGTCGTCGGTCGTCGGTCGTCGGCGGCCTGGTCTGGCAAAATGCCGGAGAAATAGAGCCTAGGCGCTAATTGGCGGTACTTGGGTACTTGCTGCTTGCCCGCCTTCCACCTTCCTCTCAGTCCTAACCTACCACCTACCACCTACCCATGTCACTGACCCAAGTAAAGTCTTGGCAGGAACGGGCTACGTATGCCAGACCAGAGAAAGAACACCAAAGCTCTCTTGATAGATTGTAGATTGAATCGGGTGTGTGCGTATGTGAAGGCGAAAGACAGCTTCTTTACACCCCCCCCCCATTGACTTGATTCCAAGAACAACTCAATCAGCTCAATCCAATGCGCAGCAATTTGTAGGCTGTCGCTGTTGTCCTTTTCTCTTTCGCTCTTTTCCATACTAGATCCAGAGACCAATAATGACTTCCCTCTTCACATTCCTCTTCCTGCTGTTCACAGCTGTTGCTCAGGCCATCAGCTCTAGCGGTTCGAGGCTCCTCGTCGTCCTGGAAGATGTCGCCGAGAAGGCACAGTACTCCAAGTTCCTCGGCGATCTAGAAGGTGCGCACACAATTGTCCCAATTGTCCCCTTTGCTGCTATGCTGCTATGCCATAGCTATATGACCAATTACTAACTCTACTGTCTGTACTGCACAGGCCGAGGATTCGAGGTGTCATACGAGACTCCCAAGAGCGAGTCGTTAAGCTTGTTCCACCTGGGCGAGCGATCCTACGATCACATCTTGTTCTTCCCCACGAAAGCTAAGGGTATGCCGACTCGGACGACCATTGGCCTTGCTATGGAACATCTGCTAACATGAACTTGTCGCCAGGCCTCGGCCCCAACTTGACTGCCAACCTCCTTCTGAAGTTTATCAACGCCGACGGCAACATCCTGCTCGCCCTCTCAGCCCAAAAGCAGGCTCCTACCGCCATCGTTGCCACCCTTTCGGAACTCGACATCCACCTGCCCTCCGAGCGCACTGGCCTGGTCGTCGACCACTTCAACTACGACACCACTTCAGCTGCCGAGAAGCACGATGTGCTCCTGCTGCCCACCCCTGGCGCCCTGCGCCCCGGCGTCAAAAACTTCTTCTCCCCCGCCACCTCCAATGGCGAGCTCCTTGCCGTCCCTCAGGCTATTGGCCAGGTCCTCGGTAACGGCGAGCTCCTGACTCCTATCCTCCGAGCTCCTAGCACTGCCTACAGCTACAACCCCAAGGAGGAGGCCGAGACTTTGGGCGATGACCTTTTCGCGACCGGAAAGCAGTTGTCTTTGGTGTCCACTTTCCAGGCCCGCAACTCGGCCCGCCTCACAGTCCTTGGAAGCGCCGACATGCTGAGTGACCAGTGGTTTGATGCCAAGGTCCAGAAGGTTGATGGAAAGGCGGCCGTTGCTACCGTCAACCGTGAATTCGCCAAGCGAGTAACCGGCTGGACCTTCAACGAGATCGGTGTCCTCCGAGTCAACTGGATTGAGCACCACCTCAACGAGGAAGGCCAGGGCAACCAGAGCAACCCCAAGATCTACCGTATCAAGAACGATGTGGTAAGTGCTCCTAAGTATGCAATTAATAGAAGTTTGACTAACACGCCTTAGACCTACTCCATCTCCATGTCCGAGTATGAGTGGGATCACTGGGCTGCCTTCAAGGTGCCGGCCTCGGATGATTTGCAGCTCGAGTTCAGCATGCTGTCGCCCTTCCACCGTCTGTCCCTGAAGCCCACCGTCAGTTCCGAGGAGAGCACCACCTACAGCACCAACTTCAAGCTGCCCGATCAGCATGGCATCTTCAACTTCAAGATCAACCACAAGCGACCCTTCTTCAACAACATCGAGGAGAAGAACACCGTCTCCGTCCGCCATTTCGCCCACGACGAGTGGCCACGCAGCTACGTCATCAGCGGCGCCTGGCCGTGGATCGCCGGTATCGGGGCTACCGTGACTGGCTGGTCCTTCTTCGTCGCGATCTGGCTGTTCAGCAAGCCCACAGGAAAGGGGGAGAGCAAGAAGACCAGGTAAAATCGAGAGTTATACACTGGGATGGGATGATTGATGGCTGGGAAAGAAATCTCGGGTTTTGCTCACCACAGCAAAGAGGCATCTACGAGTTTATAGATTGCTGGTACGAGAGTATCGAGTCGCATAAACCCAAAAAGTGATTCGATCCATGTATATTTCATGATTAGAAAAAGCCAGGTTCTGAATACAGGAATGATGCCAAAATACGAATGGCTGATGTTATGCGAAAAGTCATGATATAGCCGAGTGACGCGAATGCCATGGCCAAGATCAATTAGGCAGAACTTCCATGGATATCTACTGTGATTTCAATAAATCAAACCGGAAGCTTGCCTCCACTCAATAGTTTTAGTACTGAGAGTCCTGTGTCGAACTATCCACTTGACCAAAAGGACGGTGCACGGTATTAGGAATATATCCCTTACCACACACTATTATGCAACATGCTGTACAAGGGCAGGTAGGTGGCACTGTACTTTGTCCTACCCAGGTCTGCAGCCCAGCTTCAGGGGTCTATGGCACAGCGGTCTCGTTCCACGAGGAATACAGTATACATCCAGAGGCGAATTGTCGCGTGTGTAGGATTTGATATATACAAATGTGATGGATACTTGAAAATGCAATAATAGAACTTATACTGTCTTGAAGCTACTAGCCAACTTTGACTTGCGAGTGTGGTTTCTTGGTAATATGCGAGATAGAAAGCTCGTTGGCGATGGAATATGATACATCAGTGGAAAGGGGCCAGAAATGCATGTGGGGAGGGGATGCAGTGAATTTTCATCATGGTTGCATTGCACTATCATCGAAGTCTGGACTGATCGGTTGACCCCTTTCTTGAAGAGGAGAAAGATTGACAACTGCAGATTGTGTCCCTTGATCGTCAACTTAAATTTCATGGAGATTCCTGTCTGCTCGAGCTCATCTACGTAAAATGAATGAAGGGCATCCTCTCCTCCCCTCTATTTCCAGGTCGCCGGCCCAAAGGTGTCGCCCTCGGCCACTTTCATGCTGATGGCTTTTCCTGTCTGGTCTAGGTTCGTCATAACGTCGAGGTTGCCATACCATTGCGGCGGCTTGGCGTTGGTGAGCTGCAGGGTGAGGAAGATGATAACCGTGGCCACGATGAGGCCGCAATCGAGAGCAGCCGAAGTGACTATATTGGACATTTCGTGTTAGTAAGAATTGATATGTCCGGCGGACGGGGCATCCACATCAGCCACGACGTACCATAGTTGTAATGCAGCCACCAGCCGTTCCACTTCTTCCTGATCCAGTAGTTGAACGTCAGACCGACGATCTGTAAGCAAGCAAGTTAGTCAATGGGTCGAGTCGGAGTAGACGTATGCACTTACACCCCAGCTGATATAGTTGTAGTCGGTGGCCGGCGGGATCAGGCCCGAACCACCAAAGACCAGAGGCATGCTGACATAGCGCCAGAAGGACTTGGGGTAGCGACGGGCAAGAAACCAGGTGATGACGGGCGTGATAGCCCCAACCAACCAAAACCACTGGAGATTAGCGTACATCGCCCCTGGGCTGAATATGCGAGCAGGTCCGATGGCACCCCACACAACGGAAGCAGTGTAGAAGACGCCGGCTTGAGGGCAGGTGTACGAGTCCTTCTGCTCATCGGTGCAGATGCCTTCAATGTTGCCCAGAGCCCAATTCATGACTGCAATCTGGAGGATAGCAGACCAGAAAGCAGCAACCAGTTGAGACCAGAACATCACGCGCGGAGGAACCTTCATGTAATGGCCCTATAAAATCTAGTTAGTATAGGGACTATTGGTTAAATGGGAGATTAAATCCAACCACTCACAAGTTTTAAGTCTTGGGCAAAATAGAGCGCCTGCGACATGCACAGATAGCCATAGTTCTTGAACATCATCATGGCCAAAGGGCGTCCCGGCAACATGTAGCCAATGATAAACTCGGTCAGCACGTTCAATCCTATCTGGATGTTGGAGATGGCTTGGACTATGCCGATGGGAATGGTCCAGATGATGGGGATGATCATGCAGATCACGTAAGCCCAGGCCGGGAATCCGGTAGGCCAGCCGCAGACTACGCCAAAAGAGAGGCCAATCATGACGACGAAGATAGCGAGGTACCACCAGTCTTCAGCATCCCGGTACTTCTTCATCAAACGCTGATGCACGTCGTCCTCCTGGTGACGAGCCTGCTTCAACTGCGACCAGATCTCCTTGCCGTGGTACAATGCTGTATGGACAATGACAGCAGAAACCGCAGCAAACGAGAGTCCATAGCAAAGGGCACTTCAACTAAGTTAGCTTGTTTCTGATGGGAGACAGGCAGCGACCAGTATACGCTGTTAAGTGGCAGCCGCAGATCTGTTTTACTTACAACTGAGTGCTGAGGAAGAGAGGAGAATAGTCGTGATAGGCCTTCTCAACAAACTGCAAGTTCTCGTCCAGTACCCTCGTGACATCGTATTTAGCCCCGGTGTTGTCAAATGAGGACGATGACTGCGGCACAAAGTATTGGCCGTACCACACGTTACTGAAGTGAAGACCGATCGAGACGAATTCGTAAAATATGAACACGCCAGCCAAAGTATTGGCAAGTGCATGCCAAGGTGGGATCAATGGACTCAGCGCGTACCCGCTGATAACAGTCCAGTCAAACGTCAAGGGAATAAGTCCGTAGCCGTGGAGTCCTCCAAAGAGTTTGTTCACGACGACGTTGTCCGGCTTGGCCCAGCAGACGAAGGTGAAGTAGGAAAGACCCTGGAAGATCCAGCCTGGGAACCAATACCAAACGAACGAGGCGCCGAACACGACCAGGAAGTAATTGTACTTGTTGATCTTCCAACCGTTGGTTTTCGTGACATCTACCTGCGGGCGGTCATGCAGCGTGTAAAACAGCTGCGCGTTCACAAGGGTTGAAGGCCAGATCATGGCGGCTGGCCAGACGAGGAAACGGCGTGCGAGGCCGGCCAAGCCGAAACCCGTGCAGAGGGTCGTGATGCCAAGCAGCAGCTGGAAACCCCAGCCAAAGTGCTGCTTGTAAAAATACTGCTGGGTGATCAGAACATCCGTGGCGTAAAGGAAACCACCGCCGTAAGCGGCCTAGGTTGCATGTCAGCGTAAGCGTGCAGGTCGGGAAAGGAGTCAGGTGTCACCTACGTTTGACATGACCGTAATGACGACATGCTCTTTGTAGTTGAACTTGCCGGGCTTAAGATTGAACTTGAGGCCGAAAAGGTTGAAGACTCGATCAGGGAAGATGAGATCCCAGCCAAGACCAAGGGGGTAGGCAACAAGCTGGATAACATAAGTCGTGACGGATATACCCGGGTTCCGTAACGAAAACAGCATGTTCACTGCGGAGCCAATGGTGCAGAGAAGCATGCCGATAACCCAGGCACGGACTGTGTTGGCTGGCAAATCTTCGTCGTAGTTCCTCACGGCGGCGCGGACCTGTGGTTGGGAGTCTGAGCATCGAGACATTTATTGGTAACACGAGCTGGGGTTCACTAACCTCCGGGTAGGGGCTGTTCTCTTCCAGAAGCGTAGCTTCAACCTCGACACCCTTCTCGACGTTGCCACTGGCGAGGATGGCACCGACATCATTGAGCTCATCAAGGGGAAGATTGGGGTCAAGCTTGTGCAGCTTCTCGAAGTTCTGAAGGTGGTTCAAGGCCTCAACTCCGGTGGCGTCAGCATCGTCACTGCCGTGTTGTTGCGGAGTGACCTCCGCATGGTCGGCACGTTTGCGCAGGTTAAAGAAAGACATGTTGACGCTTCCAATACACCTTGTCAAAGTGTGTATATGGGGACAGAAGAGCCAAATTGACAAGGGCCGAAACCGGTAATGCCGAGCTACGTTGAAGAGGAAGAAGTCTCGAGCGAGGCCTTTTGTCCAGCGGCGGGATCATGACTTACATATAAAAAGACGAAACCGGAGTCCAAGGTTGCAGGAGGGATGTTGGTCTGGGGGGTGGCAGGCCTGATGGCCGCCGATTGTAGCATTCTTCGAGGTTGGTGAATACAATGCCAGCCAATCTTGTCACCGTGACTGACGGCCGCAAGAGCCCGCAATGCAATGCAATGTCGCTGGCGCTGGCGCCACATTCTGCATGTATATAATCTGCATGCGTACCCCATATTACCTCTATCTCGGAAGATAAAATTCATCCCAGGAATACAAGACCTTCCTAAAGTGGTTGGAGGCAACAGGCCATCTTCGCTTGGACAAGCAGGGGGGTCACCGGTACAGTCAAGTACGGTTCGTCTAGTAAGTCAGCTCTGTGCGTATTCTTGGTAACGGGCAGGGTGAGACAGCCGGCATGCGCAACAAACTTCAATGTGCATATTATGATTGGTATGAATAGCAGTCTGCGACCCCTGCGCTTTTGGCATATCTGGCTTCCCGTTGGTGTCGACTGTTTCCAGCCAACAGAAGTATTGAGACACGGGATTACAAGATACCCTGACATGAAAGGCCAGCGAGTCCAGGATGTTGCACGGAAAAGAAGAGGCTATGCCAATAGCCTTCTTCAATGGCCCTCGGGGTACATCCCCTGCACGATACGGTGCTTATCTCTGCATTATGGATGCTGTGCCGCGATGCTCGACCCTCGATTCTGCCTCGACGGCTTGATATGGGTGGCAAGGGTAGGCCGGTTGCTGGTGTCGTATTTGTCCGAATCGTCGGATGCAGGATCAAATGGAATCGTCTATGTGTTATAAGCAGCCCACCTCAGACAATGTTACTCGATGGCTGCTATAGAAGAGAAGAAAAGAACCTAGGAAGAAGGATGCCAATGAACAAGGTGTGTGTGCCGTATCTCTCTCCACTACGGCGGGCACCCGGCGCCTTCAATTCGAGGGGACGGCTCTCCACCCTACAATACCTACCTACCTGAGGTAAGTACAGAGCGCTCTCGCGCCGCCGCCTTCCTATATCCGCTCTTCTTCGGGGTTCTTATCTACTGCTACATGTATACCTAATACATACCATCCATACTGTAAGCAACATCAATTAGGACGCCTGACATCCAACCACTTCTGTTGCCCAACGGGCTAGCGTCGATGCAGAAACACTCAAGATCCAACACGACCCAACCGAGGTACATACAGTCCATACTAGTGCGGTGGTCAGCAGCTCACAGACGCCCGAGACGTCCTCCGCAGCCATTGGCCGTACATCCATTTTGCATTTGCTCTATGATAAACCGTGGTATGCACATATGTATCCAATCCAATGTGAGGGGTTCTGGGAAACATCCTACCTAAGGTTAAATAGATGGAGAGTAGTAGCTACATTCCATTGTAGGTACGTGTAGGTTAAGCTTTGCCAATACGAACCCCCCACGATGTCCACTTGCCCTGTCAGGTTGTTGGGGTTGGAGTGGTTAGTGGTGCTGCTAACAGTTAACAGCCAAGTAAACAAGCTTCCAGTTCTCCGCAAACCAAACAGGCCGTTCCAAGAACAGACAAGCTTCACCATGTCCACCCACCAGTGCCACCACCCCCGTCCGTCCCCCGTTCGAAGTTCCAACACCATCGTAACCACCAAAAGCTTGTTCTCTTGTCACTTTTGTTTAGCGGCGCCCCCTTGCATGTAGGATATGTTCTTCGAAGCTGCGAATCACCAACCAATACCTTGTCCCCTAGCAAGTCTGTGAGACTGTCAACTGTATTACTGGTCACGCGATCTATCGACATATATCCGGCAAGAACTGGCCAATTACGTATCTATACATGTATACCCCAAGCTGGAATTCTCACGCCAGATAGGTGTGCTGCCCGCAAGTGGCAACTCCTCCGGTCTAATTGCCCTCGCTAAGCACTAACTACATGTAACCTGCCAACACAGAGGGCCCTGCCGCATGAGAACCTCAATATTGCTCTTTCAGGTCCTTGACTTAGCGCGTCGGTAATTCATGTGATCTTGCATACACACAACATGTATTCTGTTACGGGTTGCTGCCGCAGCTCTCTACAATGTAAGATTGCGCGGTTTCGACAGGCAATCACTGAGGTCAGACATACCCGGGTATACGGCAGACCACCTTCATCGTGGGGGCTTACATGCCTATGTGCCACCTGTGATTCGTCACCTATGTGTTTCCAGAACACCAGCCGTCGTCCATGGATCGCCACACCTTCCTGGCTGGTACTAAACTGCCACCGCTTAGGCCAGTAGTAAGTCCGCGGAAGGGAGCGGTGATCGCCTCTTAGAGCCGAACATAATGGGCAGGTTCGCCATATTGCTTTCCCTCCCTTTCCACCTCTACACATGACACGGGATTTCGTGCGCTGAGACGCCCAAGACGCCAGGTATGGCAGGTCACGCGGCATAGCTGACTTCATGCAATCCATTTATCATTCCACCCACTTGATCAGTGAAGAAATGGATATATGGTCGTAAATAAGACGAATCGAACGTGAGCCATACTTTCAGGTAGGCCAGGTAGGCCAGGTTGGCGTATCCAACTGGCCGGGAAATGACCAGGCCCCGACATGGGTTTGCTGCCGATAAGGGGCCATGCATGCCCCATGTTCTCGAACCTGGCTGACCAGGTGCCAATTTACCCGGGTTCAAATATGACGTCCCATGTAAATGGGTATCATCCAGATAACGGCACTACTAATTGGACATCGCCGATGGAATAGCCGGTTTGGGTTTGGGCAGTCTGGACACCTCTTTGCAGTTCAACATGAAGCAAGGCGCTTATTGAGGTATCGTGGGGCGGTAGTATCACGCCGCGTACTTGGTATATCACCCTTGCTTCCTCCACTTGATGTCAACGATTAGTCCACCAAAGACCGCAGAGCCCGAAATAGCAACAATTTCTCTTATCATAAGTCGCGAGTCCAGATACACACGAGGCCATGGGCTTCCACAAGTCAATATGCTGAACCTTATCTCGCCAGGCCCGTATCATTATTTCTTCACCCCTACTGGCCGGGCTTGGGGTGGACGACAGCGCCATGGCCCCTTTCGCCTGGCCTCCTGGGCCGTATCACCGGGCCGAATGGCCCGTCGCCACTATCTTCCGGGATCGTGGGAGCCGATTCTGGAACCTTGTCGCCCTGGAGGCCGTCCCTGTTGGCTCTCCAGACCCCTCCCTCTTCGCCGCCGAACTCCTCTCGCTTCCAGACCTCGACACGTGATTTGCACTCTTCGAGGGCTTCCTCGCCAGCACGCCAAGCAGCTTGCCGATGCGGCGAGGAGACGGCGATCAAGATGCTCTCTTCGCCAATGGGCACCGGCCCTAGCCGATGTACCATCGCTATCGACTTGAGGCCGTGCTTCGTCCGCATATCCTTGCAGATAGACATCATGGTCCGAAGCGCCAAGGGGTTGTATGCCGAGTACTGCAGCTCCTTGACCGGCTTGCCTCCGAAGTTGTCACGGGTAGTACCTGGTAAATAGTGTTACACCCCAAGCCACCGCGATATATGGGTTGACCAACCTGCAAATAACACTATAGCGCCGGCTTGTGGGCTGCGCACACGATCCATGATATCTTGGGCATTGAGGTGGTCGTGTGTCAGGCCAACGTAACACCCCTCATCTTGTATCTCTGTTGCTTGCGGATCCATTGCGTTTTCCAGGGGAGTGTGCACGCATCAATTCCTTGTGAACTTTATGAAGACTTCAGAGCAATATGCTACAGAACCTGTGAAATATGAACGGCGATTTTCGATATGTGGTTTAGGTAGGATTGCATGACAAAAGTTGCGTTTACGTCTGTCAGTGACTATGACTGCATTGCATTGAGTGGCCCTTAGGTAAGCGAGCAGCAACTGGTAACGTCAAGCTGAGGTCCCACCGGTGCTTGCCGCCTGTAAACCTCCGAGCTTCCAGGCGCATTCAGCTAAGCAATAGCAGGCAGACGGAAAACCTTCCTTCAACCCAAACCTTTTGAGTTCATTTCCTCCTTCAGATCCAAGGCGTTGCACTTAACGGACTGCAATCTGCGACAAAGCATGCGCGCAACTTTTTCTTCGGAATAGCCGTTACGAAGACGGGCATCGCGCAATTCAATCCCTCCACCATGTATGACGACTACGACCACCCAGCGGCGCGCGACCGCGACGAGCGCGCCAACGGCTACCGACGCAGATCCCCTTCCTCGAGGGACGGCCAATATCGTTCGCGGCATGGTAAAAACGAATCGCCTGTGGAGGAGTGTTTCATGTCGCTCTGGGGTTGACATTGGGTTTATCATCTTTTCATTCGAGCTTGAGCTGACTTTCCTGTGGGGAAAGACTCTTCCAGGTCGCCTCCAAGAGCTCCTCGAGGGGACGACTCTTACCGGGATCGCAGCCGTGATTGGGACCGCGGCTATGAACATAACGCGGGACCAACAACAGCAACAGAGAGATACGATCGAGGAGGGCGCGGCGCATACCAAGGCGGCTCCGAAACAGGCGCCTACGGCGACAGAAACTACCGCCGTCGTCACTCGCCTGGAAACGCTCGTGATGGCGGCCGCACGACAGAGTCAGGTTACGACCGGGAGCGTGGCCGACGGAGCCCAAGAGACCATTCCTCGCCCGGCGGCTCCGGCGACGACACGTACTATCGAGACGGGGGATACCGATCGGGACCAGGCCGAACCTACCACACTATCAAAATGGACGATCTCCCCGAAAACATCAGCTCGCAAGAGGTATGTTTCGATACTCCCCAGGTCAACGGGCTACAGCCTAATGGATTACTAACAATGATGAAGCTCGAAACTATCATGAAAAGCATGGGTGCCAGTGGCCTAGTCGAGGTTCGCATCAAGTCTGACGATAGAGCCGGTTTGTGCCAGAATGTGATCGCACTGTAGCGCGACCTGCTAACTCTCTGTAGGTGACCGGCGATGTTACGCTTTCGCCGAGTTCGCGTCGGACGAGGACTCAGTCGACTTTCTTGAGAAGAACTATCCTGCGCTTGAGTTTACTACTTCTGACGGCTTCAATGCCTACGTCCCCATCGCCTACAGCCGAGAACGTCGCCAACCTACCAACCCAGACGACTGGCAATGCACTATGGTAAGGAATCAACTCTACGCAAACTCGTTCATGCCACATTCTAACTGGACCAGTGCCACTTCGAGAACTTTTCTCGGCGTGCAACTTGCAAACAATGCAAAGCCCCCAGATCTTGTAAGAGCCCATCGATACAGCGTCACAAAACAGACTGCTTACAATCCTGCTTAGCCGAAAATGTAGCCGATATGCAGTTGGACGGCAAGAGCGACGAGTGCCCGCAACAGACACCGTCTCAGTTCCTTGTCATTCGCAATCTGCCACCCACAATCAGCGAGAACAACCTAGCCGTTGGCGTTAAGAAACTCTACGTTGCCAAGGAGGATGAGCCAAAGCAAGCGGCTGGCGCACCACCAAAGCTGAAGAGCACCGCACCTGTTGGCAACACAGCTGGTCTTGGAGCTAAGCCAGGCTCGTTATCGCGAGTCTTCATGATTCGAGATCGTTATAACGATGCCGGATGCCGCTATGGTTTCGCGGAGTTCTCCAATCTGGATGATGCTCGTGCAGCCATGGCCAAGTTCAATGCTTCGCCACAGTTCACCATCGGGTCGAAACCTGTCACAGTGGCTTACATACATTCGGGTGTCTTCATCCCGTACTTCAAGCCTGTGACTGATCACGACCGGAAGTTTACCTTCACTGCATCCCACAACCCAACAATGATGCTCAGCTACTGGAATCCATCGGTATATGCCAGCGAGTTCACCATCTTCAGCGAGAATCTATACGAGGAGAAGTCGGCCGACGGACCAAGATTAGATCAAGCAGTATCTGCTAAAGACTCTAAGAAACGGAAAGCTGACAAAGAGTTGACTGCACCTACCGGCAAGAAGGTCATCGCCATGGCCCCGCAGCTCGCCAAATGGGCAAATAAACACGCAGAGCTCCGCGGTGCGAAGAATGGGACTAAGAATAACAGCACCAGCGAGAAGGTGCCTACTGTGACGGGCTCAAACAGTATCGGTTCTATCTCTGTCGAGTCGCCTCCACCGCCGCCTCCGGCGCCACCTGGCGAGTCCTACGCAGATCTGGATCGAAATTGCTGTCTACTCTGTCGACGAAAGTTCGTCAGCGAGCCCTCGCTCCGGCGGCATGAGCAAATGAGCGACCTCCACAAGAAGAACCTTGGCGACAAGAGCCTCATCGCTAAGGCCACCATGGATCTCAAGGCGCTTGGCAAGGAACCTACCTCGAATTACCGAGATCGTGCCAAGGAGCGTCGCTTGGTGCACAACCAGCCGAACAAGCCCAAACCCCACTTGCCCCGGAAGAAGCCCCAGGCTCCCTCGGCCAAGGAGAACGAACCATCCAGCAAGGAGCCGACGCCGAGCAAGCCTGCTATGTCCAGAGGCGCCGGCCTCCTGGCTAAGATGGGTTGGAATGCGGGGGGCGGCCTCGGTGCCGAAGGCGCCGGTCGAACCAATATCATCGAGACGGCGGCCTACGCTCCGGGTGTTGGTCTGGGTGCCGAGGGTGGCAAGATCGGCGATGCGGTCGAGGAGGCTGCCCGGGCGACCAAGAACGATTATTCGGACTTCGTGGCCAAGGCTAAGGATAAGGCTAGGGAACGGTACGAGAAGATGGGTTGAGCAAACTTCTCGTGCCAAGAAAGAAATGTCCAGTCACTGGATTTATGTATAGTTTGATGTATTATTTTTGTCCACGATGCAGTTGAGAACCGTCAGTTCGAGTATTTTAGCTGTTAAACCTCATGACTGAGGTATCAGGTAGTCTGGCAGACTTGACTACTTAATGATAGATATCAGGAAGGCCTCATTGTTTGGTCTATGCCGTCTTGTTTTGTACGTCAACGCCATCAGGGTTGGGTCTCAATGCCTGTCAAGTTGCTCTCGCAAACCAAGACCAAATTAACATGATTAGGTGTTTCTCCCGTCGAAGCCGTGTTGACGGATTACTGGGACATATGGATCACCGCTTCTGTGACTGCTTACACACTGATACTTATGGGTTATCATAGTGTAGATGCATGGTCTTGCCACTTGGTCGCCCGTGCCATGAACCTCGGGATGAGTTATATTAAGATAACTAAGGTATTAGGGGAGCATATTCAAGACCAGCCGTACAGTTTCGTACATATAAGAAAGGAATCGTGTTTCGTCATTCGTAACTACGTTCATTATCACGGTAACTAAGACCGATCCGACCCCACTAAATTAAGGGGGTGGCCGCCATATTGGCCCCTTTTGCCCCCTTTCCCCCTTTTCTTTAGACCTGAAGGCAAAACCACGTACTCCCAGCGAGCAAGCCGAGTCCCGCCCAGAACACCATCAGCCCTACCGTCAGCAAATCCGCGCCCGCCGGCACCGACCGCAAAACAGAAGCGGCATTCTTCTTGCCTCCAGTGACGCTCGTATCCGTCGGGTCCACGGCGCCAGTGACGGTAACGGTGATCAGAGGTTTGCCGCCGGGTCTGCCGCCAGGTCCGCCGGGCAGGCCCGTGGCCGACTGGACGACAGAGGCGCCACCGCTGGCGACGCTCACGATGCCCGGAATGGCGGTGGCGTTCTTGCCGAACTCGACGATGTCGGAGGACGACTGGCCGCCGCCCGTAGCGTTGGGCTTGGCCTGCGCCAGGGCAACCTGCTGATTGGCCAGATCGTAGACGACGTAGGCACTGCGCAGGAAGGTGTCGCCCAGGATGTAAGTGTTGCCGCTGTCGTCTGGCGCGGGCACGATGCCCAACAGGCACGATTGCGCGTCCGTCTGATGCGTGTACGGTCGTGTGTCAAGAATCATTTGGTTCATGGGCACGCGGATAAGGGGCCCTTCGTCGGAGCCGCCAAACCGGAAGTCGAAGGTCGCTTTGCCCTGGGACTCGAGGATGTCGCAGTCGATCCAGATCATGCCCTCCTGGCCTGAGTGCTGGCGGATACCAACACCGAGGGCCTGGTACAGGCGCTGGACCGTGCTGTTGGGCAGGTAGCTGAAGGTGGTGCCCGAGTCGAGCAACACAAGGCTGTCGGCGGAGCTGAATCCCTTGTTGGTGCCGTTATTGAAGGTCATGGACAGAGACGACAGGGAGACGTAATACGAGGAGACTTGATGGGTGGCCGCGGCAAGTGCAAGGGGTACGGCGCGCAGGTCGCCCGTAAACTTTGCCTTGTCGTAACCGCCGAACAGTATGTTCCCCGTGGGCGATTCTTGTGCGTTCTTAAAAGAACGAAGCAAGTTAGCTAGGCTCGAAATAATCAAGATGATGTATGAAGTTGCCTACTCACCAAATACAAGCTGAACGCCTTCGTCCCGATGAGGCCCTGGTCGTAGAAGAGGTCCATTATGTTGGGGTAATCACCAGGGGAGGTCTCACCCTCCCGGAGGCCCAATCCTAGGATCCCTGAAAAAACCTGAAAAACGGTAGTGGCGTGGCCCATCTGTATTCATCATAGATTAGCTTCAAGAACATGATTATCATAGTGTCAACGTTGAGGTAGCCTCAGTTCGTGGTGAGTGGCATGTGAGCTAGTCGCAACGGGCTCGTTGGTGAAGGGATAGCTGGCTAGTCACAGACCTCACAAACCTCACAGGTCGTTGATTTGGATTGGATAAGTACGAATGGAAGCACCTGCCACTTACCTGGAGGTTATTGACTGTAGCACCACCAATAGTCAAATTATCTTCCATCATGTCGCCAGACGCCGTGGAGCCGTCTCCATAGGTGATTTGGAACAATGTATTGTCCAACAGCCGGGCAGTCGAGCTATCAGAGGCGGAAACTGAAAGAACAAGATGGTGTTAGCCTTGATATATGAGGTATAAATATGTAGACTGAGCCCAGAAGAATGCACGGCTATGCTGCCCTATCTCTCGATGATTGGCCGGCAACGGACCGGTTGCACCGAAGATCACTTAAACAGCGCGGGATGATGATTCGATGGTACTCACAAGGAGTTATGCAATCCTCTTTTCCACACGCCTCATACTCGTCGTCGATAACCCAAGTATCGCTGGATCCAGTGTCCACAATCAGGGTGATGGGCTGCGGCGGGGTTCCGATGGTGACCTTGGCATAATAGGTTCTAGCTGTTATGTTGTTGGTAATCACCTGGGAGTAGTTGCCGAGATCCCGTCGAAGAAGGTCTGGTAGTTGCAGAGAGGAGACAAGTGCCGGTTTGTCAATGTCCAGCGACACCACTCGCTGCGCGGAAGCGGTGGTAGCAAGCGTGGCCGCAAGAGATGCGTAGAGAACGACGGCCTTCATCGTGACGGCGACTTTTGCTTCCCGAAGAAACGGGCGCATAAGCATGAAGCAAAGATCTCAAATGATTGAGATATGGGAAAATCAGATTGATGAAAGAGTCTGGTCTGAAGAAGCCCCGACACCGAGATGCATTCAAAGCAACAAGAATCTCGCAATGAAGAGGAATCCGGTATGCGGCTTCCGTATGTTGCCCTGATGGTAGATGATAGTGGAACAGCTGAGTGGAGAAGATCGAGGCAAACGCGTGAGTCTGGTCACTCAGAAACCAGACTGTGATTCTTTTTGTTGTTTCCGCGGAGCTGTGAGCAATGAGTGCTTAAAAATGACATATGTTTCTCACTTTGGTGCCCGGCCAATAAGTTGTAGTTGCTCGTTGTTTGCAACGGGCCAAGATGGTTGCGCGGCCTCGGAGAAGATGCGGCGGTATTCAACACAAGGCATGCCTCTTGAGCCTCCCGGATCGATGATCTGATGACCTGGCGGTGAAATGTGGAATGTAGGTCAGATAGAAAGCGGCCGGCACCCTCAGATGCCGTGTACAACAACGGCAGCCCTGCCAACGTGGCGAGCACGCGTCTCAGTTCGTGATATGTGCTGCATACCTTACAGTGCTACCGAACTATTGAGTGGATGAACTGATGTTTGCATGTTGTTTCTGTGTAAGTACCTTGGTGCCTGGTTACCTACATTTCCACTTGGTGTACCAGGAAGTATGCTGTAGAAGATTATGGTTCTAGACGTCTGACATGCAGCCATAGTGATATGGGGGTTGTTGCTTGTATCAATGTAATAGGCAGAGATGCCTGTCAACCGTATCTCCCCTTTGATATTGCATACGAGGCCCAGACTTACAGCCCCCCATCACCTTGATTTGCAATGGGAAACATCTTGCGAAGTCCTCTGGGTATTTTTGGTAGGATTCCCAGCAGTCCGTCATAGTGAGAAGGCCAAGTATGTTATCACTGGTGGAAATGACAGCATGCAGCAGCAAATGAACTGATCAAATTTCAGGCGAGAGAAGGGGAAGGGGAAGGGGAAAATAGTCTTCCTAATCGAGGTTTTCCTGCCAACCTATGCAGATGCAAGCCACGCTGCCGCCCACCCCTTGAGCTGCTGCTGGTGCTGGCGCTGGTGCAGGCTGCAGGGACTTCGTAAATAGTATGTCCTACTGTAGATCCCCGGGCCTACTCCAATCGCTTAGGCCGCCGAGAGCTGCAACTCACCCCCCCCCCCCCCCCCCCCCCCCGGACGCCCCTCCGTTATGCTGGGTAACTGTGGTGGCGCACTCAAAGGAGCGAGTATTGGGATAAGACTAGATGCAGGTTTACCATGCCAACAACGGCTTCCATTGAATACAGTCAGCCTCCAGCGAGTCTTTACTTACAGCAAGTACCGAGCGTCGGCTGACTTGGGCGGCAAACCACTCTTTGGATTTCCAGGGCGCACTCAGCTTTCCATTAGACCTCCATAGCAAATGCATTGATTGATACTACAATATTACTACATACGCACAGCTTCGCCCGGGTCTCTAGGGTAAAACGGTCCCAAATTGCTTACTCAACGTACCGTAGCCATCAGCACCCTCCATTGCTGGCCTAACAGCCGGACTCGTTCAAGTATTGAAGGCAAAAGTGGTTTCCTTCCTTCCCTAGTACATCGTATCTCATGACCCAAGCTTTCTGACAATCATCCTCCAAAGTGGCAGATGCGCTTGCACGCAGATTTATATAGGCCACCAACGACTAAGCACCTTGCTCGTACTTAAGCCACAGCCAGTTGCATCATTGTTGTTATAATCGCCCCAAGTGTTTTGTGTTTGCTTGGTTGCCCGGTGAGTGCGGTTGCTTCGATGTTCACTGGCCACCTGTGGTGCCTTCGCCACCTTCGGCACTTCCACCAAATCCGCCTCGCTCCACAATCGTTCCGCTCAGATCATAGATGCTCATGTCACTGAGCACCTCAAAGACTGAGACGTCGACTCCGCACTCACGGAAGACCCAGTTGCGGACGCCCACGGCCACAAGTGAGTCTACGCCGTAGGCCGCAGGTGCGCGGCCCTCGTCGACTTCGTCGACGCCGCCCCGGAGGCTCATGCTCTGTGCCAGCATGCTGCGCAGTCCGGTGCTGACAATGGTTTGCGCCTCGTCGGCGCCCGCGCCCGCAGCCTGTGCGAGAAGGTACTTGACGCTCTGCTGCTCCTCATTTGCTCCAGCTGCGGCGCCCTCCAATGAGCCGTCATCCTCAGGCAGGTCCACCTGGTTAAGCCGTGTGAAGAGCGCGGTGCGCGTCCAATACGGGTCTGCCGGCTTGTTCTGGCGGATAAGCCCGCCCGTGCCGACGCCCATGACCACCTGAGCGGGGAAGCCGTCGGCAGCCGTCGTCGTGGTGCCTGCGATGGCGCGCTCGACGACGCACAGGAAGTCCTGCAAGCGGATTCCGAAGAAGCCGCTCGCCTTGAGCATGTCCAGCGTGCGCGGATCCTCGGCCAGCATGCCTGCACCCAGAACGGGGCCCAAGTCAATCGATGCTGCGCGCATCGAGGTCCTGCTTTGGAAGTTGATGTGGCGCGCTAGAGCATCCTGGAAAGCGTTGCCGGCTGCGTAATTCGCCTGGCCGCGGCTTCCGATCACACCTGCTGAGCTGGATAGGAAGATGTAGAAGTCCACATCTCTGGGGAACAGTTTGTAAAGGTTCCAGGAGCCAAACGTCTTGGGCCGAACGGCGGTTTGCCAGTCGGCATATGCCATGTTGTCAAACACCGAATCGCGGATCGTGGCGGCGCACTGGAAGATACCCTTAATCCGCGGCATGGTCTGCTCTATTTCGCGTATCTCGCGCTGTAAAGCAACCTCGTCGCAGATATCGACCTTGAATATTTTCACAGAGACACCTCGCTTCTGCAAGAAGGCAACGTTATCTTGCGAGTCCTTGGATGAACCACCGGATCGAGAAAGAAGCGCGATATGTTGGGCACCGTTTTCGGCCAGGAGTTTGGCGATTTGCATTGCTAGACCACCCTGTCCCGCAAGTACGTATGTGGCGTCAGCTCGAATCGATTCACGGACGGACTGTATGTTCTCGTGAGCGATCGAAGTACTTTGCTCGATAATGGCATTCAGATTCTCCGTGGGAACCAAACGGGGTACCATGAGCTGACCTCCGCGGAGCGCGTATTCGGTCTCCTTGGTTTGAGTGTCCTTCGGGCCGGCAAAGGCTTTGGTAAAGACTTGTACGATTCTGTCAGAAATGGAGAGCTCCTCGATACCTGAAGTCGAATCCTCTACAACAGTAGGACTTGAGTATGCCATGGAATCTGAAGGAGAGCACACTGCCATATCCGTAAGTGAGCCCACCATGGAGTCTGAAAGCGATGCCTCCGACCAAATAGAACCCGAGTCCGCCTCAGAATCCGGAAGGGGCTTCACCTCCATATGCGGAGAGGTGGCCATAGTTGTATCTGACTGGGAATCCGCCTCAGTTTCGGTAGGGAAATCCAGGTCCAAGGTAACGATCCTCTTCTGTGGGTTCTCTGAGTGAATGGTGCGCGCAAGGGCCTGTAGAAGGCTGGTCTGCGGATTGATCATTTCGATTTGGGAGCCCCAAGTGATCCACAAGATTCCCCGCGACAGCGCAACAAGGGACTTGAAGTCGAGGAATTCCTGCTCAGACCAGTTCCAGACGAAGTGATGCCCAGGTAGTACTTCCAAAAGAGATATAGCGAAAGCGGGAAGTCCTTGCTCTGAGATACTCGCTAGGGTTCGGACTTCGCATTGGATCCTGCCGCACAACTCGCAGCAGAGCGCCGCAAGGAGGGGGCTCATGAGGTTGGGTACAACGAGCACAACACCTCCGGGTAGCTGAATGGGCAGCTCCCTAGCTTCCTTCTCCTGTGAGACTTTACTGTTCTCAGATTGATTCTCTGATTCCCAGATGATCTTGGAGCATAGATTGTGATGGTTCGGAAGGAAAGTGTTGCCTGGGGCACCAGTACCTGATTCTAGCGCAGTGAATGTTACGTCCTTGGCCACTACAAGAGCCTTTTGCTCCGGTTCTCCTTCGACTGTCTCCCATGACTTATCGGATGCCACAAAGGTGACAGAAGCCTCCCGAGGGCTACGACGTTCAGCTCTGGCATAGCCATAAAGGTCCTGGCCAGCCTCAGTTGGAGGTTGGGGTTGGGCAGACACATAAATGCTGCCAATGTATGATGGAACCATGGAACCATCACCGAGACTGAACGCAGTCTGAAAGATGCTGTCGAGTGTTGCCGGGTGAATTAGGTGAGGGAACTCGAACTTGGCTGGCATCGATGACTTTGTGTCAGGAACACGGATAGTGTACGAACACATGTTGTCTCTCTTGGCCAGGGAGGTTATGTTTTGGAATAACGGTCCGTAGTTCATCCCAATCACGTCCAGCGTTTCGTAGAACTGTCGAGGGTTGACGTTCTCATCAGTAACTTCAGCAACTCTGGCGTACTCCTGGTATTGCTGATCCGCAATTGTGGTGGTGGGATGGATAGTGACAAACCCAGTGCCATGTTGCTGCCAGGCCCCATCAAGTGGCTTCGAGTAGATTGAAAACTCATACTTGGCAGGTAGGCTTTCACGAATACTCATATTCACGGCGTACTCGAGACCTCGCTCAGTCAACGGGATGAGCATCGCCTTTTCGATCTTGAATTCCGACACCTCGAAGCCTTCGTAGGGCCCTTGCGCTAGCTGCTTGGCGCCCTCAATGATCATAGTCACCATGCCTGCCGCCGGGTAAATGGTTGACTTCTGAACTTGATGGTCCTCAATCCACCCGTTTTCTCCAGGGCGCAAGAAACCTCGCCATCGGGGCTGATGCGGAATGGAATCAGCCGTGGGACGGCCGATCAGGTCATACCGGCCGTGGACTTGAAACCGATTGGCACGCGACAGATGTGATTCGAACCAGTATTTGGTGTCCCGGTTCCAGGGGTAGTTCGGAAGATCGTGTAGCATCTTCGGCTGTCTTAACTGCACGTTGCGCATGACCACCCATGACATCGCGAGGTTTACGCCGCGGCGCCAAAGCTCTCCGACAGCGGAAAGCGCTGTCACAGCTGCATCTTTGCTCCGACAGAGCATGGAGATGTACTTGGGCTTCGGGCCTCGGTAGTGCAAGGTCTCAATTATCTCCTGGATGGGGCTCTGTAATGCGCTATGAGGGCCGATCTCGAGGATGATGTCGGGCTTCTTGCCTCCACAGCCCTTGAGTGCTTCAGTCATTGCACCGTGGAAATTCACGGGAGATACCATGTTGCCCATCCAGTACTGCGGCGTCAAATCTTCCCAAGAAACAGGAGCTCCCGTTAGAGAAGAGCACATGACCGGAATATCGCTAGGAGGAAGCAGCTCGCGAGCCTTGTGCTCTGATTCGATATATGTGGTCGTTATCAGATCACCGCTGCGATGAGGGTGTGGTATGGTGCTGGTCGAAGGACGTTGGGGCTGAAGATGTTCAATACACGAGAAGTAGTTCGCGGCGCATCTCAGCATGTGCTTAGAGTGGTATGCTGTCTCGACTTTTAAGAGTCTATTGAAGACCTTGTCCTGGTCAAGCAAGCTCTGGACCTGAAGGATGCCGTCCTCATCACCCGATATGGTGACAGAAACTGGACTGTTGATACAAGCGACGGCTATCTTGCCCTCGTGGACACGAGAGATATATGTCTCAGCTTCAGACACCGATAGACCGACAGCGAGCATGCGGCCTTTTGCGTAGACTTCTTTATCGTCTGACAACATCTCCTGGGCGCAGACACCACGCCAGCACGCCAACTCCCAGGCGGTCTCTTGCGAGATCGCCCCCATTGCGTATGCGGCGGCGATCTCTCCAGAAGAATGGCCGATGACAAAGGCAGGGGAAACGCCATAGTACTGAACAAGTAGGTCCACCAGAGCGACCTGAATAGCTGTAGTGGCTGGCTGAGCAATCATGGGCTCATCGATCCTGGAAGAGTCCTTGCCCCGGAGTAGTTCGTCCAGTAAGCTGAAACGGTCCCCAAGAATGCCACTTATGAACTGCGAAGCTGATGTAAGAGACTGGAGGAAGATATCAAAAGCCATAAGCTCTCGACCCATGGAAAACCACTGCGCACCCTGGCCGCCAAATACGAACGCAACCCTTGGTGTCTTGTTCTCCTGCAATCGGATAAAGTCGGATTTGGTGATCTGCTGTAGATTTCTGCTGAGTTCATCCGCGGTCTGAGCCACCACTGATACTCTCCACTGCATTCTTGTCCGGCGGCATCCCAGCGTATATGCCAAGTCCTCCATGAAAGTTACCAAGTCTTTGTGCTCCGTTGTCTCGATGTAATCAATCAAGTTTAGAAGTACCTGTTGGAGTGCCCGCTCCGTGTGAGCCGAAAACACGAACACATGTGACTTCCGGTCTTGCATTGACAACTGCTGACCCTTCGCGATTCGTCGTATGGTCTTAGCTCGAGACTTAATCTGGCTGAGGGTGGTTGCAACGACGGTCGGGTCCATCGAGGGATCTTTGGAAGAATCCATGAAGATGGCAGAGTTGTGGTGCGCCGTTATATTACGCGATGCGAGGTAGTGGGCAGCGTCATCTAAAATGACGTGCGCATTCGTACCACCAAATCCGAAGCAGTTGACGCTGATACGTCTGAGGCCATCGGTGGGCCACTTCGTATTCTCCTGAGGCACCTACGATTCTTTTGTGTTAGTGATCTGTCTCTATAGTATCAGGGCTTAATATGGAACGTACCTTGACTTTCCATTCGGAGAAGTTGATTCTGTGACTGCCTGGGGCCTGGAAGTTAAGATGCTTGGGTATTATACCGTGCTCAATAGTGAGGATACTCTTGATCACGCCAGCGACGCCTGCACATCCCTCCAGGTGACCGAGATTCACTTTAACAGAGCCAACATACATGGGGTTATCTGTCGATCGCTTTCGGCAGAGGGCCCCTGAGATGGCTTGTAGCTCCCGATGGTCCCCAGCAGGTGTTCCAGTGCCATGGCATTCGACATAGCCGGTCTGTTCAGGGGCCAGGCCGGCACGCTCATAAACGCCATTTATATTACGAATTTGAGCTTCGGCGCTTGGAAGGGTGATGCCTGTCGTATGTCTCAGGTCAGAATATCAGCAAGAACAAGATAGACCGAGAGGAATCATGGGTACTTACCTGATGTTCGCCCGTCTTGGTTCACTCGAGAGCCCCGAATGACACCCCGAATGTTATCATTATCGCGAATAGCATCTGTCAGTCGCTTCACTATAATTATACCTATACCTTCTCCACGTCCGTATCCATTGGCTCTTTCGTCAAAGGTATAGCACTTCCCATCTGGGCTCAGGAAGTTCAAAGCGGTCATCGGCATCATGGTGTTAGGGGTCAGAATCAAACCAGCACCTCCAGCAAGACCCTGAGATAGTTAGAGACTGATTACAATGTGGAAGGGGTAGTTCAGAACATACCATGTCGATCTCACCACTTCGTAGGGCTTGGCAAGCATTGTGAAGACATACAAGACTGGCACTGCAGCCAGTGTCGATTGTCATGCTGGGGCCATTGATATCCAAGAAGTAGGAAATCCGATTTGACATAATGGCAATTCCATTTCCTGTCGCCCCATATTTGGGCGAGTCATCAGGATCTCGTAGGGCGATCTGTTCGTAGTCTAGATGGGATCAGTCAGTTGTATCAGGGGTATCGTGGCAGTCGGGGTTTACCTTTGACGAATGAGCCGACCCAAACTCCCGTCTCCGACTTGCGCAAGGCTTCGCGATCAACTCCGGCTATTTGGAATGGTCAGTAAGCCATATACGGCGCGGGAAACAGAAAAGAAACCGGGACAATCATCTTACCGCTGTCTAAGGCCTCGACAGCAACCTCAAGAAGCATACGCTGTTGTGGATCGATGGCATTGGCTTCGTCAGTCGGAATAGAGAAGAACTAAAATAGTTAGGTCTGATCCACAACAAGAGGATATATCGTATTTTACGTACTGAAGCATCGAAAGCTGACACGTCTTGTTTCAGGAAATGAGCTCCATTGAAGCAAATCTGGTGACCAAGTTAGATTGTTGCGGTCTGGGAAGAGAGGTTTGGGGGGAGAGAGGCCCGGGAGGGAGACTTACGCTGCCTTGTCGATTGCCACTGGGATGAAAGTAGCTGTGAATGTTGACGCGATCCTTAGGGAAAGTTGACCAGGCACTCTCGCCTTGTATGAGCATTTTCCAGAGGTTGTTGGGTGACGTAGCGTCGCCCGGAAATCTGCAGCCCATGCCAATGACGGCAATGGGCTCCATCTTGTCCGGCTCAGAGTGAGCCATCATGCAGTGCAGATTGCCTCAGAGATTGAATCACTCCAGCCTACCTCGATGAACGACTGTCAGGGAATTTTGTACAGGTATCAAAGATGAATGATCAACATTGGGTTGGTGCAGGTGAGGTGAAAAATCATAGGTACGTGATTCGGAGGGGGTGGGAGAGGAATTGATCATGTGCAGATGTGCTTGTTGGTCATGCGTGTACTGAAAGAAAAGCGGATTCTTTTCAGGAAGCTTTAGGTCATTATTGTTGTAGAGGTGTAGAAGTGGAAGGTGTGGGCATCGTCGTGCCTTTGGTTTTAGGTGGCAGGTGATTACTCCGACGACGATACCCGAAAAGGAGTCGTCGATGCAACTACCTAAGCCGCACTAGCAGCAGATGGATGACCAGAAAGAGCAACAGCAACCTTCATGTTCGACTTACAGAGTTGGCAGTAGATTTAGTATATCTACCCCTTAAGTACACAAGGTGGTATTCCAATTAGGTGTCGAGTGATTCGTGAAAGTGAATGATGGTATCCTATCCGTTCCTCGTAGACTGGCATATGCTGCTGCCCTTTGACAACTGCTCGGAAAAGAGAGGATATTTGGGGTCGACGACAGTTCAAAGCCGGCCGAATTGGGTGTATCTCGAATAAGCGCAGGACCCAATGCCTTGAATTGGCCAGTCATTGAAAGCTGATGCAAAAGTGGTTGAATAAAGACGTACTGGAGTCTCCCCAAAGTAAGCACAAAGGGTCAAAATCACACCATCGCCCCTCTTCGGAGCACTTTCGATGGACTCACAAACTGGGAGAGTAACAGTATCGACGGCGATCTGTCCAAATTGAATATATGCGTAACCTATTGCACAACCTCTTTATATACTGCGAGGTCGATTTGGTTGTGCAAAGGGGTATTATTAGCAGAATCTTTTCTGCGGACAACTCTCAGAGCTGTTGAAAGTCTGGCCGGGTTGGACGCGGCCTTCTTTATAGATAGCCCTGAGCAACTGCCTCGAGGTTTCTGTTGTGCCCAATATCAATA
Source organism: Apiospora koreana (assembly GCA_017163955.1). NCBI lineage: Eukaryota > Fungi > Ascomycota > Sordariomycetes > Amphisphaeriales > Apiosporaceae > Apiospora > Apiospora koreana. The sequence goes on from JAFHKQ010000004.1 coordinate 2,428,779, forward strand.
TCTATCAACTCGTGGACACCTCTTCCCATGGTCAGCTACTTTGTTCTTCAAATGTGACGCGCACTGATCCGCCAAGAGCGGTGAACTTAACGGGGGCGAGCAACAAACGATGCCAGTTGACTGAAAGACTGCAAGGGGGTTCTCACGGGTGATTTTCTCTTCGGAGATGTCAAGTGAGTTCTGAGCAACTGGTATGGTTCAATGATCGAAGCCTTACTTGCACATGAAGAAGAACAGAGAGTACTGCTGGTGCTGATTGGCGATATTAATAGAAAGATGCAAGCAGACCGGGCCTTTACGCCCGTACAATCAAGGCTTCAAAGGATCGTGTACATGCAAGTAAGATGGTAGTTCATTGAATAACAACCTAATCCCATCCTCCTCTTACCAAGTGTGATGGCCATGATGTCTGGGGTGATCTGGTATTCCCAACCTTGTCAGAGCATGTGGCGTTTGACGCAGCGAACAGGAAGTCTGGGAAGGGTCGTGGCCGGCTGGGCCTTGGCTGTAACGGAATACAACCACTACCACATGGTAAAGGATGAGCCAGTAATAGTGAAGCAATACAGTGGCCTTTCCAGAGTAGCCTTCTTCAGAGTCGGTCTGGCCGCGTCATCTCTCCCGAAACCCGATATCAGACATCTGGCTGAAAGTCGGCAGATACTCCAAAATACCAGCAGCATTTACTTGGTCAGAGCATTGAAGCAGACAAAGGGAAAGGCGGGTACGGCACAGGCCCATATTCAGTGTATCCCTGGCAATGAATACTGGCAGAGCGGCTAGTAGCGTGGATACAATGCTCATCATCAACCTCATCAAAGCCGTAAGCGGTGGGCTAGGACTATGTCAAGATCGGATAACCGCCTGCCCCCCCTCCCATGTTGGATGGAGTCTACATCATCTGACCACCCTACCGGTATGCCAATATGCCGGGGCGGAACCAACACAGCACCTTCTTCTTGGGTCGTAGCTCGGAATATGCGGTAGACAAACCTAGATCTTTCATTGCCAGCCGTGGTGCGGTGTGCGAGTTTCAAGGCTTCAAACGGTCTTCCGGATCGTGGGCAGGTAGCTTGAAGTGCCGTGGATGCGCAGATTGGGCAAGGAGGTACTTAGACAACCAGTGTCTCCATTCTTAGCACGGGATGCTGCATACAGAACATGCCCAATACAGCCGCCGCAGTAAGAAGGGATGGATCTTGGGGTTTGGGCGTCGTTGGGAATATCTTCTCCCTCACTGAGCTGGCCGGTCTTTCTAGGTATGGGAGATGAGGCCGTGTAGCATGGCACAGGTTCCCATTTGAAGTGTTGTTGGAGGAACCCACTTTCTACAAGAGCCACCAACCTATGTGCTATTTCAGTAGTGAAGGTTGAGCGGTCTTGCTGAAGAGTAACATGGTACAACACTTGTCGGACTTGGCTTTGGTCTGAGGGGTTCAATAGAAATGCTCAGTATGGAAAAAGGAAACCCTTGGAGTACCGACCTACATGTTCATAGCTGCAGGCACAGGTATTCATGTCAGTCGACATCAGCATTGCCCTCGACGAATCGAGGCTGGTGCATGATCTGTATGTTGCCTGTACAAACCAATAAGATAACGCAGTGGTTTGAACATACCGTTATGGGAGACTACACGTAACGTGTTAGGTTCCCATACTTTGCGTGTTGTAAATTGAAATTTAAGTTGTTGGAAGATCACAAGATAGACTGAGCAGGGATGGCGCTCCATTTGGCATTCTGCTGAAATAAGATGCTTAGCCTTCACAGCTGCCAGCAGCTGCATTCAAAGACTTGAAAAGATCCTAAGGTTACCGCAAAAGGTTGTCAGTTTCGCGTCATCTCACCCATCTTCAATGCTGAACTCCGTCAGCCTTTCAGCTCCATAGTCAGGATTCTGCCAAATAAGCGCTAAGGGATAAAGGGGTGTAGAGCTCTCTCTCTCCCTGTCTCCCGGCTGCCGAACCGGATGACAAATGCAATGGACATTAGCTGCTCGGATGTTTCCCTTCCAATGGAATGTTTTGTTTAATCAACAACCAAGTAGTTGCCTGCCTAGTATGCTTAGCATATGGCTAAAGAGCACCAATAATCTCTCGTTGAAGACGGCAGGCTAGCAGGACCGAGAGAGTCTGACACTCACGATACCTGCATTCAATAGCGCAGAAAGGCAAGGAGTAATAATGCACCCCGCCTGCTCTGTTTGACACGGCCTGCATCTGCAGGATCTTGATATCACCGGACGCATGTTTCCAATGGAAGACACTCATTCCTTAACATCCAACATCGCTTACGATCGGAGCAATGTTACTATTGGAGCCGGAGCATCATGTTGTAATGCCAGCTCGGATCCTAACCAACAAGTGCGAAGCTTCTCCCAAGCTCTCCTGGTTTGTAAACCAGGATGGTGTGTTACACAGCCTCACATCGTCGTGGGACAAACCGACGAGATTGCCCATGCCAAGCCGAGTTGGGGTCCACCACGCACATGGGCTACAACAGAAAGTGTCACAATTTGGCCGGAGAGTCTCCCGAACAACGTAATGCGTTGGACAGATGGACAGGCGCCTTTTACTGTTTTCTCTGCGGTGGTATGTGGAAACGGGAAGTACAAGAGGTAGTCGGGAGTTCCGAAGCTCATATCACAGCCCACGAGTCGGGCTTGGATTAGGCTTATGACTTTGAACTGTCAAATGGGTATATGTTTCTTGATTTTATGGACTATACGTGGATATAAAGGACACGTGCAGTTCATACATCGTACCGCTCCCAGCTGTCTGATGTCTCGGGACCGCTCTACATCATACATATTAAAAAAGAATATTGGGCAAACCGGGGAGATGAGTGGCCGACCCTTTCAGTAGAAACCCACTGGCAAGCCATCTTCGTCCTCGGGCCGACCGTCACATCGGCTCTTGCACGCGATTTGACGGGACGTCTTGACGAGGCTGGGTTGTGGGAGGGCGGTGTGGCGCTCCCGTGAGCCTCAGGGATCTCGTCTATCTTGTTTGTAGTTTGCTCTGTTGGCGGCAGCACATCATGCGGCTGGGCTTTGTCCAACGTTACACTTGCGGGTTCCCGCTTGATCTCTTTCACCCAACTGCTCCACGCCTGGCCTGGCGGTAGCGATCAGATCATATCTGGCAGTCTGTTTCTGTTGTGGCTCCTCTTGATCTTGAGCCACCCAATGCATGCACTGCACAGATTCACATGGAGGTTCCTCTTCCTCGGGACACATGTATATGGAGGCCGGGTCATGAGTGTTATATTTCGTGGGTTTCTTTGATATGTCATTGCACTGCAGCACGATTGTATGTAAGTTGGTATCACCACAAGACTTGAAAACTGTGAGTACAAGGAGTCACTTGAAAAGCATCTGTCGTCTAGGGTACTTTAGAGTGGCTCCGCGGAGCACTGTAAGGTGGTAGGCCGTCAATCTGGCATTTAACCTGCTGCTGTCATTCTGCAGTTAGACAAGTAGAGAGCATCGGAGACTATGCGCACACCTCCTCCAAATTGGTATATGCATGACAGTACAAGGCGGAAACCCGATGGCGTTTCGCTTCCCAATGGGTCATTGCCACTGGACAAGCTGGGGCCCCCTTCATGGCATAATTTTGCCCGAAAGCAGAAATCCGGCATAGGCAAGACCAGAATAGGGGTTTGAATAGAGGGTTGAAGCCAGCCCAAACCGGATGGGTCGTCCTTTACCTGAGATATTCCATGACAATGGCTTTAAAAGGCCAACGGTCAGGATCATCATTGTTCTAACACTCTCCCGAGCCACCCCTCCCTCGTCTCGGCCGGCTTCCATGTCTCGTCACACCTTTCACAAACATCCGCCATCAACTCTGCCTGTTGCTTGTGATACGGTGCTTTCTGTGACAGACGGTTGTTTCTCTGGCTCGAAGTGTGAGGGGGGCTTTGAGCTGCTGGAGTGCTCTTTGCTATCTTTGGGCTTTTGAGCTTTGAGGGGTGTAGTACGGACTGGCACGCACATGGGCAGTTTGCAACTTTTGATCGCATACAGGGTTTCTTGTCTTGGTCCAGCCTGGTTCATCTTGCAACAGCTATCTTCCCATGGCCTCACAGCATCCTTGTACGTTTCTGATGATTCCCTTCATTCTTTCATTCCTTCATTCCTCCGTTGGTGATGGGCTGTCTCGGAAGCATGTATGGTCTTGCAACATGTCTTCCAGTCATCCACAGTCAGTCCTTGAATAAAATAGACATACTCTTGACTGACCCGAGTGCCAGTTAGGCACGATAAAGTAACACGCTCTCACCTACTCGCGCGAACTTTTTGTCCCCCTAAATTTCTTCGATACTACAGCATAACCCAAGTACAAGCTTCTAGGCTTAAGCAAAGAACGATCAATTTGATTTCACAAATATTTTGTTGTAGAAGACGGCACGCATCAAATTCTTGAAGTTACAGGTTCCATCGTCACACTCCCCCTCGGCCGCAGTTGCCCTCTCGATGCGGAGCAGCTTGGCTCTGAAACCATTGATTGCACCTGACCTTAAACTTGGGGCCTACATACTATTCAACCACCTGGAGTCACCAGAGTCCCAGTTTTGCATCGCCGAGGCTTGGATACCTTATGTGCTTCTTAACTTACTTACCGAGGGCCAACAGTGAGTTTGCAACTTTGACTCGGACCCACGAAGTACGGGTTTGTTTGTCAACAACAACATTCTTGCCACCACAAAATTTGAGTCGTCTTTCTCTTCTGCTATCGAGTATTGTAAAATACGATCATCCGGAATGCCGGCTCGATACGATAACACGGGTTCGATCCCCAGCCGAGATCGAGCTGACTCGATGGAAGAGAGACTCAACTCCTCTTCAAACGCCAACGGAGATCATCACTATGGACGGTCCTTGAGTCCTCTGCGCCAGACTACGTTGGTTGCCATGTAATGCGCCCATGATACATACTCCTGCTGTTGCTCGATAGCGCTAACCCTTTTCAATAGCCTACTCCTTGGTTTACTCTTCTCCAGCCTGGACGCTTCAATCGTCTCGACTTCTCTGGTCTCCATCTCAAAAGATCTGAACGATTTTATCATGGTCCCTTGGGTGGCGCTATCCTATCTGCTTGCGTATCTAGGTAAGCTTATAGCCAACACGATCCAGGAAGGAAATGATGTATACTAAGGGCAGGATATTCATAGGTTTTGCCGTCGCATTCTCGAAACTGAGCGACATTTACGGTCGCCGCGCTCTGGTCGAAATCTCTTGGTTGTTATTTGGCGGCTTCTCGCTAGGATGCGGCTTGGCCCAGAACATGACACAGCTGTATGTAATTGTTCCATGTTGTTATTCAAGCGCCAAGCTCGTTCAAAGTTTCTAACGATTCGAGAAGTATTGTATGTCGCGCATTCCAGGGAATCGGGGGCTCTGGCCTCTATAGCCTTGCTCAGATCGGACTCTTCGAGGTCGGCCCGAAACATACGCCAGGCCTCTTGGGAGCTCTCATCGGCATGACTCTGGCAGTCTCGTTTGTTCTTGGTCCTGTTCTCGGTGGTACGATCTCACAACTTGCCTCGTGGAGATGGATATTCTTCATCAAGTAAGTAATCTAAGGTTTTGAGACTTCTCGGATTTACTAATCAAGTTACAGTATTCCCTTCAGTATCGTCGCGTTAGCTGGAATCTTACTTGCCTGGCCTAGTAGCCATGGCTCGCGGTCAAACTTCCCCGAAACCTACAAGAAGCTCGATCTACCCGGCATTCTCCTAGTTATTGGGGGTTCGACTTTGTTGGTCTTTTCTCTCCAGCAAGCAGGATCTTTCAGCATGAGCTGGGGCAGTCCTGTCATTGACTCTACGCTGACGATCGCGGCGCTATGCTGGATAGCGTTCGCAGCCTGGGAGTACTTACTCAACACTGAGCATTATATGGGAATCCATCCCCTATTTTCGTCGAAGCTTGTCACCCTACGACCATACATGGCATCTCTAGTGTAGGTTTACCGACTCCTGAATCTTCTCTATGCCACTGACTATTTCTCAAGCTTCACTATGCTCACTGGGTTCATCTATCTCTCCATAATCATCATTCTACCGGAGCGCTTCCAGATCATCAACGAACAGAACTCCTTGATGGCAGGCGTCCACCTTCTGCCGATGCTTGGCGCTTGTGCCTTTGGATCGTTTCTGGCTGGCGCTGTGTCAGCCAAGCAGAACAAAACTTCCGTCACCCTGATTGCTGCGGCATGTCTTCAACTCATTGGTGTCGGGCTGCTCTCAACCTTCTCTGATGTCGATAGTGCTTTACAGCCCCAGTATGGCTACCAGGCCATCTTTGGTCTTGGTGTTGGTCTGACCTTTGCGGCTGCCACGATGCTCACATCGGTGCACGTAAGCCACGAAAACCTGGCGATTGCGCAGGGGGCCATTGCTCAGGCTCGCGTCTTTGGAGGGGCAATCGGCATCGCCGTGTGCAGCATCGTATTCAACCAAGGCGTGGAGAATAAGCTGAGCAGCCAGTTGAGCGAGGACAATTTGCATTATCTGCGAGAGAGTCCTGTGGTCAGCGCAAATTTTCCGCCAGCGATCCAGGAGATGATCCGAAACGTCTATGCCACTGCATTTGTGGACGACATCAAGATCTTTATATGTGTTGCGGCTGCCGGGGTGGTGGCAGGCCTCTTCACCTATCAGCGCAACCCGCCCCCTATGCCCCGCGCTCGCCAGGCGGACAAGGAGGCGTCGGAGACACCACGCGGAGGCCTGAGCGAGACGGAGCTCGAGGACATGCCCCATCACCGGCGTTGATGGCTCAAAAGGAGACGCATGACTGTCTTAACAGTCTTCATACGCATGCATGCATCTAGGTGGCTTACTGTTTGACTCGGAGTTTAGATGCTGTTGGAGGTTTTCTCGATTTAGGTGTTTTTTTCGTCGCTCAAACCCGAGTTCAGAAGGCCTTTAGTGATAAGGCGGAATTCCATGCTGCAGAATATGCAAGCCTGTAGAGATACTGCGCAGCAAATCGGGGGGTTCAATTTGTGTTGCAGACACATTCCCTAAAGATGGCAAGGTTCTAGACAGAGAGATATTTCCGAGAGCACTTGTAAAATTGAGAGTTTTGTTGTACATAGACAACCTCCACGGTAGATACATTTCTGTGAATTCACCTGTAAATTTCGAGACTCGATACCCCCATCTAACATTCATCGCCATAAATCCCAACATTGACTACTCAAACACCTATATAATTTGGGGAGGAAATATTCTACCCCCTAGCCCGTCTTCATCGTGTGAGACGGTAGCGTGTAGGTATTGTTGAGTGGCAATACCCTTCCTCATCCAAATCATCATTCAAAAAACCACAGGCATATGTGCACAATTGCGCGCGGACTTGAAGACCAATGTTCATAATGCTTTCTCTGAAAACGATGTGTGTACAGAGTGCAGGGAACATATTGCTGTATGCAATCAATCATGCAGGTGCGGGCGCACATCGATCCAGTAGAAGAAGGGCTTTGAGGTAACGCCGGCTGCAGTTGCCCCTATCGTATAGCGACATGTATTCAGCCGTCGGAGCTCTCTGCCATTCGCCATAATGTGCGCGTCTAGGTATATCCATGCAAGGGGGCCAGCTTGAGCTGATTACTGTCTATGGGATTGCGTAGCACGCAAGCGTGAGCTGTAGGCACATGCATGCGCACGCCCTGACATTCGAGCCAGCTCCTCAGTCATTTCCTATTTAGACCAATAGGTACAAAACAAGTTGTTTGCTACATGTGTGATTAGAAAATGCTATAATAATATACATAACGACAGATGCTGTGTCTACTCCTCTTTATGTATGTGCGGTGGTGCGCGTCCTACTTGACATAGAACTTCCCCCTACCCGAGAGGCTTTTCACCTATATCGCTCCTATTATAGACCCATCCCTTGATTCATACTATAACTTAGTTGACCTCGGCAACATCTTTGATCGAGTTTGCTGAACGGCTGCCGGGCTTACGGCCGTACACGAAGTGGCTTTTCAGAAAATGTATCAACAACATCGACATGGGTTTCTTCTAACCAACTCGGCAATATGAACCGGCAGAAAAATCGCTTGCGATTGCGCAAAGGTGGCATGACTGAATATTATACCAAAATGGATAACAGCGGAGGGGGGAGGAGATGGGTGGGTCATGCTTTGATTCACACGGAAGAGTAGGCCTTGATCTTGGGGTCGTTGAGATTGCGTTTCGTCCGCACCAGGGATTCGCCCATCTGCTCCCTCGACCAGCCCAGATTGGCCATGAATATATGCGTCGTACCTATCTCGAGGAGGGGTCGGCAGTCCACCAGGTGTTGCTGTGCCAGCGGAAGTCGACCTCGGTGATCTCTTCAAAACCTACTGCGCGCATCTAGGGCACGTTGTCCCATCGCATGCCGACCACGGCCAGGGTGCCGTGGATCTCGTCCTGCATCACTTTCAGGGTGGTGCCCTCAATGCTGTCTTCCTTGGACATCTACAGGCTCAGGTCCTGCATCACGAACCAGCCGCCCGGTCGTAGTGCGTCGAAGACCTTACGGAAGATGCCCTCGGGCAGATTGAAGTACGTCGCGCCTGTTGATGCCGTCGAACGGCGGCGAGAACAACTACTTGTTCCCGGCGTCGTCAATTTGGAACTCGCAGTTCTGCGGCACGTTATTTCATGAGTCTGTGAACATTTTACCTCTTTTGTTTCCTTTTCTCATTGATTTGGCACCTCTCTGGGGTTGGCTTACTATCCCAGCTGCGTAGGCGACAGTTCTTCACTTATCATTACAGCGGATGCATATGACTCGGCTATTCGGCCATCAGTTAGGATTGGCTCTGTGCAACAGAAGGTGGTGATGCGTTACATCAATCCATTACCCAGATCCCTGGTACCAGTTACGAGGTCGAGAACATGGTGAGGCGATGGCCCTATTGGGGCCAAGTGAGAATTGTGTCTGTTACCACGTCAGGGGCTCGTCGTTCAAATCCGAGGGTCCATTATCGCATAACACCCAAGAGCTGTTTACACAGTCTCTCTGGCTCGGCATCTGGTCCGTGGTCCACATCCATCATGGCGGCGTCCTGCATCAGTGGGATTCAGCTCTTGGAGCTCACAGACGATAGGTGTTTCGGGGTCTCACGGTACCGGCGGCTTCGTCTTGTTTGCTAGGGTCACCAGTGGAGGGAGGAGCGGGTTTCATGAGATCTAAACAGCCTGGTGCCCCTTTCAAGAGAAGCATTCGTGGAAGGCTTAAGATGGTACTACTCATGAATTGCTTTTTCTCCTGTTGTGTGGCTGCGCCTCATCCTTTTGTCATTGTAGCAAACACAACGACTTGTCGGTGCTACCCAATGCATTTATTCCACCGTTTCGAGAACTACGAATGCCATATTTGCCCGTCTCCCAACATGAACTGTGTCTATCTTGGTTGTCCAGTCTGTATGCGTTTCTCTCTCGCAAAAGGCGCCATGAATAGCTCGATGGTGGTTGCATTTATACGCGCCATTATAATGGTTTTAGGTCTTGAGTGTCGCCGCTAGATGGAGCGCTAACCAAGGGGATGGGTGACCCCCTCATCTGTCCGCCTGCCAGCGGTATATTGCATGTTGCCGCTGCCGAGAACACAGAGAGTTGCAATTTGAACGGCCACGCCGGACGACGTACGCACATGGATCTGGTGGTAGGTGTAACGTGAAGAACCGGAGACCCTTGACACTGTGCAACTGTACGCTGCAGCTTCAGTAAGTAGTTGACCAAGATGGCGTAGGTATGAAATTATGGTATGAGTGGCATGTAGTCCATTACCCCATGATGGTTTTGCGGGGCTGTGGTTCACGCAAATGCTTCGGTGTCAGGTCCGAAGCAACAAGGCAATTAGATTGGTTGTCTGCCTGGAAATTCTGTCGGAAACCAAGGTCGCGGGTCAAGATCCTCACGTGGATGAGATGGTGCACGTCACTTTTGAGCCATCATCGGATGATAAAAGTCGTAGAAACTGTCTTTGTCAGTTGCGCCTATCGTTCGAACGATTTGCTCCTCTATGACGCCATCATCTGTAGTGAGATATGGCGGCACTTTCCGCCAACCCGGCAGGTTCCTCAACGTCGCCGAGAAGAAGGTTGACATTAGCAACAGCCTGCAGGGTACAACGGCAATCCCTGCATGCGTGCAGCATCGACTTTTCAACCCGTTAGGGCGCCTTGCAGCCAGACGCAGGCTTCTGTCATCGAAATCATACTTGGATATTAGGTATGCAGGTATTTCAGAATAGATGATAAAAATACCTCTTGCGCCTGTGTTTCGTGATACCCCGTACGCCAACCCGAGAATGGTGAACTACATAGCTCCGTCTTCAACCAACCCCCAACACCGCCTTACTTGCCTCTGGGAAATTCCCGTGTCGATTCGAGTCCGCTGCCCACACTGTCCATATCACACTGCATCATCTCAATCGTGATATCTCCATTCTTCTCAAGATCGTCAGGTTCCGTGCGCATCAGCGGGTTGGCATCGCGAGCAACAACAGCAGTACTTGAGACACCCCCTTCTCCGCCCCTCAGGGGACCATCCGTCATATCGCCAAAGCAAACAGCTGGATGGAGAGAATTCAGGGACAAACACGCCACTGAGATCATGGTCCCCTCCATGCCGTAGTAGAAGCCCTACTCGGCCATGAGCTCGCCGGTCCAGCCGCCACTAAGCTCGGCGACGCGGAATGTGCTGCGCCAGAGGATGGCGAGAGTGACTACCACGAGAGCTACAAGGCAGGCTCGGAACTTGAAGGGGTTGCGAATCTTCACAACTGCAGGGTTCTGGTCGAGAGCTGCGCCGCCCCCGACTGCTTGGATGCGCCGGTATGTGCGCCGGGCAAAGTCGGTGGCCAGTGTGATGAATACGACAATCGTAACAACCTGGAAGCTCAGACCGGCCATCATGATGTTATTGCCAACGGCCATTTTGCTACCAGTATGTGAGGCAGTAGAGGCGAGGGCACCCCCACTGCTTGAAAACCAAGGAGACGGCATCGCTGGGGATGAACTACACAACACTATTAGCCATTTTGCTACTACGCATATCGCCAGGGGTAGACACTTTCGCGCACAATTACTCACGACACGAGGGTACAGCCCCGGCCTCAGCCTTGAGTTTTCGGGTCCGTAGATACACACGATCCTCTGGAGGCAGAAGTAGATACCGGCGGCCAAGAAGGCTGGGCCAATAGTGAGACATATGATTTGCATAAGAAACCCATCCTCGCCCCACTGGTTCCTCCAGCTCATGATGCGTCCAACATAATCCAAAACCTCACAGGCAAGGCCAAGGCACATGGCCAGGGTGAAAGAGAGGGCCCGTCTTGTCTTGATGTACACGCCGAGAAAGCCGACGAGGCTCAACGAAAAGACAACCAGAAACAAGACATTGGGCACCAAGTCAATCCTGTACTAGTAGGACCGATCATACCGGCAAATGGCCGGTGTGCAATACCGAAAAGGGGAGGCTATTGATAGCTTGACAGCAGGCCCTGTGGCTGCCGGTGAGCCCATTGTCAAATTCCACACGGAAAAGGGCCGTAACTAAGTATGAGAGGAGTGAGAAGATCGCTGCACGAGATTGGGGTTGGGAAAGAGAAAGACATGTCACTTCTTTACGCTTGCTTACCATCTTCAAGAGTATTTCAGATGAGCACCAAGGTCAGTCGTGAGGCCATGCGGGCTGGTTCTGGGTAGGCATCTGGTAAGTGTGGCCCTCAGGGCGAATGGACAAGATGAGCATATTGCTATGCCGTTGAACCAATAGGGCTGGCGACATGTTACTTACTCCTTTGATGCTGCGAGCGATGGGGCTGGATACAAATGCGGCGTGTACATGGTTCTAGCTAACGGACTTACGAGAGCGCCGTGTCTACTACATGCCAATACCCAATCGTGATAAGGTTGGGTCAACGACAACTATAGCCGCGGGAGTGGAATGTCACGCTGAACTCTCCAGTTTTGATGCTCCGCCTGTCAGTCCATATCCTCGTTGCTTACATCCTACCAGATGCGCAACAGTCGAATTAGGTACTGTTCATCATCGCGGCCTATGGTTATGATGAGGCATCGTTTTTGGCCGGCTCGTCTTACCCAGTAGCGTTCCAACATTGTGATCTCGTACATACATGCCTACCTATGTATGTACATCAGAAGGATACGGCACGGGATAGCGGATAGCTCTTGAGGAAGAACTAGCCAATTTATTCAGGGCTCGCTTAGAGTTGACAAAGGAGTTTCCAGGTCGGTCTGTATTACCGGATGCTCACATGTTAACACACCAATCCCAGGGTCTTTGGATGGTTGATACTGGACCGTTACATTGATTAGCAGATACCCAACAGCACCTTTCACCTTCTATTACAATTATTGGAAGGCAAGCCGTGATGACGCGTCGGTGGGTAGAAAAATGGATATGCGCCCAACCCGATTCTATGTACCACACTTACATGCTAGATGCTCAGGCCCGACGGGCACATGAAGGGAGAACAATACCGCACCGCCGTACTAAAAGCGCATGTCTCATACAAGTCTGGTAGACTGGAGGGCCACATTTGAGGATGGTTGTGGGCTACAACTTAATTTGTTGGAATCTTCAATGAGCCAGTAGATATACGTGACTTGATTGATGGGTACCTAAGCTAAATAAATAAGCACCTTCACTATATTGTAGACACTCCGTACAAACAGCGCCCATTCAAACACATCCGTTTGCCGCTATCCCTCTGCATACATGGCACGCAGGTGGCATGGAAACAGATGCTACCTCATGACTCAAATTGAATGCTTGAATGTTCAAAAGGTGGCCCTTTCCAGAGATCCGACTGTATTCACTGCGTGCCCGTAGAGGAATTGATACCAGTCAGTGGAAGCCATTACGCAGTGATCCAGTTGCTCCTTGAGGCAGTTACAATCAGAGCCAGAACCTTATGTCAGGCAGGAATGGATAGCAAGGCATTAAATGTGAGGCTCTTGCCTATCAAGCGTGGGTTTTCCCGATAGATAATAGCAAGCGCCCCCACATGATAAGCTTTCTGGCCAATCAGAAAATTCACCTGCCTCGATTTGGCTGAACAGAGCCATAGTGGATCCGCTTTAGGCAAGTTGCCTGGGACGCGCCTAGCTGCCTGGATCAGCCAGCCCCACCGAGAGGCTCTCGGAAAGGGTATAAATATCTGACCTCCCTCCCTCCCTCTCAGTCTTCTCTTTTCCTTTCTTCTTCATACTTACCTTGCTGGGGCTTGGGGAGATCAAGTATTCCCTGGGCCAGGTTGAGGAACCTGCATTGCACAGCGCGGTGTTCTCTCTTCCTATACTATCCTTCGGGATCGTATTCGGTGGAATTTTTGTTGTCTATTCTGCCTCGAGCAGTCCATTTTTCATTATGAACTGGTGCTTCGCGCATCGTCATGAAGAAGAGCTCGTCTGGTGCATGCGTCTGTCGTTATGTTCGCTTGTCTGCATTCTCGTACAAGTTCAACACGACGTATGTATCTATGACATGGAGGGAAATTTCAATGATGCGATTTTCAGCACAATTATTCCGATGATGAGACCTTTGTGTCCTGCCAAGATTTTACCAACATTGCGCCATTTTGGTACGCAAATGATGTGTGTGATGTCAACGTCGCCCAAAGCCGTTGATTATGCTTGGGTCAGTCTGTTCCGTTGCCATCTATTCCAAAGTCTATCGTGAGGATTGCTTGGTGCTGTTCAACATTTTTGAAGATGGATCCCCAAGACCAGGATTGGATGGGTCGTGACAAGTCCGTTACCTTGTGAACATGAACTCGTTTTTACCGATGATCCTGTCGAACAGGCCTACCAGGATCAACTAAAATGAGCCATTCTACCTGGGCGATTCTGATGGAGCAGAGAAGATATTTGCGAGATCAAATGGCTATAACTCACTATGCGATTACGCTGTCAGATCGGTGAAGCTGTGTGGGATCAAGCAGTTGTCATGAAAGCAAAAATCTACCAGCCTGGCAATCGATAGAGTCAGATCACGAGATTCTTAACGTTTATTTGAATCGATCCTTACCCTTACCTAGTCGTCTCCAGTATCGGCTCGGATAGATCTACGGAGTAGGTTAAATGCCATTTGCTTTCGATATCAATATCGCTACCTAGCGACGCCTAATAGCATCACAAACCAGATATGCATGTTTGATAGCCGCTACCCATCCAGCTAGCGGATTCACCAGATGCCACGCTATGTTAACGACAGGGATTGCAGGCCAGCCGGCCAATAATGTCCGCCCTGGCGACGCTACCAGTCTGAGAGTTTAGCCACTCGCTTACGAAGTACGTCATTGTGAGAGCTACAGTATGCAGTTGTCGAAATGCATGTGCTACCGCGACACGCTCTCTCATCAACATCCATCATGTAATAATCTCTCAATCCAGACACCACCGACGAACAATAATGCAATAACCATATACTCTTGCTTCATCCGCATCTGTTAATATGTTGTCTTCTTGTTTTGGCTGGGGGAAAGGCAGCGACGCCGAGCGCGAGCCTCTACTACCGCAATATGAACAGGATACGCATCTTCAACGCGAGTTGCAGCGCAAGCTCCACAGCTATCAGATGATCCGGGCCCTGACTCGAGGATACATGCCCAGCACCGAACAAGCCATCATCAATTTGCGCACGCTCATGGCAGCCGATGTTCTCAATCCCGACAACCCAGACTTATCAGACAGCGGCAAGAGGCTGGTGCGCCTCACCAAGCAGTGGCTCCACCAGTTCATCGCGCTTCTGCGAAACAAGAACGACCAGGACCAATTACAGGATCTTATCTGGTTCTTGACCAAGAGTAGAATCTCGGTAGATATCGCAGATTTGCAGGCTCGAGCCCAGAAGTCCAAGGCCAAGGCAGATGCCGCCGCTGCCTACAAGAGCCTGCAAACCGTTGGGTCGCTACTGTTCACCAACCGTGATTTTCGTGTTTTCCTCGGAGACCTTAGCGTCGTGGGCCGGGAGATATTCAAGGACTCAGCCTTCGCCTTGAGTTCTGCCGCCGAAGAAGCCGGGAAGCAACTCGAACCCTCCGCCGAAGAGCAGGCAAACGTTGCGAAGTCCGATGGGCCGACGACGAGTGGCAAGACGCCGTCAGGGGAGGAGCTACAAGGCGGCGTGGAGGATGTCGCTGATATCGTGGCAGCAAAGGGCAAAGATGTTGCACAGGCTGCCGTAGAGAGCGCAGAAGACAAATTATCTGGAGACGAAGGCAAGAACTTGCTCAAGCGACTACAGCAGGTTGTTCTCAACCTGCGAAAGCGCACAGACTATTCGGAATCGGTGTCCACGCTCGGCCTCCTCATCAAGCGTTATGCATTGGTCTACTCCCGGGCTGCCGAGGAGATTGCTGAGGTCGCTCAAGACGATGTCCATGAAAACCAAGAAACCGATCGCGCCATGAAGAATATTTGGGCTTTCATCACGAGCTTTGGCGACAAGAACGAATGGGCCAAGTGCGAAGAGCTCTTCAAAAAGGTTATGACCCATAAGGACAAGGATCCGGAATTTGAACACTTTATGCAGGAGCTGGGCGATAGCCTACAACGACTCTTGACAGATCCTGAGTTCTTCAACGATGCCGACGAAAAATTGGAACAACTGCGCAAGGAAAGCAAGAAGATCGGGACCGAAGGCAGTCTGCGTCATGATGCCGACGAGCTTATGCGGCAACTATCAGTCACATACCAGAGTATTCTCAGAGACGAGGATGTTCACAACCTGATAACAACTACCCTGCGCATTTTCGGTGTCTTATCGCCGACCAACACTGCTGCGAATCCCGACCTGCTATCAGATGCGCTGAGTGTGTTCGTTCCGTTGGCGATATCTGCTATTCAGTACTTGCCCATCCCACGACTGGAAATCAGCACACCGCAGATTGATCTGCTACTAGAGAATCTAATCGTCGAGCCGGGTAAGACTGTCAACCATACATCATTCCTACCCTACAGGCTGAAGATAGAGAACTACAACGATTTCGAAATTCGCAAGGCACGGTTCCGCACCGCTACAAGCACAACGAATTTGCTACTGATCAAGATTGATGGTCTTTCTTGCCGCGCGGATGAAATGGGGTTCTGGCTGCGCGCGCACAGCGGGTTACTCCGCCTTGCCGACCAGGGAATTGCAGGGTTTGCCCTGGACGAGCGCGGCATCGATATCCACCTCGAGGTCGAGGTCTGCCGGGAGCGCTTGGAACAGATCTTAACGCTGAAGGCCGTACGAGTTCGCGTGCACAAGCTCAACTACAGCCTCAAGAAGAGCAAGTTCTCGTGGCTGGGTTGGCTCATCAAGCCCCTGCTCCGACCAATACTGAAGGCAACTATGGAGGTCCAGATGGCCTCTGCTATCAGCGACTTTCTCCACGCCGCCAACCGTGAGCTCTTGTACGCCAGAGAGAGACTGCGAGCCACTAGGATCTCGAGCCCTGATGACTTGATGACATTCCTCAAAGCAGTAGCCACGAGAATATTGCCCGAGGAAGACCCTGACCTGTACACGCGAGTCGGCGTTGATGAGCCGGGTAAGGGCGTATTCAAGGGCGTCTACACTCCTGGCAGTGTTGCAAAACTGTGGCACGAAGAGGCGGAGCAAGCGAAGGATAGGATTGAAGAGTACGAGATTGGCGGTTGGAGAAACGAGGTCTTTGATACCCATGTGCGAAATATGGTTTGATGATCACACACTGCACGGCTTTGGGATTTTGTTGTGGTTCTACGGAGTACTAAGAAAAACTTACATGCTTACCCACCCACCCTGTTACGTCATTCGGAGCTTGTTTGCCATTGGCGTTAATGGGATTTGTACTTTTTAATAAATTGACATGGAATTGACGGTGCACCGAACATCCTTAAATAAAAAAACAAAAACCCTCAAAAAACCCTCTGAAATAAAAATTTGGCCTGTGTCTCTTTGATATCGCTGGAAAACTAGGAGATGGTGTTCATCTAAACAAGTCTACATGTATCTATCAAGCGAGCCATCTTCCCATGAGGTCTCCATTCAATGCTGAAGCTGACCGATGCTGTTTCCACCATTTTCGGCGTGCCAATGCAACTACAAATTTCATACATGCATAACGTGTGTATGGACGACTTGACGAGCTCGCATCGCATTTCCGAATCGAACCAAAAGCACTACCCAATGAGTAATTGAGATGGAGCCATGAGGTCTTGTGACATGGAGGTGTGGTGCACTTCTGATCCATGATTTCAGACGTAGCCTTCAGACGAACGTTGAGAGGATAAATCTTTTCTTTCTTTCTCATTCTTGATTCTTTCTAGAACTCCTCTAGAAGGACGCCACAGCATCTTGGCGTGGTCAGGCACAAGGGAAAGCACGTTAGTGAGCCCTGTAGCCAGTAGCGCTCAGATCAGGTGCGCTACGACACTATGTACCCCCCCTTCGGACCCTGACTGGCACGCTGGGTTCCCATGCCGCAGAACCACGCGGGCCACCGGATTTGCTGTCAAGTGTCACTGGGTGGTGAGGCGACTCTCCTTCCCTTCCACACTCCATATGTGCCATGTACCCTGTCCGGGCCTGCTCTGCTTATTATTATTTTTTGCTACTAACGGAGCAACTAGTAGCTCAAGGTAAGGCAATATGGCAATCACTGCGTAAGGAGGTTAGGAGATAATGTGCCCACCCTAAAGTCCACCTATCAACAGTGGGTTAGGTGCTGGACTGCCCCGCCCCTTACCCCCCCCTCTCTCTAGTCTCTCTCTCTCTTTGCTTCTCCTTCTCTGGTACTGCTCTGGCTACTATGGCTACTGCCTCTGTTCTGCCCCTTGTCCCGTCATCATCGTCCAGTGAGGTCTGCCAAGCCTCTCAAAGTAGCGCCTACCTGACATATCTGATTGATCACTGATCCACTGTGGTGGCACGCCCCGGCACCTCGGAATTTGTGCACACCACCCGCATTTTACTAACTCCTCCAAACCTATCTCTGCCTGTTGTCCCGTCCCTAACTTGTTTCCCGTCACCTCTGCTTGACTACCATACTTCCTCTGTGCCTGTGCGTTTCCTTGCATGTTACCGCGGCCAAGCCACCTATCACTTCTCCCCTCCAGTTCCCACCCCTCTCTCTTTCGTTCCCAGACGAGGAACACCACGAACGAACCTTTCCCAGCTCGACGGGAGCTGGCGCATGGCGAGCGCTGTATCCTGACCCAACCTTGGGTTCAATGATGCATCTTCGCCTGCTCCGCTGCATGCTTACTCGATTACCCGCGCTAGCCACGACATGATGGCGCAGACCGAAACCCGTTTCGATAGCACTATCGTAGAAGTCTTAGCGAACGATATTCGGCCGACCTTTATCGTCGAGGTTCCCGAATTGGAATCTTTTCTCCAGCAGCAGCAGCCGCTCAACATCGTACACGTCAATCCGGCTCTTGAATCGAAACCGGGGTTGCACGATGAAGTGCAAAGGGTTACCCGCAGTGGCCATGGGAGGTTCTTGGCTTGGATCGGAGGCAACGACACATTAGATGGAGACACGAGATCCAAAACTTTCATGCACCACGACATCTGCTGGTCGCGTACGCCTTTCCGTCAGAAATGGGTCATCGTGGGGTGTAACAAACAGGTGGCCCACAACAAAGCCCTCGTCAAAGAGCAGATCGCCGTCAAGACCAAGGAGGCAAACGAGTCCATCGCCAAGTTCCAGTCCATCGCCGAGTTTATTCCAAATGGCGCTTGCTTTGGAGATCGGGAAGGAAATATCACGTTTGCTAACGATGCATGGTATCGTATTATAGGAGTGCCAAAATCCACTCCGCTTGAATCATCACTCTTTATGGATCGCATCCTCGAGGAAGACAGACACAACTTGACTCGAGCCTGGTCTGAAATGAAGCACTCAGGGACCGTTAGCATCGAATTTCGTGTTCGTGGCGATAGCGACTACCCCCTGCATCCTCCCATCGGGAGCTCCCCGAGCCTGGAGAAAGCCGGACTCGATTTCACTGCGGAGAAGCCCAAGACACGCTACATATCAGCAGCGCTCAAGGGCGAGCTATCGCCTGATGGCACGGTTGTGCGAGTTCTGGCCTGCCTGACGGACGTCACTCTCTACAAGTTAGCACTCGAGGAGGCCCTGCGGCATGCTCAGCAGCACCAGAACTTCAAGGAAATGGCCGAGTCGGCAACCGTCGGCATGTATGAGCTGAACATGGTCGGCCACTTGCAATGGGCTAATACGGCATTCTACCGGATGTGTGGTCTGGAAAAAGCAGACCTCGTCAACGGCCCCCTGAAACCGTTTGAGTCCTGCGTGGTCGAGGAAGACCTGCCTCTCATCCAACAATCTTTGGACAGGCTGGTTGCTGGTGGCCGTCACGAGCAGAGAGCCGAGATCCGCTTGAAGAAGACCTGGACTGAAAAGGACAGCGCCGGGAATGAGATCATTGCGCCACGATGGGCATCCGCGACATTTATGCCTGTCAAGAACTCGGAAGACACTATTCAAACCTTTACTGGCTGCTTAGTGGACATGTCTTTGCACAACTGGCGGATTGAATCGGAGAGACAACACAAAGAAGAGGCCATTCGCCGCCAACAGGAAGCTATAAGGCGACAAGAAGAAGCCATCGAGTCGAAACGACAACAAGAAAACTTCATCGATATGACATCGCACGAACTCAGAAACCCCCTGAGTGCTATCATACAGTGCGGCGACTCCATTCTTGCGTCCCAGACCCAAGTGGTTGAGCTGCTCAACACTCTGCGTACTGAGCTCCCCAAGACCTCGGTCACTCAATCGGTTTCAGATCACATCTCGAGAGCCACCAACCTGGTACAAAATACGATCGAGAGTGCTGAGACTGTTCTAAGCTGTACTCAGCACCAAAGCCGCATTGTGGACGATATTCTAACCATGTCCAAAATGGACTCTAACCTGTTATCTGTTACCCCAACGACGGTCAATCCCATCTTGATTGTAAAAGAAGCATTCAATATGTTCCGAGTCGAGGCTCGAAGTGTAGACATCAACCTCACGATGACAGTGGACCCTTCATATACCGACCTGAACATTGAGTTTCTCGACCTCGACCCTTCGCGACTCAAACAAGTTCTCATCAACCTCCTGACCAACGCGCTGAAATTCACCAAAAACCAGGCCCAAAAGGAAGTGTCGATAAGAATGAGCGCTTCCAAGAGTCGGCCCCGAGATGGAACCTCTTCTGTGCAATTTATTCCTCGCACATTGGAGGAGCCGCAGCAACCTCAGCGAGTACAAGTTGGTGTTGAGAGTACTTTCTTGATGTTCGAAGTTAAGGACAGCGGACAAGGACTGAACGATGCTGAGAAGAAGTCGCTATTCCAGCGGTTCGTCCAAGCATCGCCCAAGACTCACGTTAAATACGGCGGCTCGGGGCTGGGCCTCTTCATTTCAAAACGCCTGACCGAGATGCAGAACGGGGCTATCGGGGTAGCATCGGAGCCTGGTCATGGATCCACCTTTGCCTTTTATATAGAGGCACATGTCCCCAGCGATGCAGCAGCTCAAGAGGCCCGGGAAACGAATAGAAATCTTGAGAAAATACTTAAAACTCCCACCGGCACCCCGCACGTGTTAAACCACGACGGTACCCCGGCAGAGGAGAAACTGATACGCGGGGTCCTTATAGTGGAGGACAACCTGGTCAACCAAAAGATCACGCAACGTGCCTTGAAAGAAAGGGGCTACAACGTGCAGGTTGCAAACCACGGGCTGGAAGCGCTGGAGCTGTTGGAGAAGACGGATCGTCGTGGTGGCGACTTCCCGTTGTCCGTGATCATGATGGACATGGAAATGCCAATCAAGGACGGGCTAAGTTGCACGAGGGACATCCGTGAAATGGAGGTGGAGGGTAAGCTGAAGTCGCCTCGGATCCCCATTATTGCGGTGTCAGCCAACGCAAGGATGGAGCAGATCGAAGAGGCGAAGGCCGCGGGATGCGATGACGTCCTGGTGAAGCCCTACAGGATACCGGAGCTTATCACTACGATGGAGAAGACGGTACGCAGGCTGAACATGAACAAGAAAGAAAAGGGGGAGGGTACGGAGAAGTAAGTGCTTACCTATGCCTTCGGGCTTCCTATCACTACATAGGGACGGAATTCCGATGCTGCGTAGGAGAATCGAGGGGACTGTTGCACATCTAGATGGTCTAAACCCGAATATTTTACAGGAACAGAGAGTCAAAACACTGCATTGGTTGCGTTGCTGTTTGATTAGATACCCCTGTGCGAAAGACGGAGATATACAGTTGCAGGGACGCCGATATGGATGTGTGAGCTGAAGGGGAATCTTGACCCGAGGACGTAACATCCTGTGGAAGATACGATGTGGCTATGAATGGTTTGGCAGCTGTACCTGACTCTTGTACCCGTGGGAAGACCATCGGCGAATAAGAAATATTATGAACCATCTTCACAGTGATCCCGCGTGCACACCTAGTCTTTCTCCGAGTCCGCATGTGCGAAGAAGCTGGGCTTCGCGGTATTACGATATCGCTACAGGGTTCTTCATCTAACGACTCCTTGGTGTGGTCATGGAAGTTGGTGGGCTTTTTCTCTTCAAATTCCTCTGCGACTTGGATACAGCAGACTGGCAAGAATTTAGGGTTAGCCGATGATTCATGTTGTGTTTCCGGAGCTTTTCAGTTCTAGCATGATGTTTGCGATGCG
The DNA here is from genome assembly GCA_017163955.1 of Apiospora koreana. Classification (NCBI taxonomy): domain Eukaryota; kingdom Fungi; phylum Ascomycota; class Sordariomycetes; order Amphisphaeriales; family Apiosporaceae; genus Apiospora; species Apiospora koreana. Next base: position 2,450,503 of record JAFHKQ010000004.1, read on the forward strand.
ATGCGCGTACGCTCTGTCCGGCGAACCCCCACACTCATGTCCGTGGTGGTCGTGTGTAAGCGGGACGATCTTTGGCCCGTTTCAAGCATATTGGACTTTCTGCAAGGGCGCCCACCAGTTCCGACATTTCCAGGCCAAGCAAAGGGGGGCGCGCCAAACGCTTTGCTTATTTGAGGCCTTGGTCGACATGAGTCGACATGACGTGGCTGTCCTCCCGTAAGGAATCTTTTCTTAGGGTTAGGGATCAGCAGTTCGCATAGCCCGAACACCGCAGAGGCGGGAAGGATCTGCATCCCGCTCGGGACAAGACAATTTAGCGTGCGTGGCCACGCGGAGGAGGTCAAGGGGAAGGATCCCATTAGCATCCATGGGCGGCCTAGTTCGAAGGACTTGAAGAAAGGACGAGTCTGTCTGTAGGTAGTCGGGCGGCAGGATTGCCGTCTTCCCGGTCCAAGCACATAAAGGGCAGTGCCCCCGTCATCATTAAACGTTGAAGATGGGATGTTTGGACGAGCAGACAGACCAATTTCCATAGTAACAAGTCAACGAAAGCATCCCCAAGCCACCCACAAGAAACTGACACGCATACGTACTTACGCACGGCACCAATTCGCGATCCACGATGGCGCCCATCCACAGAGTCACCATGTTCAAGCTGCCTGATACGTCTGCCCAGCAGAAGCTCATCGACGCATACACGACCCTCCTCAAGGACCAGAAGAAGGTCAGTCGGTACTAGTGACATAATACTCAGAGAAGAACAACAAGTGCTACACACTCCCTATAACAGCCCCTAATCCACGACACTTTTCTCCCTTCCTCTCTATATATATCTCTCTCTTCTCCGAGAACAGAGAGTAATAAATTTGATTGACATGCGCTTCATATACTTATGATGGGGTGGAAAATACAGGACGGCAAGCCCTACATCCTTCACATGACGGCCGGCGAGGCCATGGCGGACCCGCGATCGCAGGGCTGGACCGTCGTTAGCAAGGCCGAGTTCGCAAATCTTGACGACATGCGCTACTACGACGAGCAGTGCGAGGCGCACGCCGCGCTCAAGAACTACGCCAAGGGCCTCGGGATCCAGGGCGGGCCCACGGGCGTCATGACGGTGTACTACGAGGCCGGCGCTACCCTGTGATGAGATGAGGGTGTATGAACTTTTGGGCTTTTCTTTGTCTCTTGGTCGTCAGCCCTGGGCCATGTCATCTTTGCCCTACTACTCTGGGCAGGGAAAGGCAGTAATACCACCCCAGGAATGTCAGGTTGGCTGGTGGTGCTCATGAAACATAATAGCTCACAGCTCTTGTCTATCTATAAACGAATGAATAAAAGAAACTCTACGTTGCCCTATTGCTCGTGTATTTGAAGAATTATATGTGCAATTTTTTGGCTGCTCCCTCTTCTGATCGTCACCGGCAATAGACATCAACATCAACATCGACCGCGGGCCCTCATATGCATGATTAATACGTCCTCCTTACCGCACCTAATCTTCTCTACCGGAACTTCTTGCTAGCCTCACTGAACCCCATACCCCCCTGGATAGCCTCTGCCATCTTCTCGTCCGCCTCAACCTGCTTCTTCATGAGCGGCAGAGCCTGCTCCGCGACCTCGGCCGGCAACACCACGACCCCGTTTACATCACCAATAAGATAATCTCCCGGCCGGACCGTCAGCAGCATATCCTCTTCCCCTTCTCTCTCCTCTCCTTGCTGCTGTAGCCGGACGGGCACATTGACCGCCGCAACCTTCAACAGCGGTGCCGGCGGCGCCGTGCCCACGTCGCGGGCGAAGACGGGAAACCCCAAGGCGCGCTGCTCCTGGACGTCGCGAAACCGGCCGTCGATGACGGATCCCACGGCCCCTAGTGCCCGCGCCCGCGTCGACATCAGGCCGCCGTAGACGGCGTTGGGAGTGCCGGCTGGCGCGGAGACGAAGACGACGGCTCCTGCGGGGACGCTGTCTACCTGTGTTTTTCGTTCGTGTAAGTATGTATGTATTCGTGTATGTGCATAGTCAGAATAAGACCTCGTTCATGTCACGTACATAATGGGTAGGGTGCTTCGGCGCCGGGTCGTCCAGCGGCACGTACTTGACCGTGTAGGCCGGGCCCACGATCTTGGTGGGACCGTCTTGCCGCTGGGGCGACCACATGGTCAGGCCCGGGAGGAAGCCGCCGTTACGGTACTTGAGCTGGCAGAGGGCGTCGGAGACATCGCACCTGTTATGATCAGCAGTGGTCTCGCAAGGGAGCAGAGTATATTGCAAGCATCTAAGTGTAAAGTCCGCGTAGTAATGAGTTCGTACGTTGTGTAATCTTGAAGCGCTTTCACAATGTCCTTTTGTGTCATAGTGGCGCCGGCCATGTTGGCGAACTTTCGGGTCTGATGGTAACGAAGATGGCGGGTGCTGGTAACAAGAAGAGATATTGCCCTCATGTGCAATCCCGCAGTTGGTATTATCAGTACGGAATATTTATTGTTTTATGAAGGAACTATAGAACTCATAGGTAGGGATGAAGGCGAGATAAAACTAGGTTGGGATCATCACATGCCGCTAGCCCGAGAATCAGAGCCGGATTCTCGTATGACGGCCCCGCACCCCGGATATGTTCAGCGAAAGAGGCAGCGAGCAAATGCTGGCTTCAGCAAGACTTCAACAATAATCCAGTATCCAAGCGAAAAAGAGAGGAATAGTCCAAATCCACTTCTTGCTACAATTGTAAAATCATAACATTATGAAGTCAACAGAGATCCCACTGGGCCAAGCTCCAACCTTTGCGCCCGAGACCGTCCCCACGCCCGAATATGGGCCCGGTGGCTCGTCCACCGCCATCTTCTCGACCGCCATCGCGGCATCACCGGCGGCCTGCCTCGCCGTGATACTGGATTCTTCTACCTACCCGACCTGGAACAGATGGATCCAGCGCGTCGTCGTTGAGACGCCCGCGCCCGCCTCCGCCATGGACGCGGTGCCAGCCGCGCTCGCGCAGCACCTGGCCTCTTCCTCTGCCGCCGCTGCCGACAGGCCCAATCTGCTCTTACCCGGCGCCAAGTTCTACTTCGAAGTGCACATGGACCCGGAGAGCGCGTCGTCGCGCAAGACGTACCTCGAGCTCACGCGGCTCGAGGAGTTTGTACGCGGTGATGGCGGTACCAATGACAATGCCGGAAAGAAGGGTTTCCGCGTCGCCTGGAAGACGCAGGGGGACCCATGGCACGTGCGCGCCGAGCGCGTCCAGGAGTTTGTCGAGGACGGGCAGGGCGGGACCGAGTATTACAATTACGAAACGTTCCACGGCGCGCTGGCGTGGACCATCCGGCTTCTCCTCGCGGGGCCGCTGAGCAATGGGCTGCGGTTGTGGATGGAGGGGTTGAAGGGGGAGGTGGAGGCAAGGGCGGCGACGGCGACAGTCCCTTCGACGACAACATCTGCGGCTGCATAATGGAGATCAATCATCATCTAATGTACTACGACCGACTATTAAAAGATTGACGCTTTCGTGACCGGTTACAGTGTTTTGTTACTCTAAGATGCATGATACTGAAAAATACACTACCGCTAAAGTCTCTTTCTATTAACACTTGGCAAGCAGTATGAACCAGGCCGACGAAGACCGTGGATATTATTGTATCATACTCATATGTATTATGAATGAATCAACAGCAGTGGAGGTCAGACTAATGAGAAATGAAGGCTCTTAGCTGTTGGAAGTGTACACTCTCGTCTCGCCTCTATCATAGCTGAACCGTTACTAAGACACAGGCCGAAGTATGTGAAGAAGCTTTCAGCTTTAGGAAGCAAACATGAAAAGGTTTGCTCGCGGCTCAAGTCACCCCAAAGAGCCAATCATTGAGACACTTGACACACAGTGCTTAAGAGCGAGAAAGATATTGAAATGTTATGTATTAAATGGCTTCACCTTGGATAGTCTGTGCCCTGGGTGGCATCGTCTCACCTATCGTAGCAGCGGCTAAGCAGTGTACGATGCCCTTTCCTAGTGCTTTTGCTAGAAACCATGCTGGAGCCCTAATCTTGTCCAATATTTGTACGCGTTACAACTGTCTTGACTCCATCTTCACTTGTGTGCTCTCAATGCCTCTTTCTGTCATGCTCTTAATTTTCTTCTTCTCTTTCTCTTTCACTCTGTCTCTCTCTCTTTCTCTCTCTCTCTCTCTGCCAAAACGGTCTGTTCATCAGCCCAACTTCGGGGAAAGTCAACCCAGGACTGACCAAAGCTGCTCTAACATACGCTGGCATGATTGCACAGGGGTATCGATGAACGCCGTAAATAGCAACGCCTTCCAACTCTTTCCGGGTGGGCCTAAATGCAAACATCTACGAAGAAATGCAGCCGCTTGCGGCTCAGCGCGTCGTATGGGACATTCAACTGCATTGCACGCCCAACTTGTGCCGCAGACCAAATGGGGGAAGAAAAGGGGGAGTGGCTGTAAGGAGGATATACTACAGGGCTTGGGATAGCACGGTAGCTACCAAATCTGTCAAGTCAGGTTGTGTTGCGATTACTTAGATGGCGACACCTTCAAGTGGTAACACTTTGGTCTCATCCCCGCCAAAGAACTCTTTCCGATACTGGAGAATGGCAGATGTGATGGAATCGAAGTTAACCCGTTTTGGTTCGCTTTTCAGGTCGCTCAGCACCTTTCTCAGGCCGTCGATAAAACGGCCTTTCTGTTCTCCGTTATAGGAGTCGACCGAGCCAAGTGAGGCGATGATGTCCGAGTCTAAGTCCAGCAGAGGTTTAAGGTCAGTCATCCAAAGGGGGGAAAACATCCGGGGTCCAGTTGGTGTGTAGCGCAATGTGTATTGAACCGCCTTGACTTACCTGATGCACGCATATCCGAGAAGTGCTGGTATTCGCAGCTAGGCCCCTCCGGGCACAAATTGCGTTCATCGGAAGATGGGCAAAGAGGAATGTTACAGTCAACTCTCCAGCTGTATGTCCCGGATCTCAGACCCCCGGGCACTTGATCCATATACTTTGGATGGAATCTGTAAGCTCGGAAAAACCTCAGAGGGCTCTGGTACGCCAGGAGATCCTCGGGTAATAAGGTGGCTTGCTCTTCAGCCTGTTTTATAGTTAGTGATTTACGCTCCTTTGGTGAGCGGAGTTGTACTTCGCCGCTGGTAGCTTGCGCAGTTGGCTTGGAAGCTGGTTCGACGGGATGAGCCGGGCTTGGCTCATACGGATCATCATCGGGGACCTGGCTAGCGGTAAGAATCATATGCGTCAATGGTGACAGGGTGTCTACCTCGCCTTCCTCCCCATCTGACCCCTGTATTCTGTCAGTGCTCGAAATCTGGCCCAGCACTGGCTCATACGGATCCTCTTCATCGGCCGACAGGTCGGCAACCGAAGCTTGTAATGAAGCATCCGCATCGTTAGCCACTTCTATGGCCGTTTGGGGCTGTGGGTCGGCCAGCGGAAGACTTGCGTCGGGCTCATTGGCCTCTTTCTCCTGCACAACCTCGTTGGAAGATGCTCTTGAGGTTTCCTTGACATGTGGCACCGCCTGCTCTACCAATGGGAGGCTATTCTGTCTGATCAGGGAAGGGGCAGCTGTTTCTCCAGCCTCGAGTGGCTCGATATTCATATCCTCTCCTTCATCACTGGATGAATCAGACGAATCGATGTCCATATCAGACTTATCGCTAGAAGATACCGGATCTTCAGTTGTTTCTGGCTGGGACACAGCTTCTTTGGGTGTAGGCGCCTGAAAAATGGTGCTATTGCTTGGTACTAAAGCGGCGACAGGACCTTGTGTCGCGACCGTCTCAGGTAACTCTGAAAACGAGGTGTCGGTATTTGCGATGGACTCTTGAACAGCAGATTGCGGCCGCTTATAGTCATCTGCGAAAGACTGATCTGGGGTCGGGAAGGGCGACGGCGCGGTAGGATCGAAGACATCTGCATCAATGTCCTTTAGCGCATCCATCTCAGCACTGAGCTTATTTCGCTCCTCAAGTCTTGCCTGCACCTCCAGCTCCACTTGGGCGGCTTCCATTTGGAGCAGCTTCAGCCTTTCTTGCTTCTCTTTCAGAGCAGCATCAACAATAGGAAGGTGATAGCTGGTAATTCTCGCACGCCTTTCGTTCTTTGCCCTCTGTGTAGCCTTGGCAAGTTCAGAGAGCTTGGGTAGCTTGAGAGACGAACCCAACGTCGGGGCGGGGGAAGCGGTGGCCACCGGCGTGACTGAACCATTGGGCTTCTTCGCAGCCTTTTTGGCCTCGGCCTCGGCAATCCTCTTTTTGGCCTCTTCAATCTGCTTGTGGAGATGATCAAGTTTGTGGTTATGCTCGGGAGGGGTTTGAACTGGGCTAGACTTGTGCCGCCATGTCGGGGCACTCGACAAAGGCGGAAATGTCCCGAGCGAGCTGGGCTGACTCGGGGTGCCACCACCAATGGTCTGTATGGCAGCACCAGGGGGCCCGTCAATCGGTGAACCAATGTCCATCTCAACATCCTCGTCGTCGTCATCATCGTCTTCACTAACGTCGATGATCAAACGCTCCTGGGTGCGTGTACGCTTTAGCATACTATTGCTGGAGGAATAACCATCGAAGTCGGAGGCAACAGGCCTTTTCAAATTGCGGGCCACAACAATTGGCTGGGTGAGCAAGGGCAAAGCGAGGCCGGGTACTTTGGTCAGTGGAGACCCAACTGGCACATCGGCCTTGGGCGAGTTCTGCTTGGATCTTTGGGGAGTGGCTGTGGCACCAGAATCGGGTGCAGACCTATCTGACTGCACTCGAGATGCCGCATTAGTCGATGTCTGTTGCGTAGCAGTTTGTTCCTGTTTCCTCTTCGCCTCCGCCTCCTCTTGCGCCTTCCGAAGCGCTGCAAGTTTTTGCTGCAACTTTAAGGTATTCTCGGCCTTGGTTTTTGCCTTAAGCTGTGCGGGGGATGATTCAGCAGGCTTCGGAGCGGCAACGGCTGCTACAACAGGTGAAATTGAGGACGTAGTTTTAGTCGTGTCATGTGCTGCGGCGCTTTTTTGCTTCTTCTCTGCTAGCATGCGCGCGATCTTATCCTTACGTTCCTCGGCCTTTTTGTCGACCATGTTGACGCGCGGAGCACCGTTCGTCTTGCTGGAAGATTGATCGGAAGATTGTGCTGGCAGTATGGGCGGTGTGACTTCCTGAGGTGATGTCTGAGTTGCCGGTTTCTGATGGTTACCGGATATTGATTTCGTGGTTGGTATGGCCGGCTTCTGCACAGGCAAATCCAAACCCAAATCTGCGAACAAAGTCTTGACAACTTCTGGATCAAGCCCCTCATCGATGTAGTTTTGGTATCGAACCTTCAACGGCCAAAGGCCCAAAATTGCCTCTTGGGCTTTCTTTTTTGCTTCAGTCACCGACTTGTAGGGTGTACTGGATGATGATTGCGACTGTGTAAGATTCAACATTTGGGCACCCGGTGTCTCAAAATCAATAGGTTTATGTGTTGAGGAGGTGCGATGAGCGGTAGACGAGCGGGCAGGTTCTGGAGTCGATATGGTGCCTGCACAATGTCAGTTGGTGGAAAGAACTAATTGGGTACTGGACTTGAATAGACTCACGTTCTGCCCTAGGTGGTGCCCTAGCAATGGCGGGGGCTTCTTTCTGTAGCTCTCTGGGGGAAAGGTAGGGCGAATAAGACCCAGAACGATCCCGAACTCGCACAGCGTCAGATTCGCCATACTCACCAGGGGAATATTCCTCGTCATCTTCTTCGACAGCAGGCAGTGAAGCCGAAGTACTGTCGTTGTTGACTTCCCCTTTACTAGACCCAGTATCGTAGATGGAGGATTCATCGGCATCGCCCGCACTGCCTTGGTTATCCACAGCCGTGCTTGATGGCCTGGAGGCTTGAGCAGGCTTGGCGTTCCCGGCATTGGTAGAGTGTCTTGGCTCGTATAGGTCCTCAAACTCGCCTTCGCTTAACTCGCCTTCCTCCAGCACTTCTCTGTTGCCAGTACCCTGGGCCGAGTGCGCACCAAATTTGGAGGCATCAGCAGGAACAGACGCTTGAAGAGCTGGTTGCTGCTTGTTTGCTTTCTGCGGCCGGAAGTCGGTGAGGACTTGGGCTGTCTTGGGAATAGCGACATTGCCAGGACGCCACAATGTATCATTTGCAGCTGGATAGGCTGATGCAGCAGCGACAGACGAAGGAAAACCACCGCCCATGCCCAGACCTGGTATTCTGCTACTATTCTGTTCGAATGAGTTGTTGGTAGCGGCGAAGTTACCCGTGATAAAGGCAGGATTTGTAGCCTGTGGCATTGCTCCATACGACAAGCCTGGGGGTTGGTTGGTATTCGGTATATATGGATAGCTCTGCTGCGACTGTTGGCCAGCATACTGGCCATATGCGTAGGGCGGCGGCTGCGACATCTTCGATGATGTTTGCAAGATAGTATTCGACTGAGAAGAAAATATTCGGGTTTCAGTGCGACCACAGCGAGGCGCAATTAATACAGATTGAACAACGCCACCAGCATAACGGGATTCTTTAAGGATGGAACTCTTTGTTCGCAGGCCAAAGTTGCGATCAGAAAGCCCTGTTGGTCAGATAGACAAGATACAAGCCAGGTCTAGGCAGATCGCGCATGGCAAGATGCCCTGGTTGATAGCCAATATTGTTTGTTTGTGACTCAATTAAGTCGTCGCGTTTACCAGGTAAAAGTCGCGAAGAGGTTGGAGAGCGCCACAGATGGGTGGGCAGTTGAGTAGAGGAATCGTGTCCACGGCGACTGAATCGATCAAAGCAAATGTGCAGGAACAACTCAATCTTCTCGATCATCCAGCTAAAAGTGGGAAATAGATGCGAGGCAGATGAACTTGGCGCGTTATACAGGTGCTATGCGCTTTTTCGAGGTGGCGATGATGGGTGGTGATGTTGGTCAAACGAACGAATGATCCCCCAGACGGAAATTCAATCAAACATCTAAACCTTGTTCTTGTTGGCGGTCCGAACATTGAATGGATGGTCGGAAAAACGTGAAGCTTTGGAAGGGTTAGTCAGCAGCGTCACCCCAAGCAGTGGACCTGTGAAGCACAACTGTACATGTACTTACTTTAGGTACATACCCCATGCATCGTGCGATTGACCATAGCTTTGGGATATGCTAGCACGAAGAGGGCTAGACGGGATATCCCGATAAACATACTGTAGGCGATCTTCCATTGGCAGCCCGAATGAATCTTGGATACAAGCAAAACTGGAGGGGCAGCCAGGACAGGGTAAGCAACTGGCCTGCACAGGCTTTCGGCTGGACTGGGCTGGCGGCTGGGCTGACTTTGCTGCGTGTCAATCACCACTAACCTACATACCTAACCACTAACCTTAAGCGGTGTGTTACCTTTCGCCTTGTTTACATTAATCCGTTGCTATGTAACCAACCATTTGGGCCGACATCATCACCATCTTGATCTCGATCTGGTGAAAAGCACCCATTGGGACTTCTGCACGACTGCTCTACCTGCCTGTCGATCTCCCTCCCTCCCTCCCTACCTACCTGCCTTGCCGGGATAACTACCATCGAATGAATTAATTGAACCCACTACACACACTCACGAAGACCATGATATTGACGATAGCTCTTCGCTTCTTCTCATAAGCTTTCTGTTTTTGGAAAGAATTTGGTTTCCCGCTTAATGGCATCCGTGGTGCAGCGGACACATGATTTTGCAATACCCGCCCTTCACTTTTCCTTTTTTGCATTTCGGCGTACGCAGAACCTGCATAGGAGGAAGCCGTCACCTCCAAGTTGGCTTCCACTCGCTGAACTTAACCCATATCACAACATAGTCGGCCCAGGGTGCCCGCGATAAACTCGCCATGTCGCAACGGCGCAACAACCCTTTCGCCAGGGCTGGCCCGCCATCACCGGGCCTGAGTTCTATGGGAAGCATTGGTGTTGCCGGCCGCCCAAAGTCCACCCTCTTTTCACCCGGCTCGCCCTTGTCCAACAAATCGACGCCTCCAGCCCACACTCGAACCCAGTCCCAATCCTCTATGCCCGCCGGTCTGATACCCACAACGACAGGCAGCGGGACGCGGCAATTCCGCAGCGATTCCAGAAGCAGCACTCCCAATACCTCCACGTTCGCTCCATCCTTTATCAAAACCGAAGACCTCAGGAGGAGTATAGATGTCGTCAAGGGCATTGAAGGAGAGAATGACTTTTCGGGCAAGAGATACGTGTGGCTCAAGGATCCGCAGGCTGCCTTTGTCAAAGGTTGGGTGGTGGAGGAAATGGATGGTGGCAAGATCCTCGTCCAATGTGATGATGGCAGCGTATGTCCCACGAAAACTTACTGACTACCATTCGCCTGCTAACACCAAATAAAGCAACGAGAGGTCGATGCCGAGAGCGTGGATAAGGTCAACCCTGCCAAATTCGACAAGGCAAACGACATGGCAGAACTGACACACCTCAACGAAGCTTCGGTTGTGTATAACCTCCACACGAGGTACCAGGCCGATCTCATATACACCTATTCGGGGCTATTCTTGGTGACGGTAAACCCGTACTGCCCGTTGCCGATATACACGAACGAGTACGTCAACATGTACAAAGGCCGGAACCGCGAAGACACGAAACCCCACATCTTCGCCATGGCAGACGAGGCTTTCCGCAACCTGGTCGACGAAGGCGAAAATCAGAGTATTTTGGTCACTGGAGAATCGGGCGCTGGCAAGACAGAAAACACCAAGAAGGTCATCCAGTACCTCGCAGCAGTGGCTCACTCAGAGTCCCCGATGAAGACTCGGGGGCAGCATTCCAACCTCTCCCAGCAGATCTTACGGGCCAACCCGATTCTCGAGGCCTTCGGAAACGCTCAAACGGTCCGAAACAACAATTCTTCCCGATTCGGAAAATTTATCAGGATCGAGTTCAACCGCGCGGGCGCAATCGCTGGTGCTTTCATCGACTGGTATCTACTGGAAAAGTCACGAGTTGTGCATATCAACTCTCAAGAGCGGAATTACCACATCTTCTACCAGCTTCTGAAAGGAGCAGACCGGAAAATGAGAAGTGAATACTTGCTTGAGGGTATGGGAGTAGAAGATTTCGCCTATACTCGAGACGGCCATGATACTATTATTGGAGTGTCTGACCGCGATGAGTGGAATTCTTTGCTGGAGGCCTTCCACGTCATGGGATTTTCCGAAAAAGAGCAAGATTCTATACTTCGAACCATCGCTGCAGTTATGCACCTTGGCAATGTAACGGTGATCAAGGAGAGCCGAATGGCTGACCAGGCACGACTAGCATCGGATGCCAAAGAGGTTGCGGCTAGAGTATGCAAGCTCCTTGGGATTCCATTAGAGCCATTCTTGCAAGGCCTACTACACCCAAAGGTCAAGGCCGGCCGTGAGTGGGTCACCAAGGAGCAGACCCCGGATCAGGTCCGACTCAGCATTGATGCACTTGCCAAAGGTATCTATGAGCGTGGTTTCGGTGACTTGGTTACGAGAATCAATCGCCAACTTGACCGGTCTGGTATGGGTCTGGATGACTCGCACTTCATCGGCGTCCTGGATATTGCTGGTTTTGAAATCTTCGAGGAAAACAGCTTTGAACAGCTCTGCATCAACTACACAAACGAAAAGCTCCAGCAGTTCTTTAACCACCACATGTTTGTCCTGGAACAGGAGGAGTATGCTCGTGAGCAGATTGAATGGAAGTTTATCGACTTTGGTCGCGATCTGCAGCCCACGATTGATCTCATCGAATTGTCGAATCCTATCGGTATCTTCTCATGTCTCGACGAAGACTGCGTCATGCCCAAGGCCACAGACAAGTCTTTCACCGAGAAGTTGAACTCCCTCTGGGATCGGAAATCCAACAAGTATAGGCCTTCAAGACCTGGCCCTAAGCACGGCTTTATCTTGACACACTATGCTGCCGAAGTCGAATACTCGACCGAGGGCTGGTTGGAGAAGAACAAGGACCCCCTGAACGACAACATCACCCGACTGCTGGCTGCTTCTACCGACAAGCATGTGGCGACCCTGTTCGCAGATTGTGCAGACTCTGAGGACGACAACGTGGGTGCTCGCAGCCGGGTCAAGAAAGGACTGTTCCGTACTGTAGCTCAGAGACACAAGGAGCAACTATCCAGTCTAATGGCTCAACTTCACTCTACTCACCCACATTTCGTTCGGTGTATACTACCCAACCACAAGAAGCGCCCGAAGCAGTTCAACGCGCTCCTTGTTTTGGACCAGCTCAGGTGTAATGGTGTCCTCGAGGGTATTCGAATCGCCAGGACTGGTTTCCCCAATCGATTGCTATTCGCTGAGTTCCGTCAACGGTACGAGGTTCTCTGCAAGGATATGCCAAAAGGATATGTCGAAGGACAAGCTGCAGCTGCGATGATTCTGAATAAGCTCTCGCTGGATAAATCCCTTTACCGGGTGGGCTTAACTAAAGTCTTCTTCCGTGCCGGAGTGCTGGCTGAACTTGAAGAGCAGCGTGATACCCTGATCGCTGAAATAATGTCTCGCTTTCAATCAGTCGCCCGCGGATATATCCAACGCCGGGCAGCCTATAAACGTCTCTACCGTACAGAGGCCACCCAAGTTATTCAGCGGAACTTCAATGTGTACCTCGACCTTTGCGAAAACCCCTGGTGGCAACTTCTTATTAAGATGAAGCCATTGTTGGGTGCAACCCGTACAGCTATTGAGGTTAAGCGAAGAGACGAAAAGATTAAGCTTCTCAGCGAGCAGATGCAACAAGAAGCTGAAAACCGTCAACGCCTGGAGGATGAACGGCGCAATTGTCACACAGAACTGGTGCGGATTCAGCAGACCCTGGAGAGCGAGAGAGCATTGGCACTAGACAAGGAGGAAATTTTCAAGCGACTCCAACAGCGCGAAGTCGAGCTCGAGGACAAATTGGCCGGCGCGCTCGAGGACCAGGAGAGGTTGGAGGACCAGTTGGACGATCTCCTCGATGCCAAGAAGCGCGCAGAAAACGATGTCGACAAATACCGGTCGCAGCTCGAACAAGCTGCAGCCTTAATAGCTCGGTTGGAGGAGGAGAAGACATCCCTAGACGGACGGGTTGAAGGTCTGGAAGCTGAGATCCGCGATGTCTCCCAGAAGCAAGCCGACCGTAGTGCACAAGAAAAGGTTCTGGAGGACGAGGTGAGGATGCTACAAAGTCAGCTGTCCCTCAAGGATCGCAAAGTGCGAGACCTCGAGGGTAAGCTGCTCAAGTCCGACCAAGACTCCGATGTCAAGCTTGCGGCTGCCCAAAAGGAACTTTCAACATTGAGGTCTCGTGAACAACACCTCTCCCGGGAGAACAAAGACGTGCAACAACAGCTATCCCAACTCTCCAAAACATCAACTGACTACGAGGATCTGGTGCGGAAAAAGGAAAGCGAACTCGTCGTACTTCGTAGTGATAATAAGAAGTTCCAGATGGAACAACGAGGTTTCGAGGAACAGAAGAAGACTCTCCTGGCAGAGAAGGAGAAGACCGCCAACCGCCTGCGCGAAGTACAAGCTGAAATGGTGGCCATGAAGTCTCAACAATCTCAGCTAGAGCGTGAGGCTGAAGATGCGAAACAACTCTTGCAGACCCGGCTATCTGAAGATGCCCAGGCAAACCAGAACCTGCAGCTACTCGAGGCTCAGATCAAAGACCTCAAGGAACAGTTGTACACGATCCAGATGGACCTAAGCAGAGAGCGCCAGTCGCGCGACGACGTTGCTCTCTTAGCGGAGCACAAGTTCCAATCTTTGAAGCAGGAACATGAACAGCTTAAGGAGCACAAGATCGAGATTGAGAAGGAGCTTTATCTGCAACAGGACAAGCTGCGCCGTACCATCGAGGCTCGTGCTACGGTTGAAAAGGAGCGGGATGAAGCGCGCGAAGAGATCAAACGACTTCGTCTCGCCAAATCCGAGGCAGAACAAGCACGACTACTCGCAGAAGAAGCAGGCGAGCGAACAGCCACCAAAGCTGCTCGTGAGCGTGAGGCGAGTCTGCAGAGGGACCTTGACGCTTCTCATGAGAGACTCAGATGGTTTGAGGCCGAGTGTGAGAAACTTAACCATCAAGTTGAGGATCTGAACAAGTTCATGATCGACTCTGGCGACTTTGGCCTCAAGAATGACCAGGCCAAGGAGCGACTAGAACGAGAGCTGGTCACCGTCAAGGGTCGCCTTACAGCGTCTGAAAACGACAATCGTGCTCTCCTCAATAAGATCCAGCAGAAGGGCCTTGAGATTGCCCGCTCGAGTTCGAGGGCTAGTGAAGCCTCCCGTGGACAAGTCGTAAGCCTCCAGCGCGAGAAGGCCAGGCTTGAGGAGCAAAATACGAAGCTCAACAAGCAGTTCGGAGATTCGCAATTGACTATCGCCGGGCTTGAGAAGAAGGCTGAAAAGTTGCAACTCAACCTCGAGGACCTCAACCACAAAATTACTCAGGAAACCAAATCAAACCGCAATGCTGAGAAGATGTCCTCGCAGTCAACTGTACAACTCGCCGAATTGAACCGTAATTTGGATTCCGAGCGACAACTACGCACCCAAGCCCAAACGACTGTCCGTACAATGCAAGGTACTCTTGACTCACGGGGCAAGGAGATCGAGGAACTTCGCGCACAGCTGCTACGTGTATTGAAGGCCGTGGATCCCGAAATTGTTCCTCCAATTCCAGCAGAAGGCGGCCATGATAAGATCATGAGCAAGAACTTCGAGATGATCCGAAAGATCGAGGAATTGCAACAGAACATGCGGATAGAGGCAGCAGGCCGGGCTAATGCTGAAGCTCAGCTGGCTGAGATGCGGGCTTCGCGAGGAGACGACATAGGAACGCGGCCGAAACTGGAGGAGATCAGCCCTAATGAGGCTCCTTTCAACGGTTCACCAGTACAGAAACGCTCCAAGCTTAACGGCCGAGCCCATTCTAATGCAACGACCCCAACCCGGCGACTTGGCAGTGACAACGATGCTATTCAGGATTCCGGTAGATCCGACAAAACTGCAGATCTTCTTAGCTTCAACGACCGCCAAGATCTTAAGACCGAGGTTGAAGAGTTGCAAAATCAGCTGCAAATAACGCAAATGCAGAACCGACACCTGCAAAGCCAGCTTGAGAGATCTACGCCAAGCCAAGAGGTCAACCCATTCGACGAAAGCCCATCTGTGCGCCGGGTTGCGAAGCTTGAGAAGGCCAACAGCAGATTGCACGATATGCTTGATGACTCGGCAAAGAAGGTTTCCTACTTGGAAAAGTCCATTAGAACCGGAGAGCTTTCTTTGCGAGACATCCAGACGAAGTCGCATGAAGAGATTCTCGATCTTGTCTATAGTCAGGAAGACTCTCGTCGGTCATTGCTACACAGCCATAATGATGCTGTTGCTGAACTGACGGACGTCAAAGAGCATTTCGAGAAGATGCGACGAGAGCGTGCTTCGCTCGAGGTAGAGTTGCGTGACACCAAGTCGGATCTCCAAGAAATGAGTCTTGCCCGAGAACAGGAAGCGACTGGCCGCAATCAACTACTAGAAGACTTTGCAGACCTCCAGATTCGTCTCGACGCCGAGGCATCCAAGTTGGCGGACGTTACCTCAAGCCTCAACTTATATAAGAGTCGGGCCGATGAGTACTTCAGCAAGCTTGAACAAGCAGAAATTTCCGTCCTAAAGGCTACACGTGCTGAGCAGTTCGCAAAGTCTCAAGCCAGGGAGGCGGATGAGCAATGTGCTGAGATGATGGCGGAGAAGAAGAATATCGATGGTACCTTGGAAGACTTGCAGCGTCAAAACCAACGACTGGAAGAGAAACTGGAGGACCTCACCACAGACCACGAAGCCGCCACGCAGGCGAAGAAGCGACTCCAACACGAACTTGAGGACTACAGGAACCAGAGAGCTATTGACGTCGAGGACAAGGAATCAAGTATGGAGCAAACACGTAAGAAGTATCAAGCTGAATTTGCCACTCTCACCAAAGAGCTTGATCTGGCACGCGAAGAGAAGCTTTACAAGCAGTCCGAGATTACTCGCTTGCGCGAGGAACTTGATGACCTGAGGTCGAAGTGGGATGACGAGGTCCTCAACAGCTCGACCTGGTCGAAGGAGAAGGCGCGCCTCGAATCGACTCTCTCGGATGTGGTTGCTTCTCGGGATGAAGCCGTCACTGCACACAACGAGGCTCAAGCCAAGGTAGTCTCGCTCCTATCTCAAGTAAGGACATTACGAACTTCGGTCGACGATACGACAGCCGAGCGCGATGCCTTGATTCGCGAAAAACGCAGTGTTGAGGCAAGACTGGAGGAAGCCAAAGCGGGTCTTGACGACTTGGCCAACAGCGAAAGCCCAGCGCTTCGCAACGCTGCCAGCACTGACAAGGTGATCCTCGAGTTGAAGTCGGGATTGGCGCAACAGGAGGATATTGCAACTGCGGCTGTTGAGAAGATGAGGCGATCCGAGTCTTTGGCGAATGAGCTTCAGAAGGAGATTGTCGTCGAGCGCGAGATTGGTACCGAACTGTCGAAACAAAAGGCTGCCCTGGAGAAGAGCTTGAATGAGATTCAAGTTCGCTTGGTTGACCTGGAGACGAAGGGTTACTCGAGCAGCAGCCATGACATCAAGTTCTTACACAAACGCATCCAAGAGGTCAGTATACTCCTTCCCACAAAATTACCTCATCATCGAAAAATCAAATATTAACACATTGTGTAGCTTGAATCACAACTCGAGGACCAGGAAACAGAGAAGTCCAAGTCTCAACGCTCGGTTCGCAACGTCGACCGTATTGTCAAGGACATGCAGTCACAGATTGATCGCAAAGACAAGCAGGCTACTCAAGCCGCCGAGGATGCTGCGAGAATACGGGACAAGATGGAGAAGCTTCTGAAGACGATAGAAGAACTTCAAGCTTCCGAGTCGACCAACCAGATTTCCGCTCGGCGGGCGGAGAGGGAGCTCCGGGAAGAAAAGGAAAGGGCGCAGAAGCTGGAGCGTGAGCTCGATGGGTGGAAAGGCCTCCGGATGGAGAAGGGCAGTGTCAACGGCGGGGGAAGTTTGCGTCTCAGCATGTCCGGCCTTGATGGCGGGCGAAGGTCGAGTGCATGGATGGCGGACGACACGGCAAGTTTAAGTGGCACAGGCGTTGAGGTGCCCAAGCGGAAGAGCAGCATCAGTCGAGCACCCAGCTTGACCAAGGGGTTTTTGTGATTGCTTCATTGATTATATGAGGCGAGCGAGGCTACGTTGATGAGATGATACCTTGGATGATTGGGGCATTGATAAGGGGCGTTTCGAAAGGGTGATTGCCCAAGTCATATTGGTATTGGGGCTACGTGTAACATGTTAGTGTATATCATTGTGTAACGAGTTACAAGAAGTAGAGACAGGGAGACGGCGGCGGTTGATAATTAATACTTGTTGGGACAGGCTGCAGAAGCCTGGTGTTACGATATACCCCCTTTTCATTTTCTACAAATGTGTTGATACTCGATAAGGGAAGGGATGTTAGACCGCAGGATGATACTTGACTCCCCCTAGCAAATACGCTTGGCCGAGGTTTGGTACCGTCGATGAGATGTACTAAATTATGTCTATACGAACAGGACCTATATATGATGCAGGTACTCAATTTGTATTTTGTTTGCTCAATAACTCACATGCATCAATCACTTCAAGCATTCTCCCGCACCACCATCAGAGCATCACCAAAACAGGGCTATCAACTCGCCATGTGGCCCATAGAAGAATAAATGAGCGCGTCCACATGAGGCTTCGTGTACAGCAATCATCAAGGGGTGGATCTGATTAGTCAAGGTGTTCGGTTTCAACAGCCATTTGGGGGGACGTGGATACTTTAGACACAGTAGCACATATGTTCTATATAGACCAGAATGAAAGGGGCTCGTGTTAGATCGTCCATAACACTTCTGACAACTATTTTTCGTCGCTGAACACTCACTGTCAATCATCGAAACGAGTATTTCGCACCAGCTCCGCCACAACATGTATGCCAAGTTGAAACACCCGAAGCAGGAGGAGAAGCTATTCGATATCTGGGGCAAGTACTATACGACGTACAACGATGACGGCGGTTGTACTTGCAGGAAGTGTTGTCATTTATATGGCGAAGATTATGAGGAGTATAAGAAACTGTATCATCACAACATGAATAAGGGGCAAGTTGGTTCGAGAAGCTGGAGCAGCAAGCTCCGTGACTACTTTAAGCCTGAAAATGGCGTCGTAAGCACATACCATTAACACCTTCTGCATGTGCTTCTTTCCTTTCGTTTACATTGACAAATGCCTTAGTGGGATTATGACTACCCATCATACTCTTATCCAGCATCCCTTGATTATGGGGCTCATCCAGTGAACGCATCGTCTCCGGGTGGATCCCAGCTAGAGGACTCCTCGTCAACCGATGAAGAGGAGGGGCCAGAAGGGGACATTGAGTCGAGCTACATTGACTACATCCCCGTCACAGGTGGTAGAGAGAGTGAAAAGAAGAAGAGTAAGCAAGGGGAACGGGCCATGAAGAAGAGAATCAAGAAGATAGGCAAGAAACTGGATAGGAATTCGAACAAGAACACAAAGAGACTCCTGAAGTACATATGGAAGGGCGAGAAAACACAATGGCAACACATGGACCATATCATGCAGTGTACCTGCAATAGTTGCGCCAGAGCGCGACGGCCTCGACCGAAGAAGCTCTTCACCTTCAACCTCTTCTCGTGCGCCAAGGGCGGCCTCAAGTTCGGGCCTGCCGACGCCGGACTATCGGACCGGTCGGGCCTGCGAAGCGTCAAGCACCACCGACACAGCTTGTCTAGATATCAGCATGGGGACGACGATCTGGCACTCCTGTTCGACAAGGACCTATGCACTAACAGACTGCAGCAACTGAGGCCATTTTGGGGAACCTCGCGGACCGGCCACAGGTCCTCCTACGGCTACAATAGCAGCACCAGCTCCTCTAGTGGTAGCAGCAGCAGTGCCATCAGTAGTAGTAGCTCCAGTTTCAGCTCCAGTGCTAGTTCCGAGGAGAGCAGTGACACGGATGACGACGTCAAGGATATCGACGGTGTGCTGGTAAGGAGACGACGCCGCAGAAGAAGGGGGCCTCCGCCGCCTCTGCCGGCAGTTCAGGCACCGAACTACAAACGAGGCAGTCAAGCGACGACGGACACAGTATCCGGGACATCACCGGCGGCTGTCTGGAACCCTAACCCACATGGGATGACATGTGGCGGCCCTGTTCCAACGATGGCGCCCGCAGATACTGCAAGGAGACTATATCGACAGCAGCCCCGACCAACCCGAAAGAAAGTACGGTTCTCGTCTAACGATATACCCTCCCCGTCGGTGAAAAATTCGCCCAAGGACACACGGAAGAAGCCAGCAAGACCTCTCCAGGGGATCCTGCAAAGCCCGAAGAAGGCCAGGCCGGGTCGGGCCAGTGCAGCGCCGCCGCCACCACCACCACCACCACAAGTGAGTTGATTCTCCGCCTTATACATTACCTACAACAATCCTTCCCTAGTTGAAACCAACCTTTTACTTGAGAGACTTGGGTTTCTTATCAGTTCAACCCTCTTCAAAAGAGCACCCACAACCTTGTATTGGCTAACTGAGCTTGCAAAAGCGTAGCCATAGCGGATACTATCAGCAGCAGCAGCAGCAGCAAGCGCCAAGAGGACAGCAGACCCCCGTGGCACCGGCAAGCAGGGCGCTGTGGCGGCATGCCGAGAACCAGCGACGGCGAAGGTACCAAGATGCCTATATCGACGCTGATGTTGCAATCATGAGCAGCCCCATGGCTCCTTCTTCTCCTCGAAACGATACGCGACGAGACCATTCATACAGTGGTGGCGCGTTGTACTACTACTGGGGCGTCCCGAACTCGTATACCCCATCTACGACTGCTGCTACTGCAGTGCCTGGTTACCAGGGGAATGGCCGTGCTGCCACGGAGTGTTATGATAGGAGGAGCCAAGTGGATGATAGAGATAGGCCGTATTGTAGCTCGACTAACAGTCCTTCTGGCTGGCGAGGTCAAGACGACCGGAGCTTGGGAAGTGCAGGAATAGGGGGCGACCGATATAGGAAGAGATAGGGGCGACTGGAGGGAGAGGGTATGAGAGAAAGTGGCACTCCGATTGATATTCAGTGGTAAAGAAGAACGAGTACGGTTTTGACTTTGGGGCTTAAGCGGAGTTGTTCGATAGTCATGCTATATCTTGGCGTTTCACTATTGATATTTGAATGAAGCAATGGCAGGATATTGGTATTCGTGTGCCTCTTATATCTAACGTAGTCCTCGGCGCGTCGCTTTCCATATTGACTGACGGGCCCTGTCACCGATGAAAGGACGCTGGGGGAGTGGCCCCGCCTACCTTAGGTATACAGATCAATTGTAGGCGGGGTAGACGGGCAAGACGGGGCACACCCAGGTACTGGTAGCTTCTGTACGTGCCCCGTACTGCGTACTTATCTTATCAACAGACCCCTGTCGTTCTGTAAGTGACGATAATTTCGTGGTCGCATCAAGGGGAATGCCGTCAACCTTCTCCCCATATCGAGCAGTCTTCCGTTTGAATGGAGACGCCACTGACGACGCAATGATACACGATCAATCATGAACATCGCACCGTTTGTTACACCTCACAGTAAACCTCCTTGAGTCGGAATTCTACCATGGCTGCTCAAATTACGACGGCGGTCGCAACCGCCGTCAACGGCTTCGTTCCCCGCGCCACTTTTGACGTTTCGCAATCCATCATCCGATCCTATTTCCTGGGCCATCACCAAGGCGCCCTGAACTCCATGCGCAAGATCCTGTCCAACATCGGTCTCGTCATCGAATGCCGCGACAGCCGGGTCCCCCTGACCTCCACGAACCCCCTCCTCGAATCGTCCCTCGCCGGCCGCGACCGCATCATCGTCTACACGAAGAGCAGGCTCAGCTTCTTCACGAAAGAGTCGCGCCTCAAGCAGAAGCAGAAACACCTGCTGCAGAAGTGGCACGCCGAGCGCAGCGGCCGCACATATGACGCCGACGACGTCACCGCCAGCAACACGCATGTCCTCTTCGCCGACAAGGACCAGCCGGCGTCAATACAGATGCTGCTGGACGCCATGAAGGACCGGGCCAAAGCCGCCGACACCTTGACGGGCATGCGCGCGCTGGTGGTCGGCATGCCCAACGCCGGCAAGTCCTCCCTGCTCAACGCCATGCGGCAGGTCGGCATGCATAAGTCCAAGGCGGCGCGGACTGGCGCGAACCCGGGCGTCACGAGGAAGCTGTCTACGCCCGTCCGCGTGATCGAGGAAGATACGGCGGCGGGCATCGACCAGGGCGTCTTCGTCGTCGACACCCCGGGTGTCTTCGTGCCCTACGTGGGCGACGTCAACGCGATGCTGAAGCTCGCCTTGGTCGGCTGCGTCAAAGACAGCGTGGTGCCGTGGGAGATCCTGGCCGACTACCTGCTGTTCAACCTCAACATACGAGACCCGGGCCTGTACGGCGAGTTCTGCCCGCCTACCAACAGCGCCGAAGAGTTTCTGGACGCCGTCGCGCTGCGCACGGGCAAGCTCGAAAAGGGCGGCGCGCCTGCCCATGAACTGGCGGCGACCTGGATCGTGCAGCAATTCCGCAACGGCCACCTGGGGAAGTTCTGTCTGGACGAGATCGACGAGGGGAGCCTACAGACTTGGGCCCGAAAGGGGCAGGCCGGGGGCGACGGAGACGAGCCAATCAGTATGAACCAGGCACGAAAACGCCAGAAGGAGGCGCGAAAGGTCAGGGGTCTCGCCAAGCGGAAAGCCGCCGAAGGTGGATCGTGATCTACTACTTGGAGACCATGCAACTTGATTATTGATGCCTACCTATGTACTTACTTATGTAAATTATACCTGTATATGCCATAGAAAGACCTGTAGGGTACGTGTACATATAAACAGTGGGAGAATTCAGGGTCCAATGATTGTACACGATGCGCTCATTGCCAATGGCCTTTACCGATTACCATGTGCTTGGGTCCGGGAGTGCTGAAACCCCCATTGGCGATTTCGACAGGGATGCCGCGTCCGACCGAACCTCGGCAAAATCCCATGCCTGACCTGACGTTACGGATCGGCTGTCGCAAATCGTATAGGAGATGAGATGATGACAACTCTGTAAAGACAGACACATCCATTTTGGGAATCTTTCATTTACCTTGCCATTTTGTTCCATTAGACATAGAGTTATCCTACCCGTTTCAAACTTAGACGTATTTTAATCTTGCTTCATTTCGTCATCGACTGACTGACTGACTGGCTGGCTGACTGACTGACTGTGCTCGACTTGACGGTCTGACTAGAGGCCTAGCGTGGCGCGCTTCGTCTCCCAACCCAATCCCTAATCTAAAGAGGCATCAATTACTCGAACCATCACATAGCAGAAGGCGCAGAAAATACAAACCTCTGTCTCTCAACGGTTCACGGCCTGCCCTACTCGCAGCAGCAGCTACTACTTGTAGCGTCACGGCAAACATGGCGGAACAACGTTCCACGCTCGTCAAGCCACCGCCGCTGGACTCGACCAAAGCGCAGATTGAGAATGCCCTGGAACTTACAGACTTGAGTATCATTGGCCCGGTAAGCGCTTTTCCCTCCTTTATTCATCGTTGTTTACAGGGGGTTATGTCCTATATTAGACAGCTTGCTGACATTATGAGTCCAGGACATCTTCACAAATACCCGTGAGTTGTGGCATCCGCCTGGCGCTCGTGGCATATATGGTGGCGCCGTTATTGCCCAGACGCTCGCAGTAAGTTGATCTCATCATTGTCGAATGGTTTTATAGGCCTGTGTCGGATCTACGTGCCGGGAACCTAAACTCTGCCCTATCGCCGGGCACAAGCTCCTTCTTTTGACAAATAATGGCTAGGGAAAGTCACTTAGATAGGGGAAACAGGTTCTCCTTTACGTGTTAAGGAAAAGCCAATACTAACCAACTCCCTTGTGTCCTTCCAGGCAGCGCAGCGTACTGTGCCCGCAGACTTCGTAGTGCATTCCTACCACTGCTACTTCGTCCTGGCCGGCGACAGCTCCACGCCGATCCTGTATCACGTGGAGCGGGTTCGCGAGGGCCGCTCCTTCTGCACGCGGACAGTGCAAGCACGCCAGCGGGGCAAGGCCATCTTCACCGTGACCATGTCCTTCACGAAGGACGGCAGCGGCGGGGCGTCGCAGGTGCGGCACGCGGCGGCGATGCCCGAGGGCGTGACGGCGCCGCCGGACGACTACGACGAGGAGTTTGGCGGCGCGGGCAGCGGCGGGTTCACCTCGCCCTTCCAGACGTACCGCATCGAGGTCACGGGCAAGGACGGCCCCGCGGAGCGCAAGAAGACGCGCCACTGGGTCCGGGCCCGCGGCCGCATCAGCAACGAGGGCGGCCATCAGGCCCACCTCAGCGCCCTGGCCTACGTGAGCGACAGCCACTTCATCGGCACCGTCGGCCGCATCCACCGGCTCTGGCGCTTCCCCTTCCCCCACGCCGACCTCGCCACGGTCCCCGAGCACGTCCGGAACCGCGTCGTCGCGCTCAACGAATGGGAGGGCATGGGTCCCATCGACGAGATGGAGGGGCAGCCGTCCATCGGCATGATGGTCTCGTTAGATCAGTAAGCAGCACTCCTTACACCCCCCCCCCCCCCCCCCCCCCCCCCCCCCCCCCCCTTCATAGTCTTATGCAGTCATTTTCCCGCCATTACACGACATATATCATCAGTTGATGAGGTGAAGACGTTTGGCACAATCACTTGTGGTCTTGCATGCTTCCATGGACTGCGAGGGGCTTTCTTGCCAACGAGAATTGGGTGCTAACCATCAATCCCAATCGCAGCACGATATACTTCCACAACCCCAAAAAGGTCCGCGCCGACGAGTGGATGTTCACGGAGATGGAGAGTCCCTGGTCCGGCGACGGGCGCGGCGTGGTCATCCAGCGTCTCTTCAGCAAGGATGGCACATTACTGGCGACATGTTTCCAAGAGGTGAGTCCCCCATGGCATGCCCCTTTACGCATAGCACTGCATGTGTATGCATGTTGTTGTTTACTTCTTCTACGTTTTCTTTTGGTTTCAACGCGGGTGTATCTTAACAGGTCAGCTAACTCGCGGTTTTATAGGGTGTTGTACGACTCGCACAGAAAGAGGATGCTGTTCGGTCAAAGCTATAGAGATAAGAGATAGAGCTCATGTCATTATTCGTTTTTCTTTCTTGTTCTGGACACACGGACGCGAGTTGGTAATTATTTTGTTATTATTGAGATTCGATAGACGGCCGGTGGCTCTTATTTGTTCTTTTGCGCATGCCTTGGCCCCAGGCGAAATCCCATGTAACCGGTTGAAACCCTCTGGCCTCAGGAGTTGTGCGTCACTCTGTATCACCAAATAGTATAACATATGCCATCATTGGCATCATAGACATCATGGAACTCCTTGCAGTGACACGAGAGTTTAGGCGCGTGTCAACACCGCATACCACGTGCATACCCAAGAGGAACAAAACTCTGATTCGAATTGGATTTGGTCCTACGAGACTGCGTATGCTGTACGTATGCAGCAGTGACGTTGTTCGACAGTGATCACCATCCAGGTTTGCGGAGCTTGCTCCGGCGCGGAAGCATACCTAGCTGTCATTGGATCCCTTGCCAATGCAATGCAAGTCACGATGATGTCCCTCGAAGTCACCTCTGTGTACTTACATAATACTGCGGTTGATACCAGTACCTGCATCATTTTGCGAGACACGGCGCCAGCGAGCAGGGTGCCCTTGACCGGCTCATGCCGTAAGTGGAATCAGACATCTGTTATCTGATTCAGGCGCGTGTTTGTGCCAGGCTTTTATTCTGGGGAAGTGTCGCCGCGGATGGGCTGCTCTACGCAATCATCAACAGATCATTTCATCGAGATCGCATCGTTGAGGGGAGGCATGGGTTGACTGTCGAATACTCACGAGACTCTCAACTGGGCAGTTGCAACAGCAAAAGAAGGAAGGAAAGAAACAACAAGTAATCGTAACAGGGGAGTAACAGACTATATGGGGAAAATACGTCAGGCCGGGGACAGTATATCGCAGACCTGAGTAATGTTCGGTATCTTTGCGCGTTGATCCAGGGTAGGAAACAAGGTGGTCAATGGTTGATGTGCCGATCCGGAGGGGCATTCAGCAAGTGAATACTGTCATCGAGGGGGAACAGATCCGTGTGACGGGGAAGATGTGGGAAAGATGTCGCCATCTGCTGGCTTTCTTCGAACTCGAGTCAGTCACCAGCATAAAGACCCAAATCAGTCTTGGGTATGCGTCGTCTGATAGTTGGCGACTCTTCGCCTTCAGCCTTGTTTTCCTTCATTGCCTGCCAAGACGGGAAGACCCTCTCGGTCTCTCTGGAGCGCCCGAGTAGGTACAGTAGTGTTGCAACAGCGCATCGACATTTTTGCATGAAGAACGGCCCCAAGCTGAAGCGCGCGTATGAGGCTGTCCATACAGCACTTGCCAGTCAGTCCCACGCGAGGAGTCCCCTTTTCTCTCTTCCCGTCCATTTTGTTTCAAGGGGGATGAAAACTGCCGGACAGTTAGTTGCCTTGCTGTTCTTCAGGAATGCCCTCCTGGGTGGGTTCAATATAGGAAGCTCCGTACTAGGGAAACCCTAGTTCTGGGGGGGGGATCTTCTCCTCCTGTGGTTGAAAGGTCTGTCTAGACTCTTGTCAACAACACCCATCCAGCATGATTGACCCCTCAATTTGTGACTGTGACGTGTAAGTGCGAACAACCCAAGATAGAAATAGCCTTCCCAGGCTCTGGCTGGCATACTACTGTACACTACTCACTAGGAGGTGAGTGTCTGATGTCCCGGACGGTAACCTTTGAAGCTAGCAAAGTGTAGTGGGCGGGCGCGAGACCGCGATGCCCACTGCCAGGTAGTGGCAGTAGCCCTCTTGTATCGTCCTGTACTGCCCCGGGCTTTATGCGCACCATGGGTGCAATCGCTGCATTCACTCTGCCAGCTCGCATTGCACAATTCCAGTCCGGCCGTGATTTAGACCGGAATTATGGGCGAGCAGAAAGAACATTGCGAACCAGGGATCATGACGGTTCTATTTTGCCCTGCTAGACTGTCAACAGTCTAGTCTGATCGTCTAGACCCTGCGGTCCCAGAGATTGGTAAAAGAATTGTGGTTGTCAAGCATGTGCACCCCGAACGGCGTTTAGCAGCAAAACAAACTCCGAAATACGTCCTCCGTCCCATGGGCAAATTGTCAGCAAAGGGACCGGAGATTCGGAGAACGAAGCTGAAAGCACAAAGAATCCCAACACCCCATGCCGAACCGTAATAAGGGATCAAATCTAAAATTCGTCGCATGACTTTCCAGGGGTCCTGGATGCATGCATGGTACTGAGGCTTTTTATTTTGTCGTCTTCTTTTCACCCTCACTCCTCACTCTCTGGGGTCCCCTTCCTCGGTTTCCTATTTGCCCATGTTGGGAATCCCCTTAGATCCCCGAAAAGATCTAAGGTCCAAGGGTTTCAAGAAGGGGACTCCCACTGTACAGTACCACTACCAGCCCGTCATGTTAAAGGCGCCTTTTGTCGGGGCGATCTTCGGGACGCGAGATTAAGCCGGGCCCGACCACCACCACTACCACCACCAACATAGCTTGGAGGTAGGGTAGCTTAGCTGGCTAGTGTTACAGTAGCAAAGTAGCGTTGTCGAAAAATCCATGGTACCTTATTCCCAGTTGCCATATTCCCGCTTTGCGTGACCATCCACATCTCCGAACTGATCTCGCCGTCCTGCAGCAACATTTCGAGTCATGAATCACACAGTATCTTCGCAGCTCGCTGCACCTCCAGCTCTTGGTGGCGTGATGAGATCTTACCGGCCATATCAACGCTCGCATACGCTAGCGACGATTGATAACTCCGCAGACGATCATTGGTGAGAATGCACACTATATATTTACAATCCCCTCGAGAGATGCATGTAGGGCCTCACTCATCGTCCACCTGAGGCCTAAGGGGCTGCTTTGCTGAGGCCTAAGGGGCTGCTTTGCTGAGGCCTAAGGGGTTGTGGCCTCTGCTTTCTAGCTTGGTACGCTCATGGAAATCCATATAACACAGGGCTGAAAGCTCGGGGATGTTACAAGGGCCTACCCTCGTCAAGTCGTGGGAAGATGAGTGAATTCAAGCACGCCTTTCCCTTGAGCTAGGGTGCATCAACATGCATGCAACAACAAGCTGGGGGTCCTCCCCCCCTGACATGGCTACTACTCCAAATGCTATTTGTTCATACATGTCGTATAGTCGTATAGTCGTATGAATTCATTCGTATTGTCCGAAAGATTGCCGCACCGGTTCCGGTATGCAGTGTTCCTATGTCCTCCGACGGCCGAAACTGCTCCGGAGCGGGCGTGTATGAGGACGCGCATCCTGATATTTCCCAACTTCCCAACTGTTCGTAACAACCTAGATGCCGAACAATTGTGGGCTGCTCGCTCATCTCGCTCTTATCTCCTACCGCCTGCTTCTAGAAGACCCCATCGAAGGAAATCGTGGCTTCTGAAAACCCATCCAACCCATCCAACCCATCGGCCGATCGATTTCAGGAGCGATCCACCGGGTCTCGCCTGCCGAGGTTTGACTTTGTGTGTTATGCAAAGTAGTGCTGGAAATCAGAATCAAGCCATGCCTGGGTACTGGCTTGGGGGCGGGGGGGAAGAGTCACCCAAATGGAGATGAGTTTTTTCTTCTTCTTTCCATTTTTCCTTATACGGAAGCAATTGCCGTCGTACATGATTATACGCTTGTCTACGGAGTATTGACTGTTTCTTCAGATTTCTAACTTCACAAGAACAGTATGCTCGTTTGAGGTGATGATGATATCATTGTCAGTCAAGCCAAGAACCTGGTGTAGGTTTTTCTTTTTCTTTCTTCTTATTTTCATTTTCCTTTGTGGCCGTGCTGCCACGCCCTGCCACGCCTGCCATGCCTTATAGCGACTCAGTCGAGTGGAACTCTAAATGGTGAGCTGGTCAAGTCAAATATATTCGACACGGTAAAACACTCTGGCAGTACGGACGACAAGGACATGCATGGGACGAAAGCCTTGGGGCTTGTTGTCAAGACGATAGCGGCGACTACCACTAGTAGGAGTGAAATAGGGCTCTTGGTTTGTCATGCAGCCGCGGCTAGAAGAGAGTTCTGTTCTAATGATAACTACCGTGAAATGAATGCACGGAACAGCTTCCGCTCTTTTAGTTCGGTTAGTCTCAGCCCCCCACCGTCGTGTTGGTAAGAACTAGGTTAAGAAGCTCGAAGTGAGGAGCCAACTCTATTGACAAATAGTCTCTCTGCCGAGCAATACTCTCCAATTGGCAGTGACAGGAATACGATCAGTAATTGAGTTTCTGGAAACGGGGCGGATATTCATTCGGTCACGGCCCAAGCCTACCAAGCCTACCAAGCCTGGAAACCGGTCACAGGCATCATTGACTTGACTCGTACGAGTATCAATCGAGGCAATGGACAGTAGACCGTAGACCGTTGAAGAAGGTAGAAGGTAGCTATTGATCACCATGCTATCAACAGTACCTTTCTCTTGGTGGTGGGTTGGGTTCCGTGTCCTCTTGCCTGCGGCCTCCCACCTTTTCCAGGGGCACGTAACCACTTCCCACTCATGTCAGACGTTCTTTGCACATGGAGAGGGAAAATGTTACCCGGTCCAGGACCCGGACTCACTACAATTCACCTCTGACTGCCCCGTACATACCTCTTGGGCAACAGTGGTCAATATAGTCGCAGAACAAAGGGTTAGTTCTTCCCAAGGTACCACTATATGGGTTATGCCCGTAGGCCGTAGTGGTAGATGAAGATTTGTAACGCTGTGCGGCCGCACAATGTTGATAGGAAGGCGTAGGTAACCGTCACGAAACTATTTCCTCATTGACTTTCAACCGTCACGCCCACCATTTCTGCCCCCCCCCCCCCCCCCCCCCCCCCCCCCACTTCCCAATTCAATTCAATTCTATTCAATTGCAAATCCTTTAGGTACTTCCTTCCAGTCGTCGACTCTCCATCTTCCTCCTTCTCCTCATCCAGCATGTGGGATGGGATGGGATGGGAATGTCTCTGTAGCTCCTCCGGCCTTACCAAACTTTGCATCAGTGGAGCGTCAAGAACGCTTGCTTCCGACTATTGTACATCATGTCGTCACCCAGGCTGTGAATCCTCCCTGACATCAAAGCCACTGGAGGTTCGTCGGCTTCTCTGCTAGGCAGCGACTTACCGCAGGACGTAGTCCGTCCCTGATGAGTTAGCATCGGGAGGACTGTATCCCGCCATTACTTGGGCAATTGGGCGATGCAATGAATGGATGGATGGAGTTAAGTTTGTGTTCTCCGTGAATAACTGACGGCCTAATAGTAGTAATAACCTACCGCCTATCACCACTTGGGACGAAGACTAGCACCCCTACCGTTCTTAATGCCTGCTGACTAGGAGATCAACCAATCAGTTGCATGGCATGCATTAAATGGATCTCTGAAGTTTGGCCGCTTTTTATATCGGTGTTTGGAGTCGTCCGATACCCGTTCACCGATTGTACAGCGCAGCGCAAGCGCGAGCTGTTCCACGACTACTGCTACTACCACTACAACCACCCATTGATTCCTGATGGGATTCGTCGTTTCGGACTCTATGATACATACATAAGCTGGCACCTACTTTCCCTTACTTGTATGGCCCCGCCCCCTCCCTGCTCCCTGCAAGCAAGGCTTACTCACAAGCAAGGATACAGCTGCGTCCCTTGTACCAGCATACAGTAGTGTTGGATCCTCCAGACCAGATGGAGATCATGGCAGGTCACTGTTTGTACCCAAGACGTACTTGCATATCTCGGCATGGAACTAACATAAAAACATTACTGGCATCCCATCCCGGACAGGGGTGCCACGACGATACCCGTAAACGGTCGGCCGTCGTCGCTTTCGCCTTCACCACCACTGCTACCACAAACAACCAAGTATAAGTATACCCAAGGCCAGGCCATACTGTACATACATACATACATACGTACTCACAAGTATGCATCGTCATGGCATTGGTATCAAACAAAGCCACGCTAGACACGTTGACATGTGCCGAATATAAGATGATGGAAACGCCATGACAAAACACATCCTCCCAACTGTCCTACCGGAATCGCAGCCTATTACTACTAGACTCTGTCACTCAACCACTCCACCCAAACCTTCCCCGAATTCCCTATCTTATTCCGCCACTGTAGTCAGAGACGGCTCGTATAATCATACCTTGCATACCTTACTTATATACGCTATCTACCCGTTTCTTACCTGACAAGGCTTGACCGAGTCCTGGACGTGATCAACCTATCTTCGTGATTTCGCTGCACGACGACGATCCTCACGGCACCGAGTGTACTTGCAGCTCATCTCAGTTGTTGAAATCTTGTCACAAGTCAGCAACAAGGATCAATTACCAAAAAGGGCTCCGTATTGCGTCGGAGAGTGGATTACTTTTTCGATATTTTATGTACACCCTCGCTCGGAGACTTATTAAGAGCGAACATCCTGTCTCTGTCAGCGATAAAAAGATTCGACCCGCGCCTCGGACATAACCACCAACTACCTACCTAGCAGAAAAACCCACCCACACCCTCGACTCTCTTACACGTACATGCTCATCACATCCTCGTTATTCCCAGTTACTCCATTCTGGCTATTCCTCGTTATTCCTCGTTATTCCCCGTTACTCCATTCTGGTTATTCGACGGCCACCTAGTCCCGTCCGTGGTCTACTAGGAGGTACCTGCCTGTGCACAGAGGAACGAACGGACTTTTCGAGTGTACCGCATCACATAATCGTCACGTCTTAGTGTGGTTGCAGTTGCTGGGTCTATTATTAATCCAACTACCTCGCATTTTCACATCTTCCCAACGGGCTTTTCTACACAACAGTATTAGGTTATCAACCAGCTGCCTGCCCTGCCTTTACTTTCTGTTCTTTCTCAACCTTTCCCTCCTCTTCGCTTATTTAGTCTTTCCGTCTATCTAAGTGTTTGGCTTTTGTGCTCTGCTTCTAGCCTTGGGACTTCCTTCACCACTGTATACCATCCAGACGCACTTAAGACGCACTTGCGCACTTACACACTTACACGCCCCCAGGGTCACCCCGCCAAGACTTTCACGATTTAAGTCCACCCACCCAGTCAGCATCGCCAAAAATGGAAAGAGGAATGCCAACACCTCCAATGGAGGACAGCAGTTTAAAGATCTCCACCAGCTCCTCCGGCTCTAGCAGTGCAAGAAGGCACACCACCAGCTCCAAAGTCACCAAGCCGGCACACCGCAATGCGAAACGTTCAAATACCCACGCCACCCAATCCCCGGTCCACGACCACTCGCCTCTATCGCCGCACAGCGGCTCCGGCATGGACCGGCACAAGCGGGTATGGAAAGCCTGCGAACGCTGTCGGATGAAGAAGACCAAGTGCGATGGCGAGTTCCCCTGTAAGAGGTGTAAGGACGACGGCCTAGTATGCACAGCTGGAACGCGCAAGAAGACCGAATACAAACAACTACCCAGGGGGTGAGTCTTGCATCCCACAAATGCATTGGCATTTGAGATACTAAAGGCGGACCCATCACTAACAAATTCGCATCAGCTATGCCGAGGTATTGGAGAATACTCAGTTTGCCCTGATTGCAACTGTGCACAAGCTTTACGCCATGGTCCGGAGTAGTCAGCAATGGGATTTGGGCGAGCCCGAGTTCAATGACAGAGGTCAGCCCGTCATTCACGATATTGCGACGAAACTGGGGTGCATCCGTCCCAACGCCGATGCGGATCTGCCTCCGCACTCTGTCTTCCCCGAGGATGAAGCAGGCCTGGCCAAATTGGCTGCCGAGCTCGAGGTCCAACAGAAGGAAAGGGAATCACAAGCATCAGTGGAGGTCAAATCCGAGGCGGGCTCAACAGGCAATCGCACCGATCGGGCCAGCTCTTCCGAGCTAGACCACTCCGATTTTGAGCAGGACTACCGCAAGGTATTGATGAACGGGCGTAACAACCTTCAGACGCTTTCGCCGCAAAGCTTCACATCCTACAACGACTTCGACCCGAATACTGTGTCTAGTGCGGATTTCGACCCCGCCGCCGCTATGTTCCCCGTGCAATCGCCTTCAGGACCGACTTCGTACCCGACATGGAACATGGCGCGACCGACCTCGATGGATATGCCACCGCAATACATACAAAACATGAATGTCGACATGGCCGAGATGATGCTCAGCCAAGGCCTGGTGGAATCGGAATTTGGCACGATCAAGCCCCATATGCTTTCGTGTCCTAACCCCGAAGTCATGCTCGGAGTCGGGGATCCGATGATATACTCGGGTTACAATATGGAGTCGCTTCGGTCATGACGCGGACGGGATATCCCGGATAGCGATTTATAGATACGGTAACGGATTACGTCGATTTACGTGTTTGGTCACGAGGGGGTTTCTTGGGAAGGCAATGGGCGTTTACTGGACACGGATCTCAATTCACAAAAGAACTTGAGGGTAATCCCAGATTACTATCTATTAGGCGGGGAGACCTGTCTTGGATCCAAGGCAAAAAGGTCATAGATTTCAGTCGGATTGACGACTCATGCGTCCCCGAATTCATTGCGTTTTACGATACTTACTCGACCTTCAACAAAAGGAGTGCATTGTGCATATTAGCATCAGGCGCTGGCGGAAATATCATCTTGGCCCCTTTGCGGCTCTTACATAGGAGATGGACACGATAGGTGTCTTACGTGGTACATCAATGACTCGATGAGACCTTGAATATTCAAAACTACAAATCAACGAACTCGGCTCCCCGCCCCCCTTGACTAGCTCCGAAAGATTGAAGTAACTCCCTTCGCATGACATGGCGATCCATGATTGGACGAACCGCGCCTAAAGTTCCCAGGCCGCTATGCTTACTATACTGTCCCAGAAGAACCTCACAAAGGACATCGCTTATTTCCCGTCTCTCGGTGTCTCTAGCAGGCTGGCTGGCAGGGCGTATGCGTATTTGTGTGCATACATGACTTTGCGACATCGGCTCCCACACCTCGAGAAGCGAATCTCGCCTCATCTCTTGTCATCTTCCATCTGGCAGATATGATACGGGGAGACGAAGTTATGCAATTCGGCTGACAGATGAGCCAGTGAAGACGGGGAAGGGGGAAGGAAGGTTTCTTGGCATCATCTCTCCTCGAATTCGGATCCGAAACCCTTCTCCCGAAGGCCTTGGCATTTGAAGCTTAGTTCAGTGTAAGTGCTGATGATGCAATCGTCATTTTGGTTGGTGTTTACGCGAGAACCATTAACCATTTCCATTGCATTGCCTCGGCTCCTTCCTTCCTTCTTTCCTTCCCTTCCTCTTCCCCCTTACTTACCCCAGGCTATGTTGATTTTATGTGTATAAGATTTGTGGCCACCACCAACCATGACCTCTCACACACGGGAGGGAGCACTAGTGACAGGACACTGCAGCAGGGCTGACATGCTGCATGTAACTAGGATGGATGGATGGAGGGATGGATGGGTGGTACGTATGCTGACTGGCTCCCATATATCCCACACCAACACGAGGGAGTGCGAGAGTGGTGAGTGGCTGTCTGGCGGTGCTGACACCCGAGAAACCCCGCCTGTCGTGTAAGTCAGAAGAAGAGGATGTGGCAGGGGGTGTGCGGAGATAACACAAGTCAGCTCAGCAGTGAGACGATGAGACGATGAGATAGAGGCCTAAAAAAGCTTGGCTACGGCAAATTCCAGCCCCTGGAGATGGTCTACTTCCCTGGAATACATACCATCCATACATACCAATAACAGAGCTCAGGAACAGCTTACGGGGTACATCTGTCAGAATGTCTGGTGTGTATTACTGTATGCAGCTACGGAGTACTCCGTGTATAATATAGTCGACGTTAATGTAGTTGCCTAGTGGACTATTCATTCTTGGCATATAGATTGGACATCTCGTTTTGATCAAAGATGGCTGGGCTGGGCTGGGCGGCTGGGGTTGAAATTCCGACCGTTGAATGGCTGTCATGCCATGGCATGGTGCACTGCCGGTGGGATTTCCGGGGATCGGACGGCCATAAACATGCGACGACGAAAGATGTCAGCTCCTCAGCCACGAGACAGACCAGAGACAGACCCCCCCCCCCCCCCCCCCCAAAACAACGTAATTTATGGATACGGCCGTCTTCTACCTGTCCTAATGGCATCCAATCCGTCTCGGACTCGGATTTTGGAACCCGTCTCCTATCGGGTTCATTCATTGGCCAAGCCTTTTCGCCTCCCATGAGCAATGGGATGACAATTCCTCCGACAATTATGAACAGCATATTTTTCAGGTAATACTCCGAGGTTTGAGGTTTAGGTGATGCATCATTAGGCTCAATGGCGTCATATATTCCAGCAGGAACTGCGCAGCTGCTTACCTGCTTGTAGGAAGGATTCGTTTTCTTTTTGGTCGGAAGCGGCGCGCGGCCGGCGATGCGAGACCGCTTCCGAGTAACGCGGGTAACCAAAAGCGAGGCGTCACATATATACCTCCTTATAACGAATGGATGGCTGGGGCTGGGCGTTGCATATTTCCTATCCTGGAAAGCTGACGGAATTAGACGGAGTCAGGATTCCTCCATGTCCCTTTTCTGGTGCAATTTCACGTTTTGTGATACACACCATAGTCGTAAAGCACGCAGATAATGCTACTGCTGCTGCTGCTGCTACTGCTGCTACTGCTGCTACTGCTGCCGCTGCAAGGTCAGCGCTGCTTTCCGTTTCATTTGTTACAATCTGATTATGCCGTGGAAAAGCAGGTCATCAAGAAGAGTTATGCAGTGGATTTTGGGGCCGAAGGGAATTTCCTCTCATAACTCACCTCACCTCATCCCATCATCCCCATGCCTTGCTTTGCTTACTCCAGCTCACACCTGTCCCAACAATAACAACAACAACAACAACGGAAACAAGCGCATGCGATGTGTGAGAACCAATAAGCAAAGTGGCAAATCTATCCTCGAGACAAGGCGCGAGTTTCAAGTTCCAGGTACGGAGGACGGACAGGTAAGACTTATGAAGCCCGACCTTGTACTTTGCAACCACAACAATGCCTACAGGTAGTCAACGGTGAGATGTATGCCTGCTTTGCGTATATGCACACCTACCTCATAGAAGGATCTCTCTCTCTCGCTTCTACGGAATTAAAGGATTCGGGTCGGCATGAGCTCTAAGCCTTATAGCTTTTCTGTCAAAAGGTGACGTATATGCGAGATGTAAATCATCTATCTACCTCTCTCCATCCAGCCCGATTCGTGATGGAGATACGAGTCGGGGGCGAGGAACAAGCTGGTGGACAGGAAAGACAAAGATTGAACGGGACGGAATTCGTATCGGGATTCATTGTTGAATCCCGCTCCGTCGCAACCACCGAGACAAGTTGAGCTACATACATGCGGTTAAAAGGTTAGTTACTTCAATGATCAGTACTAAGAAGCAACTAAGAAAACTGCGCCTGCCTTGTTGCTTGTCCAAACAACAAGCCGCCGTCCCGTCCAGGCTCAGCTGGTTAGTCATTTGGGCTTGGCTCTCCCCCGCTTGATTTCCATAATCCTTGAATTGCTCCTTTCGGCAAATTCTTGCCGGGGGGAGGGATGATGATGCGGGCGGGAGATGGGCCGGAGTATGGAGAAGGATAGAAGGAGAGAAGGAGAGAAGGGGAGAAGGAGCTATGGTGATGACAAATATACGCAGCTCGCAGCTTGTACTTGCAGGGTCAACCAACTCACTTCCACTTTTGTTCTGCTTACATAGGTACCTAGCTTATTTTATTTGCCCCGACTTCGTTTTTGGCTTGGGGCCTAAGTGCTAAGGTGAGGGAGTTAGTTGTCCCCCCTGCCCTCCCCCCCCCGGATGACCAATCAGATGCGGAAGCGAGAGCTTCGTACGCGTGTATCATACCTATGTATGCAATGTGACTGTCCATGTATGTCTCTCTCCCTCTTTATACCTGCTCAGTCCTATTGCCTGGATACGGCGTACCTGGCTGGTATGGATGTCTTAACAGAGCATGAGGGATATATACTATGTTACATATGCAGGTGGTACCGTTATGGGCGACCGGCCAGGCGGGCTGCAAGCTGGCCGCTGAGACTTATTCTCATGTAGGTGTCTGCTGAAGCTGGCTCCTTCTCGGATGGGTTAGGTGAGCGACAAAATTAGAGTCATCGGGATTCTAGAACTTATCTATGAACATATCTTTAATATGGACTTGTAATATCCGTAATAGGCAAATGGCGAACTGGCGATGTGCTGCAGATCACTGGGAGCGATCTTCCCGTCCTTCTCTTCAGGGGTCGTGTAATTCTAATAAAAGCCGCAAGCGAAAAAGGATTAAAGAAAACATGGCATTTCCAGAAGGAGTGCTGACGGACAGGATCCTGTCAACCCCGAGTTGAGTCGTTCAGCTTGACGGAGAATCCCTGTCTTGACAGCTCTAAGGGGGGGGGGGGGGGGGGGGGGGGGGGTAAGTCTGTATTTTTCTACAAGTAGTAGCAGGGAGCATGGAGTGACAGTATGTATGCGAGTAGCTATGTATGCATGCAAGGTAAATTCGAAAAAGCAAATCGAGTCCGAGAGGCAATTGGATCTACATCTTTTACATGAGGCTGGCTGTTTGGGGGGCAGATCTTCTCTACTCAGGGCCCCGTCCTTTTCTATTCTGACCATTCCATCGTTGAGGGTAGCCAACGCAACGCCCAATATCTGTACAACACCAACCAGCCAACGTAATGGTTATTCAAGCGAGGCTGGCTGGCAGTCTACCACTGTGCTATGCTAGGGATCGGATCCTTTCCCTCTACCCTGACCCCCACCATGAGGATTCTTGGGAGTTGCGTGTCCACTACTCCCCCCCCCCCCCCCCT
This sequence comes from Apiospora koreana, assembly GCA_017163955.1. NCBI lineage: Eukaryota > Fungi > Ascomycota > Sordariomycetes > Amphisphaeriales > Apiosporaceae > Apiospora > Apiospora koreana. The sequence continues at coordinate 2,487,552 of JAFHKQ010000004.1, forward strand.
CCCCCCAATCCAACTAAGCCCGACCGGCCTCGGGCTCGGTTGGTATGACCAACCCGCACGCACGCCTATTCGTGCGTGAGAGTGGGATAACAGTCTCCCCGCAAGACGGCGTAGAGGAAAAAGCAACAGTACCCACAAAGGGTGAGATTGTTGTGCAGAGTTATGCAGAGCAAGGCAAGGGAGGCGGAATACGAAGGGACCTCAAGAGACCTCATAGGTACATCCGCGGAAGATTGCCAAGAAAAGAAGCAGGCACAATAAGGGTGAGGTAAGAGAAGGGGGCCATAAGGCGCTCGCGGCTCTATTGTCGATCACCCCGACTGATGCTATCTTTACCATTCAAAACGTGTTTGGCCCATGGCTTTGGATATCATATGTCATAATACGACGCCTCACAAGGCTCAAGATCACCATGTTCGCGATGCCAACGTGGCGGGTAAAAGAACATTAAGCAACCCCATGAACGGAATGTGTGGTTTTTGATTGCAAAGGGTTAGATAAAGTAAACAAGGAATGTCTCTTCGTATAGGATATATGCACGAGGCTCATACAAACCCGTCCCGCCAACACTCTTGTAGTATAGGTTCATAGCGGTTTTATGTGCATTTGGGATTTTTCTTCTCCTTTTCCTTTCCTGCCCCTATCCTTCCTTACTCGGGACACGCGCGCCCCGGCGACCGAGCCCCCCATGTCCATCCAATCCCACCCATCATGCCTTTTCCGCGTGCTCGACGAACAAGGGCTCGAGCTTGTCCCATGCATGCTCATCCCCTTCTCCGAACTTCTCTCTGTGCTGCCAGTACTCGCCATTGAACTTCCAGTAGGACTCGCCCGTAATCTCGCACGTGGCTCGCGTGAACCAGGGCGAGCTGTAACTCTCACCGTGCTCCTCGCGCGTCTTCCTGCGTAGACGCTGCTCGTCCTCGAGTCTCTCCTTTTCCGTAGCAGCGGTGTCGTAATCACCATCTTCCATGGCCCTTTGATCTGGTCGGTAACGCGAGTCGGTTGTTGCGATGTACTTACGCAGGTTGTCATCGAGCTGGTTGAAGGTCAAAACGAAGGGGGTGAGGTTGAAGGGGATGCCCTGTGGTCTTTCGTTGGCTTGCCAGACGAGGAAGGCTTTGCTCGTGTCGCTGATGCTTCCGCGAATAGCGGCCCCACCATCTGCCGGCTCTTCCACCGTCGCCTCGAAGCCAGGCGTGTAACGAGCGTAAATCTTGGAGTTCCAATGTCCACCGATACTGACACGTACACGGCCGTCTTGCCCGACGATCTTACCGGCAACTTGGTACGCGCTTGAAGCCTTCCATCCACGTTGCTTGAAGTCAAGATGACACACCTCGCCCGTCGTCCAGTTCTTGATTTGCACGGGGCCATAGTTGTCGACAGTAGGGCTACCCGTAATGATACCGACGACAGCCGAGTTGGGCTTCTTCCATGAGTAGTAGTCCGCTTTGCCGCCCGATTTGGGTTGCAGCTTCACAAACCACGTACCCAAATGGTTGATATCGAAAGACTTTCCGTAAAACTTGGACTTAACGTTGGACTCACCCCAGTAACTCCAGCTAGCAGACTCAGCGTGCACAGCTCCGATCGGAGGATGATGGCTGATCTGCTCGGTGAAGAACCGGTAGCCCTTGTCTGGCCGCACGTACTCGAAAGTCTCGGCCAAGAGAGGGTTGAAAGGCTTCGCAACTCTGCCAATAGTCGAGGCAAACTCACTCGCAGCGAACGCCGCAACGTACAGCATTCGCTCGACTGATTCTGTGCGCTCTGCTGCGAGATCCAAGAGTTCAGCATACTCCATATCCTCAGCAGCTCTGTAAAGCATGGAGGTAGGTTCGTTGAAAGTAACAGGGAGCGTCATCTTGGTCATATCCTTGCCAATCATCGATTTGAGAATACCCTAAATTGAGCGTTAATTAGCCAGCCAGTCGATTTTGTAGAAATATCATTGAAACGTACCCATAGAGAAATCTTCGGCCTATTGTCCGCATCGATCTTGAGACGTGTTCGTATACCGTTCTCGTAACCTTTGTAGGAGTTGGTAATATCCAGTCCTCCAGAAACAACAACCTCATGCTTGCTGTCAAGCTGCGAGACCTCGGAGGCTGGCATTGGCTCAACGTCCACTTCCCCAGCGTCTACCGCATCGAAGAACTCCTCCTGTTCTGACTCCGAGTCATCGGAGATGTCCACGACTTGCGACAGAGCGGTAGGCCGTCTGTGCATCGGCGGTGGCGTCTTCAAAGGCGCGGCAGGCGTAGCGGGTGTAGCAAGGCCGGCGGGCTTCGCGGACTCGACGGGTTCGCCCTCCTCGGCAATTACAGCCGCCTCAACTACTGGGGCTATGGCACTGTGGCTGCTAACAGGACGGCTGTTATTATTGCTGCCTTCCATCACTTCGCGCAAAGCCCTCTTCGTCATCTTGTGCTTCAGCTCTGCTTTCCCGACCCGCTCCTCGAGCTCCTCCTGCTCTTTCGCGACTTTGGCCATGCTCCCTTCCCACATTTGTCGCATCTCGATTTCTTGATCCAGGCGATACTGCCAGTGAGCGTCGCGGTCCTTTGAGATCCTCAAAAGATCCCCCATAAGTCCCTTGAGGCTCTTGATAGCCGCATCATACGCCGCGAGAGCTTGCGAAGCTTTGGGGTCCCCAATTAACATGTCTGGGCTGCGGTTGGCCTCTGCAATCAATGCAGAGCTGACCTGGGCGAGAGTATCGAGCTGTAATTTGGCTGACTGAGCGGTGATGTTGAACGCATCCTTAGTCGCGGTAGGTCTCTCGCCGCCGCCACTCGATTCCTCGTCATCGTCTTCATCGTACTCGCCATGATTGCCCATGCCGCCGTGACTTGGAGCCTTGGACATGTCGTCTCCCGCAGCGTCAGCGAACTCATCATCCACACTGCCCGTGGTGCTGGCCCGGGATAACCCAACACGTGAAGCAGATGCCTTGGCCGATGGCATGCGGGACAGCTGGACGCTGTTTCTGTCGGCCATGCTGGCACCGGCGTCACTCTGAGCAGGTTCCAAGATGGAGGGATCTGCCGACCTCGTAGTTGTGAGTTGGTCTTTGGCCTGTCGGAGGAATTCATCTTTTTGGGCCTTCTGCTTCACCTCCTCCTTCGCCTGGTCCTTCATCCACTGTATGGCGTTGTTCAAAGCCCAGAACCATCGTTTTGCCTCCACTTCGTGATTTGCTTTCAATGTGTATTTGACGGAAGACTTGCCAATGATCTCGAATTTGGTCTTCTCATCGGGGCTCATGTGAAGCTTTGCGATCCGCATGCTGATGGCACCGCGGCATGCGTTTTCCGCATCGTCTTGGTGCTTGTAGTAGCTCAGAACGCCGTTCTCGAGCACGAACCAACGCAACTGATAGCCCTTCCGATAATTTGTCCACTTCTTGAGGTATCCTTTCATGGTAGGATCTCGGCTTCCCAGAGCATCGGAAGCGGCCGGAGCGGCTCCTCCTTGAGAAGCGACATGACCCAGCACGGCCTTTTCCTGAATGCCACGCTGGGCAGCCACCGCGGCAGGGGACTTTTTCAGCATAGCCCTCGTAACATCGTCCTTTGTCACATCCTGCGGAAGCTTTCCTTTGCGATCACGCTGGAAGGGATCAGCACCGTGAAGCAGCAGAGCCTGGATAAGCTTCACATCCTTCTTACGGGCGGCCTCATGAAGCAGCGTGCCTCCGGCTTGCAGAGTGGTCGGGTCGGAGGGAAGCTCGATGCTATTGATATCCAAGATTGTTTTTACGCGGGGCTCCTCCAAAACCTGGCCTAGAGCATCATATTGCCCACTTCTCACCAAATCCTGAACCTGTTTGACCTTGTCCTGCACGAAAAGTGTCCTAGAGAGTTGTAGCATCTGGAAAATATCGGGGTTGCGAGCCACGTCGAGCGGCAGCTTGCCCTGGTTGTTTGCGATGGCGTCATTGATGTCTTTCTGCTCCAAAAGTAGGCGTACCACGGACGCACGACCCTGAGTAGCAGCGATGTGTATGGGTAGGTTTCCGTCTTTATCCCGAGCATTGATATCAATCAGGCCGGCGCCGTCTGAAAGAACATACTCGATGACGTCGCCCTCGGCGCATTGTATGGCGAGATGCAACACGGTCGTGTCCTCGAGAGGTCCTATACTCGCGGCATTGATCGAGGAGATGCTCGCCCTGTTTGCATTCTCAGAGGTTTCGCGGATGGCCTTGGATATGGCAGCAGTATTACCACTTCGTAAGGCCTCCACGATGCGGAATTTGCGTACGGACTGCTCGATGGTCGATGTGCGATCGCCCGCAATACTGTTCCGCGAAGGGGCCACCGAGGCGCTAGGAGCTGCCTGTGGCGGCGGCGGAGGCTGCTGCTGATGGTGCTGCGACTGGGACGGCGCCCGACCGAGAGACATCTTGGAAGCGTGGCCCTTTGAGGGGCTGCCGATGGGGGACTGGGAGGTAGTTGGACGGGAGGTGAGGCCGGATGCGAAGTGTGAGGGGTCGTCGGAGGGGGTTTCGTCGTCGCCTACTGCGGAGCGACTGTCTTTGTCTTTGCGACGCAGCAAGTTCAGAGCAGAGGAGCGCGAGCGCTTATGTTGACTGTTTACCACGTATGCATGAATTAGCTCTGGGGCTCTCTTGGCAAGGGCCGCAAGGCACTCCGCCCGAGATTTGAGTTATTCTGGGCCAGTAGTCTAAGTACTGTAGACTTAGACTTGACCGGCGGGCACGAACTCAAACGGGTGGCAGCCCCAAAAACGAGCCGACAGAGATCAGAGGGATTTTCTGCGCCACGGATCGGGAACTCAACCTGTTAAGGTTCTCGCATCTAACGTGCGGCGCGCAGACAGAGCTGACAAGACGGGCCGCAGCGAGGTAAATGAATATTGATGGAATATGGTAAGTACTCACACGTCCCCAGCATCAGACATGGTCTGGGTATCTTGAGCGGCACGACACAACAATAGCGGAGGGTTAAAGGGTTTAAAATATACTGTTGAGGTCGAGGAGTATGACGGCGATAGCCATGAAGAAGGGAAGGATGATGGCCGTTGGTGCCTTGTCTTGTCTTGGGTTCCTGTCTTGTCTTGTCTTTCAATCGAATCGTGCTATGTCGGTCCAGCGCCTCCCTTGTTGGTGGGTTGGTGGAGTAAGGGCCAGGTCGATATATTAGTACATATGTACTAGCAGTCGTAGTAAGATCGAGTTGGGAAAGCGGGAGCCCCTCTACGTCATGGCACGGACCAAGCGACTCGTTGCTGCGGGCTTGATTGGCTCGAGTTCACGACAGGAAGGAGGATATTCTCTCTCACGCTCTCACTCGGATACAGACTACTACGTACGTCGATGTCATATCATCACGGCTATGCTGTGCGACAAACAAAGAGTTGGTTCATGTCCATTTCGCCCAGACAATGCCTTACGAGTTTCTCGTCACACTTTGCGCATTCTAGCCCTGTTTATTAGTGCCCTTTGCTACCCCGAGGTAATAGGTAATATCTAAATTATTTAACGTTATGTTCCCCCAGCCCTCCTCCCTCGCTCAGCCTAGAATACTACGACGAGTCATGCAAATCCGTTCCATCGGGTGGACGCATGACGGCATCCACGGCCTCCGGGGTATTTATATGTATTTAGGTTAGCCAGTTGCCCTGCCAAAATGCATTTTGTAGTAAAAATCGACTTCTATTGTCATTGATTACTCATGTCATAGACCTGACATCAGAACCCTTCGATATCATTCATTTGGTCTGACCACCACCGTTTACGTACTACAACCACTGCGCCATCATCATCCCGAGTCTTGTGAATGGCTTCACAGCCCGCGTGGAACCGGTTTGAAACCCGAAAACTCGGTTAGGTAGAGTTTGAATGAGTTTCACGATAGATTTAGCTAGGTGTTCAGCTACAGACAACCCCCTTTGTCTCCTCTTAAACGCATCGCATTTATATAATACCTCTACATTCGGAAAACACCGAATCTTGTCTGGCCGTGCTTGACCTCATTCTTTCCCGAATGTGCCGCTCTAAGTCCTAGGCCAAGATACCGCCGGGTATGCTGTGGTGGAATGACACCATCATCCTATCATGGTGTTAGTCAATGATGTCCAGGCGCAAGATATGTGTAAGAGCATTTTGGCGTGTAAGTACTTACCCAGAGTCTCGCCGATGAGAAGACAGAATCACTCTCGCTCTCGATACGGTCCCTCAATCCGGGGTCCTTCTGTCCCACCGTCTCCATGACCTTGGAGAGCTGCTCACTGCCCATGACTCCTATACGAGCGTTGGGCCACATCCACAGGAACCGGGGACTGTAAGCACGCCCGCACATTCCGTAGTTTCCGGCACCGTAACTGCCGCCTACGACGACAGTGAACTTGGGTACATCAGCACACGACACGGCCGTCACCAGCTTTGCGCCATGCTTGGCGATACCGTCGCGTTCGGCTTCCTTGCCGACCATGAACCCACTGATGTTTTGGAGGAAAACCAACGGGATTCCTCGTTGCGTGCAAAGCTCAATGAAATGAGCTCCCTTTTGCGCTGAGGTGGCGAACAGAATGCCATTGTTCGCTATAATACCCACGCGATGACCATAGATACTCGCGAATCCCGTCACGAGGGTGGAGCCGTATTCACGCTTAAACTCGGAGAAATGGGAGCCATCCACGATCCGAGCAATGACCTCATGTATCGGGAGTGGTTTTCGCAGGTTCGTAGAGGCAATACCGAGGAGCTCTGACTCTGGGTATAGGGGTTCGGAGAACGAGGCGGCGGGGGGCGCAGCCTTGTCCGGCCAGTTGAGGTTGCTGATGGATCTGCGTGCGAGTACGATGGCATGTGCATCGTCAGCAGCGAGATAGTCCGAGACACCAGATACGGTGGTATGCATTTCTCCTCCGCCCAGCTCCTCTGCGGACACTTCCTCGCCTGTAGCAGCCTTCACGAGCGGCGGTCCGGCCAGGAAGATGTGGCCTTGCTTCTCTACAATGATGTTCTCATCACTCATCGCCGGGACGTAAGCACCACCGGCCGTGCACAGTCCCATGACTACCGAGATTTGAGGGATCCCTTGGGCACTCATGCGTGCTTGGTTGTAGAATATGCGACCGAAATGCTCGCGATCCGGGAAGACATCCGATTGGTGGGGCAGGTTTGCGCCTCCGGAGTCAACAAGATATATACACCTAATTGATCTGTTAATCAAGGTCCACCGTAGTCACAAGTAACGGCCAACTCACGGCAAATTGTTTTCTTGGGCAATGGCCTGCGCTCTGAGATGCTTCTTGACTGTGATTGGGTAGTATGTGCCGCCCTTGACCGTACTGTCGTTGGCAACGATCATACACGTTACGCCTTCGACGACGCCGACTCCGGTAATGATGCCTCCGGCGGGGACCTCGGCCTCAGGATAGAGTTCGTGGCCCGCCAGCGGCGACAGCTCCATGAATGTGGAGCCGGGGTCTATCAGCGCCGTGACTCGGTCTCGCGGCAGCAGCTTCTTCCTCGCGAGATGCTTCTCCCGGGCCTTCGCAGAGCCTCCCTGCTGGGCGGCCCGCGTGAGCTTCTCCAATCTCGCCATGGCCTCGCCCATCGCGCGTTCGTTCTCCAGGAACTCCTCCGAGCTCGAATCCACATTGGTGGGTATCACGGATATGGCGTTCGCTTGGTAGGGAGCGGTATACGAAGACACGGCGCGGCACGAGGATAATGATGGTGTCGTCCGGCGGGACAGACTATGGCGGGGAACGACATGGCGATACGACCGGACCAATTGGCGCCCTGCACCAAGTATGTCTCTTGGAGATCGTCCTAACGGCATTTTGCTTCAATGGCAGATAATTGCAGTAGTTACCGAAAATGCAAGAGAGCAATCCTGAGAGACTGAGTTATTACAGAGAGAAGTCTAGGTCTGGAATCCCGGGGTATTGGCTGGAGAAAGAGCTAGCCCCCAGATTCCAATCGCGGGAAGTGGAAGCTCAAGTGACGTGGAGCCGAAGATTGCCGCACTAAGCCGCTCGGCATAGCTGTACCGAGGAGGCAGTGCCTAGGTCCCCGAGAGGGACAGAGATAGAGGGACAACAACCGAGCCTCCAGCTAGATGGTTTTTGTCTTATCAATTGAACATTCTCGAGGTCCACGAAATTCAGTCTATCCCTCTCATTCACAACTCATCACTTCTAATCATAAGAAAACCGTTCAAGATGAGGAGCTTCAAGACATTGGCGCGACCAGCGAGCCGTGTCCTCTCATCAAGAACTAGGCAATTCGCTCCTGTCACAATACATAGCATCCGCCATGCATCATCTTCTAAACACCCTCAGGGCTTCGAGGCGCCCTCACCGGCCGATCTGACGGAGCTGAGAGAGCGGGTGCAGGAGTTTACCCGCCGTGAGATCTCCGAGGAGGTAGCTTCCCACACAGACAAGAGCAATGCCTTCCCCAACGAGATGTGGCCCAAGCTGGGAGAGGCTGGGTTTCTCGGCATGACGGCCGACGAGGAGTACGGGGGTTTGGCCATGGGCTACCAAGCGCACTGCGTGGTCATGGAGGAGATGTCGCGGGCGAGCGGGTCCATCGGCCTGAGCTACGCGGCTCACTCGCAGCTCTGCGTGAACCAGATCTCGCTCAACGGCAGCACCGACCAGAAGAAAAAGTACCTACCGGGCTTGATTTCGGGCACCAGCATCGGTGCCCTCGCCATGTCCGAGTCGGGCGCGGGCAGCGACGTCGTGAGCATGCGGACCACGGCGAAGCCCGTCGACGGCGGGTACCTTCTGAATGGCACCAAGATGTGGATCACCAATGGGCCCGACGCCGACATCATCGTGGTCTATGCGAAAACAGAGCCCGAGAAGGCCTCCAAGGGCATCACGGCCTTCCTGGTCGAGACCAAGTCCGACGGCTTCAGCTGCGCGCGCAAGCTCGACAAGATGGGCATGCGCGGCAGCAACACGGGCGAGCTGGCCTTCAGCGACGTCTTCGTACCTAGCGAGAACATCCTCGGCCAGCTGAACGGCGGCGTGCGCGTGCTCATGGAGGGGCTCGACCTGGAGCGCTTGGTCCTCAGCGCCGGTCCCCTGGGCATCATGCAGGCGGCACTGGACGTGGCATTGCCCTTCTCGCATCAGAGAAAGCAGTTTGGCACCCCAATTGCGCATAACCAGTTCGTCCAAGGAAAGCTGGCGGACATGTACACGAAGATGCAGGCTTCCAGGGCCTACACATACAACACGGCCCGGGCCGTGGATGAAGAAGGTATCATCAAGACCCAGGACTGCGCTGGCGCGATCCTATACGCTGCCGAACGGGCCACAGAGTGTACTCTGGACTGCATTCAACTCTTGGGCGGCATGGGCTACGTGGAGGAAATGCCAGCTTCGAGATTACTACGAGAGTAAGTTACTAACCACCTCTAATAAAAGTGCTTCAAATCCGATTATACTAACATTCTTTTCCAGTGCCAAACTTTACGAAATCGGGGCCGGGACATCAGAGATCAGAAGGATGGTGATAGGGAGAGCATTTAACAAGGAATACGCTCACTTCGCCTCATAAGGCAGTCTCCAGTGTTGATTTATCACCTTCGAGCGCCTTTGCAGATAGAATCCCAGACAAATGCTAGAGACTTACTGAAACACACGTCGTGGTCAAATTCGTGCTAAAGGCTATAATGCATCTTTCCTCGTGATTGAATCCGTATCTAGTCTCCGTCATCTAACATTTTAACTAGCGGTTTGACAAGTAATGTTAGATCACGTATATCACTTATTATCACTTATTATCGTCAAACTAGAAGCCGGGATCTCGCCATTTCCCGTCCATTGATACAGAACCATCCTCTGACACTGGCTACGATGGATAACAGCCCCCTTGAACTCGCAAGATACTGCCTTACAGAAATGTTGGCTTCTTACTGCCCAGGAGCTAGAGCATCCCCTTTTCAGTCTGTCACATGTAATAATTCAACGAGCCAACAATGTGTGGAAACGGATAACGACTTTATCACGCCTGTTCATTGCACCATCCGAGGCGCCATTAAGATCCGAGTCTTGTGGGAAGTTCTCGTAATAATAATAATAGGTATCCGTCAAAATAATGGAACAATTTCTACATGTGGTTTCGGTCCCGGATTCAAGTCATGCATGTAGGCTTCTCCCTTCTGCTGGCCTAGAGAAGAAGTCATTCGTGACCATTTGCCGAGTCGCTGGAGGCCAGAGTGCCATGCCACCAATGGCCCTTGATGGATGCAATATCTACTCTTGGAATTCCTCATGGTTGGGTTGCTAATTCGTTCGCGATCGGCCACGTTATAATCGAGCTGCCGGTGTATCTATCGATTTTGAGCGAATCAAGGCTCCGTCCACTAACCGGAACCATGTAGGTATGTAGGTATGCTTGTCGAGTCAGCAATAATTGATGCCAGATGCCTCTCCTTCAACAGCAGAGGCAGCAGGCGGGGTTTTCATTAGAAATCAAACGCTGGTCTTCCTCGAATGTGAATGTGGCAACTCCCTGGTAGGCGGTATGTAGGATTGGCTCACCAGTTTTCGGTCTGCATCGATTACCGGGGTGGAGGAGAATTTCATGTCGCACAGCGCATACATATCGATGCATTGCGTTATCGACTCAACAAATAATAACATGATATGGAGCCAATCATGAAGACCACGTTCATCTGCCGTCTGCTGGAGGGGGGCCGCGGGCACCGTCAAAGACCATGCCGGCCGATCTGTTGGACACACGCACATATGTATGAACATGCATGTTTGGATACGAAAGGGACCCGAAGACTGACGGACTGGCGGACTGGCATGTGTCAGTGGTCAAAGAAGGTTAATGGCTGTAGGTAGGGCCCAGCTCGATACCACGTCGGGGTCGTATATAAAGCAAGCCATCTATACATCGGTTGTGCAGCGCAAGAGCGTGCATAGGTCGTGCATGTATGTGCGTAGCATTGAGATTAGGCGCCGCATCTTCTGTGGTATGTGGTTTCATGAAATCCAGGTGGCGCTATTTACGGTGGCAATGGTGGTGGTGGTGTGTATTGAGGCTGACTCTCCGCCCCTCCCTCTCGGCGTCACACAGCATGTGACGAGGACAATCCGAACTCTGTCTGCCATCCAGGGTGGCGGCCTCCACAGGGCCCCGTCCGGAGCCGCGCCATGGTCTTATTTTTATGATACATCAGTATAATAACCCGAAAGTACTTCCACGGTCAGCGACGTCGCGAGCCCCCACGAAATCAGTTCGGAATCCGGGGCTGATGGCTCACCTAAATCGTCCCGACCGAAACTGACATGTACGATGGTAACGCCTTCAAAGGAAGGGGTCGCCAAGTATCACGAAGCCAAAAGCGGACTGCGATGGGAATCTATGGTGGAGAAAGAACGCCGGTCCAGGCCTGGAAGCACAATGTCCCCCTGTACGGCTTTACAGTTGGTCGGTTAGCTGGCTGCATGTACTAAACACCGCGAACGCAACCCCGAACGGCTATTTAGCGACGTCCCGGAAGGTTCACATACATATCACGGGAAAGAGCAATGCCACCTCTTCCACCTCTTCCACCTCCTCCATTACCTAGTGGTCGAGACAAGTCTCCATGTCTATGCGAATTATGCTTCTGCTGTTGCTGCTGTGGGTGTGTGTACGTGCTCCTCTGTTGCTTTCCTGTCCCAAGCGAACGCCACTGACAGTATGATGACTGCAGACGCTCCAAGCGCGTGACAACGGCCTGGCATTAGCGAACCATAACTCGAAAAGGGGGCCGGGCCGCGTCTGACAAGAGATCGCAAATGACATATGACAAGTAAGTCAAAAGGTTGCCCGCCCACCCGCTCACCGGTCCCGGTTATGGGTGGGGTGCATATAACTGCCACTTCGGACACAAGAAACGGTGTGGCTACCTGGCTCGTACCTGCAGGCCGGCTACGCCGAAAAGCTCCATGGGGCGGTGTAGTGTTCCCAAATATGGAATTAAATATACAGTATATAGAAACCCGTATACTAGCTGGTACACATCCCAAACTGTGCAGATAGGCTGGGAGGAATATATGTTCATAGACGGAGCGTCCAAGTCGCACAAGGGCATTTCACTCTGATGAATCATGAGTGATATCATGCCGTCAAAGCAAGCAAACGTAAAGCGAAGCCGTTCTTGCTGTGTCTCATCGTCTCCCATCAGTGGCGAGCATCCGTTCGCGCAGAATGTCTTCGGGAGATGGAGCGAAAGACAATCGGCTGTCTTAGATGTAGTATGCTGGTCGATATGTACCTGCCTGACCTCTCAGCTGTGCGGCCCTTTTTTGGCATGGGTGTCCATGTGGCATCCCTACACGTGGTAAAAGTTGAAGCTTGGCGTCGTACCTGGATCGTGGGGTAGTATATATATGGCTGAGTTGGGGTCACGGATTTTGAGGTCAGATGATGGTAGCCTTGCTCCGTGTATAGACACTACTATAGCTGAGAAATGATAGATCGTAAACCGTCCCACAGCATGGGCCGGGCGGGGAAGCTCGAGGAAAAGGAGAGAGACCGAGAGACTCTGTCTGACAAGAAGATCGCTATCGCGTCCCGGTCGTTCTCTTTCGTCCGTATGTAAGTAAGCAGCTGCCGAGAGGGCTCGTGACCAGCAGATAGCCACTAGAACCATCGCCCGATGAGCTGCGGGACTAATAGACCCAGGTAGCTGAAGAAAGACCCGGGCGAGGAATTAACTTTACGAGGCCAATTGTCGTCGCAAACGCGCCGCGATCAAATTGCATGTTGCAAAATCTGGGGTCACACGACCTGGGAGATCCACTTACCGCACGCAGATCGTAGATATATGATGTTCTAATAAGACTGCATCTGGAAAGAAGAGGGACCCTTTGAGTGCTTCCATTGGGGAGGCGATGTGGAAGCATATGCTTCTGCGACACTTGACACTTGAGCTGATGTTGATCTTCCGTCAAAATGAGGTTTGATTGCGTGTGAAGGTCGGAATGTAGTTGTACTTATAACGGATGCTGACCGGAAACACCCGCTAGGTCCCTTCTCTAGGTCAATCGCCTAGCTGCTTACTTTAAAGGAGGCAAGCATAATCACAATGTACGCATCACACACCAGGGAGTTGTTGATGCCCCTCGTCTCTCTTGACATGTCAGCAGCAGCTTTACCCATTGAACGGGCAGAGAGTCTTGGCCTCCAGCGCCGACAACAAACGGCACCCTCACCGCAGCATAACCGCGGAAATAACCGTAGGTGAAAGCGGCTGGCGGGCTGGGCAGTCGATCAATCCCTGCATTGACGAGGTGGGAATTCGTTCTAGAACCACGGCCTCCCCTCCCCTGGCCACTTATAGTACCCGTAATAATGGCCACCGAATGTGTCTAGATGGGAATCTGCTTCTCCGTACACACTCCAAATATTCGACACGTATGTAAGGTATGCAGTATGGTGCTCGCTCGTATGGTCTTGTGCCCATTCTCGAATTACTTTGCTTGCACAATATTTTACCCTTACACAGGGAGGGAGCTTAGCCTACGACATCCGTTGCCAGGTGGCACCGAAAATCCAAAGGGGGTCGCTCATCCCGACCCAGATCTCCGGACCAGCCATGACTCGATTTGCAATATATCGTATACGGGTAGCCGAGATAGAAATGCAACATGGGTAATTTAGGGATTGACTCGGCACAGGCTGCAGCTGATCCAACCTCGGCATGCATGGCCGTGGCCGAACATATTCAATCAAACGCTATCAGGCACTGGCTGACATGGCAAGTGCAGTCGATTTCCAAGTAGGTATATATGCCGTTCTTCCTTACCCGCTTGCCATCCATGGTACGGTACTCGGGGAAATCGCATTGGCCCCCAACATCACGTACAATCTACTTGCTGCCCATGCTGTAAGAAGTGCATGGGTAACGAACGGCATGCCGGTTGTAAGCATTCCAGGCATTCTTGCGTGTCTATTGGCGATTGAAGGGCAAGAGAGAAGAGAGTCGGAGGACGAAAGGAGTTGAGGAGCTGAGGAGTTGCCTATAGTCGACGTAGCGTGCGTTATTATCATTGGCGGAAACATGCCCAAAGGTCCAAGATTGGCCAAACGAGCTTGCACTTTAGGCAGTTGATGAATCACACGCTCTGCGACTATATTCAATCTATACCTCGTCCGTTTGTTCTCAAATATAAGGCATGCACATGCATGATATGTGTAGCCTTGTTTCGGGCAGACTGAAAGGCTGTCTGTCTGTCTGTCTGTCTGTCTGTCTGTCTGTCTGTCTGTCTGTTTGCCTGCCTGCCTGCCTGCCTGCCTGCCTGCCTGCCTGCCTGCCCTACGGCGCTCGAGGCGTAATACCTTTCATCCGAAGATGGCGGCAGACAGAAAGCTCCTATCTTTCGTCCGTCCATCAAGTCGTCTACAGCACCGTAGGTACTTACATGTGGACTGAGTGACAAGGCAGCTTACTTACATCTGATACCGGATGTTTATTGATGCAATATAATGCAACGCGATGATGCATTACCTATTCAACATTAAGCAGGAGACTGGTATGTAACCTCACCCACCTACCTACTTATGTAGGGATGTGTCTTTAGCGGGTCCATTGGTGTTGTTTCCCTGAGCTGGCAGGTGCTCAGGTGCTGGTGCAAGTGCAAGTGCTTGCTGGCCCTGGCTGGCTTGTACCCGTAACCTCCTCCTCCCTAGCTGGTTCGCCAAAAAAAAAAAAAAAAAAGTACTGAGGTATCTAGCGCGCAAAAGTTTTGCTGGCTTGTGAGTCTTGTAGTCTCCAGTGCCCCGGTAGGCGCCCCTCTTTCCCCCTTCTAACCCTGTGAATCAATCAATCATAGGCAGCGTTAGCCCATGTGTACGAACAATACCTCCTACCCGTCGTTTGTGTGTTTATTTCGCCGGGTTCTCCTCTCCCTGCCTCTGCCCCTGCCTCTGCCTCTTGCTTCGATCTCTGTCTGCTTCTTCCTTGTTAGCTTGCCTTACCTCACTCTTAGTCGGGACTCGTTCTTACTCGGTGCGAAGAAGAAAAAGAAGAAGAAAAGAACAGTCGACTTTGACTTCAATACTTTGGTCAAAGTGCTACCTGCAATGTCCATCCACACACCCCGTTTTGCTCTCATTCTCCCTCTCTTCTAGTCTAGACTGACTTTCTCAACATATACCAATCGGCCACCTGCCGGGCTTCCCTACGTCTCTCCCACTCCTGGGCCGGTAGATTTATGAGACATTCTACTCCAGTTACTCTGGCTTCTTTCCGTCCAAATTCCGTCCGGGTACGTGTTGCCGGATTTGCTTTTTGAGCATTTCCCTATTCGGCTTTCCTGGTCTGGTAGCTTAGGGGTGCAACCTCTGGACTCCTGGGCTCGAGCACCATCCTCCCTCACGGCTTCTTGGTAGAAGCAAGAAGCACTGAAAAAGAGAAAGTCGAAGCTCACCCCGAATCATCGAACCCTCGCCAAGGCCAGAGCAGGCGCTCTACTCTACTGCCTCGGGCAAGCAACTTGGGAGGACCACGATTTCTGCTGCCTCTTTACCTCTCACAACCAAGCAGTCTGCTTCCTTCTCCTTTGGCAAGAGACTCGGTGACAGACTTCACCCACGGTAAAAAGTGGCCCCAGACCAGAGCCCCCATTTTGGTACCCTAAAACGTCCAAGGAGACCCACCCTTTGTAAGCTGATAGTTGCATCCTGCCAAAGTCTGGACGTCTGGAAGCCGGGTCGAGCATCCAAACCCCGTCCCGTGATAAAGATTCCGACTCCCTGCCGAACCTTGACCGCTGGCGAGGAATCCTTGCTAACCGCCGTCCGTCATTGAAGTGTCCCTTTATGGTAGTGATGGGTTGTCGGCGTCAAAATTACATACGCTGTACATGTTTCCGATACTGAGGCTGTCTTTCGCGGGAAGGTGCGATTAGTCCATCTATAACAGCCTGGGCTGTATTCGATAAACGCCCGGCTGACCAGCCTCAAGGACGCTTCAAAGGCCTGACACCTATTATCCAGTATGGCGCCTAACATGATGCTGCCAAACGGCATGATCTTGCCAAAGGGCATCGTTATGAATCATGATCTTATCTACCATTCGGTAGCCGAGTACCCGATAGTCCCACGAGAGCAGATATATGAGTACTGGCATGGTATGTAGACCAGACGTGCCAAGAACCAGGTGCATCTGACAGGAACCAAACTAATTATATATTAGTATACACTGTAACTTGTCGAACACTCATTGATCCCACTGCTCAACGCCTAGAGAACTTTTGGTGGCATGTCTTGGGGAGCGATCGCCGGGAGCTGTCGGGCAAGACGCTAGCTCGGCTTTTCGAAGACATATCCAAAGGGCCTACATTTGTTCGGCTGCGCGGTCCACCCAATCGATATGAGGGACCTGATCCGGTATGTTGTACGCTTAAACCACCTTGCAGCCAAAACTGAATAAGTCTACTGCAGTCCTATCCAGAAGACGAAGAAGAGTCTGCAGCCGTCCAGGTTGAAAAGGAGGAACCTTGCGAACTAGGAGATGCGAAAGGCCCAACAGATCCAGCAGATCCAAGAGGTCCAACGGAGCAACCCAAGACACAGCCATCCCAGTTTTCTTCATCCAGGCCCCCACCCCCGCACCCTATTCTAAAGAAGCCTAGGGGACCTTCAACGTCAGGACCGCGGCCAACTGCCCGCTTCGTGTCACCTCCCGGGTCAGAGGATGAAGGCGCCGGCCAGGCTGAGCCTGGGCCTTCCTCAAGTCGGAAGAAGGCGCCACTTGAAAAGGAATCGGAGTCACAGGCTCCTCCGGCAGCCAAAGGGGAGCGCAAAAAAACTACGAGTGCAGCACCTAAGAAAAAAACAGCATTTGTTGCCTCCACAGCCAGGCGGCGGCCCACAATGCCGCGACGCCAGAGCTCACAGTCATCTTCGGGGGCCACTGAAGCTGCACCGAAAGATGGGGCCTCGTCCATCTCATCAAGGTCAGGATCACAAAGGCCAGTCTCTCCAATAGCCGAGAGATCGGCACGAAAAAGCGTGCCAAAAGTTCAGGAGACAAACGACAAGATGAGCGCCAAGGCTGCTGGAAAGCTACCCGCTACCAAGCCCAAGCCGGCTCCCACAAACGATGCTGCATCATTTCGGGTTGTCGGTGGAACGCTACCTGTCATTGTCCAAGATGACAAGGCAACCCCCGCCAAGAATAGCTCCGAGTTAAGTGGGAATGGGAAGGAGCAGATAGACGGAAGCCATCAAAAGGACGTCAGTCTCCCCCCAGCACCGCCATATAGGCATAGCAGTGCACAGAGGGTACCAAAGGCGCCCGCGATCATGCGGACTAGGTCGGAAAACGGGCCGCAAGCTGGCAGCGTGCGGGAAGGACTGGGTCGAGTCCCGCCACATGGGCTGATATCATCAAGCACAGCGACGACTTCCACTGTTGCAGCACGCGGTACTATGACGGATTTCGACGACAGTATACGCGCACAGATGATCCCGAGTCAGGGAGGACGAAGCGAGGGCACATCATCTCGAAGCGGAGGGTCGCTCCTCGATAGCCGGCTCGCTCCTACACCCCCTAGCACCGCACCCACGGTGCCGTTGGCCCGCTCCAAGAGCCAGCTGACGCTCTTACTCGAGCGTCAAAATGAGAAAAAGCCTCGCCGATGAGAGCTTTTCTTACGTTACGTTACGTTACGAAAGTCAACGTCTTCATCATATACGTTGGGTGTGCGGCCAGCCACACCCTGATTGCTCAACATTATCATTCGCACAGCGAAACATAGATGTGGGTTGACAGGAATTCTGAATATTCACCAAAGACATAGAGGGGATTGGTGTTTGTTGTACTGTAGCTCGTTTAGTTGTATCAGATACGCAGAGTGACGAGGTTTTATAGGTAGCCTAGCGATTGATTACATTTGCATCGCGGCGGCGTTCGTCTTAGCTATGGGTTCTTTGCCGGGTCTCCTGGAGAGACTCATCTAATCTGACAAGCGCACATAATCCATTTCTGTCTTTTTGTGTAATCATTCATAGGCGGCATCAACAGTTGCGTATCTTCTTTTGCTCAAGTGAGAGCTTGAAAATAGGACTGGTATTGTGTACTTGGCTGTTACCAGCCGGGAACATGTCCGACCCCTGAAAAAGCCGTTGCCAACCGCCACGCTGGCGACATGACATGGGGGTCCAAGGTCATGGGATTTCGAACTGATTACCTATTACCTACACTTTGTTAGTTTTGTGATGGGTACAGTACCACGTAGATACAATGCAACAACAACCACTACAGGATTCGCATAAGCAATAAAGCAGGTACATGTGTGTCTATTCATTCTACAATCGTCATAGAAGAATTGGAGATTCGTTCACCGACTTTTTGGGCCCTCGCGGACAAACTTGCGGGCTGATGGGGGGGGGGGGGGGGGGGGGGGCGGGCTGTTTCTATCAAGCTGTTGTTTCACGAGCGTGGAGTGCGCCGTCGATAGATACCATATGGGATATGGGGGGTTAGTATAGTGTACCGGATGAGCAACAAACTATATACCTACCTACCTCTTATCTAAACTATGAAAGATAGTATGCGATATCACTTCTCAAAATACTGGGATATTATTCTATAGATCTAGAACTACGGCTTGTGTACCTATGTTTGGAACGCTCGATTCAATATGTGTAAACAGAAAAGTCACGATAGATAGATTCCTAGTTGCTTTCTATGCATCCCGCGCGGCAATACACCGCACATCGATGGAGTGACGTGGGGAGGAGGGAGATGATGTCTTTTTCTTTCTTTCTTTTCCTCCAAAAATAACCCCCCTTTCCCCCCACCATCGGTCCCATGCATTACCCCACGCCCTGACGTTTCTCATCTTCTCGATGTGTGCTTGCGAGTGGCCTGCTGCCTCCTTACCCCAGTTCCGAAAACGCCAACGTGACTGGCAAGCAAAGAAAGCTAATGCATGCGTTTGCTGCTCACTCAGCTTACTGCTTTTTTCCCTTCTCTCTTTTCTTCTTTCTCATGTCTCGCCTCCAAACACACCCTCTTGCGCGGCAGGCAAGCATACCAAACTTCCTCCACCCCCTTCCTGTCCCCCTTACACTGCAGGTAGGTTGATGGTGACGGCGGCGGCGCGCCCATTGGACAATGGATGACGATGCGGTGGCGCGCCGTAACCGGTGAGTCAAGAGATAAAATTGATGTCTGCTTTTTCTTCGGGATCTGTTGCCTTGCGGTCTCGGGTGGCTTTTGTTTAGGATAGGGCTGCGTACCAGCCGGCTTCTTACCTTTTCCTCTGGTCAGGTCAAGTACATAAGGAGGTAGGTACGGTTGAGCATGGAATTGCAATGGACCAACCAATACGAAGAGCTGTTACACGAGCGAGGTATTGACTACCAAATTTGTCATCACGAATATTGACATATGTTAGGCCGAGTTGTACCTAAACGAGTATTTTACAAAACCAGCATAATAATGCCTAGTATAAAAGTGGATAAGTACAATATTGTAAGGGATGATCGACGGCGACTTATAAGAGCATATCCAGCTTGTCGATGTTCTTCAGGACATCAATAGTCAAAGCGAGATCCTCGCGTATAGTCAGAAATGGTCATCTCTCATTCGTTATGGAATGCTACTGCTCGCTCTGTTGTTGCGCGCCTGCATACCATTCGTAGATTTAGTAGTGTATGAAAGGACTCGAATACAATCAACGCCTGCTGAGTTTAACCAACTCGGCTTTTCCGGTTAAACCCCCGAACCGTTATCCTCTGTCCGTCGCCTGTCCACGACTGAAAACTCCTTATACTAATAAGATGTAATACACATTTTTGATATCATTCTCCCGAATCAACCTTTTGATTCTCATCATTCAAGGGAAGAAGGAGCAGCCTAAGTAACAGTGTAGCCACCGTCGACACGCAGATCCGCGCCCGTGACGTACTGAGAAGCATCAGAGAGCAGGAACGTTACAGGGCCCATCAGATCGACCGGCTGGCCCATCTTGCCCTGGGGAATGAGTGAGGTCCACTGTCGCTTGAGCTCCGGGTTGTCGTCCAGAATCTTCTGGGTACTGCAAAGGCGTCGAAGGTTAGTTAGCCTTCCCATTTTCTTTCCACGATGATTTTGGACCGAGTTTGTGGAAACTTACAGTGCAGTTAGCATGTAACCGGGTGAGATGCAGTTGACTCGGATACCGGCGTGTGCCCACTCAACAGCCAAGGATGCTGCCATGTGACGAACGGCTGCCTTTGCAGCGTTGTAAGGCCTGGAGATGTGTTAGCGACTCGTTGTCTCTATGCGCAAATGAAACCCAGCCCATCTGTATGTGGCTGTGGTATCGTATCGGGTTTTGAAAGCAGGGAAAAACTCACGCTTGCGGCTGCGGAACATTTACAATGCTGCCACTCATGCTTCCAATAAAGACCATGCTGCCGGCAGCCTTGCGTTCCATGAGGTGCTTGGCGACACCGATGGCGAAGAGGTAAGTGCCGTCGACGTTGACGCTCCACAGCTTGCGCATGCGGTCGATGGGGTAGTTGATGGCGTCGTAGTTCTCAGTGAACCCAGCGCTGGTGACGAGGTTGTCAATTTGGCCGTGCTCGGCAATGATGCTGTCAATGCATCCTTGGACACTATCCGCGTCCGACACATCGGCAAAATGAGCAGTCACCTTGGGCACACGGGTGGCGTCCGGGTTCTCCTTGCGGTAGAGGCTGATGAGCTCTGTGGCCTGCCTCTCGGCCTCTTCCTCTATAGTTGGATAAAATCCACAATCAGTAACTACGCCTAATAAATGGTCTTAAATAGATGTGGTGGAGCTGTCGCAACATGGGACGACAGAAGAGGTGCGCCGGTACTGGAACCTCGAGCTCGAGTCCAGCTTGCAATGCAATTTGCAACCTTTACAAGCAGGACGCTCTAGTACAATTGACCTCATTCTTCGTTTTGGAAACCAACCGCAACCCAATATAAATTGGGCGAAGAAGTTATTGGAGGAAATATGGAAACGACTCACTGTTCATATCCACGATGGCGAGGTTAGCACCCGAGATGACCATTCCCTGGCCCATGACCAGGCCCAAGCCGCGGGCACCGCCCGTGACGACACCGGTCTTGCCCTCGAGCGAGAAGGCCCCCAGGGTACGTTTCGAGTGTCTGCCACCGCGGCCTGTGACGGGCGTGCTGGCGGGGAGCTGGCCCTCCTCCGGGTACTCGACGGTGATGTTTTCATCAGTGCGGGCCAGAGATCCGGGAGGGAACTGGTTGTTTTTCTGGTTGTTTTTCTGGTTGTTGCTGCTGTTGTTGTTGTTGTTGCTGTCGCAAAGTGTGCGGGTGGTATGGAAAGAGGCAGCTGCGGTCACAGTCGAGGGTTTGGCGCTGCGAATAGGTGTAGTAGCCGCCAACCGCAAGGCCCGAGACGAGGCTCGCAAAATGGATCGCGAAGCCATCTTGTGGGGAAAGACAGTGGATGTGTGTTGGTGGTGAGGTAGTACTAAAAAGGGCTGGTTTGGCTACGCTTGGTGCTTGCTTGTGCTTGTGCTTGCTGGGAAGCTCTTTGTCTTGCCGAGTTTCGTTTCGTGGGCGAAGGGCTGGAATGGATGGATGACGCAAATGCCGTTAGGCAAGGTCAAGATCAGGTGGCTAGTGAAGTCACCGAGAGGCGGAAACAGATCCAGGCTTCAGAATAACACTATTCAACTGTGGTTGTATAGTGAATATGAGTGTGCAGGGAATTGGAGGAAGGAGATTTGGCTCCAGCTCCAGCTCCAGCTAGTGTGGATGGATCGTGGGATCAGCTGGACTGCGGGTTGCGGATCGATCAATTTAATGGAGGGAGGGGCAAAAAGTCACGATGGGACGGGCTCGATTCTAAGCTGATTACACATGAAGTATGTTACATGTAGTAGGTACTGGCCTAGAGGAAAAGCCAACGGGGGGCAAGAAGGGAGAAGGAAGGCGATGGTCCAGGACTTATAAAACATGGAAAGCATGAGCAACAGCATCCCAGCCCAGGAGAGAGACTGAGTTCACCTGCTCAGACATGATCCCGTGCAACGAGTACACAAAAAAACAAAGAAAGGAAATGGAATAGGATAGGCCCCCAAATCTCACGATCTTCGTCCACCCCCTCGTGTGTGCGTGTGTGTGTGTCTGGTTTGTCTCTGGTCGGTTGCCAATCCTGGCCAGGCATCGTATCAGAAAGATGATATGCTGTGCTCAAGTGCTAGCTCATGTTATTAGCTGCTGCCCCTCCTTTTTTAATGTTTTAATGCTGTCCCGGCAGCTATTAGCAGCATCCCCGTCCCGGCTGACCCAGTCCCAGTCCCCCCCGACCCAGGCCCCAGGTACTTCTTCCTAGGGAGCTGGAGCTGTGGTGGGGCTCCCTTCAGCTGGGGTAGAGGGGTAGAGGCTAAGGACAGTGAGATCAACGATCAACCAATCTGGAACTCGGAAAGGTGGCATGTGGAAATGGGGAAGAAGCCTGAGTTATTCCCCACATCGGGTATCTTATGTACATAAGTAAGTTACCCCAATCCAACACTATCAAATCATCAAAACCCAGACAGATCCCAGCCCTCCTACATGTCATCAATATGCGTCGTCGCCGGTACCGCATACCCGACACTGCCGTTTGGGTGTCATCCATTGTCTGTCCATTGGGCACCCTGTTGCCAACCATGCCCAACTACCACCCTGCCAACTCCACTGCCGAACAGCCTTTCTCAGCAGCTTCTGGACGCATCTCTCGGCCCTGCGTCATGCAGAGTCAATACCAACTAATGGGTATTGCCTGCAAGCCTTGTTCATATTAGACAGGCAGATAGACAAATATACTATGCGCCAACCCCCACTGAGTGAACGTGTAATGTTAGGTGGGTAGTAGTCTATGGTGCTGTCCTCGTAATAGCAACCCAGTACCTACGATCGATTGTCAGCTCAGCAGCCAGGGAGAGAAAGGGGGCGGTGGCGGGTTTGAATGCATCTTACTTACTTCAAACATATCGCCAAGCCTAATAACTCGTAGATCCCTTGCAGATCTAGAACATTCGGGAGGTGGAGTACACGCGTCCGCCTGCTCTCAACAAAAGCCTGCGACCGCTGGCTTTTCTTTTTATCAGGTCACGATGCTCTGCTTCCCCTACCGCCGCATCCGGGGTCGGGGACTACACCGTTGTGGTGTGTGATGTGCGTGGCGGTCAACCTCGAGTGCGACTGGTTCCTGCTTGGATGTGTCCTTCCACCCATCCATTCCACCCACCACCGGTGTCCTCCTTTGGGCGGCTGTCCGTCACACCCTCGACAAGCCGATTTCCTCGACGAAATTCTCCTTCTGTCACTTAACGTTCTCTATACGAAAGAGAAGATAACTATTTCGTTAACTGAGTTTCTTATTTCGCACATAGGGTCCGCCCATGAGCTCTGACAAGATACTGATACCGCCATAGTAGTGAGGCTGCTAGCACCATCAATCTTTATCTCAGTGGTCTGTCCAACTCGGCGAGTATGATTAATATATTTCTTATTACTTTACAAGGCCTATTACTATCGTGGTGGTGCTTGCTTGCACAGCACCAAAGGTGTGGCTCTCGTATTTGCCCACACTCTCTTCTAGGAGAGTCGAAACAACAGATTTGGGTATGATTGCGAACCGAAAAGAAACCCATACCTCGAGCTATGCGTCGATGTGATGCGGTATACCTCACCCATTACCTCCCTGCCCTGCCCCCGTATTCAAACAAAAATAAAGAAAAGTCGCATCAGTTGATGCTTCGTAGCGCTTCTATATATCTTATCCAGATGAAGCCGTATCCCATGACCGGTGTCTCGTATTTCTCCTCACGTCCCATGTCATAGTTTCGTTTGACCGACTCCGGGATAAATAAAAGACCATTGCTGCTGCTGCTGGATGTAATCGTTCAAGGCGAAACGGTCCGCTTCCGCACTAAAACCCGTCCCTTGCGCCCTTGACCAACCCTCTCTGTATGACACAGTTCTCTTGTGGAGGAACACTAGTCATCCAACCTGAACATTCGCCTCAGTGCCCCAAACTTCTTCTTTTTCTTGTTGTGATTTTCAGGCTCAAGCACATCCTTGCCGTCGGATTGGGCAGGTTGGTCTACGACACCCGGCAATCCTAGGCTGGTGCTTCTCCTATCCGCAATGTTTGGCCGCGGCACCGGGCCGCCATTCACTCGTCCATCGGCGGTACTGGGTCGCCCCTTTTCACCCATGTCCGGCAGTGGCCAACTGCCGTTGCCTGAGCCCGGCCTGGTTCGTTTCTGGAGCTTCGGACTCCCAGGAATAGCGGCATCGCCTCGAAGCTCCCGAAGCTCCCGAAGCTCATCCGCATCGCGCTCGAACTGCGTATCCCGCCGTGCCGCACTGTCGGCCATCCCGCCACGTTGGATTTTCCCCGCCTGGTCGACCTTCTTGTTCCTGCGCAGGATATTGTTCATGAAAGACCTGCGGTTTTTGGGGCTTTCTGGTGACGTGTGAGCGGGCTCGGTGAGCCTGCCACGTCCCGAGCCAGACCGATTCAGTGTTGAAGTTCCAATGCCAGAACTAGAATGACCTTGAGGCATAGGGCGGAACAGGGCTGCGGTTTTGGGGCTGCGCAGTGGGCTGGGCATCTGCATTGAACGGTCGTCACCGGAGTCAGGTAGTTCGGGTGCCTCCTCAGTCTCTTCCATCAACGTAGCGCTTCTTTGAAACCTAGATGGAGCTGCTGCGGAACTCCGAAGTGTGCCAGTGGACATTGGCCTAGCCGGAGGCTGCGGTGGCGCTTCATCCTCGTCACTAGAATCTGCGAATCGACTACGGAACGCAGGCGCAACAGGGCCATCGTCATCACTGGAGTCGTCGCGAAGGCGACTGGGCTGTTTCGACTTCTTGCTCGCTTTGCTCGAACGACCAAAGCTGGGAAATTGCATTGAGGAGCGTTTGGAGTCCTGGCTCGATTCGCTGTTGGACCGGAGGGTACGGCGCAAGCCCAAGGCTACTGGTGGACCACCAATAACATTACTCGAGCCACGTCGGAAGGGAGATCCAGGGGGCGACATGGACCGTATACTGAACCTGCCTGATCCTCGTTCAGCAGATGCTGCTGGTACTTCGTTAGCGGGAGCTTGGCGCATGGTGCTGCGGAATCCGAAGCCTCCCGAGGAAGTCGCTCGCGAACGCTTGAAGCTACTGTCGCTCGCATCGGATCCGCGACGTTGCAAAGCGGGTTTGGTAGTCTTGGAAATGGCGTTTCCTGCAGATGCTGACGCAAGCGTAGAATTTGTTGCTTTTCTTCCAGGTGCAGCTGTCTGGGGTCTCAAAGTTGTCTTTGACATCGCACCCGGTCGCTCAGGAGGAGCACTGACACGTCGAGATGATCGGCTGTCCGCAGTCTCTCCGGTTGCAGTCGCGCCACGCATAGATTTCCGCATATGAACCTCGCCAGAGACTGGTCCTGAACTTTGATGCTGCTCAGTTCGGAGCGAAGTACGAATACGTGCACTTGGAGGAGGAGGATCGTAAGACTCTTGTGTGGCCTTCGTGCCAGGTTGAATCATATAGACTCTCTTAGGGTTGCTTGGTTGCGAAGGCTTGCTTCCATGCGCTGGTGCTTGAGATTGTGCCATCTGGGCTACGGAAGTAGCCTTGATCTGCTCAGGCGTCTTCTTTCTATTGCTGGGTCGACGCGTGGGGGTTTCGGCATCTGCATCATCGCCAGCTTCTATCATGGCTTCGCGTTCTAACTGACGTCGCTTATCCGTAGTTAGACTTCGCCAATATGACTTGGCAGTTTCCCAATCATTCACGGTGTACGGAGTAGGCTCTGTGGAATCTTCTGCATCCTTGATTACCATTTCCAACATATGGTGGCCCATGGCTTCCGATGAATCAGGCTTTGTTAGGCGAGGGGGCTCGACTGGCGCCGCAGTCGGTTCTTTGCTAAGAGGACTTTCCACGACGGCGTTTAATGACTGATATCCATCACCCTCAATATCGGAGAGATCTTCGTAGGCATCGCTATAGATGCTTGCATTAGATTCGTCGTCCGCAGAATCAGCAACGTCGACTGCAGCGGGCACACCGCTGAGGGTTGTCTGAGGCAAGGCATCGGGTTGAGCGGTATGCACCTCTACTTTAGGTTCGACTACCGAGCGGGCAGAGCGGGAAACATCATTTGACACAGTGCTTCTAGTTGTTGTTTGCTTCGAAGGTCCGAATTCCTCTAACTCATCTGGAAATGTGCCGGGTACTTCAAAGTACTGCTGCAGATTCGACGCCGACTCAGACGGATGAGAGCCATCGAGGATCGCCGGGCTGGGATTCGTGATGGAAATAGCAGGGACCTGATTATCCGGAAGCTCGATGGCCCTCTTGGGTTCTGCATGTGATTCTCTTGTCCTGGAGGCGCTTTTGTCTGGAATCGTTGGAGGGCTTTCCATGTGATCGTAGCTATCGACCATAGTCGTTTGGGTGCTGGGTATCACCTCCGCGTCACTTCCTCCACTCATCTCATCATTTGATAGTCCATCCTCACTATACGAACTAGCACTGTCCGAATCGTAACGATGCGCCTCTGCGGTTGTTACAACAGGCGGAAGCGGCTCTCTAAACCGGGAGATGTTCGCTGCATTACGCGAGGACTGATCTTGAGAAATGATAAATCCCACCGCATGATCGTTAGACTGGCCAACAGAAGGACTATGCTGCGTGGTAGCCGGAGGCGTGATGCCACCACTTGAGGGCCGCATTGAGGGCGAAGAAGGTGTCGCTGGTGAGTATGCAGACCCTGATGGACGTATGAGAGGCCGCTCCTCCTCGGGCTCGCGGAGTTTCTTCTCACGAACGCTACCGAAACTTGGAAGAGCAGGTCGTGGCTTCATAATCTCGTCATCGTCCAATGAAAAGTCCTTCTTCTTGCTTCTGGCAATGTTACTATACCACGGTCGCTTCGTCTGCTGGGGACTTGGTGCCACTAGCGAATCTTCATCCTCAGCTGGCGCAGATTCACCAACGACTTTGGTATTATGGTCATCGAAACTAACGCGGACCGACTTCTTGCGCGCAATTGAAACCTCCCGTTCGGGAGAAGTAACTGGCATGTCGGAGCCATTATCGGACGGCGATGCATCACGTGCTGAAGAGTCGTAGTGCTTCAGTGCAGACTTGATCGGAGAAGCAGACCTTGGCAGGGGCGCATGGCGTACCGCCAGGCTTTCAGAAGGAGTGGTTGCGAAACGTGCGATACGAGCCGGACTGTTGGAAGCCGAGCGCGAAGTGCTGCCATTCCGTGAGAGTTCGGTGACTGGCTTATTTGGCATGTACGCAACTTTCTGATCTGCTGGTACTTCTTCTGGGAGATCGGAGCGAATCGGGGGTTCGTTCCAGGTGTTAGATGAAGATGCTTCAGGGTCTTCAGGGGTCGAATACAAATTTTGTTGCGTCGGGACGGAGTCCAGAGCCTGGCGAACACGTTTTGACGCCAGGTACACCGGCTCTTCGGGCTCCTTCGCATCTTCCTCAGGTGTTTCCCTTACCACCGACGGGACCTCCGCAACTTGGGCTGTGCGCTCTCCGGCGTATATGTCCTGCTCCTCTGGTCGGGACTGCTGATCCTGCGAGGGTCCCGCCCACTCAAGGTGGCTCGATGTAACGTTCGTGGTATTTGACTCAGCATGCGACTGCCCTCCAGTTGGTACACATCTTCCATTCGGCGGCGTTGCAAGGACTGGAGATGCCCGGTTCGACAAATCGCGTTCCTGTTCACTCGGCTCGACTGCAGTCCCCTTGACCCGGGCG
Organism: Apiospora koreana; assembly: GCA_017163955.1. Classification (NCBI taxonomy): domain Eukaryota; kingdom Fungi; phylum Ascomycota; class Sordariomycetes; order Amphisphaeriales; family Apiosporaceae; genus Apiospora; species Apiospora koreana. Next base: position 2,515,328 of record JAFHKQ010000004.1, read on the forward strand.
ACTGTCCCTTTGGCTAGATGGCTTCCGGAGCGCTGAACACCCTTCTTCTTCTTTGGCTGCTTTTCCGATGCTTCCCGCGTGTGATAATTCACTTCCATCAGATCCAGCCGATCGGTTCTTGGCACCATTCTTCTCGAATTAGGATCGTATACCATAGCTTGATCGGAATTGCCCGAAAAGGAGGCTGGAAGGGAAGCTCTGTTCGAATTTGACGGTGAAGCGCCCCTTTGAGGATTGTGATCGGCCGTAGGCGGTGGCGAAGGGGAAGCTGCGCGATGCCGACTCGGATATGAAAAATTAACCGAATTCTGGCTGTCGGGACGTCCGGCAGCAATGAGGCTTTCTGGGCGCCTTGAAGACCTCCCCGTGCTAGCCATGGGCGCATCCGAGGTGCGCACATTGCTCGTGTCGCCAGATGGTTTTGTGTACCAGGACGGTAGCTCCGTGTTCATTTTCTGGGACGCTGTGCGAAAGTTCTGCATGCCCACCCCGACAGTTGACGGGGTGCGTCCTACTGTGCTATTTCGATGTCCATCGGGGATGGCAGGTACGGGCGGATGTTGATTCTGGCCCTGGGGTTCGCGACCATGTGGCGAAGGACTGCGAAACGTCCTCTCGGTCATGCTACCTGAGCTGCCGCGTCGTTCCAACTTCGGTGTCCTTCTCCCGCCAGCCGGCGCGCTCGATACCGAGGATATTGAAGGGCTCCGGCGCATAGTGCGCTTTGTCTGGACTGCGCCAACATTGGTCGGCGTGTGTGGGCGAGCGCGCAGCGCGGCGGCGGCAGCCGCCGACGATAGCGAACGATTGGAGTTCTGGCTGGACATAAAGGCGGCGGCAGCAGCTGTGGAAGCGTTGGGATTAACGGTAGTAGAAGTGGAATGCTATGAGGCAGAAGAGAAAAGATTAGTATCAGGTATGATAGAGTTTGAGGTGCTTGGCGCTAGGCCAGACCGGATGTGAATATACTGTCGTCACTATGGAAGGGAAATCGGTCATCTCGGCTCGTCCCCGACCCACCTCACGACATGGCAATGAATACTAGTATGCGATAGTAGCCGCATGCTGCATAGTCCGGTACGACGAGGGTGTAGTGTACTAGTAGAAGACTCTACTCGCTTATTTCTGCGCGGAACTGACGCTACCCTCGCGACAAAGACAAAGGGGCAAGACATGTGTGAACAAACCAGAACGTACCGGATTGGGAGGCCCTCGGCCGCGGCGACTCTTCCTAGAGCCAAACATATTGCTCAGGTATAGCTGGATTCAGCTAGGCTTGTTGAACCACAGGATGTTCTGGTCGTACGCGAATGAGACGACAAATGGCTCCAGGGCCTAGAGGGGTGGATTATAAGGCGGTCATATGGAATGAAATGATAGTATGAAAAGATGATTAAACCTGGATGATAAAAAGAAAAGAAAAAGAAACTAGAAACTAGAAAGCCGCCAGTGTTGAACGCCTAACAACCTTAGGAAACGTGCAGTTATTGATTGGACGGGTTGGCCAAGCGCATCGTGCCAGGCGACTAATATTTCAGGTGAAAGTAGACAAACAGCGATCAAACCCCATTGTATTTATGTATGTATGTATGTGATGGAAAGAAACTTGATGGAGAGGTAGCAAAGTAGGCAAACCCGATGAGAATGGGGATTTTGACGATCGCGTGGGAAATAGGAGCTTGGACGTAAAAATAGGCACCGGGAAAAGTACTGTGGACGTGAGATGAGATGATCCCCTACTGATCCCCTACCAGGTTGTTGATAATGCTGGTGGATCCTCGAAGGATGTATTGATATTTCCGTCTTTTTCACAATCACAGTCGACTGATACAATACATTATATTATGTAGGTACTTGCTTGTAAGAAGCACATATAGCAAGAGAAATAACGGCCTATAGCTACTTGTATTCTATATGATTACCTATATCAATGAATGCTATTTACGTTAGACTGCTGCATTGCATAAATACAAAAGGCTGCCCACGCTCCACGCTCCATGCCAGAGAGACACACCTGCCACCTGCCGAAGGTTGAAACCACGCTGTTGGTGGAAGCAGCAGGCACGTACCTGCAATGAAGGGGGGCAAGGGGGCCCGGGGTGGCTTGGCGGCGGATCGGTCCAGTCCAGCCCAATGCCACTTTTGTTTCCTATTCGTGGTGATGTCATGCGACATCATTTTTTGGTCAGGCTAGTTGACTAGAGAATACTGTAGGAACCACCCGGCCACCCAACGATCTTTGAGATAGGCTGCGGTCCTGCTCCATCCACATGTTCCGATATTATTTGTTGGACGGGAGTGCATCCATCGATTCAATGCCTATTTCAACCACATACTTCTCCGTCCCTTGTCCTGGCTCAAATATGTAGATGCGCCCGCATACGCAGACACGTGGGCGTGTACATACACATACGTACACATTCAGTGTATGTTACATGGATAACATCGTGACACTTGTGTTAGGCCCGAATGATCCGCACAAGCACACGTATATCAAATATGCTAATGTTCCACAAGCGCGCCGCCATCTGAGGCTGTGTCCATAGGGTGCTGAACACGCATATAAGCATGCAGAGCCGTCTAAGTTTCAAATTGACAGTATCGCCCTTCATGTATGTGGTTAAGGCCAGGTAGCCAGGGGTTAGCCTCAGAGAATGTAATCAGCATTCGTTATGGATTTACTCACATACAAGGGGTACTAAGAACGGAGCACCTATATATGCATCTGGATTCAGATATCTTGATAAGAGATTGAATATATTATCAGTTACCTACTTCAGTGCACCACGAGTATAATATCCTCAGTCGCATTGATTTAAAAGATGCGGTCCTCGAAATGACGTCACTGGACCCCGAATTAATATAGCGATGCGGCAATTGATGCGGATGAGATCATGCTGTCCAAATCATTCATGATTGAACTCAAGGTAGAGTAGGGAAGGATAAGGCGTCTATTCAAGGCAAATGGTTTATGTGACATAGCTAGGGCCATATAGTCGAGAACTGAACCAAGCTGCTAACCTGCCTGCCATTAGCATTCCTTGCCGCCATACAGTAGGGTACTCGCTTCACTACTCTATGAGTGACGCTCTGTCTTGGACGAGGATGTACAACATGAGTCAAGCATATCTGGGGCAATCTCACGGAATCAAAGACAGAGAATACAGTCACAGTTAATGCAATCTTTGGAAGAGGGGTATGTGTCATTGATTCATATCGGTGGCCTAGACCAGACATGCAGTGCACCTCCTAAGTAATGCAGCAGGCAATACACTGTTTTCAAGCCAAGAGCGCACTACACAAAGACAAATTGCCTTGTAGTGATTGACTCGCTTGGGCGCGAAAAGACTTGTATGACCTGCCTTTCTTTAAGCACTAAGTCGAGACTCGCTAGGGATGGCAAACTGGAATAAACATGCCCAAGACGTGGTGCGTGTAATGTAAGCAAATTGTCTTTGGAGTGAATCCTCGACAATGTCATGACATGCAAGTCCGACTCTGGGTCTCACTAGCTTCCATGAGGAGAATGATATGGGGGGGTATTTGATACCAAAAGGGCCGACTTGTTCCCACCAACAAGCCATGCCCTTGTGGCTGTGAACAGCATCATATTGAAGTAGATACTGGTGCAAAAGCAGAACAACACACTGATGCGCTGAATGATGCAACATAACCGGTATTGAAGTGCCCCTGTGCCCAGAGCAACCAATCCGGCTAGCCTGTCTCAGCCATGTTGTTATTTAGGTCACTGGGACACGAGTGTCTCTAGAGCTGCCTCCTCCGGAACCGCCGCCATCGTAACTTGATGCAGGGTTGTGGGAAAGGGAATCCTGAGGATCGCTGGCAGATATGTATGCATCATCATGAATATCTTCTTCATAATCATCCTCATCAAACTCCTCGCTCTGGGTCTCTTGGCTAGGCTGGTTACCCATATGAGGGGCGTGGATTCCAGCTGGCGGGGCAGGTGCTCGCTCTTGTGTACTGTTATTGTTCTTGGCTGGAGGCTTATTACTAGCCTTTTTTCCCTTTCTTGACTTCATCTTGGCCTTCTCCAGCAGCCTGCGTCGTTCCGCCTCTTCTCGGCGTCGGCGTCGGTCCTTGATCTCATACTGGCGGATCAGTGCTTCGGGCGGCCGCCCAAAGATTCGCTCGTATTCACAAAACTCACACACCCATACATCTTGAAGCGTAGGGGGATGGTGGTAGTTCTGGTACTCGGTTTGCTGGCGCCGTTCTCTGGCAGCTTGCAGCAATGAGCTGCCAGCTCGCCTTTTCGCTTTCTTCGGTGTAGCACTAACGACAGGTTTGCTTCCGTTGGTGGACATATTTCCGCTAGCTGAAGTCCCTAGATGTGGTTGGCCGGTCTGTGTAGCTCGAGCTGTGGCACTATGGTAGGGATCTCGGGGATCGCCAGGCAGAGAAGTCTGGGACGGAACAGCCATCGAAGAGCGTAAGGAGTCTGGCCCAGGCCAGCTAACAGAGCCGGGCACTGGGGAGTCGAATGTGAAAGTGAACTGGGCAGAGGTCGGCGTGGCTCTAGAGGAGGCCTGTTGTTGCAGAAGGCTGATGTTCTCCTGCCCGCGGGGTACTGAGAGCTTCTCGGCACTGGCAATAGCATTCGAGATAATCCCTGAGTTCTCACCTACCAAGAAAAAGATATCATTAGAATGTACTGTTCATTGTGCAAGTGTGGAGATTCTGATATTGGCTGTCAAGGGGCTCCTCCCCATGTGATGTGAGATAGTTAAAGGTGGACATTGCAAACCGGCCGTGGAGTGGAGCTTAAAAGCCCGTAAAGGCGTAAAGGCGGGACAAACCACCCGGCGCCATCTGCTTGTAGCAAAACGAGGGGCAACAAACAAACGAAACGAAATGTCTTTTCAAGGAGGATGTGCTCAGAACAGAACAAGCTCCAGGTTTGGAAATGGTGATGAAAAATAATGAAACCGAATGCACTATGTTCAGAGCATGGAGAAACAGTGCACACATACCTGCAGGAGAGCCGGGATATTGCCCACCGGATCTCAACTTGGGATTCTTTGGCACGCCCACATTGATATCGGGAATGGTCCGCATAGGGCTTCTGCCGTTTCGGATACGGCCATACCGTCCTCTGCCAGGTCCTGAGATTCCCTGGGTATTGGCATTGCCTTGGCCAGACTGATAATATGCATGTGGAGTCGCCATTGTTGGGTCACCTGGGCCCTCATCGCCTGTAGTGGGAGGGGATGGCATCCCCATGATACTTGGGTCGGTCAGGATGTGTGATCCATTGAGCATGCTTTCCCCAGCTGTCGGTATTTTTCGTTTCTTCTTATTATTAGTGTTCTCAAATGAATCATATCCATCCGCCGAAGACGCTGTTGAAGGTGGCGGTTGCGGGATCGTGTGCCGACCATGACTTTGACGGGGCGGCGTGCGAAGTGCGTAACCTAACGATGAATCAAGGGAATGTGAGACGAGGGCTCTCGTTTCTTGATCTGGTGGGCCCTTCTCACCATGATCATTGCTGCTGCTTCCTCCTCCTCCCAGGCCAGACCTTCGCAAACTTGACTCCTGCGCCAATTCGGCTGTATTCTCGCGCCCAATAACATTCGACGCTTGTCCTCTGCCCTCCCCCGTTTCCGCCTTCAGATTGTATGGGTAATCAAATAGTGGGACGTTGTTCTGGGGAGAGGGAGGGTAGTTGATTGTGTCAAGTTCCTCGGACGACAGTCGGTCTCGCATTCGACGTTTAGGCAGTGGGCGAATGGGGCGATCAGGGTAAATCGACGATACCGATTCTGTGGACATCTTATCCGCGCTGTCTGCTGCTGTTCGATCCGCCCATGTGAATGTTAGCCATAGCACTGGCGGAGCAATGACAAGCGCCATGCAAGTAACGGCGGCCTTAGAGGTAAGGAAGGAGAGGAGGTCATTGTTGAGTGATCTGGGCTTGAACACCCAATCTAGAAACATGATGTGGGTAGGCAAGACAACAACAACAAGGGTTCCTCATGCAGTCCAGGTGACGGATCCCCGTGAATTGCCAAATTTGTGTTTAGGGAATTGCCAACCGCGACCTGATGTGGGAAAACGGAATGGTGGTTGTTGCGGTGGTGGTGCAGTGAGGGTCGCTCGCTGATGGAGCCTGTGTTAACTGCATGGGCTGCCTAGGGAAAACATACCCATCACATAACGAAGCCAACCTTTCCAATCTCATAAATAACAGGCGAGCCAGCTGGCTTCCAAAGCAATCGGCAATCGTCGTTTCGAAATGGAGCAAATGAGCAATAGGCTGGTTGTAATATACGGTACGTTATGGACAGCGAGGAATATATCGAGTACTTTAGAAGATCTGGATAAGCCAATTGCGAGAGAATCCGAACAGGTCGTCTTTCGCCGGGATTCAGCTAGGGGATTCTCTCTTCCGGGAAGGATAGAACAAAATGATATATCAAACAAGATGTTCGGCAAGAGAAGAGTGAAGCGCCCTGTGGAATGAGAGGAAGGCAAGATGAGGTCAGGGCAAGGAAGGGCCCTTTCTCTGCCCACATCAATATGACAATCTGGACGTGACGTCTGGAGGTGGCACTGGCCTGGCTCCCCTCCTTTAGACTAAAGTGCTAGTTTCGGGGGGGGGGGGGGAGAGAGAGAAACAAATGGGCATAGGGGTAGCGAAGGTTGTTACATACAGCAAATGGAATTTCCAATAAGAGTATAGAAAGCAGCTGCTTTCTACGTGACTGATTTAGGAGAGAAGGATGGAGAGGTGAAGCGCAGGCGTATCTGTACGGATGAGCGAATGGATGACCAATACGTATGTATGTAGCCACCACCTCCAGTGTATCGGGAACGTCTCTGCAGATCGGGGCACGGAACAAGAGGGTTAAAGTTATCGGTAGGTTGAGACCGTTAAGTTTGCTCTATGATGCGCGCTCGTCTACTGCGCTGCCATGCGCGTACAGAAGACTGACCGATGAGTGAGCAAAGTTCAAGTTCAAGTGCAGACAGCAATGCCCTTTGAATGTGAACGCGAATCCGCAAAATGGCTTCGTGGTTTGCCTGTCGCTTTCACAGATTCGCAGATTCGTAGGCCCTTTCTTCGAGATTGCGATAATGGAAGTGTGTACTGCAAGTGGGCCATTTCTTAGGGGATGCACACCACCCACCACCACCCACGCTGCCACGCCTTAGCCTATTGAAGGTTGGAACCCCAGCTGCCCAGCACCCAGCACCAGGGCCTGGCTGCCTGGTACCTCGTCTGCTCTTTGGCCTTTCCCACCTTCCGCTTCCTCTTGCCGGTGCGGGACGGTTATTGGTGCATGTGGTAGAGAGATGTAGGTACGTATAAACCTCTAGGACACACTGTAATTCCATACGGTGTGGAAGTGGGGCACCGGGAGACGCACATCATCTACTACTACCTACAGCTACCTACGACATTTACCATTTACACACAGCTCAACAACTCTTGACCGTCTTCGCATCTCGTCGCTGTGTGTTGGAAATGGTGTTTTCCATTTCTTAACCCAAAATTTTATTCATCAGAGCCACGGTCCATCCGCTGGATAAACATTACTCGAGAAACCACCTGTTATATTCGCAAGAGCAATTTAACGAAATGTGAGAACATCAGGTGGAATCCAGAAACAAAACCCCAGAGCTAGCTGGACTCAATAGCACTCGTGAGGTGCCATGGTCTTTGCAGTCCGAAATCCATTGAGTGATCCAAGATATCCTCCTCGACTACAACCAATATGCGACAGAGACCGGCATTGCATACAGCTTCCCAAGTGCCCAGCCCTAAGCGCCGAAAGAGACTACCTTAATACTATTTGATACGCAGAATTGCACTCAACGCCCTCTTCTGCAGCATAATCCACACAGGAAACCCTCATATGGGGCAAGCGCTGGCTATATGACATACAGTACAAAGAACAACAAGTCCAAAAGAGCCATGTTTGAACAGAGTGAGAAAACGCTTGTTCCGTTCAACAATAAGATGGAATACACATAACTATCTACTTGCTTATTCTTAAGTGAAACAGTCAGTCTGACCAATGTGGATTTCCAATTTACCAACTGAATAATTAGGTATATTACTTGTAGGTAACGTATTGCTCTAATGTTGTCTATAAAAGTAAGGAGAAAAGCTTTATATAACATACGGGGTTACTTACTTCTTCTTAGGTACTGTGCTGCTCCAGGACTATACTGACACACTGCTGCTGCAATCGGGTTAATCAATCAAGGCAATGGACAAATCAATGGCGGGGAGCTCAAAGACGACGTGCATCACTCGAACATGCTGATGGCCAGTGAGAAAGAAGTGCCAGACTCCAGCTATTATGTAAGGTTGCTTCCCCTCCAAAAAATACCTACTCGAGGTACGGTTATGGCATGGCATGGTATGGTACGTACTGGGGTCGGGAGTAGTGGTGGTCAAAGTGGGCGCTCGCGGATTGAGAGTTGCGATTCCCGTTCCAATTCTCCAAAAAGTCAGACTGGGCAGTCAAGTTAAACAGTCGTCCTCTGACAAGAAGCAGTACACAATTCTTGCTTTCCTTCCCCCCGCAAACACACAGCCTAATAGACCTTGTTGTCCAAATCTTTTGCCTCGAAAAAAGGGAATCACAGTCATGCTAGCGATCAAGCTGTCTGCATTGTTTTTGCCTTTCTTCCCGTTCTAATCCCTCCTCGGCCAAGCGAGTTCGATCGAGTTCGCTTTCCGCGTCAGAGCGACGCTCGCACATTCTCCCTCTCCCTCTCCCACGAACACGAACCTCCATCCTCGTCGCACCTTGTATACCTTCCGACACACTCGAATCTCGCCTTATCAGACTCTCACGATCATCTAAACCGCTCAAGCGCCCATTTCCCTTGCATTGCCAGCTCGTTTGGGGCCAATTCGGCGAGCAATCCAACTCGACTTTGTGCCGCTCCAAAGCAAATGGCTGGCACCTCGCCCACTCGACGGTCTTCCCGGGCGCGAACAACCCAACCACAATCACAACACTCTTCCTCGGCTTCCAGCACATCTGGGCGTGCTGAGCGCACAACTAGAGCATTTACAAAGAACGGATCACCCCAAAAGTCCACCGGCAGTGGCTCACTCTCGTCCGAACCGCCCGAAGACTCGACTGCGACCACGGCCAGTACGGACGACATAGCCCCCCTTCTCCGGCGACGCAGCACGCGTGTCAAAGACGAGGATCGCGAGAAGCAGCCCAAGAGCGAGCATCCCGACATGGCCAATACAAGCGATGACAACGAAATACAGGAGGACGACGAAGCCGTTCGCTGCGTCTGCGGCTTCGAAGACTACCCAGGCCCACCACCCCTCGACGAAGACACCAAGAGCCATGCCCTCAAAGATTCGATTGACCTTGAGCCCATCTTCTCCATTGACATCACTGAAGACCTGGGCGGGTTTTTTGTCCAATGCGACACATGCAAGGTCTGGGAGCATGGTCTTTGTGTCGGCATTGTCACGGAGGAATCCTCCCCCGACAACTACTACTGCGAACAATGCAGGAGAGACCTGCACAAAATCTATACTGCAAGCAATGGGTAAGCATACTACACTTAGTTCTTATTTTAGAAGCCACGGCTTCGCAATGGCTTCGTCGGCTTCATTGGTTGCACTTTGTCGCTCAGCCGTGGCGGAGCAAGAGTGAGATTGAAGAGGTTCGAGTGTCGAGTGACGGCGCGCCCGTCGATCACCCACGCATCTCTCCCCTCCTCTCCAATGCCCACTGGGTACCCTGTCTTTGTGTGCTACGTGTTTGAGCGTGCAACCAACACTCCCGTGTGTCGAGACCTACGACCTCACCCTTTTTCTGATGTCGTTTAATCTTGCACTCTCCTAAAGTGCGCAATGCTAACATCATGGCGCCCCGCAGTCAAAAGTACTCCATATACCTTCCCATCCACCGACCCTCCCGCAGTACCTCTCGAGCCGCATCAGCTGCCACCCATGGCACGCGCTCGCCCAGGGGCAGCGAGCGCAAAAGTTCTCGTACATCGGCTTCGGCGGCGGCGGCGGCGGCGGCAGCTGCGTCTCATAAGCGGCGCTCAACTATGAATAGCCGTGATGCTGCGTATGATGAAGAAGAACAGTTGCGACGAGCCATTGAAGCCAGCAAAGAAGATGCGATCCCCGAGGAATTAGAAGCTGGCGGTCGCCGACCCAAAAGAGGTCGAGACGACGAAGAGTGCGTAAAAGTGATCCTTTCCTTGGGACTTCAATAACTAACACGCTGTGATAGACTAAGCGAGAGCATTATCAAGAGACAGAGGACAAATTCCAAATCGCCATCCCCCTCTGCAGACCAGGCGCCTATGGAGAGCCGCGAAGAGTCAGAAGACGAGTCTAGCACAAGGAATGGGGTATCAAAGAAGTCATCGCGAAACAATGTCCGCAACCAGCGCGAAAGGACAGAAAGGGACGAGCGCCGCGAAGAACAGGAGCGTAAGCGGGTGGAAGCTGCCAACAAGCGCAAAGGCCGCGCTGAGCGCCGACGAGCCGACGGTATGGTTGCCGCATTTACAATTATCGTTGCCCTGGTACACTTTGCTAATATGAAAGCGACTTTAGACTCAGACCCCTCGGACGAGATGCCTTCTTCAACCCGCGCCGCAGGGAGCCGAACGACCGAATCAGTTCAACCCCCGGATCCTCCTCAATCATCGCAACCGGCTCCTGATACCCCGCCTGCCAACGCTCCTCCGTCAGCTTCCCATAAGAAAAAAGCAGCGCCCCAACACAGAAAGAAGGGGAGAAACCAGTATACAAAAGACCGCGATGGCCATGACCATGACGATTCGCCGGCTCGGTCCATGTCCCGCGATATCGCACGGAACCAAGACGACCATGGCGTGACCCATACCAAGACCTCCGTCAGTGAATTGCATAACAAGCATTCCAACACCAAAGCAAAGGGCGCCATGAGCTCCAAAATCACCATGAGTGATTTGAAGCGGCGTGCGAACAACATTTTGGAATTTATCAGCAGGACTCAGGTCGAACTAGCCAATGAGCCTTTGTCCGAGAAGAACAGTCCTCGGCATGGGGCTGCGGATGACGGGTCTGCAACCGACATGCCTCCGGTACAGGTCAACGGCACTCAGTCTTCCGACGAGAAGGACTGCGCGGATATAGCGGCTATCAAACCTCCCGCATTGTCGATTCCGTTAAAGGAATTCAAAGACATGAGTTGCGTGGAAATGATGGATTCATTAACGAGAGACTTGGTCAAGTGGCAGAAGGAATTCGCTGCATGACCAGACATGTTCGAAATGTTGAGTGTTTGGGGGTAGTTCCTTGCGTCACACAATTGGCGTTCTGCATAGGTCTTGGTACCAAGCCAGATCTTGATATGTCTCCTGCATTTACAAGGCGTTCTTATTATCTGGGCCGCTGGGGATTGGGGGCCACAATGTCCAATAGGCCGGGCATCAAGGGCCATACAACGGTATCCACGGAGTTTTTCATTTTTCATCAAGCGTACAATACCACAGGTGTTCTGATTAAGATACTCGAATTCGGGTTTGTGGAAGGGCATTATTTTATGTTCTCCGAGGGCGCGCAGCTTTCGATTGCCAATCCAAGTTGCGACTGGAAAAAGAGGAAGAAACGATTTGATCGGGAGTCAGTGTTGCATATAAAATGAGGCTACAAGTTGCTTGTAAATAATCTTCTTTGTATGTTTGTATCTATCACAGCTAGTCCCTTAATGCGACACCCATTGGCGTTTTCGAAGTGTGTCTCATCTTTTCCCGCCGTCGACCTTTGCTTTCATTTCCACTACGTTGCCTGTTGTTGTGGCAGGGGCACATTGATCGTATAGTATGACATCAGGTGCCAATGACCTCATCGCAGCCGCGGACCAAACACGGTGCTGGGCACGGGGTCCTCAACCCAACGACATTTTACGGGCCATTTAAACAGTGGCTACCTTGTCATCCGTCGAGGACTCTATCTCCAGTTTGCCCGTGCCCGGCTCATTGCTGCTATTCGATGCGGCAACTCCGGGGTGGGCTCGCAGGTTTTGATTGAGCATATGGTGCTCGATGTTGATTTTGGGCCCCTTAAACCACTTGTGGGCATCCACGAAAAACCATATTACAATGACGAGCATGGGGGCGCCCTGAATGTATCAGAATTAGCGAGGAAAATCGGAGAGCTAGGTAAAAATAGGTTGAGTTCTAGTGTATATAAACTTACATAGACTAGAGCGGTCCAGTTCATCATGTCCGGCGTAAGGTCATCCCCCGTCACCGTCGGGAAGCACAGGATCGGCATCATGACCAGTACGAAAGTCCACGAGATGACGCCCGACGGCAGGCTGAACCGGCCCAGGTGCCACGGCCCGCGGCGGAAGTTGTTGCGGATGAAGACGGTCTTGATGAAGATCGGGGTCGTAATGGCGACGTAGGAGGCGATGGCGCCGATGGAGAAGATGGCGCTGATGGCGACGCCGCCAAAGACCAGGAAGTTGAGCACGAGGCCCAGGGCCGTGTTGAACCAGACCGCGTTGACGGGCGTCCGCGTATGCCGGTTGACCTTCTTAAGCACGCGGCTTAGCACGCCAAAGCAGTCGTCGCGCGCGTAGGCGAAACAGACGCGGCTCGCGGCCACCATGCAGCCGGCCCCCATCATGAACGAGCAGATGATGGTGAGCCCCAATATCGCGAGGGCGACCCGCTGGGGCAGTATTTGCATCAGGTACGCAGCCCACGGTTGGCCCTACCGAGAGAGATGGTCAGATTAGGGTTCCAATAGTATAAATGCGAGTTACTCGAGTGGCAGCCTACGACATCAGAGTTCATGGCTGCTTCCACATCCTGGATAGTATACGCAATGACGAGGTTGAGGAAAAACCCCAATATTGACCCGGAAATCGCGGTCATGATAATTGAACGCGGTGTTGCGATGGCAGAATTGGAACATTCTTCCGCCAGGTGGAAGGATGCGTCTTTTGGGCGACAGATCTCAGTAAACCATCCTCAACCTATACGAGGACGAGACAGGTAATATAAAAATACTCACCATATCCGGACATGGTCCAGATAATGGCCAAGAAGCTCATCATAACGGCGATGCCATCTGGGAACTCGGTGGAGTTTTGTATTCCCCAAGCAAATTCGTTTGAGCGAAACTTGGGGTCTGATAAACAAGCTGCTGGTATAACAATAATGGTAATTACAAGGCACGTTATATTAATTACCGTACCGACGGAATTAAAGTTGGCGATCCATTTCGTTGGCATGCTCCCAACCATCGCATGAATGATCATGATGAGCGCTGTGAGCAAGAAAGTCTGCCAGTTCGTCGGAACATAGCCTGGGTTGGTGATTGAGGCCGCGGCCAGGATCATGGAAGCTATAAGTATGTAATAGGTGTTAGTTACGATTTGCCCCTGAGCTCCACCGCCACCAGAAAATGAAGAAGACAAACCGCAACCGTAGTCAACACTGGGGGCCCCAGTGACTTGAACGAACCAATTGCTCCAGCCAGTTATCCAAGCAGCAAAGGGGCCATATTTAGGACCGGCTAGAACAGCAGCGGCATAGTATAGGCCTCCTGAGGTCGGCATGGAGGAGGCTAGCTCTGCCATTGAAGCTGACACCTGCATATAACATCAGCCTTTCGGAACCTACTAAATATTTGGTAAGACCGACTCTTGAGTACTTACACAGAGAATGAACACGACCGACAATAACCACCCCCAGGTGTTGGCAGCGGGTCCAGCTTCATGCCCAACTAGAGTCAGTAAGGAGACCTATGATTGTGCATAACAAGAACTCATGACTAGATACTAGTGCCATCGTACCATAACCAATACCATACGACATGGTTGTCCCGATGCTGGGCAATAAGCCCATGACCGCAAAACTGACAGCGAATGTGGTCCACGCCGAGAACTCGCGCTTGAACTCCTGCTTATACCCAAGAGCGGCCAGCGCGGCCTCGTCCTCGGACATGTCAGCAAGGTGGTCCGGGACGTCGCCATTGCCGAGCACGGTAGTCACCGGTGGGGGGTGTGAGTCTTCGATAGGCGTCATGGTTGTAGACTTTTGTAACCAAGCGAGCGTGATATCACAACGGCTTGATGATATATTAGGGTTGAGGAAAGCATGAATTGGCAAACTGAAGCCCTGTGAATATGATAATGAAGTCTAAGATCGTAAGCAAACTGTTTCAACCGCCTGGACAGGTGCGGAATTTTGTTGGCTTTGCACCAAATCGGTTATCTTAACTGCCCCAGATAAACCACATACGACAGCTGCGTGTGATACATGCTGCATGCTGCATGAGGGTGGCCCATACTTGGCAAGACGGCAGGCGGGATCTCCCATCCATGTTCGACGGCCTTGATGGGCATGCCGGGCACCACTGTGGTATTGGCCTTGGATTTATCCTGTGTGCCTCGAATGGTCGGTCCACCAATCGAATGTCAACAATTGAATTTTCGGTCTCACAATTGAGGGGAGGGGGCACGTTGTATTCAGTCGGTACCGAATCTAGTCTTCGCTTATCCTGGCCCTTCATATAACAGTCGCCCCTCCGTTATGACGGATGCTGAACGATACGATAAGAAGCGCGCCGACGTACCAGGCTTCCACGTCAAGACCGCCTAATCGTGAGCATGTTTCCCCGCGAGCAACAGACACTCTGGTGCCGTTCGGGGCCATAGATAGGTCTCGGCCCAGTAGCGTTCTGTCTAAGACTGGCTTGCCTAGTCACTCACGGGAGCATGACCAGGGGCGGGCCGGAACAAGCTCAAATGGTGGACCATACTCGTCGGGTGAGAGTTCTTGGGAATAGGCTTGAATGCTATGCAGTTCGTTTCCAGGAGCCCCTGCGGCGAGTCGACATTGTCAGTATATTTACATTGGCCATCAATACAACCGAATGAGTACAGATCACGTCTACTTGCTCATGATCGTCATCTTTTGAACATCAAAACATGCCGTTATGTCGAGAACCCGCTGTCGTTGTCGGACGCAGCATCAAACATCCTTATCTCTGCTACCCATGTTGGAAGAAGTGCGCTAAGCTTCCCCCGAGCGCCATACCCCGAGATCTTGAGGGGAGGCCCAGGAACAAGCTGGGGGGTCCTTATCGTAGTTGACCCCACATCCCGAGATGTCAAAACCGGGGTGATGACGATGGGACCGCATCATAAGTACATACTTCATATTCGGAGCATCCCCTATCAATATCCACCCTGTGGGCCAACCTTACAATACCTCCGGCTTTCTGATGATATAAATCGTACGCCCCAAGTCCTCCATACTGGCTTCAATAGAAAAACCAGCCTTTCAAGACCGCCGTGCGTGGATTTGTCAAAGCAGGCATTGGACTTGACGAAACCATGATGCATTTGACACCATCCATCCGGTCCTGCCTACGACAGCTCACGATAGTCTCATATGAGCGACCAGAGTGGGCGTCTCGATAATATATCCTGAACGCTTCTCATGTCTTCTAGCTGCTATCATCTCGCGGGCCGGGGTTAGCTCTCCAACTCGACAAAAGTCTCGCGAGCTGGCAGGAGTTACACTTGAGAGTAAAGCAGAAATACTGCTGACACTGATAACCTACTTATGACCCAAGCCTCGGATGAGATTGAAGACTCTATTGGGGCCGTATATCGGAAAGGTTATGATTCCCTATGTACCCATCTACCTATTTGGGGGATGAGTCCGCTTCGCGGTATTCTCCGCAGGTTGAGGCATCCCAAAACATATCACGAGACCTTCTCGCTCACGCCTACGATTGCCATATCTGATACTGTCTAACTATCATCTCCTTCTCGGCAGCGACGCCGGTGCCGCCAATGTTGGCTCTAATTTACTGACCGTACCTACAAAGGCAATCACCAAGACCTCCTCTCTGCTCGCTTATGGGAATAGGCCTTATGCGGTCGACCAAAAGACGCAGGACTGACATTCCCATCATCTGCTAGGCTAAGGAAGATACACCTCCGAGACAAGAGATGGTGACGTAGAACCCGAGGTACACTGAGGCACAAGATACACCCAAGATTTCGATCTCGCTCGCTGGTGATTGGCCAAGAGCTTCCAATGCCTGGTCGCGTGATGCCAGTGGTTTTGGTTTTGGTTTTGGTTTTGACTTTGATACTGGACAGCCTACTGACTGAATACGTATATAGGGGCAGCTGTTAGTGTTACTAAGGATTTCATGGAGAAGGTCTTCAATCTGTGGCTACCTTCTATAGATTATTAAGGTAAATTAACAATTTTGTTGTTCCCTGTAAATGCTATTAATACCGCTGAAACTCAAGTTTCCCATGGTTCGTCGAGTTTTGCTTTTTTCGCTCTCTCCTGTCACTCTCGCGGGGGTTCCCGTCTTCTACGACACAAGGATGGGGTCTCTTGATGTTTTGTGTTGTTTGGCGTAGCAAAAGGCAGGCCGATTCGTTGCCCCATCCCAGTCGCCGGACCTGGTCTTGTTGGTGCACCATCCTCTCGGGAATGCCTACGGAAGTGCCCACATATATTTTCTATCCCATATGCAGGCGGGTGGGTGGGTGTACATGAACATGTGTGGCAGCAGGTTGCAGGCTGGGAGTTGGAAGGGTCTCCGCAAGGTGGAGGAGGCATGCCGAGGCCAATTTAGAATCACGGAAAGTTCTGGGACTCGCAAAGATGACATTGCTCCTCGCGAGGGCTTGGGCCAGACAGACATATGTAGACATAAGCATTTGCATCATTGTACCTACTGAACTGATTGGTTCGTCTAACGCCAAAGTCCCTATCATAGACTTCAAGGGAAGAAGAGGGAAGAAGAATATTGATGGCATGGCATGGCATTTGCCTACAGTAAGCGAAAACCAGGAATGACGCATTGACTGCATCTGGACGGAGTAGCTAGCGGCAGACACGCAGGTTCCTATGTCGTTAGTAGCAGCTGGAGGTTGGTTAGCAGTGACCAGCAAAGCAAGACTGTAACCACGTTGCCTGAAGGCATTGGGCAATCGTCAGGTTCTATTAGTCAGGTGCTTAAGTATATTCCTGGTTTCGCCTGATGTCTGGTCACTGGTGAGACAAAAGACAAACGTGCCTGGCACCATCTTATCCATATCTTTCTCTCTCGTACCTACAGTACGACGTAATTACTTAAGTACTCTACTCGTCAATAATACGACGCTAGGTTGCTTAGGTTTTTAATGACAGGTCTCCTTATCTGCTATCAATAAGGTAATCAACCAAGTAAGGTCCCGACTCGATCAATGCTCAATGCAAGATTGAGAGGTTCGCGTCCCCTTTCCAGGAAATTGGCCTGAACTGCAAAGCCCCGGCGTGCCGAGAGAAAAGACACCGACCATACCTCATTTGCCCGTTAAGCCCAACAACGCAACCTAACCTACCTGACAAGTCATAACTGAACGACTGTCTGCGTTTCGTTCCAACCTTCGGCAAACACACGCAACATACATACGCCGCCAAACGCCATCCCCAAGAGGAAAAGGAGGACGACAATTAATTTTCTGTTATTCAACAACTACCTGGCGGTCGACATCATTCATGCCTCGCGGTTTGATCCCGCCCTTCCCTCCTTTTTCCTGACGCTGCCTGGTTCGAAATCGAGCAGCCCTCCCACCGGCTGATTGCGCGTCGGCGCAATGAACGCTCTCCACGACAGGTGCCGACCGAAGCACCAAGTCCTCGTGTTGAAATGTTATCCTCGGACCACCAAAGGAGCTGTTGATGTCAAACCGAACTCGAGCGAACTGAGTTACCTCCTTTTCTACGCCACGTCACGCCGCTCCAAGATACAAAAAGTCGGCGGCTTTCTCGAGAAGAAAACTGCCAGTGATGTATGGCGACTACGAATTGGGTACGTACAACATTACACCGGCTGTCCAACCTCGCGTTCAGAGTTGTTGTCGACCTGGGCCGCCAGGTGTCGTCTTTCCTGGAACCAGAAAATCTGACTAATATTTTATTCTCCTGTCAGCAATGTCCAAGTCACGTTACAGATTCTCGCCGCGTTGATTGAGAAGGCGCCCAAAGACTTGCCCCTGTTTGCGCAAAATGTCCTCAAGATCTTGGGGAACGTGCTACGATCCAACGATATCACCATGGTCGAGGCGTCGTTACCAACATTCCAAACCTTCTGCGAACACCAAGATGCCTCGTCCCTGTTTGCCGATCAGACATACGCCCAGCAGTACGAAGAAATAGTTCAGGCATATGCAGCCTTCGCGTCTACCAAGAAAACCCCCGGCAAGGGTACGCCGAGCAAGCCGGTTGTTATGAGATGGAGGAACGCAGGGTTGGAGGCCATCAAAAGTGTAGCCGAGGCCGAAGCTTTGGTGACAGTGGCAGGTCGGCAGCTTGATGTTATTGTGCCTATGATCTTGGAAAATCTCAGGACCGACAACGAAGAGTTCCTGGACGTTCTCATTCACCGTGCCCATATGGATGAGAAGACCGACACCCAACCTCTGACGCGCCACCGGACGAGTATCTCGACAGCACAAACGAGCGAAACTGGCGAACCGAACCCAATCGCTCTGTCAGGATCGGCTGCCGATGCAGACAAACTTGTCGAGGAGGAGACGGGCTTGGCTGCCATGCATTGTCTGAAGCAAATTTGCATTGTTCCGAACCGCGCACAGCTTCACACTGCGACTTTGGCTTTGCTCAAATTCGTTCGGGAGCTGGTGCAAGCGAACGAATCAGTACTGAAGGAGGACCCAAAAACAGGACGACATAGCGGATGGGCTATCAAGGTTTTCGGGCTCGTTGCTAGGTGGGCTCCTGTCCAGGACCGTTATGTTATCCTCTTGGCAACGATGGATACTTTGGCGCGTACCCCGTCAGCGGAAGAAAACATCCCAGAACAAACAGTATTGGTTGCGATCATGAGCTCGTTATTGCGTTCGGATGTCAACTTGATCGGCCTTAGCGTCATGGATGTCCTACTAGGACTAGTCCAGCAGGTGAAAAAGGCGCTCAAGACATCGGGTCGCACAACTCCTGGGGGCACTCCTAAGACTCCCGATAAAGACTCGGGCCCAGAGCAGGACCAACATATGAGCTCCGAACGCAAGGAATATCTGGCTAGAATACAGCAGTGTATTGGAGACCTTGCTACGCATGTTTACTATGCGGACCAGATTTCCGACATGATCTCTGCAATCTTGGTCCGCCTCAAGCCGCATCCCAGTACCCTTACTGGTTCGCCCCCAGCGGAGAAGGTTGATGGTACTCCAGGTACTGGCACATCTGCGGGCAGCATCTCGGAGGACCAGCAAACCCCCGATGGATTCGTTTACCTGGAGCGGGCCAAAATCACGGCGCTGAGAGCCATCAAATCCATCTTATTAGTTGCCAACCCCAAAACCAAGGTGAGCGGCAACGTGAACCTTACTCGTAATAAGGTTCCTATTCAAGTCTGGGAGGGGACGCATTGGCTACTGCGCGATCCTGATGGACTTGTCAGAAAGGCATACGCAGATGCTCTCACGACGTGGCTCGACCGAGAGACTACCCGGGCAGATCTGATAGCTCGGGATGAGACCCAGAAGACATCACGGATGGGTAGCAAGGAAGCACATTCGTCTGCTTTTGCCAGGCGGGCTGTATCGAGTGCTTCCAATCGCGAGAAGCCTACCAAGGTTCCACGATCTCAATTTCTCCAGCTACTCCATCTCTCCATCTACGACAATGCCCTCCAATACAACGAATACGAAACCGATATGGCCCTCTGCCATATCCTTTTGACGAAGTTGGTCATGAAGTTGGGAGTCAACGCCGCACGTTTTGGCGTGCCAATGATTTTCAGACTTCAGGAAGATATCCAAATGGCCGAGGCGCCCATTTCCAAAGTTCGACTTGGTTCCCTGTGCCACGGTTACTTCTGGGCTTTGACTGAGATGTTTGAGTTTGAAACCTCGGTGACCGGGCGCGCGATCCAGAACGAAATTTCGAGACGGAGAAGCAAGCACTTCTGGATCGATGGTATTAATGTACCGCCGCCGTTATTGGATTCAGTGGGAACTCCCGGATCGGTCCAGTCAGAGTCTAAGATGCCTGTGGAGCAAATCGAGTCGGAGGCGTTATTGCCATTCGACGAACGCTTGGCAATGGTCGATTATATTTGTACCAACTACCAGGAAAGCACCATCTCACCGCCGACCAGCCCCGGTGCTTCTCCTGGTCGTACATTCAATACGCCGATATTCAGCTCCACGTTGAGTTCGATACCGCAAGCGGAGACAGACCGCGTGCTTCCCATCAAATTCCGGGAGGATATGCTAGCGGAGTGGACAAAAGAGTCTGCCATGCTGGCACTCCAAGAAGGCAGCAAGTCGGCTTCTCTGAATGGATCTAAAGCAGCCACGACTGCTACGAGGGCAAACCGGTTGGCTGTGAATGGGCCAACTACAAATGGCCACCCTAGCGCAGCATCTCCAGCCGACAGCTACAATAACCTACGACCGGCATCCCACGCTGGCGCAGGTGGAAGCATGGCAGCTCTGCGCAAAACCAGCGTCCAGAGTCGAGGCTCTGGAATTAGCAGCTCTAGTCGCGGTCTTGTCGCCTCGGTGGACCAACTCAAGTCTGTTCTGAGTGGGGAAACTCCCCGCCCAGCCACTCTGCATACTGTCCGTGATGATGATAGCAGCGACAGCATGGTTAGCTATGATTACACTCCTTCGGAACTCTCTTTTAACCCTGCTGCGAGTGAAGGCACGGGAAGGGCACGCTCAAGATCAAAGTCTCGTGAGCGCAAGACATCTGATGCGGGCGGTCCATTGTCGTCACACCCTACGGAGAATGGCGAGTCAGAGTACGTACCGCCAGTACCACCCCTGCCGTCGTCAGTCACTGGATATACAGCCATCCCCGCCATTACTCATCGACCCATGTCAGCTGTATCGGCCAAGGACCATGCCGTTAAAGCTCCGAGGCGGAGAAGCGTCAAGAGTCGCGGCGGAGAGAGCATCCTGTCGAGTGCTCTGGGAGACTCTGGATCTGGGGCTATGGACCTCCAGTCCTTGCTCAAGGGCATTGACAGCAAATCTCGAGAACACACCCTGGGCAACCTGTCTAGGCCTCCATACTAAATCAAGACCGGACTTTACGGACGTTCGTTCACCAACTAATTTTAAAATCAATACAACCCTCGCGATTTGCTCGGAGGCGTACATCTCGGCTTTTTGGGGCCCAGACCAATCTCGTTTGTGGTTATTGTATACTATCATTCGTGAGTAACGAATTTTGGCCAGAATTTGACACCGAAGAGGGGGAGGCTCTACACAAAATCATTATACAGCGTGGCACACCTCGTCGGGGCCTGTTTTATTTGTATTTTTAGTATTTTACTCAAAATTCCAACCGCGTCTATGATAGCGACTGCGCGGCGCAGGCGGTGGAATTCGATTCCCGATGTTCTTTTTTAGTTGATGAGGCAGGCTTCGGGCTTCCCAGCGGGAGTGCAATAATACATTTCAGCGCAAACTACTCCGAACCTCCCCCTTTTCCTGAACATGGTGACAGGTGCCCCCAAATCGCATCGTTCCCAAACGCGGCTTGCCACATAGGCCAGCGCATGATATGCACATTGCATATACTCATGTAGCTGAACCGGACTGCAGTGCCAAGATGTCGAGGCACTCGTTGCTGTACATACGTTTAGCGTGGAAGGGTCCTTAATACCTTACCGCGGCGCTGTCAATTGTTGGCCAGCATATCCATTAGCATGTACATACGAGCCGCGGCGGGGAAGGCCAAAAAGGAAACCTGATCACGAATCACCAATAATGCAGGTTGACCCTTGCTTGACCCTCCTTTAATGCCGAATGCAGATCACCGTGGTGGTGGTGTAACACATATCTCACGATCCGATCGCGGTGCAACGGAACGCAACACAGCGTAATCTAGATGAACAGTCCACTCACATCGATGTTTGTTCTCGCCTGGTGCCTGGGGGCTCTAGCTCCACGGCCACGAGAAGTCTAGACTTTCAGCACACGAAATGAGGCGTGCCATGCATACGGTACTTAATCGTGACCCATCTCCATTGGCCCAAATTAAGACACCGCAACCCGCATCTGCATGAGCCCTCGAGGGGTGGACGCCAAGTGTCAACTCGTTGCAGACGAACCAGCTTCCAGCCGCTGCGGAATGATCGACGTGAGACACGGGATAATAACAGTATTTTCGGTCAAATCAAGCAAGGCCTAAACTTGCTACTAAGGAATTATCGTAACGACAAAGGAGTGTTTTAGCCTTTCTTCAGTGGCTCCTTCCCTCCATGTCTTCTTCGTTGGTCTCATCGTTGGTCTCATCCGTAATTCATCCAAGGCGTTTGTCCATACTACAGTACACTTTGTGGTGTAAGTCCAACCAATTACTTTTTCATGAATATTCTTACTCTTCAAATATGACAGCAGCAAGGTGGCCTCGCTTTCTCTTCTGAGTGGGTGTGGCCACCGCCGACCCTCCCAGCTTGCTTCGACAAGTAACGCTCGTCACTGTCTTCTTGATCTTCTGTCCCGAGAAGTCCCAGGTTCCCGGCGTGACGGAAGACGCCGTCATGACCACGCTCGAGACGGTGACGCCGTTCTGCACGTATTCCAGAACCATGCCCACCTGGTTGGCGTTGGTGTTGCTCGACAAGCAAGTCACGGTCAGGGTGCCGCCGTTGGAGCTCGCCCAGCCCGCCACCGTGACTCGCACCGTATCCTTAGGCGGCGGTGTAGTCGTCGTCGTGGCAGCAGGAGGTGACGCGGTCGTCGTCGGGCTCGGGGGAGGAGACTTGGGACACGAAGCCACGTCGAACACCTTGACATTGCTCTGCGGGAACGGGTCCAGGGGCCCCCAGACGTCGCCGTTCGCGTCACGGCCCAGGCCGTTGGTCAGGTGTCCGAAGCCCGAGAAGTCGTGGGCGACGGGCGCGGCGCCGGGGCTCGTCAGCTCGGGCTGGATCCACTCGGTCACGGGCTGGATGTACTGGCCGGCCGTAATGTTGTTTTTGGTCAGCCTGGTGGGCGAGATGGTCAAGACCCGGTACTCGCGCGCGTACCGGTCGCCTGGCTGGGCGCGTAGCCGCTGGTCGAACTTAGTCCGCGGCTGCGTCGCGTCCACGGCGGCCGTCACCACGTTGCGGTACGTCGGCTCCCCCGTGCACACGTCGATGTCGATGGCCGCGATGCTGAGGGGTGAGCCCGCGGCGTCCGACGTGTAGCCTACGAACCTCGTCTGTCCGGCCTCGGCGTTGGGGTCAGCAGTGTAGACACCGATGTTAGCGTCTTCCATTCGGATACTGGAGATGTGGCCAGCCATGTCAGCAACTTGTCTCAGCGTGTGCTAGGTATAGAGACATGCGGAGAGCTGGGGGGGCTTACTAGGTCGGCGATCCACCAGTGGTGATCTGGATGTTGGAAGCCACGATGCTGTAGCAGACAATCTGGCCGGCCGCGTTGCGATAGCCGCTGTACTCGATCCAGTCACCCACGACGAAGGGGGCCATGACCAAGGGGTCTGGTGCGCGACTAGTAAGCAGGTCAGTATACATTTGTCGCAGGAGAGAGCAGTTCGATGTTTAAGGTAAGCATACAGTGTTCCCTGTTTACTATTGGTTCCTGCGATCACTGGCCGGTTGGACGTGGGACACAGAGGATCGTTAGCGCTGCGAGGCACACACATCGGGAAGCCCGAAAACGAAGAAATGCTCGGGTTTTGGTCATCGGCAGTCATAAAGGGGGATTCGGTGTAGCCACTAGAGTAGACAGCATTGGGATCGTTGATGCGGATAGTTGGTCCGTTGGCGATCTTCATAGTGCCGTCGAAGTTTACCTGGCTGATAAAACCCGAGCTGCCTTGGGTGAAGAGCGATGAGACGTAGACCTGCGCGGCAATGGGCCCGCCACCATTGACGGAGTTCCCAACGACCTGTTGTGCATGTGTCAGTATACGATAAGCTTCTGCGAGGGCTGGTTATTACTATAAGGGGCACTTTAACCTGGCGGCGAAACCCCGTTTGTGAAAGGGGTTAGGTAAAGGAGTAAGCTTATACTAACTGATACTTCGAACCCAGGGAATTTCCCATCTTTCCATGCGTTGACGAAGTCTTTCCAAGGGACCCAGGACGCGGGGAAGCCAACCTGAAGGTTCTTTGGGACGGTGATAGTGAAGCCATTCACGCTGATTGTACCACCAGAGTTGAAGAGGGTGTCGTCAGATGTACTGGCGTCCTCAATGGTTCCGTCGAGGTCGAAGCCTACATCTTGGGCCAGGACCCCGAGCACGAAGAGCAATAGAGTCCACCAGAAGATTAGATGAGTATGCATATTGAAGAGAGAAGAAATTGCCTCTGATATTTGGGCTAGAAATACTAGGCTGAGCTGAGGCTTGTATTGTGGCCAGCGTTTTTGAGATATCACTTATAAAGAGATGCCATTCCACCCACCCTCTTAAACGGCACGAGGACCTATTATGTAGAAAATGTCTAATAGTGTTATACCCCCTCCAGACAAAGAGACCTCCATCTCTTGCAAGTCTTTGGAGCCATCGAGTCTGGAACCTTTACTTGCCAAACACTAGCATTATGATGACCATGATATGATATGATGCTCTTCAAGTGCTGCTCAGCTCCTCCAACGGCGCTTTCCACCGGTTGGGGTTCGTTTGGTTAATCGAGAGTCTGGAACTTTCTTTTTCTCTTTCTCCAAGCTTAAGTCGATTTTCTCTTCGTATTCGAAGTCACGCGAGCCATCGAGTTTTCTGTCCTGTCTGCCCCCAATGGAGTAGCTGTTTGCACTGCGGCTATCAATGGTGGCTGCATTACTAGATTAGTAGACACATTGCCACGACTGAGGGATGACTGCAAGGAGGGAAACAAACACAAGCCCGCCCACACAGGCCCCAAAGTAATGATCCTATGAGAAGAAGAAGAAAATAAACATCAAGCGGACGAATGAGTTTAACCGACTGCTCGGATTCTCAGCCCCTAGACCCCGAGAGCTGAGAGTTCACACTAGCCACTATCGCCAGCCGCATTAGCAGGCGCCCCAATGATCTTGGCACAGCTCTCCTCCCCAAACCTTGTTTTTAGGCTCGCCGTTATATATCGAAGTCCTTGCGGCTTTCAGCGACCTAGATGAACCGGTCGCCGGAAGCAAGCCATACCGGAGATGATGAGCGGCAGCATGCTTGCTGGCCTAGTCAAACATTCTTCCCTTCAGCCCATCGAAGCTACACGAGACGGCTAAGACCGAATCATGGGGTCTAGGGCGGCTGTGGAGAGCGGCCCTGTGGTTGTTTCTATACTAAGAAACAACCATAATGCTTATTACATCTCGCTTATCTTGTTAGGTCGAGGCCAAGAGAAAAACGCCAAGATCGTCGTGATTGGGCGATTGTGTGATGAAAGCAATAGTTCGACATAGTCCTAGCTGAGTACCAACATGCGCAGAGGAAGCTGGACGCGTCTTGACTGGTCTCGACCAAAGTCTTGACGTGATGGAGGGAAGGCCCTTCCCGATGTCATGATGGTATGATGCGTGAGACGGGAATACCGATGCTGCTAGATGAGTGTATAAGTAAGAACGCACATCTGGGCAACCTTGGGATGTTCGAAGCGATCATCACCGACAAAGTCAGAACCCCCTTCCCATCTGCCTCCTCTGCTGGGTACAGATTGTTCGGTATGGCATTCTCAACACTCCTCCGCCTAACGGCTGCCATATCCGTACTTGGCACTACGTTGGCCAAGGACTGGGAAAGCCCAGAGTATAAGTGGTTATATCAATTTCCCCTGCCGATCCCACAGACAAAGACTCTAAACAGGTAAGTAATCTCTTGACCGGATGGAATAACTACATATAAACCCCGGTCACTGACAATATGGCCTGTATATAGAATCATCCAACACCCGGTCACTGGGAAGGATATCAACTACTATGAGGTAGAGATCAAGGAGTTGAAGCAGCAAGTATACCCAGATAGGGGGCCAGCAACCCTCGTCGGGTACGATGGCATGTCTCCCGGTCCAACCTTCCAGATGGAAAGGGGCACCGAGGCCGTCGTTCGGTTCATCAACAAGTCCAAGAACCCAAACTCGGTGCATCTTCATGGCTCTTACTCTGTATGTATACCCCGAAGGTATCCCACCGTGATTGTTTCTGTCCTCCAGAGTCAGAGAAACAGACTAACATGTGGGGAATTGCAACAGCGTGCGCCGTTCGACGGCTGGGCCGAGGACGTAACGAAGCCTGGAGAGTACAAGGACTACTACTACCCCAACGGCCAAAACGCGCGGACGCTCTGGTACCACGACCACGCCATCGACATCACCGCCGTCAATGCCTACTACGGCCAAGCGGGCGTCTACGTCCTGCACGACGCCGAGGAGGCGGCCCTGAACCTGCCCGGCGGCAACTACGACGTGCCGTTGGTGCTGTCGGCCAAGCAGTACAACCGCGACGGCTCGCTCTTCAGCCCGGCCGGCGAGACGACGTCGCTCTACGGCGACGTGATCCACGTCAACGGCCAGCCGTGGCCGTACTTCAAGGTCGAGCCGCGCAAGTACCGCTTCCGCTTCCTCGACGCCTCCATCTCGCGCACGTTCCAGATCTACTTCGAGAGCGACAAGAAGGCCGGCGAGAAGCAGGAATTCAGCGTCATCGCCTCCGACGCGGGCCTGCTTAGCGCACCGCAGAAGGTGAAGGACCTGTACATCTCCATGGCCGAGCGCTACGAGGTAGTCGTGGATTTCTCCAGGTTCAAGGGCGAGAACGTGACGCTGCGCAACACGCGCAAGATCGCCGCCGACATTGACTACCTGCACACGGACAAGGTCATGAAGTTCGTCGTCGGCAAGGACAGCGTGGAAGACAAGTCGGACCTGCCCAAGTCGCTGCGCACCATCCCGTACCCGCAGGACCGCACTACTATCGACCATGAGTTTCTGTTCGAGCGCAAAAACAGCGGCTGGCGCATCAATGGCGTCAGCTTTTCCGACACGGCCAACCGGGTCCTGGCCAAACCCCCGCGGGGCAAAGTCGAGACCTGGAAGCTGATCAACGGCGGCGGCGGCTGGAGCCACCCGATCCACATCCACCTTGTCGACTTCAAGGTAGTGAGCCGCAAGAACGGCCGGAACGCCGTGCTGCCGTACGAGGCCGCGGGCCTCAAGGACGTCGTCTGGCTCGGACCCAACGAGGAGGTCGTGGTCGAGGCCAACTACGCGCCCTGGGACGGCCTGTACATGTTCCACTGTCACAACCTGATCCACGAGGACCACGAGATGATGGCCGCCTTCAACGTTTCCTTCCTCGCCGACCTCGGCTACAACGAGACGCACTACCTCGACCCCATGGACCCAGAGTACCGTGCCAAGCCCGTCAAGCCCGAGGCCTTCACCGACGAGGCCATCCGGAGCCGCATCCAGTTCATGGCGTCTTTCCAGCCATACAACAAGAAAGACGAAACTGAAGCCACGCTTGAAGCATACTGGGCTACTAAGAGTAGCCAGGCTGTGGTATCTACAGCTACAGCGCCTTCCTCGCCGACGAAAACTACCACCTCAGCTGCCACATCGACTACTTCAGGGAGGCGAGGCAGAGGTAGACGGAGCTGGGCTGGGCTGTAATAAGACCCTTATAGATGGTTTCCTGTGTGCTCGTTATTGGCAGACTGTATATTTTGTATGTATATAATTAATGGCTGTTTTAATTTGGGTTTGGGCTGCTGGACGGGCTTCTCTTCAAAATCCCAATGCCATATATACGACTTTAATTAATGACATATGGGCTTACTGGCAGGCTGTGGCCTTGTAGCATGGACCCGGGGTTTTGGTAACTGGCCAGGATATGGCGCGTCCTTGTCAAATCATATTTCTCGGTTATTCTGCAATAAACTGTGAGCAATGAGGGGTCGTGGGGTGTTGGCTTTAAGATGTTTTCTCCTCCTTGAACTCACCTGGATGAATACTTGGTAGTCCACATAGTCCTCCAGGAATACTTTCCAGAATGACAAGAGCCCAACTCCAGCAGTCTTCGGTAAATATAACGGGCCAGTCTTTGCAGTCTCCCAGCTACTGACGCTCATTAGGACGAACCGCCCGTCGCGGCAAGCCGTACGTCGTCGTGAGTGATATGATCGAGGCCACATTTACCGATTGCTTCCCGCTGATGCTATGTTTCTACAATAACAAAGCGAACTCGCGGTATCCGATCCGATCTCTGTTGAGGACCGCGGACGAACCTTCCAAGGGTATAGAGAAGGAAGTAAGTCTCGCCATCAGATATGCTACGCTGTATTAGCTCACAATTGATTGCCAGAGTACATGCTGCCAAATGATGGGGTAGGTTATGCCAGCATGGAATTGACCTATCTGTATATACTAACAGAGTTCGCCAGCACGAGCAAGATCGCCTCGGTAAGCCAAGTCTGGTCGGTGTCACCACCATAGAACAAGAGCATGCTAATCGTCAGATTTCCAACACGCACTTTGGCTCTTGCTGATGGAGGATGCTCTGTCGTGGGCTCCACTCTCCTACGAGCCAGCCCGAGTGCTCGATCTGGGAACTGGCACCGGCATCTGGGCGAACCAGTACGCCCAGCGCCACCCAGAGACCGAGGTCGTAGGAATCGATCTGAGTCTGATCCAACCCCCCGCCGACAAGATCCCACCGAACTGCAAGTTCTTCCGCATGGACGCCGAGGAGGCATCGACCTTTGGCAGCGCGAGTGATGATGCGGGGATATTTGACCTCATCCACCTGCGGAACATGGCCACGTCTTTTGGCGACCCCAAGACCATCATGCGGAAAGCCTTGACGAACCTGGCCCCGGGTGGCTGGGTCGAGTACCAGGAATGGGCTCCGTGGGGTCTCGTCGGGGCCGACGATAGCATCGACGAGCGGCTGCGGCATTCGGCTCTCAAGCGCTACCAGGAAGCCTTCGCTAAAGGCATGGCTCGGGCTGGGCTCGACGTCAAGGCTCTCCCCCAATTCAAGACCTGGCTCGCCGAGGCAGGGTTCGTCGATGTCACGGAGAGGCTGGTCTTGTGCCCGATCAACCCATGGCCCCTGATTCCAGGAGACCAGTTGCTCGGGAGGTACGCACAAAGAAACATACTTGATGTCATGGAGGGGGCGACGGTCAAAGTGTTCCCTGCCGCCGGAGTCTCGGCAGAGCAAACCGAAGAGTTGATGGGCGAGGTCCGCAAGGAACTGTTGGATCAGACTTTGCGTGCTTACTATCCCATGTAAGTGCTTCTTCTACACTTGTATCCGAGCGAAATGATATACGATTTTTGGCTGCTGACTGCGGGCTGTGCTAGGTATGTCGTATTTGGGAAAAAGCCGGGGGAAACGTGCAAGTAGATTGCTGGGCGCCAAAGAGGGTGCTGCCAACCTTTATCTGCAGGCTGCTCGTCCCGTAAGCTCGGCGAATATTTCTGGATGGCGTCGAGTTCTGTGCAACATGCACTTTGTTTCCTTATTGGTATTTAGGTATTTTAGTCACACCGACCCTGCCGTAATAACAATCGTTTGTAATTCAATGCCTTATTTGTAGAACATTGAAACACAAGACAGGGAGCTTGGGCCCTGGCCGCGCCCCATATTTTAGGTACTTATAGCAGCAGTCTGGCAGTGTAGTAATAGTACAGTAGACCCCGGATCTAATCTAATGCTTGTCCCTCACGCTAAAATCCGTCGATAGCGAAGCTTGGGGGAGAAGAAAACATGGGATGCAAAAGTTGAGTTACGACATCCACCTAGCCTTGACACTTTTTCTATATCGAAGGAATTAGAAGGACAAGACAGCACAATGAGGCCGTCGGCAAATACTGCGATGCGCTTAGCGTCTAGACGGACATTCTTCCCGGCAACACCACTGCCGCCCGCGCCGACGAAAACGACGACGTTTCTTTCCTTAAGGCAAATCCACCACACCCCCGCCGCGCCCGCGACCGTCTCCCCCATCCACGGCAGCGGCCCCCCTCCCGAGCCCCCGAGCCCAGCCGCCGACAGCTCCGCCCAGCGCCTCGCGCGACGCAAGAAGCAGGCCGAGCTCCTCCGGCAAGCCGCAGAAATCCGCAAGACGCAGCAACAATCCTCCAAAAAGAAGCAGCAGCCGGGACAGGAGGACCGGCCGAAGCCGAGGCGTTTCTGGAAGGATGTCAGCGTGAAGGAGGTCGACGGCGCCTTCGAGGTACACCTCGACACCCGCCCGCTGCGCCACCCGACCACCAAGCAGATCGTGCGGCTGCCGCTCAGCAAGCCCCTACTCGCGGGCGCCCTGGCTATCGAGTGGGACCTGCTGACGTCGGTCCAGCAGGCCACGCGGCAGCACCTGATCCCCCTGACGAGCCTGGTGTGCCGGGCCGTGGACATCGCCGAGGACGACGAGACGACCCACGCCCAGGGCGCCGCCACCGAGAGCCTCCGCGCCGGCATCGCCAAGACGGTCTTGCGCTACCTCGACACGGACACGCTACTCTGCTTCGCGCCGCCGCCCGCCAGCTACGACGTCATCGAGGGCAAGGAGTCGCTGCGCGAGACGCAGGAGCGCACCTTCCAGAACATCGCCGGCTTCCTGACGAGCCGCGTCTGGCCCGGCATCGCCATCGAGCCCGTCCTCGACGGCGAGAGCCTCATGCCCAAGAGCCACAGCGACGAGACGCGCGCCGTCGTCGAGGGCTGGGTCACGGGCCTCAGCGCCTGGGAGCTGGCCGGTCTGGAGCGGGGCGTGCTGGCCGGCAAGAGCCTGCTGGGCGCCGCGAGGTTGGTGGTCGAGTGGAGCGAGGGCCCCGCCGGCCTCGGCAACGCCGACTCGAAGAACAAGTTCGGCGTCGAAGAGGCGGCGCAGGCGGCCAGCTTGGAGGTCGATTGGCAGATCGGCAACTGGGGCGAGGTTGAGGATACCCACGACGTTGAGAAGGAGGATCTGAGACGCCAGCTCGGCAGTGTCGTTCTGCTTGTTTCTGGTACTGGAAAGCAGTAAAGCTAAGCAGCAAAATTACTCGACCCAGCATTTCTAATGGCCTGTGTTGTGCGTATCACGACGTACTATTAACATAGCCTATGTAACACAACACGAGCATTGTACGAGATAACTAGTCATTTCAATAGAAGGCACATGAGCAAATTGGTGAATTTTGCTACGAGTTTCTTGAATTCGGAATATAGAGCAACTGCAGGGAACCACGACAGGGATCACAAAGCAACGAGCCTCGTTCGTTGCCTATCATAACCCCTTCAAGTGTTCTTGAAGATGGCCCAGTAGACGGTGGACTTCTCTCCCGACCGGTTCCAGCACTTGAACTTTCCCTCCCACTGCATCTTGTCCCGGCCGTTGTTCTGGTCGATGCTGGCGTAGACCTCGGTGGCAATGTCGTGGGTGCCGACCTTGGCTCCCCACATGTTGGACGTCTTGGTGCCGAAGACGCAGGTGTTGTGGTACATCATGCGGCACCAGTCGCCGTTGTCCGGGTAGTCCACGACGGCGTAGGCCTCGAAATAACCCTAGACAAAACCAGGTTGATGAGTCTTTTATACATTTGGCTACCGGTTAATGGTTTGCTTGCTTACCTGGTTATCGGGAAGAGACTCGACGTCGGCGATCCACTTGCAGTCAACTACGGAGGGCGACCCATTCGACGTCTTGTCGGTGTAGTACTCGTTGGGGTCACACTCGTCGTTCTCACTGCCAGGGTGCCATTCGAGGCGCTTCTCATGGCCGGAGGACGTCGAAGCAGTGACGTTGGGCGTCGGGATAAACCGAATGCCAGCCGGGAGCTCTACGGCTTTGATAGTGCCGTCGAGCAGGGTGAGGTTGCGGTACGCCCGAGGTGCAGGAACGACACCTGCAAAGGCAGCAGCTGCCAAGCCAGCAAGGAGCGTGATGGACTGCATCATGTTGAGTGTCGGTGTGGTATGGGGTGTGGTTTATTTCCGTAGATAGATGCAAATTACAAATCTTGCAGTATGGGTGAGAGTTTGTTTGTCTTGAGGTGTAGACAGCGAAGTGTTGATGATGTTTCTCCGAGCAACAGAGATGATGTGCGAAGGGTAGGCAGAACAGCAGGAAGTGAGCTCGAAAGAAAAGGGGTTCTAACTTCCCTCGCAGAATGCGAACTGCTAATTCAAGTCGACCAAATGATGGAAGCTACAACTTATGCCAACGATCAATCACTCATGTTAAGTCCATAGCCCGCAGATGAGGTCATGGCAATCCCAAAGCTGTGATGTTTGCTCTGGAGAGGGATGGACACCCGTCTATCTGGAACCAATTCTGACGTCTTGTCATACATGGGCAATCATTTCTATTCCTTCTAAACATACTCATTCTTGCAAACATTCAATTGGCAAGGTCATGGTCGTCGAGGAATATCGTTGGATGGTATGGCGCGGGTGGGCTACCAACTTGTAACTGCCCATTACATCGCGACCAAGATGATTGCTGCTTCACATTGTAGGCAATCTCTGAAAAAGATACGCGTAGCATATCTAAGGGACCTGCCCAAATCAAATTATAGGTAATGTTTGATTGATAATCGTGTCTAAAGCACAACGTTCTGGAAAGAGTATACCGAGAACCTTGTTGGCTTGGAAGGGCCAATCGGAATATGTGGTAAGGAAGGTGCAATAGTGGGTGGATGAGTGTGGATGAATGTGGACACCGGCACCCCCAGCCGATGACCGGCACTCCACTAGTCAGCCCTTGACATTTTTATAGACCGACCAGAGAAGAAGAAGAAGAAAAAATACTTATCTTTCATCTAATAGTCCAAAGCTTTGGACACCAGTAACAGTATACCCGGAGAATTTGGAAATGTCGTACGGCAGTACTCAACGTCAAGCGGGCGTCCCGGCCCCCACGGACGCTGGTCTTTCACCGACAGCGGCGACAGGCTTACTGTCTCATGATGACCCCGATGCTCACGTGCCGGCTGAAGCCGAGGGGCCGGAGTTAACGCCGGGAACGACGACAGTATGGCAGAAGTTGAAGGCATTTCACGAGAGGAACTTCGGGCTCTTTCTCGTGTTCCTGGCCGAGATTTTCGCCTCCTTGGTCAGTTCGGTCCCCTGTTCACCGCTTCATTGCATCGATAGTCTCAACCCAACACACCGAAACAGCAACGAGAACAACATGCTGAGATAAGCTCGCTGACCATGAACGAGAGAGCAGATGACTATGACCACAAGGCTTCTGGAGACTGGGTTCGAAACAAAGTTCCACGCCCTGCAGATCATCTTCGTGAGAATGCTGGCCACGGCCATTCTAGGCTCCCTGTATATGTGGATCAAGAAGGTCCCCGACTTCCCCCTGGGCAACCGCGGCGTCAGGGGCCTCCTCTTCTTGCGTGGCTGCGCCGGCTTCATGGGCTTGTTCTGCTCTTACTGTAAGTCACGGCGGTCTGGACATGGAAATGGGGGCGGTCGCTCATCCGCAACTTCCAGATTCGCTATCGTATTTGAACATCTCCGACTCTACGGTCATTAGTTTCCTCGTGCCCACCGTAACAGCATTCATATGCTTCATTGCTCTAAGAGTAGGCTCACCCAAGCGTGCCCGCGCCTGTCTAGGCATCCTTTTCGTCTAACAAAGTGTGTAGGAACCTTTTACCATTAACGAAGCTTTGGCCGGCTTGATCGCCTTTGTTGGCGTGCTCTTCATCGCCCGCCCGACGTTCCTGTTTTCCGCAAACGAGGCCAAACCTACTGCTAGCGCACTTTGGCTCGCTTCCGAAAACCCTAAAGACGGTGGCAGCGGCTTTGTCCCTCCCGTGATAGCGACACCTGAGGAGCGATCCCTCGCCGTCCTCTTGGGCGTCCTCGGCACTTTCGGCGCAGCCGTGGCCTACTCAACGATCCGCGTCATTGGGAAGCGTGCGCACTCGCTCGTCAGTGTCAACTATTTCGCCGTCCTGGCGACCGTGGGATCGTGTCTTATCATCCTCGTTCACCCCGAGCTGGAATTCAAACTTCCCGAGAATGCAATGCAATGGTATGGCTGTCTATGCACGCCCGATGCCCCTATCAACTACTATTCTCGAGCACAAATCCGAAGAAATCCAACTTTCTGCTAACTTTTACATTCTCAGGTTTCTTCTTGTTGCCATCGGTGTCGCTGGGTTCGCGCTCCAGTTCCTCCTGACCGAGGGTTTGCAGAGAGAGAAAGCCGGGCGGGCGACTAATCTCATTGTGAGTCTGGCCCCCAAGGTGAAAATGGAAGATATTATAGATCACCCTTTACTGACACACTTTGCCCCATCACAGTATACCCAGCTCGTCTTCGCGCTGATTCTGGAGCGTATCGTCTGGGGCACGACGCCCTCGGGATGGAGTCTCATTGGCGCTGCCCTTATCATCGGCGCGGCGCTCTGGGTGATGCTGCAGAAGAACCACGGGCCCAGCCCAACGGTCGAGGTGGCCAAGCAGCAGTCGGAAAGCCGAGCTGATGACGAAGAGAGCAGCTTGCTGGGACGTTCCACCGAGGAGGAGCACGATGATACTGCTGCGGCCACCACCGCCAGGCGGTGAAGCTTACCAGCTCGGCTAATACTGGCTACGGTATACAACGCTACTCCGCAGCGATGCAGGAACCGCAGACTGTGGTACTTGTAGAGCATGAAGGGATGAAGCTTCATCTGCGGGGATGTTCGGTGCTCGGCTTGCTCGGCTCGCAAATCTTGCCATGGCAGTGCAGCTTTCACGACGATACAGGTTCTTTATTAGCACCCTTAACCTGCATACATATACTCGAGTTGTAACGACTACCGGCAGTAGAGATTGGCCTATTCAAATAGATCAAAGCACCAGACATATAAACATATAATAACAAATGCTGTATGAGCCTAAACACCTAAAAGCCGAAAGAATTAACGATACCAGGTCCGCTTGCTTTATATGCGCCACCTCGAAATACCAAGTTACGTTGGAAACGTAGATGAACTGAATGTAAACTCCATTGCTCATGAAATGGTATCAAACACAACCGAACCACCGAATGAGCAGAAACAAAAAAGATACCTTTGAGTGTACGATGTTGAAGAAAACGCATCTCTCGGATTTTTCTTTTGGATGTCCCAAACCCCTTCCCTTCCTTCAACTCCCTAATAATAAACTGAAAACCTAGCGCCTCATGGCCATGCCCGGGAACAAGACCGGCTCCAGCGCGACGACTCTCCGCCGGGCCAGCTCCAGGGCCTCGACGACATGGGGGCTGAGGCCGCCGCGCTGGGCGAGGAACTCGAGGCGGGCGGCCCAGAGGGACCAGCGCGCGCGGCCGCGGTGGAGGGCGATGGCGGCGGCGGCTTTGACGTTGGTGTTGGCGGTGCCGTTGAAGGCGCGGCGCGGCACGAGGACCAGGCGCTCGTGGAATTTGGCGCCGGCGACGGCCAGGTACTGCGCGGCGACCATGGCCTTGCAGTCGCGGGCCGGCTGGGACCACGCGGCGGGTAAGGGGTCCGTCTCGAGGCCCTCGACGATGTGGGACGCGGGCAGTCCGTACGCGTTGGTCCGCTGGTCCAGGACGCCGGCCTCGACGCACCGCGCCTTGAACAGCGAGAAATTGACCCAGGCCTCGCACTGCTGGCGGAAGGCGGCCGAGTTCATGTCTTCCGAGTCGTCCGCTGTAAGAGGTCGACGGGGATGTGGCCCCCCATTGTGTCAGTGAAACGTTGCTCTCGTCCTCTTCGTCTCTCCGTTCGTTTGCGCTTCACCATTTGAGTAACGCAGAATCGCCGGCCCGGAAAGCCCGGAGGTGGTGCAAGAAGATAGAGAAGGAGCGGTAGTCTACGTACGATAACAATTCCTCGTCTCCTCATGCAATACATCGAAGAAGTCAGGGTCGTTGATATACGGCATATACTCATTCTGGTATCTGCAGTCAGCCTAAGCACATCGTGCGTCTTCCAATTCTTACCGACAAACGAAATGGATCAAACCCGGTGCAGAAAACGGAATAAATAGATAATTAAATAAGAAAGGATTCTCATATATACCGAGTTCAGCTTGAAGGACCGCGGCGGGAGCCTGCGGAGCTCGACAAGCAGCTCGAAAAGACGCACATGCTGGGCGCTGTCGTGGCGGAGCAGCGGGGCCAGCTCGAAGATGAGGTTGTACACGAGGTGGACGAAGTCGGCGAGCCCCTCGTCGCCGGCGTGCTTGAGCATGGAGCGCTGCGGCAGCCAGCCCCTCGCGAAGGCGCCGTCGATGGCGCGGGCGGCGTCGCGGGCGGCGTGCACGGCGTGGGAGCGCAGCAGGTCGCGGAAGATGGCCATGAAGGCGCCGTCGACCGGATCGAACCGCCGGTTCCGCTCCGTCTCCAGGTAGGCGACCCAAGTGGACTCTCCCTGTCCATCATCGTAGCCACCGTCCTCAGTATGCGTGGTAGTGGTGGTTTGCTTCTGCTGCTGCTGCAATTTGTGCAGCTGCTGTTGCAGATCGTCGACGGCAGTATGGTGACAGTCGGGCTTGGACTGGGTATCAATGTCCATTGCGCCGGCCCTTCATAAAAAGTGGCTGCAGGTTGAACTATGTTGCAATATGTATGCCGGAATCCTATGAACTGTATACTACGACAGATATAGTAAAGGGCGACCGAGACTCCGAGAGTATAGGTTTCAATTGCAGGGATAGTAGCTGTACCAAAGAAAGAGCCGGGCGACAATCAATCCTTTCCAATGGACCGGTAATAAGTATTGGGATGACAAATCCGGGGTAATTGGAATACATGGATTCGGACGGACTTCGTTTCGCGACCAACCCACTCGGATTCCAACTGATTATGATAGAAGGGCGCGAGTCGGGGGTTGGAATTGTTCTGTCTTACGTTTCTCTCATCTTCCTCGCTCTCTCGCACTCTTTCTATTCTCGGCTGCTGTCCGGATTCTTTCTTTTTTTTTTTTTTTTGGTTGGTCACTTAATGTAAGTATGTATGTTCTTTCCCGTCAGTGGACCGACTGAGACATTTCCCGTCAAGTCCGTCGAGATATATAATTGAAAAGAGAGGAGAAATGGTCCTTGGCGATCAAAATCGACGATAATCGGACGATTTCGGACGACACTTGGGAAACGCCCGTTACTTCGGAGGGGAGTCACAAGAAGGGCACCACCCTCGGGCTACCTAAGTATATATACTACCTACATATTATTTGTGCTTTCATACGCAAAGAAGTACACGCCAACGCATCCTTCTCCCTACGCCACTCGTCGGCGACAAGCAATGTAAGACCCGGCCTTTGATCGGAGGGGAGAAACATGCTGGCAGCTGCCTTTCTCCATCGGGCATTTTTGTCATCACGCAGCCGGCGCATTTTCTGAGCTATCCGACCGCCGAATCCAGCTTGCCGTTTTTCTTTTCCTTCTTCTTTTGTCACGTCTATTTCCATCATGTACCCAGGCTGGCATTCAATTCGAGGAAGCTTTTTAGACTCTCTCTTTACCCAGCAAGCTGTCAACATATATTACTTACAACTACAAACAAAGGCTCGATGGATGCCCTTGCCTCCTGTAGCAATGTAGATCCTAGAGATGCCAAAGATACCCATGCACCATGGTCTTTGTTCGCCTTTCCAGGTTGAAAAAAGAAAAAACAATGCGAAGCTGAAAGCTCGGCTCGCGGGCCCCCATGCTTTCGTTCTCACGTTGATTGGCTTGATGCTACGCTCGCAACATCCTACCCTGCCAAGCTCGGCCACGAATAGGTAGATGATGCCGCCGAACAGGTGACCACTAGGTATTCCTTCAGCCTTATTTGCGGCAAAATGTTCGGGGCAATTGGGATGGATTAAAATGCTGCGGCCGAGCCATGATGTGCCGCTATATTCGAACAATACACAAGAGGCATAGACATAATGTCTAATTGTTAACTCCTTGGTTTGAGATACTGGATCCTGCCTTTCAATCCTGCCGGGCAGGCTGTGTCTCTATGCTTGCCATATACTTAGCTATATAGCCCGAGCCTGCCAACAGCTTCTGTCTAAACCCGGCGAATCATAGCGTATTAATCACCCCTAGAACAATGCACCCGACACGTGTAGGCGAGCGTCAACGGTAGATAGTATTAAATATCGTATCCGGCTAACTCATAGTCTTATTCCAGCTTGTTAGAGAGGCACGTATACAGAATAGCCTACAGACCTGTCGTGCTGACCCCCTAGGTGGTACTTATACGTATCCATGGTTTCCACCTTGGAAGACTATATAATAGGATTGCACCAAACATACACATGTACAGTAACGAACTTTCAGCCTTGGGTCTGGCCCGTCAAGATGCGGTCTAGGCCAGGAGAGCCAAGAAAACGCCCACCCCTTCGGAGGATCGTTAACAAACAAGTATATTAGTCTCCGACCCTTGCTCTCCGACTAAAAGAAAAGAAAAGGGGGGGGGGGGGGGGGGGGGGGGGAGCTAATAAGGAATGAATACCGAATCTGGGAAACTCGTTGACCATAGCGTGTCCTCTATACCCGAAATACACCTTACTTATGCTGACAATATTGGATATGTAATTTGTAGTAGTAGGGGTAGTCGGTATCCTCGCCGTACATTTTTGTTGGAGATTAAGAAACTCCGCCGGAGTAACTTTTTGTCTCTTATGATTCGTGCCAGATCCAGTGACCGAGAAGCGCAGGCGCCTTTGGAGACCCTATGTCAAGAATGCGTTCAAGAACATCGCAAAATGTTGCACCCCACTGGTCTCCCATGGGTTTCTGGAGTAGGGCTGCGGGCAGGCGCCTACATACATGGATACAATTGTGACAAGGGGGGCAGGGCTGACGGTGACGCCAGGGCTGGGAACACGGGCATCAGGGTGTTTGTATATTGCACGAAGCTTCACGCATTCGGATTGACGTCTCTTCAAGAATTCCCCGCAAGGACTGTATCATCATGAGTCTAGACAAAAGCTGTGCTAAGTGTCGAACGATTTAAAAGTGTGCTAACCGCAGCCATCGTTCTATGGCCCAACAGGAGACGGGAAAGCAGCAAATCGACAGCTTCTACTTGTAGTCGCTATTATTCCTTCGTAATTCCAAACACAGATGAAGACTCTGAACTCCAATGGCTCGAATCCCAATCGTAAGCCCGAAGAACGTCGTTCACTCTTTTCAAGGTATCATTTCGCAGTAGTAAAGAAATCAGAAAAATGCGAAGGCTGGTTTTGGGGGGTTCCCACTGCCCAAGTGTCTACCTGAATCGAGCTCGGCAGCGACCCATAACCTCTCCTTGGCAGACAAGTTCTGCGCTGAACTCGGATCCATCAAGAGTCAGATAAATGTCAAAGTAGACTCGGTAGAATGTTCCCTGAGGGGTATCCATGCGCTCGAAATCCTTCTCGAGGTTCTTGCGAGACAGATCCGAGGTGAGCGTGACCACTTCCTTGATGCCTACATTTCTAGTTAGTCGTGTTGTCCAAACGATGGGTGGTTCAAATTGACTTACGAGGATCCTTAGTATACTCTGGGCAAACATCGTCATCACAAGCATAGAGAATATCTTCGTACATCAGAGTAGCACCCGGCGCCACTTGGCGGAAGAAGGAGACCTTGACAGGCTCGCCAATCTTGACTTTTTGGCCCTTCTGGACGAAGATCTGTCTGGTGAACTTGCAGCGATCCTTGCCGTCGAGAGATGGCACACGGTAGGCCTCGGGGTGGTAGCCCTCCTTAAAGGGTTGCAGAGTGGCCATAAGATAATGACGGCGGGCAACACGATGCGTGACAACACGCTCGGTAATACCGGCGGTCACCGCACCCTTGACGATAGCGGCGACCGAGTCCATGGGTCGGACAACCTTGGCCTGGAACTGAGGTGGCACATGTAGCTTGATTTGCTGGAAGAGGTACTCGGATGCACCGAACCCACCGACAACCAGGATGTTTTGCAGCGTCCTGTTCTGGGCCTGAATAGCGATGATTTGGTTTCGCACAAGTTCCAGAATGCGGTTCACGACAGGTTCGAAGCACTGCAAGATTTCCTCGTTGGTAAAGGTCATATAGCCTTCTTCGATACCAGCCTCGGGGAATTCAGCCTCGATACCAACATCAACAGCCCACTTCTGGCCGTTGTTGCGGAAATCGGCTTTAATACGGTTCTCGAAGTCCATAATACACTTGGCGTAGACCCGGCCAGCGGTTTTGGAGCCATCGGGAAGCTTCATCTTCCGGATCTTGGTTCTCAGGATATTGCTGAAGTTCCTGTTGAGTGCAGTAGAACCGCAAGAATCGCCGGATCCCGCTGTGCATTCTGCTACTGTGAAGGGGTTTTCATCCTCAACTTCGTAGGCGATCAAATCGACAGTGCCGCCACCGCAATCAACAATAAGGACTGCATCATGGACCTTGATGTTGAGCAGGCCAGTCTTGGAACAGAACAGTGCTGCAGCCTCAGGCTCACTGACCAGCGTCAATCGGTTGTCGTTCTCGTCTCTTAGGAAGCCGGCCTGGATGGCAGCAGCACGAGTAGCGGCCTTGCCAGCGTCATTCCAAATGGCCGGTACCGTCAAATAGTATCGGATGTTGCGTTCCTCTCTGTTAAAGACTTCGCCCAGCGTCTTCTGCAAGGCTGCCCGCATCGCCTGCCGCAATTTGAACAGGTAGTCGGCCGCAACGTCGATCTCCGACTTTCCGGGGGGCAGAGGTGGCAGGTTAATCGGGTCGATATAGGTGTTCCCGGACAACATGAGTTGGAGCTTGAACCATTCGACCTTCTGTACACCAGGCTTGGGGTAACCGGTCGGTGCGAGAGCGTCGGCGATGTCAGGACCCCAGCCCACCACCTTTTGGTACTGGTCATAGTAAAGCACGGTAGGGATCTAGCATGATTAAGTCAGCTTTGTCTGGTTCTCAGGCAATGCGACCAATTGGGCGGCACTATACCTTTTGTTTGGTATATGAACCCGCGCCTGGCCATTCGGTGATAATGTCTTCTTTGGCTTCGTTATTGGTAGCGAAAGCGAAAGCGACACCGGAAAACGTGGTACCCTATATGATTGCATTAGTCGATGGCTTCTCAGCAAGCAACGCCATATAGTAAGGACATGAACGTACGAAATCAATTCCGACAATCAGCTGTGCCTTGCTGCGGCTGTTACCCTCAACTTCGGCAGCTGGCCGACCGAATTGCTGCATGGCTGGGCCTTGGTTCTGGGGAGGAGGAGGAGGGGGATAGCCAGTCGCACCGGCGTAGCCAGGAGGACCGCCCTGGATGCCGGGCGGGGGGCCACCGGGTTGCATCTGCATTTGAGGAGGATAGCCTTGAACGGGAGCGCCTGTGTTGATGGGTGGAGGGCCGCCGACCATCTGCGACGGGGGAGTACGAGTTGGGCCTTGGACAGATTGTGGGCTCATGCGCCCAACGGGAGGAGGAGGACCACCGGGATTGAAATTCGCAGTGTAGCTGGGAGGTCGAGGGCCAGCGCCAGGATGGTTCATGGTTTGTGGGAGACTTTGTTGCGACGACGAGGAGGCGATGGAGGGGGCGGGACCGGGACGGGGAAACTGCTGCTGGATCTGAGGGGGACCTGGTTGGCCGGTAGAATTGGCCGATGGGCCTTGACCTAAAGGTGGGGGGGTCGCGCTCGTCGGAGGTGCAGTGTTGTCTGAGGCAGATGGCGGGATGCTGGCAGTGGATTTACGTTTCCCAAACCCTAGGCCTTTAAAGCGAGAGTTCAAGGATGAACTCATAAGGGAGGACTTTCAGAGTAGAACTCCTAGGACTTCTTGAGGGGGAGGACTCGAGTAGAAAAAGAGAAGGGGGGGGGGGGAGTGCCAATGTAAGAGGGAAACTGGGTCCAGGACTTTTTCCAGCGAGCGGCAGCTAATCGTGTGTAGCTATTGATGGCTGGCAGGCTGGGTAAGGTCGGCAGCCTGGGCTTGGGTGTGGTGCGTGGGTGGTGGCAGAGTCGCCGCAACTAAGAGAGAGTGATAAAGTAAGATGTGTGGAATTGCTACCATGTTACCACCATCCGCATCCGCAGCAAACAGCTTCGCTCAACTGGCCAGTGCTGTCCTGCCCAGGAAGATTGAGACGGGGATGGTCCTTAGGCTGGCTCTGGCTGGGGGTTTCTGGGTCCTGGGTGTGGTCTGTCTTGGGTTCGTAGTGAGAGCGATATGATTTGAGGCGGCCAGGCTGACAGAGAGCGAAGGGAGGGATGGGGGGAGCCGGAAAAGGGCACACACGCACATGTACTAGGTAAGTATGTACGTATGTATTGAACGGTATGTATGCTGCATACACACCAAACACCCGAAGAGAGGGGGGTTCCCTGTGAGAAGAGGGGTGAAACTTGCGTCCCTGGTTCGTGACACCTCAGTCCGAGTGTATTGCTCGCATGAAGCAAGGTATTGTGTTACTCGTGGAGAGTGGAAGAGATG
This sequence comes from Apiospora koreana, assembly GCA_017163955.1. NCBI lineage: Eukaryota > Fungi > Ascomycota > Sordariomycetes > Amphisphaeriales > Apiosporaceae > Apiospora > Apiospora koreana. The sequence goes on from JAFHKQ010000004.1 coordinate 2,557,690, forward strand.
GACTTGAGAGCAAAAAGGGACAGAGAGGGAGAGGGAGAGTAGTCCGCTCAACGGAATGAATGCCGTAAGATTGATTCCAGCAAAGCAATGCTTGGAAATGCCAATTGAATGAAGAGACACAGTCCAAGTTGGCCTGACTTGATCAAAGAAAACTGGCTAGTGCTCACAAGCGTCTGGTCGACCGGCGGCGCTGAATCCTTCTTTCTTTGACCCTGGGCCAAAAATGCAACCAAAAAGACGCAGTTAGACGCAGAGTGAATTGCACTGCATAGAGGCGCAATCGGTACAGGTACAGTCGGTCGGTTAGTCTACGGGAAAACAAACAATGTGCGACAGGACAACTTTCATCGACTCTATTATTCTTCAACTTCCCCCTTTTCATGATGCAAAAGAGGGTGCACCTTGGTCTTGTCATTCCACCAGAGACAGCGTCAATTGTGGCAGTGAAGGACGAAAACAAAGGCAAAGAGGGAGCGGGCATGTGGGTCGGTTGCGATACGATGCCTCGATGCAAATGCCAGCAAATCCCAGGCAATCAGGTCCCTTGGTCGTTGTGGCTGATGGGAGCTGACAGCGCTAAGCAGGCAAAGAGCAAGCAAGAGCACCGGGTCGGGCAGTGCTTTTGCTTCTTAGCTTGACATTTACAATAAGGCTGAGCAACCAAAGAGGGGCGGCGCTTTGGCGGGTTGGCGGTTGGCGGGGTCTTGTTTCTCTCGAGTCGGTGCATTTGCTACACTAATATGCACAGTTCACGATTGTTTTCCAAGGACGTGAATATAGGGCTTGGCTGGAATCGGTGTAGAAGAGAGTGAGTCCGTCTCAGGCTGTGAGCAAGGAAGAGTTATGTATGTATTAGGTAAACTGACTCCATATACACACAAGCATGCACAGAAGCTGCGGCTGCCCTTACTAAAACCCCCAACTGTTGCTCCATCTTGAGGTAGGAGTATATGTACGTCTGCAAATATGTATCAATGGAAATTGCAAACAGGCAGGTGATTTCAATCCGTATGGAAATGAGAAGGATCCAGTGATTGATGTAGGGTCTTCATGGGGAAATCAGTGTTTACTACTGTAAAGGTCCTATATGCCAAGTCGCTCTTAGTTCTAGCCCACACCTGATGAGCTTACTACATGTGCGTGCGATGTGTCAGTGTTGGGGTTTCGTTTCCTCTGCCAGTCTCAACCATCTCACCGCCTCATCCGCCTTTGTCGAGATAGAGGGTGTGGGAGGTGACATAGAGATAGTTCTATGCAACTCAATAGTACCAACAGATATCAAGGACTGCCCCATAGGGATTCTGTATTTTACTGGCGTCTCCTCAAGCCAATATGCTAACATTCTTTCGAACTGCTGTGATCACCAAAGTCCTAGTTTGCAGAATCCACACCCAAGAGAGCTGAGATACTACCTACGGCCAAATGTGGGGTAGGATGTGTATTGTCTACCTATCTGGGTAGGTGCTCAATATTCCATACCTGTACTCTGTATCACATAGTATATTCGAGCTTCGCATTTGTGCAAACCTCTTTGTGGTTTTGGGTGTAGGAAACACCAGCACTCTCCGGTCACAGTTGATACGGCCAATGATTAATAGCCGATTTGAGTGGGCAGAATGGATTGATTGGTGCTCTGATAAAGACCTCCCAGGCACCAGGTGCCTACTCATGACCTCAGTTAGATAATTCGTCCCACTGCCCCGGGTCGGAGTTTTTGATGCCCAACATTGCTCAACCAACTCTTCCATCCGTACGGCGGAATGTAACAGTTCTGCCTACGAGCGAGTCCCAAAACCGCGTCCCCCCATATTCGTTTGCCCTTTCTTGGGCAGGATCGCTTTCGAACACCCACCTTCAGCTCAATCAATAAACGCAATTGTTTTAACCGTTGATCTTCCGGTGTCAATACACAATACTACCCACATTGACAGGCAAGGATGCCCGAGGATGGGCGAGGCTGGGCTGATGAGCCTCCCCCTGCCGCCCTGGTAGACGAGCGCGGCAGGCTGACAGGGGTTAGAGCTCTCCATCTAACAATTCCCACCCTCCATCCCTCCATTCCTTTACTCTTAACTGTACTAGCATGCATTGGTTGGTTGGCCCGTTTAGCAGCAGTGGGGTAGTAGAGTGAGTGGACTGCGAAGAGTATCCGAATGCCTGGAGCAGGATCACATCTATCCGGATGCTACTCCTGGCCAGTCGTCTACTCCATGTCTGAAGCGAAGGCCAAGAAGAACTCGCGTATGTTCTTTACAAGGCAACAATTACGTTGCTATCGATTAGTAGAGTATTTGTTCTCAACATGCCGCAAGTTTGAGTTACTAGCAATAAAAGCTACATACGTGTAAGCTTGGATGGCGTCTGCTGGCTTCAAACTCAACTCGAACATCTCGATATTGGACCTAGCCACGCAGTCAAACTAACGCGCCTAACCTGCCCATAGGCGAAATATGGAGTGGCGTCATCTCGCAGTCCAGGTTCGATGATGGCGTGGAATTTGCCACATGGCAAGATGGCTGCTCAGGGGAGTGGTGTACTCCCTCGGCAGCGATAGCCCCCAAACTGTCTGGCCCTACGACAGCTGTCACCGCAACTGCACGACATACCGCGAACGGGGTATTTAATCACGGTATGGGGGCGAAAGCGGTGCACTGCGGGTGATCAAGACCCGTCGGCACATGCAATGCAACTACATAGAGTGGCAACGGAGATGGACGCAACTCTCCTGATTACTTGCAACATGAACGGCATGAAGCGAGCCAGGCGCGCCTGCGACGTCGAAATTGCTCCGTTGGGGACCTCCACGAATCAAAAAAAAAAAAACCACCAGGATAGGTTCATTGCACGCATGGTTTTCGAGTGGGTAATTCAACCCGACAGGATTTTGGTTAACGCCACTCAAGGAACGAGAGTCGAGGCCGTCAAGAACCGTTAATGAGCAAAACTATCATGGTCTATCTGACTAAGATGGGCGGGCCAGCAGCATGTCGGAGTAAGCAATGCTGTTGGTCCTAGGCTTGCTCAGAACTTGCTCAAACCATACACGACCAGACAGTAGATATCACTTCTCTGCGAAGTATCACAGTGTGCAGGAGTGACAACGAGTCAAGAGTTATAAAACTTCGTAAGGAATTGCAGGACTTAGTAGGTATAATTGTTATACAGCAATGAATGACCTCCTTAACCGGAACGCCTCTTACTCTCTCGGTAGTACCACATCTATTACCTCTTACCACCTCAGCAGTTTTTATCGTGTGCCTGGCTAATCCCAACTCCTCTAGGTACCTTGCTCCTTCTTGTGGAACAAGCAAACCTCTCTCATGCAGTCGATACCGCGCATCTCAGCACTGATGGCATGCCGGGTCCCGTCGCCCTGGAGCTTGTCGTCAAGAAGCTCGTAGATAAACTTGCTCATGGTGTGCTTGTTCGGGTCCTTGCCGCCGGTAGTATCGCCGCCGTAGGCCTGCATGAAGGACGTCTGGAGGTCCTCGACAAAGTACATGCCACCCGGCTTAACGATCTTCCACAGCGTCTCCAGTGACACCTGCTGCTGGTTCATCGTGTGTCCGCCGTCGTCGATGATGATGTCAAAGTCGCCCCCGGTCTCGTCGATGAACTTCTGCAGGAACACCTTGTCCGCCTGGTCACCGGCATAGATGGTCGCACCCGTTGTCTCCGCTGCCCACTTATCCGCGCACGCGGCGTCGTACTCCATGTAATACAGGTCGACGTTGGGGAAATATTCCAGCCAGGTGTAGTAGGACTTGCCCGGGCCGTACCGCTGTTTTTCTCCAGCCTTAGTGTGATGTTCTTTGTATTACCTGGAAAAGGGAAGATAATGGGAATGATACTTACCATATCGCAACCAAGACCAATCTCGAGCATCTTCAACCTCTGGTTGCGGATGGCAGGGAAGTACTTGTCGTACATCAGCCAGTAGTGATGGTCCGTCACCTTGTCTGTTCCGTGCTTCAAGGCGATCTCGTGGAAACTCGGGGCGTCGCTAAATCAATCATGATGTGTGAGTGCGTCTGCTTTCTGAGGGGTCTGACACGGGCATATTATTCTTACCTCTTCACGAACGGCGTTCCGGGGGCTACAACCCCATGGCCCTCAGGCTCTAGGGTGGCGCTTGGGATGGTGTTGCTGTTGCCGCTGCTTGCACTGCCCTTGCTAGCATGCCATGCATTGTTCAATGTCTCCCTGACTTGATCGTGCTGGTGCGCAATGCCAATGAAGAGTAAGATCGCAGCGGCTGCGAGCAGCATATAATGCACTCTCGAGGCAGCCATGCTGAAATATCTGGAGATAGCAGGGAGAATGCGCAATGAATTATGTGCACTAAAAGCTTGTTGCAATAGTGGACGGAAAAGGAGTGGAAGAAGGAGAAGGAAGAAAAGGGAGGTAAAGAGCGGAAGGCCTGTGAATGACAGCACACAGTACCACACACTCAGCTTACGAGGGCCTCAGCTGATGAAGATGGGAATATTCGAGATATGTTACCTGAGTTACTCAAGTTAGATTACCCCTTGATAAAGGAGGCAGAGATGCAAAGAATGGACAGACAATGTCTCAACACCAGTGCTACCGGAATATCCCTAGGTCCAACAACCAGGGGCTAGACAGCGCCACTATTGAAATAGAAAATTGTGCCCCCTTTGAAATTGAATGCAAACCAACAGTACACGTCTGTTCAATCTAAAAAAAAACTCCATCCATTCACCGGAAGAACTTATCGCACTTTGACGGAGAAAGACCGGGATTGAGAGGCTGTGACTCGGGGTATCTCACCCTTGGCAACCTCCGGAGTGGACACGCCAGCCGTGCCGTATTCTAATTAGGGAAGGGATGTCCATATACGGTCAACAGTTATGGATGGAAACATCAAATGGGTCAGTTGACGCCCCAAAAATGCGTTGTTGGCCCATTGCAGAGCCGCAGCAGGAATGTGGACAGTCGTCCAACTGAGCTCATGGCATAATCTGGAGATGAGAAATGCGTCTGACAGGACACCCTCGCACTGGTAGTGAGACAAATCAAAATGTCTATCAGAAGAAGAACAAGCCTTGTGCGAGATGATGGTGGCGCTAACTCCGTCGAGTCTCCTGAGTGGGTGAATCCAGCCGGATATTCAATGTTGATAGAGGACGAGGGATGATCAAGTCTGTGTCATATTTAGTTGTTCCTTGTACTTTTCTTTTTTCCATCTACAATACTTTCCTGGCTCTGTCCTGTATACACTACGGGAATCGAGAAAAGCCAACTTTGTCCTCCCCTTTGATCGCTCGCTCGTTGCCGCCACTATCAAGATGGACTTTTACCAGCTGAACTTGGCTGTCTTCGTGGCCACCAACGGCTATTTGCTATACCGGCAGTATAATAGCAGCAGCAACAGGAATAAGAAGGAGGACATTGACCTGTCACTAACCAGCTCAACCGACCTCGAGACTGCAGAGAAGGGACCGGATGGTGGAGCTGCGCGACGATTCCAGTTCAACTTCTTCTTGCCATATGCGCTCGCCGTAGCAGCAGACTGGCTTCAGGTATGCACAGCGCCTGGTGGTGATCGGATAGGGAGGAGGAAGGGCCTCTTTCCTCCAGAGGGTGTTATGGGCCGGCTGCTGACTTCTGTGTCGACAGGGCCCCCATATCTACGCCATCTACAAATACGAGAAAAATTTACCCGAGAAGATGGTCGCAGCTCTATATGCTGCCGGCTTCGTATCGGGAGGCATTAGCGCCTCCTTCGCGGGCGGACTGGCTGATAGATTTGGGCGGAAACGAGCGTGTCTCTGTGAGTGGCTGTACCCTTTCTGACACCGTATCTTGGGCTGGCTCATGTTCACGTAAAGCTGGCAAATCAGCGCGGGAGCAAACTGTCACAAGGCGTCGGGTCGCTGATGTCGTAAGATGAGAATTGATGCTGACTCAAAGTGTAACACACCAGTGTACTGCGGCTTGTACATCGTCACCTGCCTGACCATGCTGAGCGACAGCTTGCTCGTGCTGTTCTTCGGGCGTCTCACCGGCGGCGTCTCGACGACGTTGCTATTCAGTGTGTTCGAGGCCTGGATGATCTCGACGTACCATGAGCAAGGTCTGCATGCGAGCGGCCTCGAACTCAGCACCGTATTCGGCAACATGACGACGCTGAGCTGCGTGGTCGCCATTGTTTCAGGAGTATTTGGCGATGTCCTCGTCACGTATTCTGGAACGCGTACCTGGCCGTTCATGGCGGCCTGCCTGTGCTGCGTTGGCGCGGCTTATCTGATCTCGAAGATCTGGGTATGGAAAAACAGAGAACCCCTGACCAAGCCACTACGGAGTCTGACGTGTGTTTTTTAGAACGAGAATTTCGGAGAGCGATCGTCAGAGCAGACTTCGTTACAGGACCTGAAGAGCGGCCTTTCGGCCATTCTAGGCGACGCCAAGATCCTGTCTCTGGGCATCACTTCGTGCGTTTTCGAAGGCACCATGTACCTGTTCATCTTCTTCTGGTCTGCGGCCCTCAAGAGTGCCCGCTCGCAGACGGGGTCCACCGACGACCTGCCGTTCGGGCTCATCTTCTCGAGCTTCATGTGCGCCATGATGACGGGATCGGCCATCTTCACGCTGCAGACATCGACCAAGACGGTGCAGAGCACGACCGGCACGCTCATGACGGTGACGCTGGCCGTGGCCTGCTGCCTGTCGCTGGCCGCGATGCTGCAGCACGAACGCCTCCTCTTCTGGGCCCTGTGCTTGCTGGAGGGCTGCATCGGCGCCTACTTCCCTAGTATGGCGCACCTCAAGAGCGAGCTGATCGAGGACGGAATTCGCGGTCGTGTCTACAGCATCTTGCGGTTCCCACTCAACGTGTTCGTGGTGGTCGCTCATAGCTTGGACGTCGAAGGTAAGCAACCCCCACACCAGGCCCCTTATCCCTTACACAAGAATTTGGCGGTGGCAATAATTGCTAGCTACTTAATCCATCATGCTGTGTGACTGACAACTAGTGAACAGGCGATGCGCACCGAAACCACGTGTTTCTTACTTGTGCATCATTGCTGCTGGTGGCTTTTCTTGTATCTCGGCGTTACCTTGTGTAGTAGGTGCAGTATGTCTTGAAGAAATAAGACCCAGAATCTAGGCCCAAAAAGCGAATTGTTTTGATGTAAGTAGAGATAGTACAGACACTATAGTAAATGCATTCGTTATTGCATGTTTCTTTCTGAAGGCTCAAGAGCTGAATGCGGGACCGACGTTGGCCATGGGAAGGGAGGGACATGCCAGAAAAGCTATCGACGAAACAGGAAATCTGGTAAAGAGAAGAGCTGACGATGTTGTGCATCGCTCGTTTAGCATGATTGAATGCCGCATACCTAATCTGCTCCCTTATGGTTGTAATTATCCAAACTAGTTGGAGTAATCTCTGAAGACCAAGAAGGACTGGCATCCAGCGCACCATATGCAGCAGCGTGCCATGTGCCTGCGGCTTAGAATAGGCAGCCTAGACTTAAGTACCTGAAGTGGACACGGCAAACAGTTGAACGTGTTATTCTATTGGACAGACAAGTTGCCGGCGTGCCTATAGAACTAACTGACCTATAGTAAGTATAATGATCGACAAAAGAACTCTGCTACTGGAATATACCCGATTGAACAAATGCGTTGGGAACGATGTCGTAGAGAAAAGGTAAGCGGTCTCGTCGATCGATCCGTTCCGTCGACGGCATCTCATCTTTGCCTACTAGAGCCAGACCCGCAGCTGTCACTGCCAACCAGAGAGGCGCACGATGCGCCAACGAATCGTCCAAAGTGCAATAGGATAATAATATCGTAAAGTTTCCCACCAGCGATGGGGCTTTTCTCCTATCCTGCATGGAATCCAGAAATTTCTGATAATCTGCCCATTTTGCGTTCGAGGTTCCGAAGAGCCTCCTTTAATTACAGTGTGTATTCCCACATGCAGCAGCTTATATCAACTGACCGACTAATTGTTGTAAATGTCGAGCAAGGTAAAGTATGTATTCATCGTGACCATTGCCTTCCTGTGTCTTCCAAGTTCCTTCAACTCATCAATCCCCTGTGTGGCTGGCCTGATCCGACTTGGCATAGTCCCCCTCGTTCCCCCACCTCTGCCACCTTCTCAACCCGTTTCGTTCACCGTCATCGTGGCCACTTCTTCTTCCCCAGTCTGTGTGTTCTGATGACCAACTCTTTGATCCTAGATTCACTTTCCCCCCGAACCATTCCTCAGTCCAGGTCCCTTTCGCCCTTTGGTCATTTTGTTTCATAGAATGATGTATCGTTAAGTCTTTCGATTCTTGCTTGAACCCATCAGCGTGCTCGCGTGCATCGTTTGACATCTCACGATCCAACTCCGACTTACAAACCCCCGGGAAGCCGCTTACCGATTCGGTTCTCCTGCTCATTGCGATTCATCCCGAGGCCTGCCTGGTCAACCTAGGTTAAGGATCGTGAAGTTGACATTGTCACCTGCATTTTGAAACTAGTGCGGAACGATTCTCTCCTCATAATCTAGGAACTAGTGATTCGGGCTCGAGCGGAGTAACGTATCCTTTCATTTTCAGGAGCCCATCGAAATATTTTTGAGAAGCACGAGTGCTCCAAGACTCCAAGTCACGGGTCCGCCAGCCAGCTCAGCACGACTCGGCCATCGGCATTACTATACCCAACCGCTTACTACCTCCTTACTCATGTTGAAACCCCAATAATTGCTTGCGCCTTGCACACTGGGGAACTCTGGGGTTTTCTTTCCAGAAGGGACATACGATCGCAGTCAAGATCAAACAGGCAAGGCAGGTGGAGGAAATCGAGGAAATCGCCTCGACTTCCAACCCAGCTCGTCGGGCTGCCCGAGTACCTACGACATCTGGACAACATCTGCATGCCGCGGTGCAGCAATCACTTTACTTGGTCACTTTGGAGCGTCAGTACGTACCCAATCTTGGCCCACGAACTTTTTTTCTCGTGCCAGGTGGATCGAATGACCTCATCTCAGCTCCGCTGAGACTCGACAGACTCGACTCCGGCTTAATTATCGAGCGCAGAAGGGCCGTTTAAGGGGAAAAGCCTAAGAAGCGCGACCGTTCATTGGCTGCAGCCGTTATAGGCCTAGGCAAGTTCGGCTGCGTGTCCTGGACTGTCCTGGACAGGCATTGGCCCCCTTGCAGAGACCTGCAGGCCTGCACGAGGAAACGAGGAAGACTGAAAGCCAAGCTGCAAGCAAGCCCGCCATCCCACCATCCACAAGTCTGGGACACCTCCGATATCCCCACTGGAGAAGAGAGAGAGGCAGAGAGGAGCCCCGCGATTCTCCCTGGTGGCCCTGCACACGCCCTGCACACGCCCTGCACCCTGGTCCCTCCCTCATTCAACCCCCCCCCCCCCCGTCGTCAAGCTGTCGTCCCAACGCTGGCGAGGCGCCGAATGGCGCGACAACCCTCGTACTCGAGCCGGTTGTGACACCAAGAGCTCCGAAATTACTCCTCAGAAGGAGAAGGAGAAGGCCCGACCAGGCAAGCTGGCAAGCCAGAGCTCTCTGCGATTTATTCACTTCTTTTCCTTGGCCTTCCTGATTCTAGTCCTGGTAAGCCCGTCTAAGCCCGTCACTCAGTCCACGATCACACGAGTTATTTTCTTGTTCCTTCCATGCTGCCCCTCTACTCGGGCTTCTAGCTCCAGGGCAACCCGACTTTTGTTGCTCCACGCTCCACACCCCGCATCAGCTTTCGTCACACACACATCGCCCAGCATATCATAGAGAATGAAGTATTTGAAGTGCTGACTTGTACCCCTCCATACTTAAAAGGTCGTCCAGCTCTTCCTCACTGACGCCAAGTCTCATTATTCACGCATATTTACCTCACAGCCTTTTAACCCAACTACTTATTCTCCTCCAGCAGTCGTTCAAGAGCCCATCTGCGAAACTCCTCAACCATTTCCCACTGCCCCTCCCATATCCAGACCACGCACCATGGCGCTTGTCGAGGAGACGAAGCGCGTCACGGCGCAGTTCGATTACACAGATGCAGATGTGAACAAAGGCGTACAGGAATTCCTGCGCCAGATGAGTAAGTGATACATGTATGCTGTTGCTCGTGTGCTGCCTCGCTCACATGGCTCTTCTTTTTTTTAGATGAGGGGTTAGAAAATGATGGGACCAGCATGAGCCAGATTCCGACCTACGTCACCGGTGTTCCCAATGGCACCGAGAAGGTGAGCTTGCAACCAAAAATCTAACACAAAACGTTCAGCCTCACTGATTAAACTATCTAGGGCCTATACTTGGCAGTTGATCTAGGTGGCACAAACTTCCGAGTATGCTCAATTCACCTCAATGGCGACACAACCTTCAACCTCATCTACAACAAAGTTGCCATTCCTAAGGAGCTTATGACGGCAAACAAGGCAGAGGATCTGTTCGGTTTCCTTGCCAAGCAGATCGAAGAATTCCTGAGGGCACACCACGAGGATTACTTCGAGACGCGTGTTCGCCGCCGGAACACAGTGAGCACCCCCGAGGGTTTCAAGGACGAACACATCTTCCGACTAGGCTTCACCTTCAGCTTCCCCGTCCAGCAAAGTGGCATTAATAAGGGCACCCTGATTCGATGGACGAAGGGATTCGACATTCCGGACGCTATTGGCAAGGATGTTTGCGCCCTCCTGCAGACCGAGCTAGATAAGCTGCACCTCCCTGTCAGGGTAGCGGCTTTGGTCAACGATACGGTGGGCACTCTCATGGCTCGCTCATACACATCGCCGGGCAAGTCGAGCACTCTGCTAGGCGCCATTTTTGGTACCGGTACAAACGGCGCCTACGTCGAAAAGGTCGGAAACATCAAGAAGCCCATCGTGGGCGACTATGACAAGACGACAGGCGACATGGTTGTCAACACGGAATGGGGCTCTTTCGACAACCAGTTGAATGTCCTCCCCAACACATCTTATGATATCTTCCTCGACCAGAAGAGCGTCAATCCCGGATTCCAGATGTTCGAGAAGCGAGTCTCGGGAATGTTCTTGGGCGAGATTGTGCGTCTTGTGGTGGTGCAAATGCTCGAGAACCCCAGCATTTCGCTGTTCAAGGATGAGAACTCCAGCCAAAACGACTGGAAGTCCACCACCACCATTGGCCCCGACTCGACGATTCGGGAGCAGTGGGGTCTCGACAGCTCTATCCTCTCTATCGCAGGATCAGATACCACCCCTGACCTCGTGACGCTGCGTCAGGAGCTGGAGAAGGAGCTCAAGGTATACGCGGCTTCACTAGAAGATGCGCGTGCCTTCAAGGACGTTGCCTACGCAGTCGGACGTCGTGCCGCACGATTGTCAGCAGTTGCCATCGGTGCCATTGTGATGCAGAGCGGTCTGCTTAAGGACGGCACCGACGAGCCTATCGATATCGGTGTGGACGGAAGCCTTGTGGAGCACTACCCGTACTTTCGCGATATGATCTACGAAGCTTTCAATGTCATTGACGGCATTGGCCCCGAGGGCGCCAAGAGAATTCGCATCGGTATCGCCAAGGATGGCAGTGGTGTGGGCGCCGCCCTCATTGCCCTCGTTGCTGCCGGCATGGAGAAGAACACGGGCGGCATCCTGGCCAGCATCGCCGAGAAAGTGTCGTCGGTGATGCCCAGCTTCGGCAGCATGTCGACGGTGTCCTAGAAGAACCCTTTCGACGTTACTGAACACGAACTGGAAAGCTGTGTAGGCGAACAGGAACAAGCGCGTTTGAAAGACGCTTGATGAAATTCATGAACCGAAGCTGGTAACAAGCACACGGATACGGAGTTCTGGGGTCTGTCAAGAGATATTTTGCTCTTTGTGATATACTGGCGAAGGACGGAAAGGGTACAAGAGTTCGGATAAGGTCCTCATCTACATACAACCTGCATATTCTTACAAAATTAAGAATCATTATCATCGTCTCTTTGTTCTTGTATGTTTTCAGCTGTTAAAGATGAAGTTTTCAATACAAGCTTAGATATACAAGGCCTAGAATTAGGACGCTGACCGATCACGGCACATTAGCCCTCTCTGTATAATGCTATTGTCATCTATAGGCTTTTATTTCCAGTATATTGGATTGGTCGTGAATATTGTAAAAAAAAAAACCTCTAGTAGTACCTCAACAATACTGCCTCCTTTTTTTTATATCTACCTATAATATCTCCAGGTCGTCATCCTCGAATGAAGAGGCAGATCAGCACTTGATCCGACAAAGATTAACCTAAACAGTCGTGTATGTATATGTAACATTGGGTCTGCAGTATAACCGCCCCCTCTATTGCACACTACTACAACTGCTACTATTTGGCTCCGAATGCAGCGGCCGGGTAAGCCCGATCCCGCTTTTTTCGCATGGTCGAGCTACTCCGGGAGCTGGCAGCCGAGCTCACGCCACTGCTGATGGGCACGGCCAGGGTCCGCGACATCTCGGCCGGCAGGTCGTTCCATTCGGTCTCGGGCCGCGCGTTCTGAAAGGATTGGCCGGACGCCGAGTTAGGGTTCGGGCCGGGTCTCGGTGGACCGCCCATAGGGGAAGGAGGAGGGGGTAGACCAGGGGACGGTAGCGGTGATGCGCTCGTGAAGCTCACCACAGCTGGCGTTGTCTTTGAAGAGGCGGTCTCGCTCCCATTCGCCATCTGGCCATTGCCGCTGTTTTGTTGCTGCTGTTGTAAGGTGTCCAGCACGCCGCCAGGACCCCCGCCGATCTCGCGCCGCACGATCCAGGCGTCGTTGGGCGTGAGCATGCGGTAGTAGGCGTCGACGGGCGGGTCGATGCGAGTAAAACCACGCGCGACATACCAGGCCATGCCCTCGGCGTTCTGGGTCCAGACGTGGGCGCAGACGGTGCGGCAGGCCCAGCGCGAGTCGCGCGACGCGAGGCCCGAGACCTCGTTGAGCAGGGCGCCCGCGAGGCCCAGGCGCCGGTACGGCTCGTTGAGCACCAGCGACTGGATGTAGAGGGCGTTTTGGATCGCGTCGACAAAGGGCTCGTCCGGCCGCGGTTGGTAGAGCCGCTCGGGCCGGCAGACGAGGCCGCCAATCACGGTGGGCCTGTCGTCGTTGTTGTCGTCGGTCCAGAGGAGCACGCGCGAGAATGCACCCGACGAGTCCGGGTCAGACAGGGCGGCGTAGAAGGAGTCGGAGTACCGCACGGGCAGCAGGCGGGCGGTGATGCGGCGCAGGGATGGGATGTGCGACGGGAGGATCGGCGAGATGGTGATGCTGGGGTGGTGCGTCGGCTTCGCTCCGGGGATGGCGACTGGTGATAGTACCGGATCGGCTGCTGCTACAGGCTCTGGAGACGGTTGACTACTCTTCTGGACGGCATATTGCTGCTGTTGTCGCGACTGCAGTGGCTGTTGGGAGGTTGTTTGTGGTGCTGCTTGCGGTGCTGCTGCTGCGGATGGAGGGGCAGCGTACGTGGGCTGTTTGGGCTGGAAGAAAGACCGGATCGACGACTGCCCGCCATTGTGCGAAGGGAGCGACATTGCTTGTACGTAAACAAACGAGGAGGGAGAGCTGAACGAGTGGCAGCTCAAGAAAAAAAAACAGGTCGGACAAGAAAGAGAAGAGGAGAAGGCTACCGAAAAAGGTAGGTGACCAGGAGGAGTACAGGCATATGCAGCATTAACTTTTTAGAAAAGAAGTTCCAGATAGAAGGAGAGGTGCCCTGATTGGTTTTAGCTTGATCGTGAGAGTGGCATGGCATGGCATGCATCCTTGGCTTGCGCGGCTTGAGTCGCTGGCTGGCTCGGGTCTAGGCCTCGTGGGGTCGGCGCGTTGGTCGCCCCATCGTTCGCAGAAAATAGGCCTCTTTGGACGGAGCTATCCGGTTGCGTAGGCGGGAGGCGGTAGGCGGTAGGCGGTAGGCTCATTCCTCCCGAAGCTCCAGTCCAGCTTCAGCAATTGATATACACCTACGGAGTATACTTATGATACTGTCACTGTGATCCTTCGAAACAGGACGGGAGTTTGATAAACTTGACTTGATACATCTTGATAGTGTTGGAAGCTTACGAGATGCATAGACGGCATAACTGACTGGTTGGTGAAACCGTACAGTACTCTTTTACCACTGTATTGAGTCGTTCGTTTGAGGTGGCTACGTGTCCGCTCTATTGCAATGTGCGGCGATCTTTCGTCACTTATACTCTTTGAGTGATGCCTTGACGCAATAGGTACAAGACCAGCAAACCTCAGCAGTTAGGGGCGTTCTTGGAGAGAGAGAGAGAGAGAGAGAGAGAGAGAGAGAGAGAGAGAGAGAGATTATATCCTGATTCTTCTGATTGTATATATGCAATGACCACAGTTGAGGCTGTGGCAGCTTTCCTGCGACATACCTACCTCACACGTGAACAAGATGTCAGATTTCTACAAACGTGTAATGCCACATATATCTGCTGTAGTAGTTGTGGGAGAATGAAGCGGCTTAGAGTATAGGTATAATTCGTATAATGCATCCCCTATGCGATTGTTCTCATAGCAAGTCTCTGGTTAATTCCTCACGATTGTACGGGATGAGCAATGTATTCGTCTTAAGAGGCAGGCTGCCAATATTCTGATTGTCTCTATTCTTTTTGCTCAGAGCATGCAGATCGTCCGTTTGTTCTTCGGGCTCACGAGAAGGGTTTTAGGTTTTTTCTGATGCCAATTTCCCAATGTCAGCAGCCTGTCAGCGAAATCCCGATTAATCAATCGCTACAACAATCAGCTCCTACCAACCACTTACCCAACTACACTTACAATACCAAAATCGATGATGATGATACAGGCCGCCTAAAACTTCAACCCAGCTCGCGACATTAGTGGGAACAACTTACATAACCCATCGGTTCATCCTGACTTACTGTTTCGACCGACTAATTCGAGCAGCGACCCCCAGCCAGCACCACGTTTGACCCTTGCGCGCGCCAAAGTAGAAGAGCGAGTTACCGTGCTCTTTCTCGCATCTAACCTGCTCCCAACCTAATCTTGTCACGTCACTTGACAGCGGACCCCAGAGTCCAACAAATGTTCTCAGAATAGCAACCTCCAGTCCTACTTGGTTTTTCTGACAGGGGCCATCGTTTCTGCTGTTCTGCACTCCAGATCAGTCCCATTCATTCTCTTTGCTAGCAGCAGCAAGCAGCTCTGGTCATCGATCCCGTCTGTGCTGCGTGCTGAGACTGAGCCTCAAGGTTAGGCCAACTGCTTTTACATTACATCCTACCTAATTCAGCCCTTCCCCCGGTAAGACTCTCACAAGTTGGCGTTATCGATTGGATTGGTTGGTTGACGCGGAATTAAGGAAAACCTTCCCGGCTCAAAACCCAGGCTTGGAAATCTTCATTGAATTCAATCCCCCCCAACCGATCACTTCATTTCATCGACAGGCGGTCCTTTGGCACAACCTGGCTATCTGTCGCAAAAATGTCGTCGTCGTCCAACACCGGCAAGGCTGGCGTCATCAAGGCCGCTGATGATGCCGGCAGCATGGACAAGCTCGTAAGTTATTCCCTTCATTTCACATTACTTAATAACCTTCGTTCCAAACTACCTGCCTCCACGCATTTGCCCACCATTTGTCCTACCTGCAACCTAATCCTACCACTCGACTGTCTGCCTTGCACATGGCCCCACGGCATCACCCGCACTACACAGACACGCCCACGCGCGCGCACTCTTCTCTCAAGGGACAAGGCTGAATGACGAAACTGTCGCTAACCACTTGCGACTACCATCTAGACACACACTGTCCTTGATGATTTATTATACAACATCGTTCATGATTTGTTGATCAAGGTACATCGAGACGAGAAGGTTGCCCGTGCCGCGACAGCTGCTATCCGTGTCGAGAAGCTGGCTTCCGACGCCTCAGACTCATCACTTACTACCGAGTCAAGACCCGACATCAAGGCAGAGACGGATGCTGCAGTCTACGATGAGGGTAGAACACTGCTCAAGGGCAACCCGTTGGAGACGACCAAGGATATCCTCTGCCCGAGATGCCACCTACCCCGTCTCCTGTACCCGACTGATGGAAGGGGAGCGAGAAAGCCGGATCCCAGCATAATATACTGCAAGAAGCACCCCTACATCGACAAGCCTGGTTACGATATATACGGCCAGACTTGGGTCGCCCAAGGTCCAGGCAGGGGCAAAAAGAAGAAGGACATGGAGAAGAAGGTCGAGACCACACCCCAAGACACACCCGGCGCAACCCCGACGCCCGAGGAGGGAGGCGGGGGCAAGGGAGGTGCTGCATCGCGGCCACCGAACGTACTCTCATTCCCGTCGGCCACTTGCGTCAAGTGCAAGCGCTGCATCCTGGTCACACGATTGAACAACCACATGGGATCTTGTATCGGAAACAGCGGTCGCAATGCCAGCCGTGCAGCTGCGCAGAAGATCAGCAACGGAAGCAGTAATGGTAACCACAATGGAAGTCAGGGTGACGGCACACCCCCGAACAGCCAGAAAGGTACCCCGTTGCCTGGATCACGAGCCAGCAGTCCTAAGAAGCGCGATAGCGACGACGTGGAAGACGACGACGATACAGACAACGATTCCCACAAGAAGAAGAAGCTTAAGCCCAGCGCTGCAAACCCGACCAAGAAAGTCATTTTGAAGACGAAGGGAGGCAGTGGCCCTGGACTGAAAAAGGAGAAGGTGAAGACCAGTTCTCTGCTGAGCGTTGAGCAGAAAGTCGACGACGACGATGCCGAGGGTTCAACCGTGGAAGTCGCGCCTAAGAAGAAGATCAACAAGTCGGCCAGCCCGGCCAAGAAGCTCAAACTTGGCGTCTCGAAGCCGTTGCTCTCATCACCCGGCACTACCAAAAATGGCAAAACAGCGAAGAGCAACGGAGCTGGCCATGGAGGTGGTGACGATGGCGAGAGCGAGAGCTCAGGTACCCTATCCTCGCCGCCTGTTGTATAGTACGACTTGCACCCTCCACATCATTAATCTTTTCCCGAACGTCTCGGCAGTTGCACGTCTACGTGACACAACGATGCCATTACTTTCGACCACAAACTACAACTGTGTATTACGCGACATTCTGCATGAATTTGGGGTTCAGGGGTTTGTTGCTTTCGACTGCCATGTTATGCCGGCAGTCATTCGGTTGGGCATACCTTTTGCATCATGGAAAAACGGCGTTTTGAGACGAGAACTCATCATCAACACTTCAGCGTGTATTATAAAGGCGTCATTGCACATATGTAACATCCAAGATCAGCCACTACAGTCTAGTCCCCAAAAAGAAAGGGAAGAGCTCTAGCGATGCTTTTCAAAATTGAATATCCTTTTTTTGATGTGACCGTTCCTTTGGCGTGGCCTGGAACGTGACACATTCCTCTCTACATAATACTCCAAACGCCGGCTTATGGTGATTAAAATTGTAGCTCTCCAAAGTATACCTAGATGGCCAAACGTCAATTCGGTACGTTTTTCATTCTGTTGTAATTCAGCGGTGCCGATTTTACTGAGCTGCCCCAGGCTATGATCATACTACTGGAGAGCTGGTCGCGTCGTGCGACGGTCTTCTACTCGTCCGTGGCACCCTCCTCCAGGATCTTAGCACGCAGGATCTTGACCTCATCGGCGGGGCGGTCGTCAGCCCCCGTGCGCACGAGACCCATGCGCTTGACGACGCCCATACCGCTCTTGACGCGACCGAAGATAGTGTGCTTCCCGTCGAGCCAGGGCGTGGGCGCCAGCGTAATGAAGAACTGGCTGCCGTTGGTGTTGGGGCCGGCGTTGGCCATGCTCAGGACGCCGGCGCCTGTGTGGCGCAGGCCGGGGGCGATCTCGTCCTCGAACTTGTCGCCGTAGATGCTGCTGCCGCCGCGGCCGGTGCCCGTGGGGTCGCCCGTCTGCGCCATGAAGCCCGGGATGATGCGGTGGAAGATGACGCCGTCGAAGTACGACCGCCGCGACAGCTGCGCGAAGTTCTCGCACGTGCGCGGGGCGTGGTCGCGGTACAGCTCCACGGTGATGGAGCCCATGGTCGTCTCCAGCAGCACGGTGTTGCTTTGGCTGGCCGACATTTTGAGGACCTCTGGTGGTGACTTGTCTGAGGGGGGGAGATAGAAGAAATAAAGGGGGCTGATGACCAAGCGCGTGTATGACAGACTGACGGACTGGCAAACTGGCTGTTGATGCTCCTTGCCGCGACCCGAAACCTTTGTGGCAAGGTACAGTTCCTGCAAAGACGGAAAGGTTGCCAGGTACAAGCTGTAATCTGGATACACACACGGGAAGGCGCTGGCTGTTGAAGTCCAATGTCTGCGTTTTGGGGACTTTGTACACGTGCAACTTGAGGCTCGATATCGTTGCGCTATCACCTGCTCGAGTAGCAAAAATCAAGCGGTAACCTTAGTACTGTGATTGATTGGCAGGGGTCCAATCGCGACAGGACGAAAAATGACGAAATTGTCGGGTATGGACAGTGAAGGACGGGTGGGCTACAGCAGCCGCTAAAAATTAACGGATTTAGGCAAGGCTACAGGGAGGGCCTCAATTATGGACAGGCGCAAGCGAATGATTCAGATCAAAACGAGCATACCCTTGGTCATTGAGGCCTCAATTCTTTTTTCTTGGCCGTCCACACAAATATTGCCTACGGTAACTACTTACCTTTCAAGGCATTGATCTATCTATCAGATCTACTTGAGGTCACCTGGTTCGACAAAGCTGTGCCTATTAGCTGGTCTTTCCTGTCTTGGCCACGTTTTGAAACTCGGCCTGTCAGGTTCGCCGCCTGAAGTACCTTTTCTTACCTCACATAAGTGGAATACATAAAAGAGGTTTCTATACCAGGCCCTCATATAAGACGAGCTCTGGTCATTTGCAAATTTCGAGAGTTTGGGATACAGCATAGTCCAAATTCCTCTTTTGTATCTACTAAATTCCTGGTTCACATTGTCATCCTCTGACTCTCCGAATCAATTCACACATCATGGCGAATGCAACGTCGCCTGTTGCAGCCGACGGCTTGAGCTTCACCGGCAACCTCACCTTGATGGAATCCATATATCAGTGGCCTGCCGCGATATGGAAAGACCGAGACTTTCTACTCCTTGAAGCGCGCATTGTCGGCAGTGCTATGGCATGCATCTACGTGTCCTCACAAGCAGCGCTTCGACGTCCGCCTAGCGCTCGGTTGCCGAAGAAGAAGAATGGCAAGCATGGCAAGAAGTCTGACGAAAGCAGCGAAGATGAGTATGTCCAGGGCCTGTTGCTTTCCGATGCTATCATGTTCCCCGTCTTGGCCGGAATGGTGCTCGTGGGTCTCTACTATCTGATCAAATGGCTCGAGGATCCTGCCATCCTCAATAAGATCCTCGGTGCCTATTTCTCCGTCATGTCGCTCGCCAGCATGGGCAAGCTCTTCTCCGACGGCTTGCAGCTCATGTTCAGCATGGTGTTTCCTGAGGTCTGGAGAGCCCGCGACGGAAGCATCTTCTACTTCGACAACCACAAGCGTTCTCAGTATCGTATTTCTGAATCAGGGGAACACATTTATGAAGCTGCAATGCAATCCCCATTACCGGGTGGTTACCTGTCCAGGATGAAGCAGTCAAGCTTCTCATCCTCTCTTTGGGTGTTTCGACTCATCATGCAGGAGCAGTGGAAAATTAATTTCACCTTTCTCCCATTCGTGGAAGAGAGCTTCCACGTCAAGTTTCTTGATATCTTCGGGGTTGTCCTGGCTGTGCTTGCCAATATCGTCTATCACACCACGAAGTCTGTGATGCTGTCGAATATCATGGGCTATGCTTTCTCATACGCGGGTATCATCATGATGTCTCCGACTACTTTTACGACTGGTAGCGCTGTCCTCTTTGGCCTTTTTTTCTATGATATTTACATGGTCTTCTACACGTGAGTCTGGGCCACCTTCGTCGCCAAGATCACAATTGCTAATTTTTATTTCAGTCCATACATGGTCACCGTGGCTACCAAGCTCGACGTGCCTATCAAGCTAGTATTTGAAGGCCCAACAAAGTCCAGCATGCTTGGGCTCGGTGACATCGTGGTCCCAGGAATGTTTGTTGGCCTATGTTTGCGATTTGATCACTTCCTATACTATCATCGCCAGCGGAAGCAGGTCCCCATCGACCTTAAGACAACTGACGGAAACTCGGGCGAGCTTGTCACCAGTACTCAGACACAGCCAATGGTCGTGAGACCCGACTATGTGAACCCAAAGAGCCAATGGGGCAACTGGTTTTGGATTACGCGACTGGGAGCTTTCCTGTCGCAAAACACCGCCGTTACTACTCCTGCGTTGAAGGCTGCAAACTTCCCCAAGACTTATTTCCATGCTGCTATGACCGGCTACCTACTTGGCATGATGGTAACACTGATTATGCTTCTGGTCTTCAAGCACGCTCAGCCCGCTCTACTATACCTCGTTCCCGGTGTGGTATTTGCTGTTTGGATTGTTGGGCTGTTCCGGGGCGAGTTACACGAGATGTGGATATACACAGAGGACGGAAGTCTTGACAAGGAGGATGTTGTTGTTGAAGTTGATGGCGATGGCAATGTCGTCAACAAGGTTGAGGACAGCCATAAAAAGAAGGATACGGACACCAAAGCACTTGAGAAAGCGAGCAGTGATACGAATGCCGAGGAGAAGGATATTTCCCTGGCTGAGGATGAGGACCCTGCACCAACAACAGTCTTCGCCTTCACTATCGAAGCTCCGGCATCGCTGTCTCGACGAAAGGCCCGAAGAGCCAGCCAGTCTACTGAATAAGGGCCAACGATTACCCCGTTCAACGATATGTAAGCGTTTTTGTGTCCAGCGACAGGCTCCACAGTCCTCTAGCATGCCTGAAACGGCTAAATATACTACCCAGAGAGCATCCCGCACCATTCTGTTATACTGTTGTGGTACATTACACACCGCATGCCATGAAAAGGACATTTGAACTGTAATAAACTCACTACAACGTCAACGCTGCACGTCAGATATGTTTGTTAAGGCCTTCACCTGCCTGTCAGTCACTGGCCAATACAGCGTGTACCTCTTAATTTGCCATCAAAGTTATATCCATATACCTACATACACAGGTTTTATCCAACCTCGACTCATAACTTTGCACACCTGCGAGTGGTTCCCAAGCTGACCAGGCCGTGAATTAGCTTCTTGGTCGCCCATTAGTCACCCGGCCCAATATTCTGGCATTACCAGTTAGGACAACGGAATCACCAAGAGTCTATTTCCCGACACTTGTGATGTTAACGGATTCCAATTTCCTCGCCTCGTCTCTGTCTCTCCTTTTTAGAACCCCTTCTTTCTGGTGGTGTTGCTGTTGGCATGTCTGCCGAGCCCGGGTTCATATTGACAAGTATATCCAGGCGTGAGAGCAGACATAATGGCCCGCAGACACACAGTCGAATTTAGCAGGTCCATCTCGTCAGGAGATACCCGTAGGCTTCTGTTGCAGTCTGGGACGAACAAGGTTCATAATCATCATGGCCCATCACGCTGTAGCTTTTAGCTTTTACCCGAGGCACAAGCAAGTGCTCCCGAATAGTCATGACCCGACAAAATATGATACTATTGTCCCTTCTTGATTAGATTTTGCTATTTCCGAAACCTTACTATAACAGCCAGTACTGGAGAAAGGCAGTAGCATAGGCATCGACAAGCAGCCCGAAATATAGATGTGCATTCGGGCCATCTCCAACTTGCAACTCCTTTCACACAACTCAACCATTTTCTTACTATTGCTCTGCTCTTGGACATCCTACTACTTTTCGAGACTTACCCCCTACTTCAACCTGAAGAAGTCTTTCAAAGCACAACTACATAATTTCTTTTGCATCTAACCCTTTTGAGACCTTAGGAACGTGTGTGTATATATATATACCGTATATCTCATTCGGTCCTTCTCCTATCAGCCGAATCAGCTAAGATGTCCATCACACCAAGTCAATCCCAGCGTCGGGAAATCGGCGGTGCAGCAAAATATTTCAGGCGGCTCGAACGTCGGCAGGGCCTGACGGAAGCAGACACGAAGGAAAGATACTACGCAGAGTGGGATGGATGGAGTGGGTGGCGACCCAAGGGCTATACTTACGACCGTCCCGAGCTGCCTCCCTCCAACCCAAACGACCCAGACGATTCCGAGGACACTGAGCCCGAGGATACCAAAGCTGTCAATGACAACAGCCGGAAAAGAGCTCGACAGGAAGATGACGGAGACATCGGTTACCAATCGAATGGATTCCAGTATGTCCGACGCGTCAAGAAGCGCAAGGTATACCATGCTCAGGTGGCAAAGCCCCTAATCCAACGGCCTCCATCTTCTTACCTCTCGCCTTCCGACTCCAACTCTCTCGAAGAAACCAGTTCTCTGGATGGGAACACCTCATTATCTGACGACGACAACGACAACTACAACAAGGCTATCAGCGAGCAGAAAGCGACAACCCATGGACGACACAAGGGGTCGACCCAGTGCCAGACGCCCCCACCCAGTCGTGATGGGACCAGCAGCCCCAACAGCTCGTCCGACATCATCACACCCGCTTCTCTTCGGGACTGGGACTGGAGTGGGGAGCACACGAGTTATGACTGCATCCTGGGCGACACAATTCATCAAATCATTCACGAGGAGTACGAAGCGGCCGGATGCCAACAACAGCAATCATTGTTGGAATAAGTTGGGAAGGCATACTTTGGCGTTTATTGAGATATGGGATACGGGATATGGGACAGAGTGGCGGCGGACTGGATAATTACTATGTTTATTCCAGTTCAGGGAGACCCTCGATTACCGGTTACAAGGCAGCGGAGTTTGGATTGTTAGATTAGTGAGAAAGGGGGTAGGATCAACCGAGGCAGATACCCCTAATGATGAGAATTGTTCTTTCAGCGACTCAAAGTGTCATGTTCTAGGACCACGTTGGTGATGCCGACATGGTGTAGTGAAACATGAATGAAATGGGAAAAGAATCGAATCCCTTAAGTCAGTATGGGCTCGAAAAAGGGGGGGGGGGGGGGGGGGGGGGACTAGTCGGCGGGAAAGGCCGTGTTTGGATTGTATAGAGGGTTGAATATAACCTTTGATACTATGCTGGAAGTAGTTGGGCCTGATCACCATGTACATACAAGTAGACGGGAGGGTCCGACCGGTCCATCACACGCAGATCCCGCCCCCACCCGTGTGCGTGCACTTGAGCTTACATGCTCATCGGACTTCGGAAGTGAGTAAGCTTGAATCTTGAATCTTCCTTCAACCCTTCCCATCTCAACTAGAAATATAACATAATATCCACCGTCCAGCTCTAACACAGATATTAGAGACCAAGGTGAAATGGCTTCGTCAAACTCTCCCGTCATACAATGGCTCGTAGATACCCGCCATCTCTGGCCCCAAGCGGTCAAGACCAAAGACCTTGAGCAGGCCGTAAGCTCCACCATTCTACCTCCCATACTCACATCATTTCATCTTTGAGCTGTGGCTATACCAATGTGTTCTGTTCACTCAATAATAGGAAATACCCGATTGAGAAGTGAAAGCTAACCCCGCGTCATGGTTCCCAGGCTCCGAGGGCCCTTGCCCTTCTCACGCCCGAGGAGCGCGCGGGCGTGCTCAAGTACTTCTTCGTCCGCGACGCCAAGATGAGCCTGGCATCGCATCTGCTCAAGCACTACGTGCTGTCCCGCACCCTGGGCATCCCCTGGTCCGCCACCAAGCTGACGCGCGACGCCAACAAGAAGCCCATCTACGTCGGAGGCGACGGCCAGCAGCCCTGCCAGTTCAACGTGTCGCACCAGGCCGGGCTCGTGGCCCTGGTAGCCACGACCGCCAAGGACGCAAAGGCGGAGGCGGATGTGGGTGTGGATATCGTCTGCGTCAGCGAGCGCCGCGACCGCGATCAGCGCATGGTCCGCGACGAGGGCTGGGAGTACTTTGTGGATATGCACTCTGACGTCTTTGGTCGCGACGAGACGGCGTACCTCAAGAGCCGCGAGTTCTCCGCAGAGGCTTCAGCGTCGGTTTCTGCGTCGGGGTCCGGTCCGACGACGTCCGAGAAAGTCGCCGATGCCAAGCTCCGCCGCTTCTATGCGTTGTGGTGCTTGCGTGAGGCCTACGTCAAGATGACGGGCGAGGCACTGCTGGCCCCCTGGCTGGGCGACCTAAACTTCGTCAAGGTCCGCGCGCCGGAGCCAGTGGCGACAGAAGGCGGCGCGTTCCAGCAGGGGACCGACGGGACAGGAGAGGTCATTACGGCGCACGAGGTCACGTTCGAGGGGATCAAAACCGACGACGCCAAAATCTGCCTCCGCTCGCTCGGTCCGGATTACATGCTCGGCACGGCGGTGCGGACACCCAAAGACAAGGAGGTCGGATTAGGGTGGCATTTGGGCGCCTTCGAGGTCGTGGATATCGAGACGATCGTTCAGTTTGTTGAGGCCGAGGGAGGTGCCTGATCTGTTCTGATCATGTTAGTTCAGGTGATATTGGTCAGGGGTATGACGCAGAGTAAGCCTTGGCGTTGGGAGCATGCAAAGACTTCAACAGTCCGAGATATAGTAGATCTAGAGTCACCTAGATTGTAGATTTCCGCCTGAATTTCTGCTCCTATTGGGGTTCAAGGTTGGGGGGTACGAACACAGCGTGACCAGTATCCTGAGGACCATTGAGCTTCTGAAGCATTCAGTGCGTCACAGAGCGATGGGCATGCCTCATACGGCGTAGGTGATACTGCACATATCACCAAGCAATACAAGGTTCTTTCAGCATTGTCAAACGATTGTCAGCAGAGATCCAATATTGCTGGGTTTGAGACGGCGAGTAAACGCTGGATGATTCCGTCTTGCAGCTCTCATAAAGAACAGAGTACTACAAACCATTCCTGGAGCTGTCATTTGGGCAGGACATGTCTGTATAAACGGTCTGCATTTGGAAGTTTTGTTGATCGTGACCTGTGCCAACATTCCCCATCTGGTTACACGCCGCAAGGGATACACCAACTCATTTTTCTTCCAGTGTCGTGGGGAAGCGAGTAGGATATAGCATCACTTCTTGGTCAACTACTCGCTTACTTTGGCCTCGCACAATCTTATCGACGGTCGAGTATTTAAAGGTCAGCTTGACCGGCTCCCATCTTGAGTTTTTCCTTATGACTTGTTCCGGCCTTGAGTCAACTCGGGGCTGCTTGGTCACACTTCCTTGACTCCATTGAATGCTGAATCTAGAAGCTGCTCGTCCGTGATAAAAAGGGAAGCACATATTTATTTGCTTCACGCCTTGCAAGCTGCATAAGGACTATCCGAAACTCAACATAATCGCGCCGCCGACAACCCCTTTCCATCTGCGGACATCAGCAAAAATGGAACCCATCGACGAGGAGACTAGTCGCCGAGAGTATGACGAGGTAAGAAGAAGACTTGATCGGGAGTGGACGATAGAAGAGGTCAACCAACTGGGGTATACCGTCAAAGACTGGGAAGACAACGACGCCACGGCGAAGTGTTACGATTTGAAAAGCCTGATGATAAGCTTCGGTACTGTTACCATCAGAGAGGAGAAGAACGACCCGCAAGTCCTCATCTTTTACAATGACAAGCACAAGTCATACCAGCTTCCTAAGGGGCGGAGGAACTTGGACGAAAGCGCTGCCGACGCCGCGATGCGCGAGACTAAAGAAGAGACGGGCATCGTAGTCCAGCCCCTGTAAGCAAGCGATATTGGGGGGTATATCCCTTCCTGTTTTATTTTCTTGGAAGTGTGAAACTGACACCGAGAGTCGAAAACAGTTATCTCAACTTCGACACCCGGATCCAGGTGGACAACGAGGTGGCCAAGCTGGGCCATGTGAATCCCAACGACAACGGCACCATCACGGCCATGAACCGGGACATCATCTACGCCATGAGCTACGGCGACAAGAAGACACGGGCACATCGGCACATCTACTTCTACGCCGCGCAGCCCGCCGCCGGGTGCCGAGAATCGGACGCTACGCTGATGAGCGACGAGGACAAGACCAACAAGGTGCGCTGGTGCAGCTTTGAGGAGGCGGGGTGGCGGCTCACCATGAAGGCGGAGCGCGCGGCCGTCATCACGGTGCAGATCCTGTACGAGAGAACGCGAGGCGACGAGAGCTCGTGGGCCTTGTCGAAGCGGCTGCTCGAGGAGTGGAAGAGGGAGAACGCGGTGCGCCAGGCCTTGACGGATCAGACCCTGGTTCGAGCTGTGGCGTCCGACTTGAAGAATGTGGCGATCTTGGCCGATGCTATCAAGAGGATCGTACCAGACCAAGCGGCGGCAGCACCTATACTTGACTATCTGAAGCAGCTAGGTTGAATGGAGGAGATGATGGCGCATGGGTGATGGCGAGGAGGCAGGACAGTTAGATTTCGATGGCGCGGCGTGTTCGCTTTCAATATTGGGGTTTAATGTGTACTCGCTTTTTCTTGATTCGTTTCTTTCTTCAAGACTTGGAAGCTTACCTTGAATTGCATATTCAAGGCAAGTCGCCCCATGTCTGTCCACTCCTTGACACCTCTTTTTCAGGGAGGCAAGGCATCATCGGATACAGATATTGTACGGAAAGGCTTCACAAGACCCAGGATATCACAGAGGACCCGTGTTTCAGGTCTGTATACCACCAGAATCTGAGAGAATGTTATTTTTGCATCATTGATGTGATGACTCCAACCAATGAGGGCTCGCCATGTCTTAGTATATAGTGTGACATCATCGGCACCGTCAACCCCACCTCAAAGTCGTATCATTGACGACAGGCAGACAGGCTCGCAGGGAGCTCCAAAGCCACTACCCCTCACTACTTAAACCAAGCCTACATAGCACCTAGAGCTCTGTAAGCTGGGCATCCACTATAACTATCAACATGTTGAGTGAAGCTTTGTGAAATCATATCTCGGAGCTGCATTTCCTTGTAGTCGTTCATAGTATATTAAGTACTTAACTTACTCTGGGCTGCAGGACCAATAGGCCAATTGTCCGACTTCTAGTGCCCATGTAAACTTCGCCCTTTGCATGACTGCCCACTTCAGGCTCTTAGGGATGACAAGAAGTCCAGAGGGTTCCAAATGGCTTTCTCTAGATCCGCCTTCTCCCCCGCAGTATTCATCCGTCGTGGCAGCCAGCAGCTCCTAAACCCAGCCGTTGCCCCCACGTATAAGCCAAACCTGCCGCCCGTTTCTGCCACTACCGCCTTCACCTCCACCCCCAACACCCAAGTAAACCAATTGCTCGCTGCCAGAACCTACTGTCAACATACGAACCAAGCCACCCCGAGTCTATTCAGGAACAGAAGTACCAACAAAACCGCGAACATGTCGACCATGCCAGCACAGGGCGGCCACTCCCAGGCCTGCTGCAACATTCCGCCCGTCGTCTCGAAAGGTTACGAGAACAAGGGAGGCTATGAGGATATCGGAGGCTTCAAGACGTGTAAGAGATTATGAACCGCATTGGCTTTTGGTTTAGATTCCTGACTGACGGCTATGTCCTCCTATTAGACGTCACCGGCCCCAAGGACGCGTCCAAGGGCGTCCTAATCATCTACGATATTTTCGGCTACTTCCCCCAAACCCTGCAGGGCGCCGATATCCTGTCCAGCTCCGACGATCACCAGAAGTACAAGGTTGTGATGCCCGATTGGTTCAAGGGCGAGCCCTGCCCCATCGAGTGGTAAGATATATCAAGTCAAACTGGGGAATGCATGGGATATCTTCGCCTTGCTCACCAAGAATCATGTCCAGGTTCCCACCGAACACCGAGGAGAAGCAAAAGAACCTCGGTGATTTCTTCGAGAAGTTCCCTCCTCCCAGCGTTGCCGGAAAGGTCCCGGCCTACATGAACGCCGCCAAGGAGAAGTTCCCTGAGGTCAAGGAGTGGGCTATCCTGGGTGTAGGTATCATCCCAGAAAGAACATCCAATTACTTTCCCCTATCATCGTTTACGTATGACCAAACTGACAATGCTGGTGTGTTAGCACTGCTGGGGAGGCAAGGTTGTGTCTCTGGTGGTCTCGTCCGGCGACAACGTCTTCAAGGCCGGCGTCGAGTGCCACCCGGCCATGGTCGAGCCCGAGGACGCCAAGAAGATCAAGGTGCCGCTCTGCATGCTCGCGTCCAAGGACGAGCCCGTCGAGGACGTCAAGAAGTTCGAGGCGAACCTGACGGGCGCGGCCAAGCACATCGAGACGTTCGGCGACCAGATCCACGGCTGGATGGCGGCACGCAGCGACCTCGAGGACGGCCGCGTCAAGGAGGAGTATATACGCGGATACGAGACGGTGCTGAAGTTCTTGTCGAAGAACCTGTAAAGAAGAAAAACTGGATGGGCTATTGACCGTAGCCCGAGTCGGGTTCTGGGAAAACCCATTATAGTTACCAGGGACTTCACGTTTACTCAGCTAAGTAACTAACCACACAAATACGAATTGACGATCCAAATGAACATGCTACAAAGGACTTGCTTATTTCAATTGCGTAGTTATGCAAGCAGAAGACAGCGCCCCAGTCTAAACCCGTGAGCATTAATTGTACACAGAAGGAACTGGCGTTGGGTAAGTACATATACGATTCTACCCCTTTTATGTATTTATTACGAGACGTGAATTCCAAAGGGGCAATTGGAACCATTTATCTACACTCAGGCTCTTTCCCTCGGCTATACTATATATACTTGAGATATTAAAGTTATCAAAAGCTGGAAGGCACGTAACCCAAATACCAGTACTGGGCATGTTTTCGGAGAAAGCACTCGAAGGCGTATACCCAAAAATCCACCTAAGATGCCCGACAGTCCTTGATTCAGAACACTTCAATAATTGAGTTATTGCGTACGTTTGGAATTTTTGAACAGTCATTATCTAGCAACATCATAAGGAGAATATGCCTGCTTACGTCCCCCCTCACAAACGAGCTGGCGGCGGTAGTGCCACTGCGAGCACAATAGATGACACAGCACCTCGCAACCCACCTCCACCTCCACCTCGTAACCTTACATCATGGTCCAAGAAGCTATTCGACACAGACGAAGCCGCCGGTGATCGAGCTGCGAACACGGCAGACGATTCAGTAACTCGTAACTTGGATTCATCGTGGGGAAAGAAAGTTTTCCGCAAACGCGAAGTCAAAAGCGAAGTCGTTAATGATCGAGCTCCGAGCACGGCAGACGATTCACCAACTTGCAGCTCGGATTCACCAACTTACAGCTCGGATTCATCAACTCACAACTTTGATTTATCGTGGAGGAAGAAACTCCCCCAAAAACGCGAAGTCGTTGATGATCGAGCTCCGGACGCGAAAAAAGATACAATAATTCGCAACTTAGTAGCATTATGGCGAGAGAAACTCCCCCACATAGGCAAAGGCGTTGATGATCGAGCTCCGGACGCGGCAAATGATCCAGCAACTCGCAACTTAGCATCATCGTGGAGAAGGAAAGGTTCCCACGAGCACGAAGTCGCTGATGATCAAGCTCTGGGCCCGGCAGCCGATCCAGCAACTTGCGACTTGATATCATGGTGGGGAAAGAAACTTCTCCAAGGACGCGAAATTGATGATGATCGAGCACCTCGCAACCTTACATCGAAGGAAAAGACTCAGGTCGACAAGAAAGGAGGGGCTGGCGGTATAGATGGGCCCAGCTGGCGGTCAGCGCTTGTCAAACCCAGCGAGGTGTACCGCTATCCTGACATTTTCCGCCATTTCTGGCCGGATAACAAAGAGGGCTGGACCGGTGCCCACGACTCGGCGCTTCACGACTCGGCTTCGCGACCCGGCGAGCTGGCATACGTCACGCTGTACACGGATACCAACCCTCGTTGGGAAGAGGAACAGATCATCTATGCGAAGGCCAACCTGCATTTGCTGCCAGACTATCTTGAAGAGCTTGCGGATGAAGACGAGTACTTTCCGCGACCCGGGGGCGGCAAATACAACACTGCCCGAACTCCGGCTCTCGTCTACGAGCCTGATGAACACGACCCCATCGCCGTATTCGAAGCAACAGCTGATAACGAACTCACATTCGTTGGCTGGCACTGGGTGGCAGAGGTCACCATCCTGGCGCCTCACTCCTTTGAACTGACGTTCATGATGCAAGAAAAGTGGGATGAAATAGACCACAAAACCCAGCCTGACAAGCGCCCCGGGTCTCCCTCACGCTGGAGGGCAGGGCTCGATCACCAGTGGGCTGTCGTTAAGTTCGAGAAGATGCCCCTGTTTGAGGCGCCGGCTGCGCCAGAAATCAAGAAGCTGCCCTCCACGTCGGATTGATAAACAGGAGAATGTCCCTGGCTCTCGGCTGGATGGTTGATTGATAGCGTTTGTACAACAGCGATCACATGGCAGTATCCCTTACGACAACCAGAGTTTGATATACTTGATAGCGAATACCTAATAAGTCTTTCTCTCCTTTCCAACCGTCGGAGAGCTAGCTTGCCGTGTCAACAGGCAGACGGCACCAGCTCCAAGATTTGTTAAATTATGGTTAATCCAACTCGGCGACTTCAGCTTGGGGCCTCCTCTTATTATTATACTATTCTAGACGTCTTTAATGTCTCTAATTATCCTAATATGCCATTTTTAA
This sequence comes from Apiospora koreana, assembly GCA_017163955.1. Taxonomy (NCBI): domain Eukaryota; kingdom Fungi; phylum Ascomycota; class Sordariomycetes; order Amphisphaeriales; family Apiosporaceae; genus Apiospora; species Apiospora koreana. The sequence continues at coordinate 2,588,286 of JAFHKQ010000004.1, forward strand.
TGTACAAAGTAATCGTTTCGGTGGCCGGAAGGCAACCTTGGCAGCCTTGAAGGAGCTGTTTGTCTGGATCAAGGAAAGGTAGGGAGGCAAGACTGGTGACGTCAGGGATCAACCGTCGTACTGGACCTCCTTTCCGTCTCACGTTTGATATCATTGCTTGATGTTTTGATAAGACCCAGGATGGGCCAGGATGGGGGAGCTTTTCATCCCGATGAATCCAACAGATCGAGATGATGAATTTGGGGGAATTGGTAAGGAACTTGGGAACCATAACATCCCATGTTCCAATTACCATGTTGCGGACATGGGGTATCAGCATCAGGGCATTGCCCACTCTAAAATTAGCCAATCCTTATTTGACGGATCCGCCCCCCCGGATCGACTTGCTGCTTGTCGTGCTCCAATTCTCCCCAACTTATCCCAGTGATCCCCCAAACTAACCTAGAGGCGCGGGATGGATGGAGTTTTGGGGGTTCCATTTATATCCAGTATGCAGGTACTGTCACCAGACTGGCTGTTGGTGGTATTCGGCATGATAATCCGGGGCGTTCTTTGAAGACCAGCATTGGAAATCCAACAAGTGTAACGAAATTGCCAAGGTGACTAAGCGAAAACCAACGAGAGACAGCGAAGCGTTGACGTAGAAGGCGTATCAATCTTGACCCTGTCCGATTGGCAAATGATGTGTGACATTGCGACGAAGCCCTCCGCGTTTCCTCCAGAACACCCTGGCTGCCTGGCACCATCCAACATCATCATCATCTCGTGAGATGTGCCAGTGCCTTTTATTGGCACGAGCTCAGCCTAGCTACCATGCTACGCTGACATCGTCGTCTTTCTTTGTTGCCAACATTGCTTTCATCTGTCTTTTCTTTGCCTTGCCATCCAACCTGGTCCAGGTACCGGCCAGGGGCAATAAACCGCGGTTTACGATTGGCGGATACTCTCCTCCGGCGGTTGCTGACGTTCACTCTCTGTCTGCTAGCTGATGCTCGGGAACAACACAGCCCATGGGAGAATCCAATAGCATAAGTGCTAACGTTTCCAAGATCGTGAAGTCTGTGCTCTCCGTTGTCCAGGGTGAGACAGCAAAGCAAGTGCTCTACGCACCGCCACTATGACCTATGACGATATCGTCGTTTGCTACACAAAGAGCAAGATGGGTATTTATATTTCCCCGGGCCAGCCACCTAGCTGTGAAGGTGAAAGATCCGAACACTGCTCAATTCTTGTGTAAATACCTACAAAAACTTACATGCAAATATTGAAATTGTTATCCATCTCCAGACATTGTCACCGTCTCCATAATCATGTATTCATGCTCGCGTATAGCACGCAGCGTCTCTCACCATGCCCCTAGAGCAGCCCTAAACACAACTACCACCACCACTGTTACGAAGGCCCTAGCTCCTCTATGGATGCAGCAGCAACATGCCACGATACACTCCTCGCATAACCGGCCCGCCAACCCAGTAACGCCCAAGCCCATGAACCCGGACCCCCGGGAGAATCCCATGGTGGGGATCGCCCCCAACAAGGACGTCAATGTCGCACAGAGCCGTATCGCAGACTTCAATCTCACAGGTCGCGTGTTCGTCGTGACTGGAGGCGGTCGGGGTCTCGGGCTCTCCTTAGCCGAAGGACTGGCTGAAGCTGGTGGATATGGTAAGTGGTGACATCTCGGAACACCACCATACGCAAAAGCGGTTTCTTGTGGTCGTCGACTGACGAATATGCCCCCTTCTTAACAGTATACTGCCTCGACCGCGATAACAAAGTCGACAAGCGCTGGGAAGAAGCCGCGCGCCGCGCCACGGAATGGGGCGGAGAGCTGCGCTACCGACAGCAGGACGTGCAAGACGCCGCGGGGCTGGACCGTACCATGGCGGCCATCGCCGAGGCGCACCAGCGGCTGGACGGGCTGGTGGCGGCGGCGGGCGTGCAGCAGATCACGCCCGCCATCGAGTACCGCCACGAGGACGCGACGCGCATGCTTGACATCAACTACACGGGCGTGCTCATGTCGGCGACGGCGGCCGCGCGCCAGATGAACAAGTACAAGTGCCGCGGGTCCATGTGTTTCATCGCCAGCATGTCGGGCTCTGTCGCCAACAAGGGCCTGCTCTCGCCCGTCTACAACTCGTCCAAGGCCGCCGTCATCCAGCTCGCGCGCAACCTGGCCATGGAGTGGAGTCCCATCAACAAGAAGGACGGCACCGGCGGCATCCGCGTCAACTGCATCAGTCCAGGTAAGGATTGCCAGTCTCTCGTATATGTGTGTATATAAAGGTCGAGCCACTAACACATGTCAACTATATAGGCCACATCATCACGCCCATGGTGGAGAAGAACTTCGAAGAGGTGCCGGGGCTCCGGGAGATGTGGGAGGCCGAGAACATGATGGGCCGCCTCGCGGAACCGCACGAGTTCAAGGGCGCTTGCCTTTACCTCCTGAGCAATGCCAGCAGTTTCATGGCAAGTATTCCGCCCCGACCTGCACCGCCACTCCCACTATTCTTATCCTGATGTAAGAAGACACGGCCGACGAGATATACCCTCTAAGAGGAGTAGATGCTAACACGTTGTAATTAATAGACGGGCAACAACATGGTCATCGATGGTGGCCACACTTCGTGGTAGAGACAATTAAGCCACAAAATTGACCACATTGTACTATCACTGTACATTACAACACGTTCGATTTTTCTTGGAGAAAACTCAGAAAGCTAGGAGTTGGATTGATATTTGCACATGTATACAAACTTTAGATGATACCAGGGCTGGGGAGAGCATAAGAGGCGCATAGCTTGCGGGTGTTTGGTGTATATTAGACCTTGCTGCAGAACCATAGGTGTTCAATTGATGCCGTTCATGAAAATGCTGCAGAAGCCGCAATGTGTGTTGCGTGAGTTGAATACTTCAACGAGAGAACCGGAGGGAAACCGGCACCTGAGCCATGACGATGCGTCAAATACAACAGTTAGTTGTTCAGGGGGTCGTGTCGTCGACATCCAAAACTTGATAAGTCATCAGATCAGACAAGGTGTTTTTAAGATTTGATGTTGTTAGTGAGAAGGTGGGATGATGAACTTAATGTGAGACCCCTTGCATTGGCGCGATTTAGGGAAGCAGGGATAAGGATTGCTGCAGTGCAGCTGCAAAGCTGCCAACCTCCAAATTGACAACTTGCGTCATTGGTATTGGTATTGGTTCGTCCCTGGCGTCCTGTTCCTCACAGGATCATTCAACATCTGGGCTGAGAATGAAACAGCCTGTTTCTAGAAAGTAAAACTCTGCTGGCGAGGAGTATTGAGAGTAGCGATACTCACATCGCCGACTCCCCTCGATCTGACCTCAATATAACATCAAAATCCCCATTCCTATCGCGCCGACTGTTTTGATACCTACTCTCTTATCCCCTTTTGATATAGCGGGTTCCTGGATTTGCATGCCTATCCTTAGATGCTTGCAGGTCTGCAGGTCTGCAGGTCTAGACAGGGATCAAGGCCTTGGATTGGTAGATCTGGATTGACAACAACACGGCGGCGCTAAACCAGGCATCGCGCAACCTCTCTCTACGTCATTTGCTGGTGCAACTTCGAAAGCTGGTCTTTGAAACAAACGTACTGATTGGCTCCGGGAGAGTCTTTATTCGCGCCATCCTTTCGATAATCTGGATACGCAACGCAACCCTGATTTGGAGACTAGGAGACACGCTGCAGCATACTCCAGAAAGCAGGGTCTTTGGCAAATGCTCTCATCCTTGGCGAACCTTCAAGAACCCTAATCACCGCTCTTCCTCACTGACTGACCTGTATCATGCTCTGTTGCTCGAATATCTTACCCCTATCGATATTATATACTTTCCATCATTCGGGCTGCAACTTGTATCTACTGTCCCACCCGCCTTAACTCCTAGGATATCTTCTTTTTGGTTGATCGACGTTATCATTGCGCCGCATCACAGCATAATGGAGAAGAGATCGCAACGAGGCGGCTCCCCGCGCCTCATGTCGAACTACAAAGCCTTGGCGGCTACTGCTCTACTGCTTGGGTCCGAGATTTCGCTTGCGGCAGCAAAAGTGTACCCCAGTAACCACGAGTCGTACAAATTCAACTATCTCAACAACTCCGTGCGGTACCTGAAACCAAGACGCACCTTATCCAAACGCGACAACCCCATCCCTCTCATCATCACGAACAACTGCAGAGAGGAGCTATGGCCAGGTATCGCGACTCAGCACGGAGATCCTCCCGAGTCTGGCGGCTTCGCGCTCAGTCCTGGTAAGACGAGGAATCTGACCGTAGGCCCCGACTGGCAAGGTCGGATATGGGGTAGAACAAATTGTACCACTAGCGGTGATACTGCGACTTGTATGACGGGCGACTGTTTCGGGAAGCTGGCGTGCGAGTTCGGTGTAAGTTACACTTCCGGATATGCAGTGCGACGAGGAGCTAACGGTCACTTCAAGGGCGCTATTCCAGCCACTCTCGCTGAGTTCAACTTAGCTGGCGGTACTTCGGGGAAGCAGACGTTCTACGATATTTCACTGGTCGACGGATACAATCTTCCATTAGGGATCGTTTACCACCCTGCGCCCAACACGACAAACTTCCCGCCCAACTTGCTCAACGCAGCCTGTATAGCCACACCAGGCTACTTGAAGGAGCCCGCTAGAACTGGAACCTTCTATACAAACTCGAGCTTCCCAGTACCGTACGAGGATGTGCAGACCAACGCAGGCGTGTCTAAGTGGTGCCCCTGGGACTTGCAAGCGTTTCTGCCCGAGAAGCCTGGCGATGGGGTTTACCCCTATCCGGATGACAATGTGCAGCGTCCCAATTTCGACCCGTGCAAGAGCGCCTGCGCCGCGACCAATAATCCTAGCGACTGTTGTACCGGCAAATACGACGACCCCAGTGTCTGCAAGCCGAGCCTGTATTCGGGGCATGCGAAGGCTGTCTGCCCTGATGCCTACAGTTTCGCATTCGATGACCACACCTCGACCTTCATCATTCCCAGCGGAGGTGGCTGGGAAGTCGTCTTTTGCCCCGAAGGCCGCAGCACCAATATCCTTGCCACCTTTGGCAAGCAGCTCCAGATGGTCGCCCAAGGCCAACTTTCTGCGGAAGAGATCAAGGCCACGACTATGAACGAAACCTTCATCGAATCCCAGCCTGGCACTTCCTCCTCTTCTTCTGCTGCTGCTTTAGGATTGGGAGATTCGAGCATATTCGCTTGCGTTATCGCCGTAGCCGCAACGTTCTTAATGCTTTGAGTGGAATGATAGGTTCCCCCTTACTGGCAACGAATCATACGATGAACAAGAAGAAACAAGACATGCGTATGCCTGTTTTTACGATACGGCGTTTGGTTGGAATGGTTTTCATCGAGAGCTACGATGTTGGTGTTGTCATGACGAACTTGCATTGCGGCGGGCGGGCAGGCCTATATACACCTCCTTATTGAATACGACGAAGCCCTAGATACCCACCACTTGATACCCTTCGACACACAGCTTAACATTTGAATATACTAAAGATTAGACTCTGTATATACTTTATCAGCCATTCTCCCACTTGAGTCTTGTCTCGGTTCTGGTGATCGCTGGAGACCGATAGAGTAGTTCACCCACCAAAGGGACTTTCGCATTGATTCCTCAAGGATCGCAGGTTCCGATGTAGCTAGCACGTATGTCTACCGGTCCAATAACGTCTCTCATCTATATGGTTTCACTCGTCAACCTCAGTCCGGTTCCATCCCTTTCCGACCAATGCAAATATCTACCAAATAAACGCCATGTCTCCTTTTCTGATTCGAAAAGGGGGGGTGCGGAACGGGGAGAAAGGCTCTGGCTCATTTCCCTGAACTCCGAAACAACAAATGCCTACCAGCTTACCGCCTAATCAAGTAAACACGTATGGTTGGTTGCCTGCCACTGACACTCCCTTCTTTTCCTTCTTCTACCGCCGGCCCGCTCTCCTCCTCTCCCACTCCGCGCGCTCCTCGTCATCGCTACCGCTGAACTCGGCGTCATCGTCGGACTCGTCTTGAGGCGGCACGTCGCCGCCGGCGTAGGCGTTGTTGTGGTTTGAGGGTTTAACGTCGGCGGCGGACACGAAGTCGCTCTGGTTCAGGTTGGCGTACTCGCTGTCCTGGATGATTTTCTTGAGGTCCTTGTTGGTGGGGTCGACGAGCTGGATGGCCGTGAGCTTGGCCTTGTTCTTGACGCGCGGGTCCGAGCCGGCCTCGAGCATCATCTTGACCAGGGCGTTGCCGAACTCGCGCTGCGCGGGGGGCTCGCTGTTGATCCAGCGGATGACGCTGTGCAGCGGGGTGTCGCCCTCGATGCGGTTGACGGGGTCGCATTCGAAGTCGGGCTGGTCGAGGAGCATGTCAATCACTTCCCCTATAGGCGGGTAAGACATGGGAAAACGTTAGTCTGGTTCAGTCGCAATATTTATCTCGGGCAAGTGGTGTTAAGTAGCGGTCACGGCGAAAACGTACAGTTGCCTTTGAGCGCGGCTTCGTGGTATAAGTGGTTGCCCAGGACGCTCTTGGTGTTGTTCATGAGGCTCGAGATCTCCTCTTCCGACTTGCAGTTCTCAATGATCTCGCTCAGCATGTCGACGTTGTTGCGCCGGCACGCCTCGACGAGCTGCTCCTGGACGGAAGCGCCATCGTGCTCTTGATCGTCCGTCATGGCTTGCGTTTTTTTCTGTTCGGGTTCCGTCTGTTGCAAAGCGAAAGCAGGATCAGGAGAATAGACTGAGGTCGGCGTGGGGAGGTTGATGTGGTTTGCTCAAGTGCTAGAGTCTGAAACGAGTGATAGATGCAGGCAGACAGACAGACTACGGGAATTTGGGTTTGGGGATGGCTAGACCGCCGATACTAATGCGATTGGGGGGGGAATCAGACAAAACACAAGCGCCCGCCTTTGTGGTGTTCAATTAATCAATGGCTGTGCTCCGCCCTTCTCCGTGGGTATGGATGGGTATTGATGGGTTTATATTCAAGAGAGGAGTTCTGGTCTTTCTTTTTTACAATGCTGCACGCTGGTCTGATCGGGTCTTTGGTTGGCGCCTACATATACGTACTCGCTCACTCACTGATGACTGACACTGACTGAGCGTAGGTAATAACGAGTGCTCCGACCGCAGCGATTGGGCTGGTTGGCGGCCCATCCAATCCCATCAAGAGTGCGACATTGCATGTGCTTTGCTCTGTAACAACACACCTGCCTGCCTGACAGCACCTGAGTCCTTACTTTTAGTACGTAAGCGCGGGGCTCAGATTGGCGGGGCAGGGTGGTCGCTGAAGGGAGGCTTAGACAAGGGGACGCTCGGGGTCGCTCAGGTGGCTTTCAGCGCTGAGCTGCTGAGAGTGCAGTGACGACCCCTGGCGGCGCAATAGTTTCCGCGGTTTCCGGCGGGATGAGCTGCATCCTGCATTATCAGATGGGAGCTCCACTGAATTTTCCAGACATCGGAGACCAGACCATGGGAAGCTTGAAGGTTGAATGAAGCCCTTAAGTAGAGCCAAACTGAGCCAAATATAATTCTTTTTCCTTGTCGCAAAGAGCAACGCCTGGCTACATCTATTCTTCTTTTCATACCGTCACGGTGGAGCATCACTCGAGTATACCCATCCATTTGTCTTCCAGCTCTTGTTTCCTCAAAAATCACAAACAATGTTGCTCTGTAAGTTATTCTCCCTCTCCTGCGACAACGCTCGCGATACCTCCCACCAAGCTGACTCATATCTTGACCAGTCTGCCCCCACTGCTCCAACATCCTCACGGTGTCGCTGTCGCCGGACACCGGCCGCAACCGCCTCGAGTGCCGAACTTGCCCCTACCAGCATCAGATCACCACGTCCATGTATTCGCGGCGCGAGTTCGAGCGCAAGGAGCGCGAGGACGTCTTCGGTGGGCCAGGCGAGTGGGACAATGCCGACAAGACGGCGGTGCAGTGCCCCAAGGACGGCTGCAATGGCAACCAGGCCGCCTTCTTCCAGGTCCAGATCCGCTCTGCCGATGAGCCCATGACGAGCTTCTACAAGGTATGCCCCCTTTCCACGTTGGAGGATTAGTTGGAGAGAGGAACAGAAAGCTAATAAGAGGGATATAGTGCATGACATGTGGTGGCCGCTGGAGAGAAAACTAGAGGAACCCTGTTCATGGTTGGCCAATCTGATCAACTGGAGAATCGCGGGAACTGGTACGGTACAGCAGCATGACTTTTGCACAAAAACGGCACCACATAGCGCTGGCGTTGGAATTGGTTTTGGGAGGTGTTTTGGTTTGCATTTGCATATATGGCGGCGCCAGCCTGGCAAACGATGTTTTCTTTACACATCAAAAGGCTATCTCGATAGTCTTAATACCCAATACATAGCGTTTGACTCCAATCGCTCACTCTTCTGAAATGGGATAGGAGCCATGATCTCGTCTAGTGCTTCGTTCTCCGTGATTATGTACTTTCTTTCAGGCTTGTGAGGTAGTTTTCAGCCTCCCCGTCAATATTGTGCAATGGCAAAGCACGATTAGATATATATCCGCAGCCCATGTTTTAGTGTTGCGACAACGGCTCGTCCCCGGCCCAGTATGCCAAACTGCCCTATGCCTTTGGTTTGGCCATCGGCTCGTTGGGTTCGTCTCAAGGGGTATATCTCGCACTTCGTTCACTCCTCCTTCAACCACTCGAGACTGCCCTCTATACCGCCGTCGGCCAGCATCTGCACCAGCTCGGGGCTAATAATCTCCTCACGAAATTTCTCTTGCTGCAGGAGCTCGAGGTGCTTGAGCGTCGGTCCGGGGTAGGTGAGGAACTTGAGGTACGGCGGTTTGTTCCAGTATTGGAGGTACGCGAGGTACGCGACGAACGTGGGCTCCGAGAGCAGCTTCTGGGAGGCGAGGTAGTTGAGGTAGAACGGGTTCGCTAGAGATTGGACAAACTGCCGAAGGGAACCTTCATGTCAGCTCCAATTGTCGTATAACACACCATCTATCTCATCTTCTAGGTTCATGGGAGGAGCTAGCATACCTCGAGTTCGACTTCGAATCGCGAGTAACCGCCATACTTGGGCTCCTCTTCGGCGGGCGGGTTCGGTGGTGATTGCGACATGTTGATGTCTTGCGGCGAGCCCGTGGTCGCCATGGCTTTTGGTAGATGTGCGTAAAGACCTCAATTGCGGTACTGCGTCGATCGCGTGAATCACATGAGAAAGAAGATCGTGGGCGCTGTTGGGATTGCTCAAGGGTCTGGTGAATGCGACCTTGACGCCAACTCGAAAGTTGTGTGCAATGGATGGCAGAAGCTTGAATGGCATGCATTAGGAACCTAACTACTAGCTCTAGGTCCCTTGATGATCCCTGCTGGGTTGGCCCGATGGTGGGGGTTCCGGCGTCTTCAAACCCCACTACGGCAACGGTCCGGGGATACATCTGAAGAACCGTATAAGTCTAATGAAACTGAGAAATCGGAATATTATTCTTTTAGTAACTATATCAAGCTGTCCCAGACCTTAGACATGCTGCTTCCAGCTCAGCGACCGCTAACCATCAAAAACCTCGCCCGCTCCGATTACAGAAAACGCGCTCATCGTGTGATCCCAAATCTTCTGGCTAACCCCTTCTTCATGGAGTTTGTCAAGGGCCGCAGTATTTGCGAAACTCTCGCCATCCCAGTCTATGCGATAGGAACCACTGCCGACTTTACCATCAGATCCTGTCGCGGTCTCGGCGACTGCGCCGTCTATCGTGGCGTCCTTGCCTTCGCGGGGTGGGTAGCGAGTCGATGATGCCATGAACAGGATCCGCTGGCCACACTCGTCGGGTGGGACGAACCGCCACCAGCTCAGGGGGCGGAGAATCCATAACCAGATGAACGAAACCCACCCGGGCACTGGGGAGTTTTTGATCAGGTCGGTATCGACGAGCCCCGGGAAGTAATGGCTCAGGGAAAGCCTCCCGGGGTTGCGCCGCGCCAGCTCCTCCATGAAGAAGCTAGTCATGTGGGCAGCGTGTGATATTGCGGTAGAGAGACCGTAGTTTCCAGGCTGGTTCAGAGGCATATCGTTGGTATAGATGGTCTTTTGCAGCTTCGGGTTCAGGACCGAGACTACTCTGCCCCCGCGCGGCGATTCCTCTCGGAGCAGGGGCAGGAGTTGGAGAGCAGCACGCATCCTGGAATAGTAGGCGAGAGCCCAACTCTTGTCTAATCCTTCTTCGGTTTCTATTCCTCGTGTTAGAGATGGGAATATATTTCTTCGGGGGTGACGATTTGTTCTTTGATGTTTGACTTACTAATCCGTCCGCCAAAGTAGAGCTCGCCTTGACTTAGCACCAAGAGATCCATCTTGGCTTTTCGCCCTTTCCGAGAAGAAAGGTCGATCTCCTGGCGGGTGATCTCTGCGCAGACACGATCGGTATCCTTCATCAGAGTCATGTCGCCGCCAATAAACTGGAAGTTGCCGGCTGGGCATAGTTCTTTGCACTCGCGGATGATCCGCTGAGCAGCATCCTGATTCCTGCCCACAAGGTAGATGGACAGGGCATCGTCGCGACTTGCAAAGGTTTTAGCGAGCTCCGTGGCGGCCATCTTGCCGATACCAGCGGTGCCGCCGAAGAAGGCGGCAACGTAAGCTGGAGAGTCGACCAGCGCCGCGTTGGCTGTCCGGACTCCTTCGAGGGCTACCATGGTCACTTTGCACGAGTATCAAAGGTCAAGAACTATGGGTGATTGATAGTTTCATAACCCAACTGGATATAGTTTATATATATGCAGGCAAACACTGAGCAACCGATGGAGTTATGGGTCAGTTTGCGGAATATCAATATATAGTGGCTCCGGATGCAAGGGAGTCGGAGGAATCCATTCCCCCGCCATAACAAATGGTATCAGTTGCACTGTATTAATGAATCTCTGGTTTCGACTTTAACCGGTGTCGTCATTGACTTGCTCCTTTCCATTTCAGGCGACGTGGTGGTGTATGTCAGCGTTCCTTTGTTGGGACTAGGTGTGTTTGACGCCCGGTTACACAAACTTTGGATTTCTCTCCCAGCGATGTCGGCATCTTTGCGGCTTGGTCCAGGTAAAGAGGCTCCTTCCTCAGCGGCGCCGGGACTCCGTATTACAATGAAGAAATACAAAGTTGGATGGCAACATCCACGAAAGCGAGACGCGAGTGCTACGTTCTCCAGATCGGAGTGTGAGCTAACACTTTACCCCACCTACTCCGAATATGACCTATGACTCCAGATTTCCGGCCTCGGCATATCTCACAGGTTCTTAGTAAATTCATATCACATTGAAGAGACCGTCGTCGCTCTTGCACTGGTCTAGCACTATTTGTCAGTACGAACAAAAAGACATCATGGGCGTCTTCTATGAAGCCATCCCCGATTCGATGATCCCATGGATCCGGGCACAGAAGATGTTCTGGATAGCCACGGCGCCGCTTTCGGCCCGGGGCCACGTGAACGTCTCGCCGAAGGGCGGCGACAAGTACTTCGGGGTCCTGGACAACCGCACGTTCTGGTACATGGACCTGACGGGGTCCGGCAACGAGACCATCAGCCACCTGTACGAGAACGGGCGCATCACGGTCATGTTCCATGCCTTCGAGGGCCCGCCGCGCATCGTGCGCCTCTACGGCACCGGCTACGTCCTCGAGAACGGCACTGCCGCGTTCGACGCCTTTATCGCCGACAACAAGATCAACTCCTTTTTCGGCCTCCGCAGCATTATTCGCGTCGACATCCACCAGGCTGGCTCCTCGTGCGGCTTCTCCGTTCCCTTCTACGAATTCAAGGAGTTCCGGCCGACGCTAAACGAGCACTTCGAGCGCAAAGCCGTCAAGTTCAACGCAGGCAATGAAAAAGAGAGCATGCCAAGGTAAACACTCTTAAATCTCCCTACTTTCTGGCCTTATTATGCTTTTTTTTCTTAACTTGCTTTTTTCTCCCGATCACTTCGGTGAAACGCCCTATTGCTCGTCTGGCTTATGTACACAATCTTCTCATCTCGAGACACTTCGCTGACGCCCATGGCTACGCATATAGATACTGGGCTTTCAAGAATGCTTGGAGCGTGGACAATATTCCTGGCATGAAGGTTGGTCTTAAGACAGGCTCTGAAGAAGGCATTGCGCCCATGAAGAAGATGGTCGGGCTGTCGCCGCCCAAGGGCATTCAGGGGGTGGCTGGGCAAGGTTTCACCTTGGTCCAACTCATATTCGCTATGCTACTCAGCGCTTCCATTTCTGCCGTACTGATTCTATTTGCTGATGAATTGTTGCCTGAATCACTACTTTGAAGATATCAGGCGGTCAAGCTGGGACCACATATATATGTGATAGATATATGCGCCCCTGAGGTGCAATATCAATGCTTTTTAGCTGGGATCCTGGTTTGATTTGTGACACGTGCTTTCGACCAACTGAACTTACTAGTGGGAGAAGATATCGTTTCCCCAGAAAATGCCGCTTGAAGCAGTGATACAGGGCTATGAGGCAGGGGGCGGAGGTCGCAGATAGGGGCTGGTCACTTCACCGACCAATACCAATTGCCATGTTCAGCGTGTATCACGCATGAGGCATGCTGGATTTATGATACGCCTTGGGCATCTATATATCCAGCGCTCCCGTGTTCCATGCAGGGTGCTATTCCCTCACCATTACACACTGCTCATATTTCGTAAATATGACGTTGCAATGCCTTGCACCCTCCCATTGTTACAGATCCTTACACATATTCTAGGCGTACCATTTTGGGCTTCCCATATCATAGCCTAGCATAGCACACTGCTTGTCCATGCTCGGCACCGGCTGGCCATTTGATTACCTTGCCATTCTTGTATATATCGTTTATGATAAGGAATTAACCATCTGATCGATGAGTCGGAACTTTCTCCTTTGGTTTCTCTTATTTCATTTCACGTCCGGGATATAGGGGCTAAGGGCTGAACGACTCAACAATCACAGGTACAAATGTGAGTCGTCATAAAAGGGCGACAGCAGCCCCCATCGACCCCCGCTGCTTAACGGATAGAACCCTCAAGGCCGGGACCCGATTCGCCCCGCGGGAAAGCCACTGCAGTATCCGAAAGCCGGTGAGGCTCTTGAAGCCTGGCAGCAGGCTTCCGTTCTTCCCCGTCGCCCAACGGTGAAGCGGGATCCAACATGGGTTTAGTGACATTGTTCCTCACCGTATCCGTCTGCACAATGAGCCACCCACCAAAATAATATCATACTCCACCTAGGCCCTACCGCTACGGTACTTCTCGTTTCATTCTAATTCGAGGTTACGACCCATCACTGCCTTATATAAGGATGCGGTTGGCAGTAGCATGGAAACAACATGATATGCATGCAAGGTAGTACCGTAGCAAGCTCTTGGCCCCGATTCCTGGTAAGCTGCATCCCCATGTAGCTTCTGTTCCACTTATGTGTAGATCGATAGGATTTCACGCATGCTTATGTTTTCTGAAATGGTAGCCTTATGTTGCGTGAATATGCAAACTGCCGTGTCGTTCACATCAAGTAGCATCTGCTCTCGTGTCGAATATAGGTGTTTCCAAGCATTGATTGACAATGGTTGCGGCCAACCGTCAGGCCGTAAGGGAAGCCTCGCCTCGCCGAAAGGACGGTTACTTACCCAACCAATATATAAGGGGCCCAATCAGGTCCAAAAGCAAGCTCGTGATTCCCCAGAGCTTTGTCGAGGAACCCAGACTTAGACGACAGCCCAGTCCATACATACTCACTCTTTAGGCGAGCACTGACCCATGGTAGGCCTGAAGGTGCCTCACGGGTACACGCATCCGAGTCCGAATTGGGGATTCCGACGCCAGCCAACGATTTGTTGTCAACCTAACCTTTGCCTTGAATGTGTTGTCTTCGCGGTGACACTGAATGTGCATAGTCTCGGCTGGCAACCAAGACTTGACTAAGAGATCTGACCACGTGTTGATGATTCGGTAAGTGACGTCCAACCTCCTGGTAATCATTTTCAGCCAGGCAAAGACGGCTCTGGTGTAAGTTGTACTGCAGAAGTAAGGGTAGCTCAACTGATGGTCTGGACCGAAGGCTGCGTTGGGTATCGTCAAAACAATACGGCGCGGTTAGGCCAATCTAACAGCCATACGAAGTAACAGCTCACGCATCGAGCTTCATTGGTGGCTAACATACATATCCACCCGTAAACAACCGCTTAAACATGGCTATTGGCGCCGGGATAATAGGGAACTCACAGCTCTATCTCATGCTCTTCCGCGTGGTTAGGTATCAATGTTCGCCACGCCCCTTCGACACGTCGATTAGCATGCATGCAATCTAGTCTTCAACTGACTGTATTGCAAGTGCAGTCTTGTGAGCCATAGAAGTATACCAGCCCCGTAAAACACCGTTGTATAGAGGTTGTGTACCAAAAGCCGAGCCCGAGGCTAACTACCCGTGACAATGCATACCATATAGCCGCGATGAGTCAAGGCTTCTGGCCAGCCACCCAAGGGGCAACTTATGAGTAATATTGCCGATTGGCATGTGACCGCAATCAGGGCATATCTCCAACCACCACGACTTCGCTCGCGTATTTGCCATGAAGATGTTGTAGAGTAGGTCCTCTCGGGACTCTCGATCCCTATCGGGTTCGCTGATACTAGACTCGTGAATTTGTACATCACGGCGTTTCTGCTTGAGGTCTCGTGATAAGAAGAAAATTTCTTTCACAGTTGCCTTCTTTTCTCGCCGTGCCGCCAGAGCCAATACAATGTTAGCAATCCTCGCAAGACCCATCGATCGTATGCCTCCTCTGGTTACCGCAGGATGGACTGAAAGACAACGCCGTCCTATCAGGCACCTAGAACCATCCCGAATGTCAATGGTCGGCGCTCTGTGTACGAGCTGAGCTTCTTGACCGCTCACTGACCCATATCAATCGGCACTTGGCAGCCAATCCTAGAAGTCAGCTCATTGTTTGCTGACTCCTGCCTCTCGCTAAGTGGCAAGTAGTCCAGCTGAAAATCTGACGATCGGCCCGTCACAGGATTGCCCTTGTCCGTGCCAAAGTGGGCGGAAGGTCTTCACCGTAACAGTGGCTCTCCCTTGCATCATACTGGCACCAAGCGGCGACGAAGTAATATCCAATCGAGTCACAAGATGACGTGGTACCCAATGCTAAAACCAACGCCGGATCTACCGATGCTGCGTATGTTAGCTGGCCTCTTTCCTTACCGAATACGCCCTTCCTGTATGCATGACTGCGCGCGCCCAGAGGTACGATTGTTGAGGCGACTGGTAGTTGACTGTCATTCCCAAGTGACGGTCGACTCACCAGCGGCAGCGCAAGTGGCAAGACGGAAGGGGCGAAATGCACTCGTATACTCGTGGCGTAGCCGCCATTCATTCGCTCCATCGAGAATTACCGACGAGACAAGAAAAGGGTGCGAGGAAGCACACGACAGGATCGGCGATTCGTGGGCAGTGTGGCGCAGAGCTGTGGCAATAGTCCCCAGTAAGACTGATTGATACTCAGGTCCAAATAAATCAAAGCTTGTCTGCTGAACAAACCTGACAAGAGACCGAAGAGAAGTCATCGGGCTCAACGAAAGATTCGTGATCTCGAGTTCTCGTTCGAGATTCAGGTGGTGCTAGCTGAAGCAGGAAAACAAGCACCGTGGCAGTGTCGTGTGGTGGTGCTGGGTAACGTTTAGCTAGGATTTACAAATCTGGATATATGAAGTGGCGTCTACAACAATTATATCAGGCTGCCTCCCGTATTTCAACCAATCCCCAATTCTGAAACGAGGAGCACTAGGTAAACAGTAAGTCATGGCTACTACAAATCAAGATCTTTCTGGGCATCTATGTCAGCCAGTGTGAGCTCTGACAGATACATAGCGTAGCCTTGCGATCAATTCGTAGGAACCTGTAGGCTTTAATATGATTATTCGGCATTATTGCTGACAAAAGTACAGTGATAATATCCTATGTAGAAGACATCTGCTTAAGTAATTTAATTGGGGGAACCTAGGCTTACACCTGCAGGCCTGGCAGTGACACATGCTCTACTCAGGCTCCCCCAAGAACCCCCAGTGATAAGTAAGCTTATTATACATATCGAGGAGCGCCCCTTATCCCTTGAGAAAATTTGTATTCCTTTTTTATATCTTACTCACGTTCAAAGCCTTTTTTCCTATGTTGCCGTCAGTGGCCAGCTCACCGAAGATGACTATATTTACATTCCGCATTGTTGTAAGGGTTTGTTGCCTTTCATTTCATTCATCTCATCTTACCAGTGAAACATCTGCCTAGAAAAGGAGCAGGCTGACGGCAAGGGATTTCGGTGAGTAAAGTCGATTGCCCAAATACACAAGCCGGTAGCTACTGAAGCATGCACAAGGCTTCCATTCAACGCCAATGATTGTGTTCCAGACGGGCGTCAGTTGAAAGCGGTGATTCATTTGGTTGGGAGAATGACATATACAGGAAAACGTTCTGACATCGGTAACTCTGATGATGTGCCCGATAAATAAATAAAGCTGAGTTAGAGAGAACCAGGCAGGCTGGATGGGATGCGGGGGGTCGCCAGTTACCATATGGATGAGGCTCAATAATTTGCGAACCACCCGCATTAGATACTTGTGCAGCTAGGCAACTAAGTACCTCTGCCAAACCCATTCAAATACACTGTCTGTCCTCATAGTGCGCGAACCAAGTTCTCTCCCTTTTCAATAAATTGATATAACTTCTTGCATCTTCTCAACAGGGCTCTTGGTGATAATCTTGATCACTTTAGATCCATGCAGCATTATGACTTTACCAAGTCGTCGTCATTGAAAGATTGAAATATTAGGTACGTTCAAATCATTTTTGGTGCTATGCATGCGAAACTGCGAAACGGAAAAGCACCCCCCCCCCCCCCCCCCCCCCACCCGCACCGCCGCGGTGGTTCGCTCGTCCAATACCTCCAATACCTCCATCACAATTCAAGCGACCACGGTGTTTTCCAGGATGTGCTGAACATGTGCCAGCGCCAGCGCTATAATTTGCATGATTGCTAATGTTGGGGTCAACTACTTATTTAGATCAATTACGCTCTGAGATCAATACAAATTTGATCATAGCCTTTGGCTGCAGAAATCGCAGCTCCTCGGCTTTCGACAGAATTGGACCGCCAGCCAACGTGCTAATGGTGCTCCTCTGTTAACTAAATTAAACCCCTGCTTCGTTTTGAGGTGTGCTTATGTCACCTGCCCAAACTTTACCAGATCCATTATCAAAATGCCTGATCAACCGGAACCCGTCACAAATATTTCAAAACTATTTCAACCAAAAAGGGCAAAGTTCATCTGCCCGGTTGATGGGTGTAATGCAGAGGTTGGCGATACAAAAAACCTATCCATACAGCATATACAACAGTGCCATCCTGAGCTGGTACAACACAAAGACATCGAGGATGTCGTGCGCCAATGGAGGAAAGAACCACTGCCGCCCTCCAGAACGTGCGATCTCTTATCCGCCAATGCAACGACGACTATAACTGATCTCATGTGTAGGCAAAGACTTCTTCCTCATGACTCGGGAGGGGAGGATGCGCTGCCTCTAAAGCAAGCTGTGAACAATGAGCCACCTACGAAGCAAGTCACCGCCAAGGAGAAGGGTTCAATCGTCAGGACAGGGACAAGTGATGCCGGTCCTGCTCGTTCAAGAGCCAAACCCCGTCATGACGGAGATTTCAATAGAACGACAACAGTAGGGAAGTTATGGAACCCGAACGATGCTGGTCCCAATCCATTACGTGCACGCGGAAAGAAAAAGACTGAGCCGCCACAGCCCCCTACTCGTCCGCAAACTGCATCCAGTCGCGACGATCTGGAGGTTTCTGACGATCCGAATGAGGCTGGCTATGTCCCACAACTCAAAACTCGTCCCATCGACCATCTTCAGTTAGTCGCGGAAGTCAAGGGTATATATGCTGGTTTAGTCATGGTGGAATCGAAGTGTATCGAAGTGGACAATGCGCAAAACACGCAAAAGGATGCTAAGTTGAATAACGAGCAGTGGCAGGCCCTCATAGCTCTGCATCGAACCTTACTCCATGAGCACCACGATTTCTTCCTGGCCTCCCAGCATCCAACTGCAAGCTCCTCCTTACGACGACTTGGCGCCAAGTACTATATGCCAGGCAGAATGTGGAAACACGGTATTCACGCCTTTCTTGAGTTGCTGAGACATCGTCTGCCCGACTCCTTAGAGCATATGTTGACATTCATCTATCTCGCCTACTCCATGATGGCGCTGCTGTATGAGACAGTCCCTGCCTTTGAAGCAACATGGATGGAATGTCTGGGTGACCTTGGTCGATACAGAATGGCGATCGAGGATGACGATATTCGCGATCGAGAAGTGTGGACCGCCGTATCGCGACGTTGGTACTCTAAAGCTTCGGATGTCGTCCCTGGAACCGGACGATTGTATCACCACCTCGCCATATTGGCACGTCCGAACGTGCTTCAGCAGCTATACTTCTACTCAAAAGCTCTCTCGGCCCCGGATCCCTTTTTTGCCGCCTTGGAATCGATCATGACCCTCTTCGATCCGTTGCTGGGGTCTAACAAGCAGCAATCGCGTTTGCTGCCCATTGACTTCGCTTACGTCAAGGCTCATGGCTTGCTGTTCGCCGGGAAGACCGGCAGCGAGTACAATACAGCAGTGGCCGAGTTCGTCGACAACCTTGATAACCACATTAGTAGGACAACTCGAAGATGGATGGAATGCGGGTTAGTCAAGTGAATACTCGTGTGATATCCCGTAAACTGACCGCATCTAGTTATTACATTGCGATTTCCAACTGCTGTGCCTTGCTGTCATGGGGCAAGGATAGTTTCATCTACCAAACTATTCGGCCTAGGAGGCCGAAAGAAAGCGTCGAAGATTTCAACACCAGGGAGATACCCGATCCGTCTGAGCAACGAAATGCGAAGAGGCTTGAGGAAGCACGCCATCTTGCGGAGGGGACATACAGCAAAGTCTTCTCTAGATTTGCTGATCCTAACATTCTACCCTTCCTACATTCCACCTTGGTATTCTATCGTTTCTTGGTTTCTTATCCCTCTGCCATGAACCTGCTCGAGGCGACTTTCCCTTGGAAAATGGTCTCAATGCTTCTGAACTCCCTCCTCCATTCGTGCCGCGAGTATGAAAGGATTCAGAGCAGCGAATTTCCGCGGCCAGTCAAACAGTTGCCCCGACCCCTCCCAGAAGATTTTGCGCTGCAAGGCTTACTGTGGGCTGAGAAGTATTACCCGTCGGATTGGTTCTCCAACGACAAGATAGATGATGACGAGAAATACTTGGAAGTTGCCTCTATGACGGATGAGCGGAAAGAACGAGTTCTTTGGTTGGGTGTTTCTATTGCGCAGCATGGGAAATGGCTGCTGTACGACAAAAATACGCATCAATTTTCGGTTGCTTCCCGATTCGAACAAGAGATCGACATCAACATGAACATTGATACCGAAACGGCGAGCTTTTCGGGAGCAGATACACTATCACGAGCCTCGACACTTGCCCTTTCTTCTCCTGGCGACAAGGCTAAAGAAGATGAGGACATGCCAGACATCGACGATTTCATGGCGAGGCAACCTATCATACGGCAGTGAACCAGTTATTACGTTTACACACATTACATTCATTATGTGCGTTTGCGTGTGGTGAGTACCTGTGGGTGGGATGTCACTGCACGTTTCTGCTCGGTATTACTGGGCGATAAGAATCCCACGAAGCATGCGGCGGCATCAGGCCACTTCGAGCGAGAGCCTGATCTGAGCTTGTTGTGCCAACGGCCACCCACACACCCTGGATGCACACGCATGCTGTGGGGTTTTGCATGCTACATAGCGGGGCAACAGGCAAACAAGGCAACCACAGCTAGTAGGCACTTGTTGCCTGTCTGCCTATCAGCCCGGGATACCCCAAAAGGTGCTTCCAGAAGCAAGTGAATAATCAACCGGCTGGAGAATAGCCTTACTACCCAGAAACAGCGTATGCAGTGGTGTAGGACGTTTTTCGGTTATCATGTGGTCAGCACATGGCGTTGGTTATAACTTGTCGAGTATGACTTGGCGCCTGGGTGTTGGGGGGAGCAAACAATGCAAACAATGTGGAAGAGCAATAATAGTAAGTGGGCTGAGGTTGGGCCAATTGAAGCCGAAGACTTCAGTGATCTGATGAAGAGTGAGGCGACTCGAGGCATTGTTGTCAATCAAATTGCCATGGCCATGTATATACCTGCACAAGGGCCTCATGCACGAAGCACGCCTCGCCGCAGAGGTTGGGACTTCATACATACGATATATGTCAGTACATCAATAGTTTTGTGGATTTTTTCTTCTATCTAAGTTTACTACTTAATGCATGCAGTCTGTGACTTCCCAATCTTGAATTTGTCACAGGTGCGGGGGGTGGAATCTTGACCTGAGATGACTTATACGGGCCAATAATAGCCAAGCCGTCGAAGCGGCCTGAAGTAAGTGCCTGAAGTAATCCTTCCTTTTAAGGAGCGAATACTGACCAGGGAAATTGCGTAGACCGGGTACTTCGGGGAATATCCCCCTGAGTTAGAACTGAAGGCTCTTACTCATACGAACAACACAGGATATGTCCATGCGATTTGTTGAGCGCGTACCAACTGCTGACCAGAAGCGTGTGATCGAGCGCAATTTGATACCCCATTATCGTTTTATGGGGGCTGCTGCTAATTAAGGCTGATCGGGAAGAGGTACCTTGTTCGACCTAAGCGGCAGGTAGCTATCGTTCCTCCATCAGGCAACCATGATGATTCCGCCTGAATCAATCAATCCTACTACACCCTCATGAACAATGAATAGCGTTCCAAAAAGGAGGAGGTCACATCTGTATCCCTCCGGCGTATCATATTGCACTCGACACAGCCTTTGTCATTCGTCAGCATTTGCCCGGAAAAATGTCGACGCCCGGGATATGTATTGCGAGTTTCCCGTGCTTCGGTGAACCTTCAATAAGCGCCCCTTTTTTCCAATATATTGCGAGCATCAAGGTGCTTCCTCGAGACTCCTCATGGCGTCAGCCATCGGCTGATGCAGCAGTTGCCTTCGAGAACCCGGTCGGTTTCTCTATGCGCCATTTCCATTTCCCGTGGAACAGCCAGCCCCAACCTTGTCGTTTTCGCCTGTAAACGCAAACAGTGGCTCAGCTGGGCCCGGCCCTGGGCCTTTTCTCCTCTAATTCCCCGCAACGTGAGGGCTGCCTTGAAACCTTTGATGAACCTAGTTGGAAGGCAACCATTGCCTCGTCGCGCCTCGTCGCTACGGCGTAGTAAGGTTGGCTTTGTCCCCAGCGAAGTGGCTTGCTCAAGCTTGCTCAAACATGGCTCACCGAAGAGACCGACACGCATCATTTTGTCCCACTGGGGGCGTAGGCAGCGATGTGGGTAACTCCAATCTTGTTTCGTTTCCTGAAAATAACAAGAGCAACATCGACAACACTGATTCGATGGCGTGAACACCCCAAAAGTCTTATCCCGAAGAAGCCTCGGGATGGGCCGTCGACCGATCTTCGTCCGAACACCAAGCAGCTTGAGGCAGCCGACAACCCTCCTTTGCCTCATCCTCTTCCATATCATTTCTTCAAGCGCCCGAAGTACTCCCATCGCGCTCTCGAAACGAGTTGAGAGACAGGACTGTTCTTGTTCTTGGTTGGCGTTGTGGAGCTCACACCTGGCACTAGTTGCTGTCTGAGTGGACAACAAGTATAGCTTGTGACTATAGCCAGCGACTAGTCCAACCATAAATCGAACAGACTGATCGAACGGGCGACATGGAGTCCCACTCAAGAGACGAGCAACAGGCCTGAAGGCCTAGAGGACACAAGCATGGCCACTTGATACCAGAAGGGGTGACTGGCCGCAGTGAGACTGCTCAAGGGCTACTGTCCGGCTCATGGCTGACCCGAATATAATAAGCCAACTCAGTTTTAGCAAAATCAGAGGCCGTCCGGCTGGGAAGCAATGGAAATTATACCAAAGTTTGTAAGATATTGGCATACACGACCGTATTGGGGCCATAATAGACCCCAATACCGCACACTCGTGCCTGTATGGTGTTTCTTCGTTATGAAATGTATACTCATTATTTGTGTGTTTTTTCAGCAAGTCAGAAACTGGACACACAAGTGTTTCTTTCCACTGGAAAGAACAAAACTGTCAAGACGGCAGTGACAATGGCTTTCTACGGCCCAAGTCTCTTCTTATCTGGTGCCAGCAAGTATGGAAAGTCCAGATCCATTACATTGCAACATGAGTAAAGAGACTACGTTATAGACAACATATGGTCATATTATAGTATATAGGGATTGTCCCTGAAAGCTATCTAGCTCCACTCAGTCCAGGACGCAGAGCCTCATTTTGTGGAACTCGGTATAACCGGGAGCGGTCGGTTGGGTGTTGATGGAAATGCATGCCCCCAATCTCTGACCATTTTGGGGAGCTGAAGGCCCACTTACAGTTGGGAATTGAGTTACATGTCAGCGGCCGCTTCTGCGGCCAGCGCCAAAGTGTTCAACGTTCATTGGCTTAGCACCTCATCCCTTTGCATCCACCCTCTGTCCCTCTGTGTTTACATACATATTTACCCAGGAGGAGTTGGTGGGATCGAATGGTTCATCCAGCCGAAGCCGTGAACTGCTGGCATCGAGTGGGAGGCATTTTCACCGTTATGCAGATGCCATGCAGGTCATCAGCCAGGCGGCCATTATTGGCCCCCGCATGTCAGAGAACCGCCGTCTCCTCAGAGACCCTGGAATCACCATTCGGCTCGCTTGAACACGTCAGAGCCTCTTATCATCGCAATCTTCATGCCTTGTTACCCCGAGTACTCTACAGGTTATGGCTTATTGGCCAGATTAAAGGGGGGCCGGTGAGCAGATGAGATGCTCGTCATTTCCGTCATCGATTTGCAACAGCAGGGTCAATGTCAGCTCAGAATCGAACTCCTCCCTAGCCGCAAACCACTACTGTAGTGCCATGCATGGCAACTCTCAAGTGGAAATCGCGGCAACTATTAGAAGAAGGCCCTAGCCATCGATGTTGCAACCATCGACGCACTCTTGAGGGGTTGGGGCTTTTTCTGCCGCGGGACCAAGCGACCATCGGACCTTTCGCTGCGAGACATTTCGGTGAAGATCCAATTGAGATTGAGGAACACACTATCGGCTGGCATCTCGGCAAGTGGTAGTGAGACCAGGCTGAAAGCCGCCCTTTACCGTTCCCTTCAAAGCTTGAGGCAACAAGAAAAGGCAACAAATTGCGTGCCACCTTCTTATAGCCTGCTTCAGATATGCTTCCGCTGCGTTCTACACATGAATAACGACAAGCTCCCGCATTGTTTCGGTGAGACAGGATAGGGCTGGGGTGATATAATTCGAGGCACTCGCCGGGCTCCACGGTGCGAGAAGCACTGCTGATACTTTGTCCCTCAAGAGGCTTTGTACCTACCTTTGGTGGACGGGACCCGAAGAGACGGTTGGCATGGGCCGGGGTTCCTCGTGCCGGGCGGAATAAGGCAATCAAGGGCAACTAGCCTTCGGGCCCACCTCCTCCCTACTAAAACCTATCATATGGCAGGGTTGGTTCGAGACGAGACTTCTAGCATCTACATAAATAGCGGCCACCGACTTTCGGGTACGATCCGACTCTCCCTCTCTCGGGCATCGGATAGCAGGAATGCATTTAGGGCAGAAGTCAGGGGACAGCTGAGTCCAGTTCTCGGGAGGCTCCAGCCCTATCTGATAGATCATAGATCCCTTTCATGGGAATTATATGATCTCTACTGGCAGTCAGTGGCCAGAGATGGGATGAGTGCTGTATTCGCGGATGGAAACCCGAGACCATCACTTTACAATGCGTACAACATCATATTTTAGTCTCAGATCGGTGATACACCTACAATATAAGGCAACCACAATCTGTAACACATGTGTGAATCCCTGAGAGTGAGACCTTACCCCATGTGAGGAGGAAGGGCTGGAAACCCGACTGGGTGGTCAGGGTTCTAGATAAGAACCAACCCACAACTAATTTGGGGGCTCTGGCGGCTCCAAGATTCCCGAGGGAAGATTACTGAACATTATAATTGCATCAGGGGGGTCTACTATGCATCTACATTAAGTAAGGGGTTAGGTTGTACAGAAACTACGGTGACTGGCCGCTTTTTTCTGAGCGACTTCGACCACAGCTGACGCGCTCGCGGGCAGCCCGAAATAGAACTGCCTACAACGACACTAGGCACAATCCCAAGAGTTCTGTTCGATCTTCCTTGGGCTTGAAATAAGTCCATTCGACTCTTCTGTTTCGCTTGTTCTCTGCTCAGTGATCGATCTCCCTAAGGCGTCGTCACTCCCGCCATTCGCGGTGTCGCGGGCGCATCGATGCAATCTAGCGTGGCGATCCAACTGCCTCTACGACAGCAGCATCGGCTACGCTTTGGTTAAGCAAGGCCCATTGGCGACGAGACCTCACCAGCTCACAGTACCGGCGTGGCCTGGTTCTTATTTCGCTGACTCCCTCTCTTCCAGGGGAATTCCATTCGGATGTCGAACGCCTGCGACTCATCCCTCCAACCCCGATACGGCCCGAGAACTATGTTGCTGCAGAGGGGATGGACAACACAAAACACGGAGCGATGCCATTTTCCTGGGGCCCAAATGCCGGTTTGGAGACGCCCTCGAGAATCATCACAACCGACTTCAAGATGAACACTGCCCTTTGGATGTTACATTCATGTCTACTCCATTGGACTAGTCACCAACTCAACAGCGGGTTCGCGTCAACCGTACACTACATAGTATATTGATGGCATAGAGTGAGAGCCGGGCTCAACGGTATCGTAGGTGAATCTGTAGGGAATAATAAAATCCCCTTGGATGTAGATGAACGAGACATCCAAATACTCTGCGAGCTTCCGATGCCCCCATTCATAGAGTACCTCGCGTGCCCCTAGCTAACAGGGCTGTCCTCAAATGATGAATCGCGCAATTCGAGTATCCACAAGCCAGAAAGGTTACTACATAAATCGCGAGGATGGTCAAAGTAGAGTCAGATATCGACCCCAAGATGCGCAGACCCCCTTTAGAAAACCAAGCTACCCCCAAAAGTTTTCCTGTTGAACCAGAGGTCCTAATTGACCACTTCCACTACTTTGATCAGGCTAAAGACGAATGTGATAACCTTTAGTGGGCGGGATCTCTACGAAGCGTTGCTACATGATACTTGTATTGGACGTTTGGAGTGCCATTTATCGACGTCGAGATAAACAGCTCGAAGTTGAGCCATGTAGTGAGTCTTGTGTAAAAGGCCTAGCATATTCTGGAAGATAGGTGATAACGCAGCAGCAGCTGTCCTGTACGCCTTCACGCCTTCTCCCTTCCCCACCCCCTTTTCCAGGATCTCCGCGGACACTCATCATTCGTCTGCAGTTAGCAGTCCATGATCAAGACTCACCATACTGTCAAGTATATCAAAGTTCCATTTGGTAATTTGCACAGATCGGAGTCGCTCTGAAGCTAGGTGGGAAAACCAACAGCTCCTCGTGAGCGAGTCTCCGCTACTGTCTCCGTCTCACATGCTGTACCGCCTGTAGTTCGTTCCAATGACCTCCAGAGTCTCGTGAAATCCA
The DNA here is from genome assembly GCA_017163955.1 of Apiospora koreana. Classification (NCBI taxonomy): domain Eukaryota; kingdom Fungi; phylum Ascomycota; class Sordariomycetes; order Amphisphaeriales; family Apiosporaceae; genus Apiospora; species Apiospora koreana. The sequence continues at coordinate 2,613,999 of JAFHKQ010000004.1, forward strand.
GGAAGATATCTACCGTGCGTGGCGATAGTTTCATCAACGACCGAGGCTCCTCGTATGATAGTGGACCGTCATCCACTGGCTGTATGAATGTTAAATGCCATTTCATGTTGAGGCAGGCATCTGATCATCTTGGGTATTGAGAAGGCCTCAAGTTTCTTCGTTTAGACCTTCTAAGATTTCCCATGTCTAGTCCTGCTTATAGATTGCCACATACTCGTCAGAAAGGTGTTGAACCATAGACCATTGGACGCTGGCTCACCCTCTTGCACCGCACGCAGCAACTTGAGTGCGCCCTAGAACGCAAGCCGCAGTTCACACCACTGTGAATGATAGAATGGCAGCACGGTGGTGATCTCATACCCCCTTTATAACGCATCTTAGTTCCATGGAAGCCCGGGGTACCAGCAGGACTCCAGATTACCTGTATGGACTTTCTCGCCTCGCCGCGCGAGTAGGGCACAACAAGACGTTCGCCTTTTCAATACGCAGGCAGTTACTAGTAGAAACCTCCATATAACTACAATTGGCCCCAACCCGCGTTTGCTACTCTGTTATAGCGAGCACAGAGAAAAGCTGCCGTGGGCAAGGCCTATCGGTAGCTAGGTACTGGCGTCCCATCTGCCGACCTACAGCTACAAAATATATGTACAATGGCGCCAGCAGGCGGGATGACAGCGTGGACTGTGCTCTAAACATTCTTTCTTGGTATCATCAACCATTCATACGACCCTCGTACATGACCCAATAGCCATATTGCGACGTTATGTCAAGACAAACCCCCACGGTTGCTACCAAAACATGTTGGAGCTGAATGATAACCCTACCATACCCTCATGTATCTAATGACCCGAAATACAGCCTTTGAAATGCATTTAAGTGGGTGGCTCCTCTGTGGCACATTATTCAAGTTCATCTTTAAGATCAGAGAGAACTAACACGCTTGCTGATGTGCTCGACCGTCAAGCTCTCGTCGAGCCACCATGGCAGCTTTAAAGGATTTAGAGGCTCTGTCATTCTAAAAGCGTAATGGGTTTAACTATTAAGTTGCGACGCACGTGTGCATTCAATTAATGGGTGGGTGGTCAAATACAAAATCTACATATAGAGGTATCCTGAGCCAGCGCATATGCCACATTCACTTGTCCCCAACAGTTGCGTGTACCAATATCGTTGCAATAACTACTTCACTTCAAATCTGCCCTAACCTCCTCAGATAGTGATATTGTACCAGGGAAATATATCAGAAATAGTAGCTAGCATCGGAAGCTTCGACCTCAATGCTGGAAGCGCATGCCGGATACAACGTCTCCAATCTTCAAGCCAGACGGTCTAGACCACACACAATGAGACTCTCATTAGTCTGGATCTTCGGCATGTCCGTCGACGGATATATCTTGTCTCTTTTACATGTTTTCCGCATGTCCTTGCCCAAAAGGGGCCTGCATATTCCTGGCCCATCATCACCACCCGGGACGCTACGCAGGCGTTGCTTTAAGCCGACCGCATCGGGCCAGTCGCATGATAACGGACCGGGGTGTACATGCGCCAACACAAGAGCCCAAAAGATAAAGTAGTTCATGAAGCTCGCTTAAGGCCAGACTGAAGTCTCGGGCCTGGATGGGGCAAAACCTATCGTTGGCGCTGGCGTCGATGTTTCTCGGCAGGGAAGGGCTTACAGAGCGACGACTTGCGGTTTCTCATCGTGCCCGTTCCAATGCTTATCACTGTGCGGAGCAGTTTACCCCCTGAAAGAGCTTCCCTCTAATAGGCTAATTGGTACTTGTTTAAGTGCTGAGGAATGGCTGACGTTACATGGATAGGCATGAGGTGATGTGACTTTGAGATCATCAAGTCGAACAACATGAACACCCCAGTACATCCAGACCGTCGTGTGCAACCCGTACCTGTCAACCCCGCTCGCTCGTGGTTGGGAATATCGAACAGCCAAGGCCACACACAACCCAGGTGCTAGACGAAAGATACGAAAGATAGAATGATACAGTTCATGCCCGCGTCTACAGGAGGAATCGCGTAAGTTTTCAAATGGCAAGAATACACCACCTAGCTATATCTTACGTCCGTTGCCAGAATGATAGATCATAAAAGAAAGCTCGACCGGTGTGATCAGTTACAGGAACTCCCAACAGAGCCGCATGTCCCACCAAATAGACCTTTGCAACAAGATTGCGTCTCGTGATCTTTGGACAAGTTGACAAGGTAATTCCATGCAAATCACGTCAAGCCACCGCATTCAGTTCCATTGCAAATGCTGGATCAGCAAGCTGGCAAGATCTCTGGATGCCATCCAACGCGGGGATGCAGAGTTGCTTTTTCTCTGATATAGAACATGCAGCCTGCAAGCCAATGCCTCCAATCCAACACAGACTTATCACGATCAGCCAAGGGCTCCCCTGCTCGCTGGCTGACTGGGGTGCTCGAGACATCCTTGGAAATACCACAGCACCTAAGTATGCAAGGTCTTTTTGAGCCGCTGCGAACTATTCGGTAACCGCACTATCCTCCGAAATAATACTGCAGTCCATAGGATGCGCCGGACGACGGGTAAAGAGCGCCCCCATAAATGATGTCAGAAGTTAATGCTTGTGTGAAGTGATGGTAATGTCAACTACTACCACGGAGATGTAATGCTTACTGGGTATTTTGGCCTCTCATGACTGGCCAGCTAGTTCATGTATGTCTCTGGCGTCTCTGGGAGTTCTCGGTCATGAAGAACATCAATCATACAGCTCCTCATGCAGGAAGACGCAACAAGGTGTATGAAAATGTACGGCGTACTTGCCGGCTTAATGATCCTACAACGCCACATACACGCAGGATGCTAGATCAAGATACCAATCCTCCGGCAGCAGGGTGTGGGTGATGCCACCAGGCTTGCAGAACGGCGAGAGACATAATGCACAGGCAAGCATGTTCTGAAAGGAGTGAGATGCACCAACGCCATGCCCCGGTTTCTCCTCGGCCGACTCAAGCCGAGAGTCCCGCGTTGTGTCTGCAACACTGTTGACTACCAGAATCCTATGGAGGTTGGCCTATCCCTCTCAAGGAATTGCACATTGGTAATGGAGAATGCGTCGGCAATCGGAATGGTCTGCCATATGAAAGATATGCGCAACAACTGCTTGCGCGTGGGAGTATAGGCCCAGGAGACAGACAAGGAGGCAGATAGCAAAATCGGTTGGTGTATACATGATCTATTGAGTTGCTGAGTATGTGAAGAAGTCTAGAGCCTGATAGGCATTCTAGTGAAGAGTGACGATGCGAGGTAAGACTACTTACTTCTTTTGATGTGCATGCTGGGGTCGGCATAATCATTCTTTAGCAGGCAAGGAGTAACCAACGGGTCTTTCCGTACCACCTGTGCATACCTCCCCACGGTTTCTTGTACATACATGTATCTGTGTCCCTGATTTCTTTTCAGGAAGCCATGATCTACTGTACTTGTGCATCAAGTCTCAGTCGATTCCCTTCTTCCCGCCTTCTCCTCTTCTTTGACAAGCGAGGCCGGCCTGGAGTAAGGTCCCTGCTTGTCACCCACTGTCTTCTCGAGGACCTCCTTGAAGACCTACCCGCCCACGCTCCTTGATGTCGCCTGCAGGTATTGACTCTCTCATTTCTTTCCATGGTTTTAGTCAGTGTGATCACATGAAAAGAGTCAGTGTGTACCCAAGAGACGTACAGGTATTGCGCTCGGTTTGCCGAAAGAGTGAATGCGTGCCCTAGTGGGCAAGCAGCCTGCCCATCCTTGAGGAGTGCTGCTCCGAACCAGCTTTCGCAATATTTGATTGGTACTATCCCTATGGGCGTATATAACCGAATCACATCTCTCGCCAATCTTGGATTTGCCAAAGGTTGCGATGGTTTGATTATAAGTTGGGTAGCATGCATCTCATCCCCATCCATTGTCGAACAGTGTTTTTGTTTCATAGAGTCGCCCTGCATAGAGGGTATATCCTTGAACCGGGCGACTTCTTGGGGCTGTTGTCGCTATCTTTTCGTTCCTCTTCCAGTCGGGGTGATTCCACCATCTCTATGGCCTTGTAATTTGCAACACCGCCTCTTTGAAACGTTAACCTCGACAATGACCCTGGCTTCTACCATCGAGATTCTTACGACGAAGACAATCTCCTGAGCGCCAGTCCTGGATAGACCCTGCTCGACCAGGTCCAATGGAAAGCCACACTCTCTCAAAATCTACCACCCGACACCATCGCCAGGCTGCTTCAAATCAAAGGCGCTGTCAAAGGAAATGGTTGGGCATCAGTTTATATTTCACCCTAGCCATCCTTTGGCGGTGTGCAAAGTGCTGCGCCTGCCTCCTTAACAACATGCCATCGATCGATGGTGCGCGCAACACTTTATTCCCCTGATATAGGCGCGAGGCAACAATCTTTAAGGCGTGGCAGTCCATGGTTGGGTTTGGTTATCCCCTTTCTCCGTCCCACACTTGTTTTCGTGCGACGCTGAGCCCACGTGGAAAACGTCCCACGGTCTTCGCATCTCTGCCGCCTAGTACATGACTGCTTTCAAGGATATTTCGTCGATGTTAAATAGTAGCAGGGGCCCATCTCGAGAGGTTCATGACTGTTGACCCCTTTGCCCAGCTTCGAGTCGCGCCAGCCCTTCCCGCACCTTGACCAACGATGCCCAACCACAGCCGCAACGAAGATCGACGAGCCTACGCAAACATGTCGTGCCAAGACCTTGACAATTCTGGAGAGGTGGATAATACTGGGGAGGTTGAAAGCGCGAGCCCGCATTGGAACACCCCTTACCAACAGCACATGGCCTACCCCCCTGATGCCTCAACCCACCTGGTGGGAAGCAACACCAACGGCGATGATGAGTATGGGTACTGGCGAAATGGCACCACGCACCACAGTGGTATCAACGACGGAACTGCCCTTGATTCATCCACATTGCCTGGTCATGGCTTCACGACCGACAGCAACCAGTATTACCCCCCTCTTCCCCACGATGTCGGTGGACCGGACGGAATGGTCCCCGGTATTCTTAGGACGACATCTCCTGTGTCCTTTGACCACGGGAAAGGAGAAACAAGAACATCCTCGAGGCGAAACAAGCGCAGCAAGTACAGGGGCTCATCTGGTGACGCGCCACGACCCAAGAGCCACAAGAAGTCGACGACAAAGAAGCACTCAGCTCATTCAAACCAGTCCACGGATGCCGTTCAAGGTTCTGGCCCGTAAGTTGTCCTCATCCCTTGGTCAACACCATTTCTGACTGATGGCAGAGATGATTCCTATGACAGCAATCGACATCGTTCAAAGCCAGAGGGCAAAGTGAGGGAAAGCAAGGGAATAAATCGCTTTCTTGCTGAAGGCCCTGAACAAGCTCCTTGGAATAGTCAGCGCCTTTGGGACCGCGCGTGAACAGTATCCCAACGGGATATTATCAGGAACTTCTGATCGACTCTCGCACAAGACAAGTCCGTTATCCTGGAGAAGTATTGTCCTCGACAGAGACGAAAATAAAACGTAGCTCTTGTGGCTACTGATCACAGCAACCTGAGAGACTCATTCATGCGGGCCATGTAGAGCTCACTGGGTATAGCGACTTTCCTTGGCCGCGCGACCATGCTGCCGCTCATATACCCGGATCTCGACCGCCACCATCAGGTGGCTTCTTCTGATGCGGCATGGGAGCGTTGGATTTCCTTAAGTATAGCTGTCATGTTGTGGGAAGAAACAGAAAGTAAAAGTTCATGGAATAGGGGGTATTGTAGCTGACGAGGCAATTTGCCACGCCCATTGGAGATGGTGAAAGACTGACCCAAGCGGCCAAATGGTCTTTGCCGGAGCAGAATGGCCAGATATCTCGCATGAATCATGGAGAGTAACGGCTGCAGGCTTGTTGTATCATGGAAGCAAGATGTGTTATTCGGTTATGTTTCGTTGTATTTTATGAAACTCGGTTGGTCTCGAAGTTTCACGAACAGCCTTTTTGCCATGTGCCAGTGCTACAAGCCCAGAAGATAAACTCGTTACTGTAGAACCTTCCGCTCAACTGAAATCCTGCAACTAAGTAGGTATACACCCAAACTGGTGGCGAGCACCCAGCCCCTGATGGCAACAACCATCAGCTGCAAAAGACTGCAAGCCACGTGCTGTACCTCTATCGGCTGTAGCGAAGTCAGACATGCCCAATCAATCCAATCCTGACCAGAACGTCATGAACTGATCATAAGAACATGATATTGCGCTCGACCGATCATATTCGCGGGCATGCAAAGAGAAAGCATGAATGTAGCATCCGGGGCGTATATGCCGATGGCAAGCGGAATGTAGCCCTTCAGGCACAGTGCATAATATGCATGCGCATACACGTGAACCCCTTTTTCTCGTTCTCCTCCCAAGGGGGATGCCCGAAATAACAACCGGTGAGTAACATTCATTAGGGAAAAGAAAATGTTTGTTACACGTCCACAATACGTCTGGATCACATCATGGAAAGCAATAATAGCCAAGCTTGCGCCGCCGCTATCTCCTTCCCGAGGGGGTAGTGGTAATGTTTGTCTGTAAGAAAAAACACCCAAATTCCAGCCAAAGACGGGAAGAGCTTTTCTGGGATGCGTCCGAGCCCCTAAGCTGCAGCCACTGTTTGAGGCGGGAGAAGGTTGGTTGGGCTGCAACGACGCGCGGGATATCATCGGGAGGGTGGTTGGGATGGGGGAGGCTGTGCAAACATGATAGATGAACTTGCGAGCTGTGCTGCGGGCGCTCGCAGCCCTCATTCGCCACCAACCCGGGGCCTCACCTTGGTTGGACCCGGGAATGATGCGGACGAAAATTGATTAGTTAATATAAACAGAGCCGACCACCCTCTTTAGATAGATTCCCTTGTGATTGCCTCCCGTCAGTCGGATACGGCGCGATGCAGAACAGGCGATCATTGATTTAGTCCCGCTTTTGCTTCGCCTCTCTTTTTTCAGCTGCCCTCAAGAACAAACGAAGAGAAAAGGGCTGGATCTGTTACTCCAATCATTTCTCTTGAAGATTTAGGTGGAATCGCCACAGTAGACGGCGCCGAAAAAGGGGTCTGATAGAAAGCAGAAACCAGCGAGACGTCAATGAAAGAGCAGCTAGGGGGCGAATCTCGTGTCACAACTTCGTACGAAGACTGCAAATTGAGCCTGCAACTCTACTAACCGCTATAACCCAGAACAGCGATCATGTTATACAGAGACCGTACGGGGTTTTGAGTACAGTCTCAAATACACTGTAGCTGTGTTTTCTTGCAAAGATACGATTCCTTGCAAGCATTTGAGCGAACCCTTCGCTTGCCTCTTGAACAATACGACGACGGCACGCAGTGATATAATCAAGACATCATGTGACAATATCTGAAAGCATCTCGGCAAAAACACACTTCTTCCAGATATCTATAGCTCAGTTTCACGATTTATTCTTCGAAATTTTCTACCCAAATCAACTAACTCCCCCGCACTGACTTTGAATAAGTACTGAATTTCACAGTACCCGGATAACTCGAGCCATAGGGCGCAGAAGTTGGGAGGCAACCCCATGAGCATGCTCGCTTCATGAAGGGCACAGAGAGTTTATCAAGCTCGGACACATTGAGGGCACCGATTGACCCCTTTTCGCGCAATGCGACCATGCCCAAGTCCCACCACTCGATCCAATGCGCCAACGGCTTCACAACAGGCCTCCGGCAAGTCGAGCAAGGAACCGTGCCGGCATTTCCGTTTGACTCGGCTTGTGCGTTAAGATCCCGTAGGGTATCCGCCAGGTGATGCGGGTCGCCCGCTTCCAGGTATTCAGGCAGTTGCTCGCGCTGCGCTGTCCGGGAGCAGGAGCGAAGTGCAATCTCCATGAGAGAAGGCACCCGACTTAATGACGCGACTGCCGCGTTGCTTTCGCGTACCGAGCGAGGGAGTGCTGGTGGAGAAGTAAGATCTTCCGTTTCAATGACCATTGGGGGCGCGCCATCTTCTGTCGGTAGTTGAGGCAGGGTGAACTGAGAGATTTGAACACCGCGGCTGTCGGTGAAATGAATGGGTGACCGAGCAGCTAGGAGCATTTGCCATACATCTAGTGGGAGGCTGATATGGCTTGGGGAATTCCTTCCCTTTAACCTAGCATCTTTCTCTAGCCACGCGCGAACGGTTCTGCCATCAAATTCGCCTCTTCCCTCTGCCTCGTGCAGTAGTAATACGTCCTCCGGCTCCTCGGATAAGCTGGGGAATATCTCCCCCTGATCATCGCGTTGATCCGGCTGATGGAACGGATTGGGGTGTATGATCAACTCTTTCAGTTTGCCCTCGAATGTCATCAGGTCGAGTAGTTCTGCGGGGAGATATCGCAAACGGGTTAAAGACACGTTCAAAGTCTTGAGGTTCCGCAAATTTCCGATGGCCGGTGGTAACTCAACAATCTGGGCATTCCGCAGACTGAGGACAGAGAGAAAATCAAGATTGAAGAGCGCACCAGGCGCACGGATAAGTGGGTTGCCAGACAGGAATATCTTCAGAGCGGGATCATTGTGTTCAAATGGCACTCCATCAGCGACGAGGGGAATACATGAGAGTTCACTCAGAGATGATAGCACAACATCAGATAACCGTTCGAGGCCAAGTGAGCTTCGCGTACTGTTAGTAGGGTATCACCGTGTCTTGGGCGAATTGCGGATACTCACGTTAAATCAAGGTTCTCCCTGCCCAGCTCAATGGCCTCCATGATGCGCCGCTGAGCTTCTCTCTCAGCTGGAGAAGGCACGGCGATTGGTCGCGACACAAGAAGCTGGGGGATTCTAGGAGTGGCATTCTGGCCAATTTCCATCCCAATCTCCTCCATATCCGTTGAGATATCACTTCCCATCCAGACACCACTGTCAAACTGGCGCTGAAGCGTGCGCTTCGTTTTGGGTTTTGGTCGCGCTTCATCACCAAAAGCCGAGTCGCCTGAAGCGGGATGTTGGTGAAACCAGCTACCAACATAACGCTTTTTCCGCTGCCTACCACCTTGCGCGTAGTTTTCGACATTTGGATCGTCATCACTAGAGAAAACAGCAGGATCACTGGAGTTTGAGAACAGTGGTGGCGCGTTGTTTGCGCCTCTGACGCGCTTGCGCGTGAAGCTCTGGCTTCCGGAATCCCATGAGACGGAAGGAAGAGGTGGTAAGGTTGGTTCGTCGGCCATGGCGACACCGTTCACTTATAACACACGAGGAAGAAAAGAAAAAGTGGTGTAACTGGTTCAATATCCTATAAGGCCTGAATGACCGTGCCGTGTCCGTACGTGGGTGGGTACGATAAGACCAGCTTGCTAAGGTTGTGGTTCAGAGAAGACGATGTTGAAGGGGGGAGCAGCCAATGGAGAACGCGACACGCGACAAGCTGAGAAGTGACGCAGATTTCAATGCGCCGGCCCCGCCACTATATGCGGAGCTATCCGTCCCACATGCCGGAAGGGCCCATTTTCTCCAGATGGGGGGACCGGAGACTTCAACCTGGCGTTTCTACATATTACCATTATAAAAGTATATCTTTATGCCTCAGGCCCCATGGCTAGGCCTTTCTTGCTTTTACCCTCTCTTCTGTATCAGAAAGGATGTGTGGCCTTAGCTGCAGGCTATAACTTACACTGTCAGCCATGACTCTGCGCGGCTGTTATGTAGATGGTACGTACACGGCCAGGAGCTCGCATCGCTCTAGCATCAGAGCGTTTTCAAGGGTCCAGATAGCGTTGAGATCGTAAGACTCCCTGCTCTTCACACGAGACATTCGCTTGGCTTAGTGAGCTCAGCCTACTGTCCGATTGGTCTCGGGTCGTGTCTGCGTCGAAACTCATTTGCATCTCCGTTTGCCTTATTCCCAATCATCATCGTCCTCGACCATAGCGTGCCTTAAATTACCCGACTTGATGCCGCCTCTCTCCATCAGCTTTTCCTCCTTCGCGTCCTCAACCTCTCGTTTCCTTTTCACCACCCGCATGTCTTTCTCGCCCACAGCGCCAACATCGACCAGAAGATCGTCGACTTCGAGCATGCTCATTCGTACGCCGCCAACAGTCATCAACGTAACTATTTGTTTAACAATGTCGCCATTCTTGTAGACCAGAATCGTTGGGCAGTTGCGGTCGGGGTAGTTCTCGATCGCTTTGTCGGCTTGAATCTCGCAGAACTTGACATCGCCATATTCTTTTGCAGCTTGCTTCCAGAGCTCAGACAGGACTCGAGACTCAACATTGGTGCCCATGGAAGATACAAGGTTGACGAATACAGGACCATTGTTAGAAGCCTCCGTGACCGCGCGCTGATACTCTGGCTTCGAAACCGGGTATACTGTGCCGTGTACGGCCTTTTTGGTGAGGGCGTTAAGCTCCTGCATACGGCGTTGTTTGTATGATTCCAAGAAAGCGTCGTCCTCCAGGTCTTCGAGTTCATCAAGCTCGTCCAGGTCCTTTCCCTCTAGTCGATTCTCATGCGCAATTCTTCGGCCCTCGATCATGGCCTCCTCGATCATGGGTGTTGGCGACGGGGGTTTCTCCGGGATGACGCCATGTTTTCGCAGAATCTCGTTCCTATGGTAAAATGCACATTAGCATTGACACTGCCAATTGCATCACCACTGTTTTCGCATCCATACCATTCTGTGTCGGCGTTAGGGTCATCAATAGGTACAGCGATGCGCTGCTCTTGCGGTGCTGCCATGTTCGTAATCCCCCTCTTCTACCGGGGTGTCAAGCTGTTGCAAAGAAAGGTAAAGGCAAGGACAGGGATGATCGAGTCTGTCGAAACCAGAAAGGGATGCGGAGGAATATGGCAAATATTATATGTCAGTACAGGATGCCTCGATGATTACGTAGATCTAGGCAGCGGACGACAGGTAGCTCGAACATGTAAATAAAGACCCTGCAGGCAGGCAGGCAGGCCTACTCTCGGACAGTACAATGCGCGGCTGCGCGGGGTTCGTTACCGCCCTCCGAACCAAGCCTACCTGCCTGCGGGCTGGCAGGCAAAAGCGTCAGAAGCCCCCCCACTCCAGATGACACAAGCCTAGGATCGTTTCGTAACTCGTTACGTTACTGCACCTGCCCCGTTCCCAGTATTACATAAGCCTGTGAGCATAGGCCAACTTGGATGCTGCCGACTCCACAATAATACTTTTGGCCGCTGCCCACTGGAAGCCCTAGACCCTAATTGCGCTTTTCCCTTTTTTAGCCACTACCAAAAGACGAATTGCCTCTGTGGAGCTCCTGTCTCGCAGCTGGCAGTGGAAAATCCGAAAGACTCTGAACTTTTTGCCCTGGACCTTCAGATTTGTCCACACGAGACTCCTCCCCCTCCCTCACACTCAACCATCATCCATCCCGGCGAGCGCGAATCTGCATCGAACAACTCCCAGATTTCCATCAGTCAATTTTCTGCTCGCTACCGATTCGATCAAGACAGTTCCCTAACAGTCAGACAAGATGGTGAGTTCCATTGGGCTTTATTTTGGACTCTAAACGCCGGCCATTGGGGTTGAAGCAATTTTGGTTGTTTGCCACCACAAATCTTTTGGACCGCCCTCGACATCGACGACAATCTTGAACGCAATGCATACCTGGCTCAGAGACGCAGGAGACCACCCATCACTCGCCGATGGGAATGCTATAAGATTTTGATGGGCCGGCGTTTAGGGATTATGCATATTTCCTGGTGCACACAGAAGTGCTGACAAAATTCATTAATAGGTTCTCGCTGTTGATCTTCTCAACCCCAGCCCGGCTGCCGAGGCTAAGAAGCACAAGCTCAAGGTAAGGCAACGCCGCTCCTGATTGCGTACTTGGAATTGCGCATTCCCTGCTGTTTCGGACCAGTGCATGGAGACTAACGCAACGACAGACTCTTGTGCCTGCTCCCCGATCCTTCTTCATGGACGTCAAGTGCCCCGGCTGCTTCACCATCACCACTGTTTTCTCTCACGCCCAGACCGTCGTCATCTGCCAAGGATGCACCACTGTCCTGTGCCAGCCTACCGGTGGTAAGGCCAGATTGACGGAGGGCTGCTCTTTCCGAAGAAAGTAGACGGTTCGCTCTCTGCTTTTCTTTTGTTTTGGGCATAGGTCACGACTTCATGGTACAGCTCGGATGTCTGCAAAAGAGCCTCTATTACGGTGGCATGGGCGCATAGAAAATGGGCATCATCTTCATGTCTTCTGGACATAAAATCGACGACATGACACAACCTACCTCTCAGTGCAGATAGACGACGGATTACCAAAGATCCTCAATACAAAAGGGGCGTTTTGGGGTCCTGATATCTTTGCGCATCATATCGTTTCTCCGCGAGTCATTCTCCGTTTTTTCTCGGTTCCGTGTATCAGGAGGTCATCATTTCACGTACATGAAGTTGGTGGTTTTTGATTGCATGGGTGGATAGCTGGAAATAGCTTCCACATGAGCGTCTCAGACATGCTTTGGGAAAAAAGCATTGTTTAGCCGCGAGGACGTGGAACGCCGATTGAGGATCGCTAAATACCCAAGTGCGGTGGTTTTACGGTCTTCATTACGCCTTTGCGAATTCAAAAGAGTTCCACGAAATCGTCCCTCGCCCATGCTGCTGCCGAACCAAGTGATTGCACTATATTCTAGCCCAGTCTTGCCTCGCACTCCCGACCTGTTCATGGTTCTAGTGTCGCTCGTGTCCCCCATATTGTAGAATGATGTTCGCCTGAGTATGATCGACTAATCCTATTGCCACCCCTCATCAAGCCTATCTATGATATCTATGATGCTAAAGGTACGTTGACTAGCTTGACAGCCAGAATAATTGACCCCACACCAGTTCTCCTTGTTTCCGGCGATCAGCCAGTAAATGTCAGATACTATGTAGATAAATTCAGACTTATTGGTATTGATCCTTCTCAGTTCATATAGCGGTACATTATCCGCGATGGTGGATCTACTCGATGGAGGAGGATATATGTTTCCCATGCTCTTCTGTAATATAATGTTGAACCTACTGCGTTCCTATCAGTGGACGGTTCCTTATGCCTTCGATGCGCCTTAGCATTATGTAAGTATACTTGGGTCAAATTCCATCAGGTGCCTACTAGTAATCCTGGTGGCCCAAATGGTTTTCCAGCAACACAAGGCCTAACAGGGGCATGGTAACCTCAGGGCCTGAGTCTGGTACGAACCAAGCGCTTACCGGCTCGAGCCGGGAGTAGAAATACGTGTACCTACTTGGCCGTCAGAGACTGAAAGAGCGTCTCTTTTGGATCACCTCGGCGACAGAGATAGGTCAGTGAGTTGTGCATATGTTCACTCCGGCAGGGGACAAACACCACATATCATTGCAGTCTTCAAACCAGGTATTCAGCAACGACGTGTATGAAAATTGAGGAAACAAAATTTAAATAATTAAATCCGTAGGTTTATGTACACGCTTGGCTGCTTAGCTGCTTAGCTGCTTGGCGATATGATCACGGGGGAGCCAGATGAAAGCCATTTGTGGCGGCCCCACGATATTGCTAACAGCATGAGTCGCTTTGCTGCCAGATTGTGACGATGATTCGACCAGTATCATTTCTAATCAAGACCAATCAGCGTGGTGCTAATGGCGAGGGAACCAACACCAACGCTCATGTAAAAAAGCCAACAAGTATCAAAGTCAGCAGAACCGCTTGGTTATCCTGCCACCTTGTATTCCACGTGGATTTTGCCTCGACAACCTATTGTTATATTCCTTCTTTTGGTACGAATAGAAGAATTGAAAGCAAAGAAATGATAAGATCTTGGTTGAGTCTCAGATCTGATGTCGTCACTTGAATCTTGGGGACCCCGATAGGATAGCGAGAGTGGGCCTGTCTATCAAATCCGGGAAAGAGCGCTTTACGCGAAAAAACACGGTCTCGGTCTTGTCTGGTTGCGGCGCGTGGACTGCAGCTGCTGCCTCTGCCTCTGCCTCTGCCTCTGTCTCTGCCTCTGCCTCCTCTTGCCTCATTACGTGCCCCCCCGGGTGTTTCTCCCCGCTCAAACGTCGTTCGAACTGATCGCCGCAGCTGATATCTCCACTACAAATGGTCACAGATTCCCTCCCCAGCCTCTTCCTGCAATTATTCTCAATCAATCATTCAATCTCTCATTTGTTCCACCATTGCACCACCGCAATCCCTCAATATTTCCCCCTGTCATAAATAAACGCTTGGATGAGAGGGGCGCCTCACGATAAGCGACACGATCTGGGACAGCAAACGCACGAGCGCATTCGTCCTTTAGCCCTTGATTTTGCCCTGCCTTCCCCCCCAAAATCCACCTCACTACGCAGTTGGTCGGCACATCGGCAGCGCCCCTGAGGCGGAGCTTGCTTCAGATTGATCTGGCGTTACCGGACGACGTTGTCGAGCCTGTCAATCTCGCACTTCAAGTTTCGACGGGCATAACTGCTCGAATTAATCCTTGGACTCCTTAATTGGCCGATATATCCCGGACAACTAGCCCTGTGCTGTGCCCGTTCTCTCCAACTGCCAGTGACAGCAACTAAACAACTGTTCATCCCATTTCCATCATTCATCCCAGATGTCCGTACCTAGAACGAAACGTCAATTTGCCGGCGCATCCAGCGACCCTTCTCAGCGACAAATCACTTCATTTTTCAACAGCAGCGGCGTCGTCTCATCAACACCCTCAGCACTCGGCACTCCAGGTGCAAGTGCCCCGCGAGCATCCACTGCCGCTAGCAGCACCGACCAAGCCAATCTGCTTTCGGTGGGCATGCGAGTGCGCAAAGCCGTGCCTGAAGGATACAAGACAGGAACATACAGCGCCTTTGCTCTGTGGGACGAAGCCGGCAACGAAATGGCCGGTGCAGGTGCCGGCGACACAGGTCGGTCGCGGGCGAATGCTGTCTCGACACCGCGCGAGCTACTGCCATTCTGTGGCATTAACAAGGTTGGCGGCTTGAGCTCACAACCTTCTACGGAGACGTTTTCCTTTGCCACCACGGCGCCTGTCTACCAGACCACCATTAGATCAGCGGATGCTATGGACAGTGGTGATGAGCTGCCAAGCCTGACGATGAGCCAGGATTCCACAAGCTCCAACGACTCAGTAAGCTCTGGTGTCACTGGCGCCAGGACACGGAAACGCTTCTTCGTCGAGGACGAGGATCAGGTCCCCGAAATGCCTGGACGCCTGAACATCGTTGGCTGGCATGACGATGATGCCGTTAGCCCACGTAGTATTACACCTGCTGGCTGGGGCAATGGGAGGGTCATGGCTGTGCCACGAAAGGGACGCAACCGAGGCAAGCTGGCCGGCATGTCAGGACGTGCTGCAGCAATGGGACAAGAAAACCTAATGGTTATGGATAATGATTTTGACGAGGCATCGTTCCTGGAAAACACCTGGGAAGTGGAGATGAGCGATATCTGACGACCCTCCGGGTACTTGACGCGACAAGGCGAGACAATGGACCAGACACAACATGGAGAGCGGGGGTTGGTATTTTACAGCGACTTTTGGTTTTGCATGGAATGGCGCACAGGAGCACACTCGAGAATTGGGTGGTTTTAGCAACTCGCGTGTAAAGCGATTGAGCGAACCCAGCTTTGTTATATAACGACCGAGTAGTCTGGGGGCAAACAGGTCTAGGGTGGAAGGTGGAAGGCACGTTTGCGAATGCAAACTCCCAGTAACGATGGGATTGGGTCTAGATACCTCCCTTGAGCATACAGTCAATATGTAGTGTACAATGTCCAATCAATTTGAGGATTACCCAAAATGCGAAGTATCTCGTTCATGGCGAACGTGGTCTGTATAATAAAGTGCCTATGATATACTGGAAACAGTAGCGTTTGCGCCACTAAGGAGATATCTAGTGCCGGTCATTCGAGGAGGATGACAACTTCCTCTGCCTGCGAACACCAAGATTCTGCTATCTCATTCTGGTAGCCTTGTACATGGGCCACCCCGACCCTAGTATAAGCGGCCGGCTGTTGCGTGTCAGAAGTGGAATGACCAGAACTTGGCTTCACAAGAAGCAGAGTAACTTCAATTCCTGCGCGTACTACACTCTGCGACGAACTCAGAATTACATACTCCAAAGGTCCTAGGCTATCGTCGTAATCCATAATGGCTTTGCCGTGGTTATCCAAAGATGAATCAACACCGCCACCGGAAGGAGGCAACACAATGCATGGTCCCCACGGCATCTGAACCAGATCGCACTTCCCCTTATCACAGGTGATGCGTAGCTTCCCTGAAGTGATGGGACCAAAGGGATTGTCAGACCCGTCAAGGCACTCTAGCTCCACGGCCTCGTCGTGCAAGATCAGGGACTCGACCAGGCAGATACCGCTCCTGTACGCCTTGGTCACCTCGTCGACCTCGTCGGGCCTGATGGCCGGGATAACCGGCTCCGCTGGCTTCCAAGCCACGGCAAAGTCGTAGGATATCCAAGACCACGTGGGCTGCCTAGGCAATTCGTCTTTGCCACGGGATTTCGGATCAAACTCTGAGGTGCGGAACCAGCCGAGATCGGTCGCCAGGCTGTGCGCCCAGAGCCCGGCCAGGTAGCGCGCCCCGGTCTGCGCCGCGAGCCGGCGGGCCACGCCGGCAATGGCGATGCCGCGGTCCTTGTACTTGGTAAAGTCGCGGGGCGAGTAGTTCTGCTCGACTATCCACGTGTGCCAGATCTGGAACAGATCGTCCTTGGTGTACGCCTCGCCCGCCATGATGGACCGGACCTGCTCGTCTTCGCCGAAGGCGCGGACGAACGGGAGGCCGTCCTCGGTCGTGAAGGCGCCGCGGCTCTCCCACACCATCTGGGTCCCGGTAAAGTGGATGGTCCGCGTCGACAGGATGTTCTCCTGGAACGTCCAGCCCCGCGTAGAGAGGATGCTGCCCTCGAGGGCGCCCGGCCTCTCCAGATCAAGCGGTGGTCGGTAGATCAGGAGAGTGGACTCCTCGCCTGTGCTTAGTACAGATGTGATCTCCGTGAAATTGTTTTCGTCGTTATTCACCGACAGTGATGATAATGGATCGTATTCTTCGTCTTCTTCTTCCGGGCCCCCGCTAACGTCAGAAACCACCCTCTTCTTTAATATCCCGCCGAAGCTGTCTGGGCTGCTGTCTGCGGCGATGGTCAATAAGGCATTGCCGTAAACTGAGGCCATCTTGACGGACTCCGCCGCCCAATCCTCTGCGGAGTCTTGGATAATGCACAGGGCATCAATCCATAGGTATCTAACACCCAGCGCCCGCGTGATCGTAACGGAGTCCCGGAACGAGGGCGGCAGGCTTCCGTGGGGTATGCCCTGCAGCCTGGACGGGAGGTTTGCTAAGTTGGTGATACGGTCTTTGGTTAGGGTCTTGCCCCAACAGTGACTCAAGGCGATGAATTCTGGAAAGGGGTCTGATGCGGACCAAGACTCTAAAGACGAAACCAGCCGTACGGGAGACTCTTCACTCCAGTGGGACCTTACGCCATCGGGAAAGACGTCGAGCAGTCGCCCAGGCTGCTGTGAGATTGGAGTGGTAGTACTGCCTGGCCCGTCGGTGTCGTCTTGGGCTAGAGCATCATCTCGCTCCATGCAAGCCCGTATGAACGTGGCTGTCATTTCCGGCTGCAAATCCTCCTGTACGCTCTTGACTGCGGGAATCCCGTACCTTGCAGCGGGATCACCAGGCCGAGTAAACACATACGGGAACGGAAACTGAAGCATTGGACCTGGTTTATTGCCTGTTGCCTCCTGTCGTTAGTATCAAACCTCCAAGAATAAACATTTTGTGTTTGGGGGGTATAGATATTGCTCCATGTTGTTTCATTCCTTCCATGCCAAAATGGCATGAAAGGAAATACTCAATGGAAACAAAACTGGCTCAACAGCCGGAATAGAAAGGAATAATCACTGAGATAGCAAGGAATAGCCCCCGGGAGTCGCTTACTATTGAAATACCCAAGCCCGACCGGCCGCGGCGGGGTGTCCCCCTGATTGGCACCACCACCTTGCGCTCCATTCTCGAAGACGCATAGGAACGTCCCCGCATCTCGTCCAAACGGGGAGCATAGATCGCAGCTGAACTTCGGATTGGAGAACATAACCTCTTTCATGAGCAACTCGATACTCATCTTGCGACAGGTGTCGCATATCGTGAAGTGCTTGCTGGGCCTGTCCCCCATGAGCCCCGATGGCTTCATGCTATCGGGCTCACTGAGACCTATGAGGTCCAGTTCCATATCGAGGCCCATCAGGTCTCCCATGCTGTCGAAGGAAGGAAGTAAGTAAGTAGGCTAAGGGATCCCAGTATAGCCCAAAGGCTCCGCTATTGCTCTTAAAGAACGCAGCGCGCAGCAAAAACGACATGAACTGAAGAAGGAAAAACGACTGGAAATGATACCAACAAGAAATATTGCGAAGTGAGCAGACAACCTTCCTTATAGCCATGGTGTGACCTCTTGGGGGGCACAGCTATTTCAAAGTCATATAAACGCTCTCATGCAGACGACCACCAGACAGGGACTAGGTTACCGACATGTCGTATCCAATAGAACTCTGGAGCCCTCCCGCATCTCTCCACTACTCGAAGCGCCGCGAAACAGACCGGGTTATTTTAGTCGGGTCAGTCACTCATATATCTCTGAAAAGTTTGAATAACAAGCATTATTATCTAGTAGACTACAGTAGATATGTAGCCAATGTCCATTAGTGCGCTCTTCTACCAAGCTATTCAAGCAGAAACGGATCCAGTGCACCCGTCCTCGTACTACTTACAGGCACCTTTACTGCCCCAATCACGGTGTACTATGCCGGGGGGTACTGGCGCGTATTACCTTCCTCCAAAATCCTGCCAAAGGGGTCACGGAACTCTAGCAGATCCCGTTGCCCATAGAACTCACCAGCAACTGTGAGGATCATGTTCAGCGTAGTGCGGGCATTGGCTTTGGCCCTGGCGGCTTCTTCGTCTTCGGCTTCCTCGGGGTCGTCAAGGCTTTCTGCAGGCTCCATGGTTTCCTCCCGGGGTTCAGACTCTTCGACTTCACCGTCGTCTGCTGCTCCATCAAGACCGCCAAGCTGTGCTAGAAGTTTTGACTTGGCCATCTCTACGTCAGCTGTTGTTGACTCAATCTTGGGCGGTGAAACGGCAGATACTTCCCCTTCATCCATGTCCGAGTCGTCCGGCATCCCAACGTCGGATGGATATACGGTATCACTGGCTGTAACTTCCGGAAGCTGTGCCACTGGTTCCGTACTTGCCAGTGCAGGAGTCGCAAGAGGCTTTGCAGCGCTATTGTTTGTTTGTTCGTGTTTGTTTTGGTCGCCGGTCACAGTAACGCTATCATCGTTGGCCTGGCCATTTGCTGGATCGTCCTCTCGATCGGGCACAATGTCATCAATGGAAGTCGGTTCGCTTAGCACTTCATCCAACTCTTCGTCGACCTCGAGATCCATCGCATCACCTTCGTCACTGCCCTTAGCCCCAGGGACATCATAGTCCTGATGCAAGATTTCAGCTTCCGCCAAGCTAACCATGAACAAGACTGCGCGTTTGCCCAACTCCCGTATCCATCCAATTTCCTGGTAGTAAAGTTCGCCTTTATCAGGGAGGCGCGCGAGCAAAGCCCATAGCCAGCGACTAGTCCGTTCGTGAAGGTCCTGTCCTTTCCGGAAGAACTTGCCGGTAAGGATGATGCGCAGCAACCGAATCACACCGTCTTTGTGCATCGAGGCTATTTGGGCCGGAAGCGGGTCGGTGTTCATGATGCGACCGGACCACTGTCTGAAGGTTTCTGGTGATGCGCCGAAGTTATCAACCTCGGTGGGGTTATCAAGGGGCAAAGATGCGACTAGACTGTCTGGTGGACTGGAATGTAGTATTCGACGGAGATTTAGATATTGTTGTATTAGAGACGCGTAGTAGGCTTCGTGGATTTCGTTGATGTTGCTGTTGCGAGGACGGCCAAGGCTGGCGTCGTCGCTGTATTCCTCGTCATTGTCGACCTCGCATGCATCTTCTGCTCCTGCGCCGCCTGCAGCCGCCTCTCCGTCTTCTTCAGCTTCGTCGTAGTCTTCGTCTTCGTAGTAGTCTTCAGGCAGGGCCGTGTATGCTCCATCCTGGTAGAATCCCCTAAAATCGCCCTTGCCATCGGCGTAGATGCTTCGGTCGACCGAATCATTGCTGGGGCCGATGGGCTTGGAGGCTACAAGCACGTTGGGAATTCCGTGGGCCTCTTTCCTGACAGACATCAAGTATGCCAAAGCATCCGTCTCATCTTCCCACTCCAAGTCATCGTCGGTGGGCACGGTGGGATCGCGCAGGTCACCGAAGGCGGCTCGTTGGCCGTAAGTCTGGTCGGGGGCTTGTGACGAGTGTTTGTTTGTGCTTTGTCGCTGTCGCTTGGACGTGTATCGCGATGCTTCATTCTCGGCCGGGCGTTTGGAGCTCATAATGATACCAGCGTAAAGAACAAATGTCCAACGTTTGATGATCTAGAAGGCTTGATGATAAAAGGGCGCTTCGTTTGGTTGAATTGGTTGTAGGCAGTCAATGCGCTAAAACAGAACACAGCTTATTGTGGGTCGCTTGCATTGTAATTGATATGAGTCCCACCACCCACACCAGCTCGACAGCAACCTACTTAAGTATGTAAAGTGGCAGCAACAACTACTCCGTACATATTAAAATGGTATACATAAATATATAAATCAGACAGTAGAGATTTGGTATTGTTCCATTCGATTACTCCGTGTCTCGTAGTCGCCAAGTTGGACTAACAATATGTTAAATTGGAAAGCTGTTGTCTCAGCGGCAGGCAGACACCGGAATGGGTTCAACCAATTTCAAGCTTCAAACAAACCAACAATGAAATACAATCTCTCTAGCTCCTTCAACGTTTTACTTCCATTTATAGAGGGTTTCGGTCATCAATTCACAAAAGCCAATGAACGAAAGACCAGGTCCTAGATGGATAGTTGGCAATGGTTCATGTTGATTCATCGACCACTAACACAGCCCGGATGACTCACTAAGGAACTGAGCAAACGCCTCAAACGGAAGGCACCTTACTAAAGGGCATGTATTTGGTGGAGGGAGTGGAGGGGGTGGAAGAGAGAGAAGTTCATAATATCTACTAGGTACCATCTCACTTTTGTCACTCCTTACTTGACAACCCAGGACGACCCCAAGACGAAAATACAAATAAATCATGAAGCCCAAGAAGCCGATCGAGCTCGACGGCCGTACCGGAGAAGGTGGAGGCCAGCTAGTCCGCATCTCCGTTGCATTAGCGGCCGTGACATCGCAGCCAATCCGCATCACGCATGTACGCGGCAACCGCTCCGGAGGACGTGGAGGAGGTAAGTTTATCAAGTAGCATAGTGATCGGTGCATCTCTCGCATACATCTGATGCAAGCTTGATGATGTCCATCGCATAGCACCTCTGATTGAGCAAAGACATGATGAATGTTCCAACTTACACACATCCTGACTCGTTTTCACAGGCCTCAAATCTCAGCATGTAACCAGCATAAAGTGGCTTGCCGAAGCTACAGGCGCCGAGGTAGAGGGTCTGTTTGTCGGCAGCCACACCCTCGAGTTCCGTCCCTCCCTGACTCCGACCCAAGCGCTGGCGTCGGCCGACCAAAAGGGAAAGCTCATCACCATCGCCGCCGATTCCCCCGCCGCCAGCACCATGCTCATCTTCCAGGCGGTGCTCCCCTACCTCCTGTTCGCAGCCAAAGACGATGGCGGCGAGACGCCGGCGCCCATCGAGCTCGAGCTCCGGGGCGGCACCAACGTCTCCTTCTCGCTCTCGTACGAGTACCTGGATCAGGTTTTGCTGCCTACGCTAGAGTCACGGTTCGCGGGCGTGCGCGTCGAGCGCCGGCTGCAGCAGCGCAGCTGGAGCACCGGGTCGACACGCATGGGGAGTGTCTGGTTCCGCATCCACCCGTTGCCGCTTGGCCAGCCCCTGAAGCTGAAAGACGAAGGAGAGAAGACCAATACTGACACACTAACGACGACTGCTGCCGGCAGTGATGCCAATATCAAGCGAATCGACGCAAGCATTCTGACACCCACGGCGCTCCACGCGCCGCTCCAAGACGCTCTGGCCCAGGACCTCGGCACTCTGTTCCCGGACGCCGAGATCAGCTTCAAGGTCGTCGAGGAGAGCGGGCACGACGCGCGCATGTACGTGCTCCTGGTGGCGCACAATACCGCCGACTCCGACAACGACACCGCAGCTTCTTCTCGTCGATGGGGTCGTGATTATATGTACGCCAGCAAACGCAAGAACAAAAGCCCCGCGACGCTGAGCAAAGAGATATCGCGCCACGTGTGCAAGGATCTGTATAAGGAAGTGGCGATGAGGCGCGGCGCGGTCGACGAGTATCTGCAGGACCAGCTCGTCATCTTCCAGGCGCTTGCCGAGGGCCAGACGAGCTTCCCCCGTGGTGATGAGGATGAGGAAGAAGATGATGCCGTCAGCGGAGCCAGTGCTACTCTGCGGGATCTGAATTTGGAGAAGAGGATGAGGAAGGACAAGCCGGCAGAGCCTTTCGGCGATGGCAGCACGCACACCAAGACGGCACGATGGGTGACAAGTGAGATCTTGCCAGGCGTGAAATGGTTCAATAGGGGAAGCATCTGCGAAGGGGTGGGTATCTCGTTCGACTGAATGGCATACCAGAAGCCCAGCTCTCTCTCTCTATTGCACAGTTTTATGATACCCGATCTCGAGCCTACTTGTCTATTTTGAACTCAGCCCAAGAATTTTATTATTGCCAAGATCAAACACCCTAAAAAGGCCTGATATGTCAAACCATTGAACACCCAAACACCGTGATGCCCCCCACAATCCCTCTCTGTACCGGGTATCATGGGCCAGCACTACCACACTATAGCCCCCCGCCACCACTGCAAAATAGTACACAAATGCTTCGCTAATGGTAATGACACAAGAAAATATATAACAGGAATTCAAGCACTCTCAACTGGACCCTGATTCGCCTTTGACTTTATCCCACACATGGCCGGCCTTGTCCTTCAGCCAATCCCACAGCTCCGTGATACTGTTGAAGTGGTGGGTTTCCTCTGGATCCTCATTCGGGTGAGGCCTCTCCGGAGGGCCCGTTTCGACTGGGTCAACCCCTAAAGCTTTCGAGGAGCTAGCCACAACAGGATCGACTCCTGAGGCTTTGGAAGATGTAGTAGCCTTCACGGGATCTACACCAATGGGCGGCGTCGATGCTGTGTTCTGGGCTGTAGTGGTAGTGGTTTTGGCCTTTTCAGCCGATGAGACGGAGACTGTGGCTGCCGACGCTGCCGACGAGGAGGAGATCTCTGGGTCTTCAAGCTCTTCGGTAGATGGCTCTGAGTCGTGAAGCCCAATAGGCTTGAGAGGTAGGCGGAGGGTCCCGTTATTGGGTTTGGGCTGCATACCAACGGAGTCACAAACCATGTTATATACTTCAATGTTTTCTGGATAATTTGGTTAGCATGACATCCCTACCTAGGATTGCGAATTTGGGCACGCGACTTACGAAACACCTCGATCTTGCTATGAGGCTGATGGGGAAAGGCTGGGCCGCGGGCTATGAAGATAGCTCGCATCAAAGGATGCTCGTGGTCGTAACCATGCAGGCCGATGGGATCATATTTCAGACCCTTGGCCTTGCCATCCTTGATGTCAAACTCTTCTTTTTTCACGATGGCCCATCCTGCCTTAGGAATGATCCAAAGTGGCGCGATGCGGTCATTCTTCGAGAAGTGGTAGCGCTCCGGCATGTCCTTGTCCTTGAGACGTACCTCATAATTGGGATTGTCTTTCAAGTTGCCAAGCGCTTGGTCGTACAACACCTGGAGGTCGGCCGGATCCTTGGGCCGGATTCCCACCAGGGGCCAACCGTCGACGTGTGCCACCTTGTCGAGGTCGACGACGTCATCAATCTGTATCATGCGAGAGATATCGGTGGTCGCCATGCCGTGGTCCGAGACGATAATGACGTTTACAATGTTTGTCAGGTTTCGCACCTCCAATCCGTGGAACAGCTGATCGAGCATTGTGTCCACATCCGTAATCGTGGTGCGGATTTCCGTGCTGTTAGGCCCGTACCGGTGACCGTTGGCGTCGACATTGGGCACATAGGCGGCGATCAGTTGTGGCCGCATGCCGCTAATGTCAATGCCGGGGTTCTCCATGCCGGGCATATCCAGCAGCTCAAGAAGCCTGTCGACCTTCTTGGGTAGCTTCTCTTTACCCTTGTAGCGGTCCAAGAAACTTGGGTCCATGTCGTTGATATGGGCTTCGCTACCAGGCCACATATGGACGGCACTGCGGATGCCTTGGGTCTCAGCGGTCACCCAAAAGGGTTCACCGTTCCACCATTTTGGTTGCATGCTTCTTGCAGGGTCGGTGTAGTAGAATTCGGCCTGAAGCTCGGGATCCCAGAAGGTATTGCCGACCACTCCGTGGCTTTCGGGGTAGAGGCCGGTAGCAAGAGTAAAGTGATTCTTCGGAACGTTAGCTCCATTTCGGCGGGAGGTCATAGGAAACTGGTAGTTTCACGGTGGGTACTCACAGGAAACGTTACCGACGGGAATGAAGGCAACATGTACAACGGCGACACGCCTTCTTTGACGAAAGCATTGAGCCGGGGCGTCAGACCGCGGTTCAAGAAGTCCGCCCGGAACCCGTCAAGACTAATGATGATCGAGGTCGGAGCAAACAGCGCAGTTCCGTTGCTGACGAACTTTTGGGTCTCCCGCTTCTCCCGCTTCTTGTCTACCGATATCTTCCACGCGAGAAGGACGAGGAAGGCAAAACCGACGGCAATCAGCGTGTACAAGAACATCCACCTCTTCCACCGCCTCTTCTTGTCCGTCTTGGAGTGCATGTTCAGGTGCCGGCGGTCGAGCTCGTCGCTATCTTCTCGATCGCTGCTTTCGCCCGTAGAGCTCCCTTCCTTGATGGCGCCCGACTCCATCTCATACATCAGCCCGGCATCTTCTCCGTGTCGGGCGTCGTGCAGCAGTCTGTCCTTCTTCTCCTTCCTCCGCGTCCGCCGTTGTTTTCTCTTCTCGGCGCTGCCGCCCACGAGGTCATCGGTCGAGCCCATGGCGTCCATTTCCATGGGACTAGTCGAGCGGCTCCTGCCGCCGCCGGCGCTGCTGCTGCTTCGGCGCAGGATGCTGAGCGGATTGGGGATGACCAGGTTGCTGCTGCCACGTCGTATGCGCTCTTGCTGCTTCTTGGCGCGCGTGTCGGCGACCAGGCGGTCGATCTCCTCGTCTTCCATCAGCACCAGGCGGTCGCGCGCGCGGAGCTCCTGGCTGTTGCGGGCGCGCGCCAGCACCTCGTCGTCCTCGCTGTCGGTGTCTTGCTCGCTCCGGTTGCTGTGCAGGGATTGGGCGTCGTCATCGTAGACGACGGGCGACAGCAGGTGTTTCGTGTTGTTGCTTTCGCGCCGTTGTAGGAGACCGGCTTCCGTACTCAGGGATTGCGGCGACGACATCTTCTTCGTATCGAATAAAGAACCCCTTGCGCGGTTGGGGTTGATTCATGACAGGCACGTCGATTCGGGCGAGAGAGTGGATGCTGAGTCGATGTCGTTAAGATACATACGTTTATTCTCAATGGACCCTGGAACAGGGGGGTGACTCCAAATCAGCGACGGGGATCAGGGGTTTACTCCAGAAATAGTTCCGTGCACGCCACCCTTAGCTTCTTATGAACTTAAGCTAAGCGCCTCTCGCTGGAGGATCTTTGCTCCTTATACATAGGCCAGTGGCAGTATCTGATAGACTGTGTCTGTATAAATTACTGAAAAACAAATACTAATTAGCTTGCTCACGAGAACCTGGTTGAATGTCAGTTTGTTGCTTTACGCAGGTGACGAATGACACAATTGTTCATTGTTCGTGTCAACAATCACGAATCCTTCAAGGTGCACATTGCAATACCAGCCAGTAAAATCGACCAGGCCCTGAGTAAGGCTTGTACACATTGGTCATGCTATTTTTACCTATAATTATGATCCATCTAGCATGAGAGTGGCTAAAGGCCAAATGTAGGTAATGTACGGGGCGGCGTGGAGTTCTTACTCTACGTATTCGTACTCCGGGCCAATGGGCTACATGACTTGATATTGAAACAGTTCATGATGAGAAGGACTCTCGCAGAAGTATATCTGATCACTCATGACAAAAACGTGACTTCGACTCACGGCGATTCTCAAAAGATACCAACGAGTGCATATATGCAGCTATGCCAGCATTTATTGTTTAACCGTAATGTCTTTATTACAGTCGTGATTGGTAACGGGCCAGGGTTTATGTACTCCAGTTGAGGATTGAGACTCCGGCTGCGCCTGCGAGCCCTCGTATAGTATTTATTAAGCTGTTTGAAGTTTCATCATCAGTACGACTCACACCGTCAAGATGCCCTTCCAAGCCTTTGAGCTCTACCAATACATGCAGATAGCATGCCTATGAAAAGCGGGTACATGGGTATACTGCTAAAGTAGACCAGTGCTACTCCTCGAGGTATAGGCATTGTCTTATATCAGATACCTTTTTAAGAGCAGTTATATATTTACTGTGGGTCTCTTTATTGCCAGCAGGCTTCTCGTCGATATTCATCCGAGCCAAGAAGTAGCATTGGACTATGCTGATGTAAACTGTAGCCTTTAGTCCTGAGTGACCCGAAGACCGGTAAATATGAGGACGTTGAGTTCTTCTGAGCGCCACGGGTATGATAGCTTCACAGGTACGCCGGTTCTGTGACGGAGAATTCATGATGTATGGCGGGAGCGGATTCCGCAGTCACTTCCGCTTCGACTTTTTGTCTTCTTTCTTCACTCGAGTCGACCATCTTCCGCAGCGTGACCATTCTCCTCTCAAACTCATCCACGAGGCTTGAATAATTTTCGCCATCTTTGTCCCTCTGCGAACTCCCTAAACTGCTGCCCGAGCCGGACCCCTGTCCGCTTCTATTGGAAAGTCTCAGCTCGGACTCTGTGCCAGCAGACGCAGCCTCGATGCCGTCGATCCTCAGCATCAGTCTGTCAGACTTTTGGGGGTTCTCGGAACCACCGCTCGTGTTGGCGCCCGCAGCTTCGGAGGGTGGGGTTATCCGGCTTAGTTGCGCGTCGACGACCGCCCAAGAGGGCGAGAGGCTGGACGCCCAAGACACTTTGTAGCCGCCATCGGCATCTGGCTCGACATCCAGAAGTACCGTCCGGTTGTGGGACTTGGGATCCGACGTGGACTCGTCCACGTTTAGTTCGTGTTGTTGCGCGAGGGCTTGCGACAGGATATCGGGGTCATCATCATTGAAGATGTAATGGACGTGCGGGTGATGTGTTGACCGCGTTGAGGTATTGGTTACGAGCGTGTAGATGGGCGCGAAAGGGGGGCTTTGCTGCGGTGCATCTTGTTCGTGCTCGGCAGCAGTCGGGATCCCCGGAGAGGAAGGCTGCAGTTCGTGGGTGGGCGAAGTCGCATTAGCGGGATCCGTCATCTTGTCCGAATTATTAGGCGACAGAATCACAAGGGCGAGGTGGATGAGGCGACAAGACTGTTATTGTTGGGTGTGGGCAGGAAAGCGGCAAGAGGATGCTGGGCTGAGCAGAGGAATTGGCGCATCATGACTCCCGCTGTAAGGTTTACATTTGGAAAGGAAGCTTGGGTTGGGATATGATGGGTCCAAGTAAACGAGACAAGTGAGTTGACTGGAGGGAACAAGAAGAAGTGACACGAAACGCGTGCCGTGCAATGCAATACAAACCAAACTTGAAATAACGTATTGGAGCTGCAGTAGCTTGTCGTACAACAGGCAGGCTTGCAGGCTTGCAGGCTGCAGGGCAGAGCTGATTTGCGCGTCGCTTTTAGCTAAGGAGCTGTCAGTGCTTCTTCCTCTGTCCGGTCTTTCTGACGGATTGCGTGAGGCGCTCCCGGCGCTCTCTTGGTGTGGGTGCCGCCTTGAAACTGCGGAGAAATCAAGTGGATTGATTAGCAGTGGGAGTCGGAGCTTCTATCTTATCGCTTCGTGGGGTAGCTAGGCAGCTAGGTATGGCCTAAGAACTCCTTGTCTTATTGAATCTCATATTGATGTGTAACACCAGACTGGACTAGATCATCTACCTGAAATGACCTGACAAAACAGATGAAGAGAGCAAACTTGATTATTTGGATTGTACGACGGTCAGTGCAGCAGTGCTACGCCTCAGTGTGTACCGACTAATATCGACGAGAGGGGAGCCTAGGTTAATATGTGCTTGGTTGTCCCCTATCACGGCGCCTTCCAGTTTATATCTGGCGAACGCAAACACTTGCCATCCAAGCATCCAGCCAGAGACATACCTTATGCCATAGAGAACCTCCACCACAAAACGACTTCAGGAAATGCTTAAGTGGTCACCTCCCTATAACTCATCAGTAACACCGAGGTATTGGCATACCGTCCCTAATACCCCTGCCGATTCGATGTCTGTGAGGGCGCGATCTTTTCCTCCGTCCAAACCCTCCAGGAACGCTCAAATTTCCATCCTGTAGAGTCGTATCGAAAGTTTTACTTTCCTGCCCGCTCATCCTAACTTCCGTAAGATGTATCTGGCAACGTGCAGCGGGCAAACTTGGTAGTCAAGCAAGTATGGCCCAAGAAAGAATGACAACAGATCGCATTATGCGATTAGCCATTATGGAGAGTAGAAAGCAGCAACCCCATCGATACAGCTTGGATCTAAACGCTCATGTGATCTCTGATCTTGTATGATGGGTCTAGTAGATAATACACGCGGGGCATGGCCATCTTACTCTGCTCTCTCTCTCACACCGACACAAGTGCTGTGAGGTTGGGGCGTCCTGGGGGCTTGTCTTTGAGATCCCACGCCTATGGTATGTCCGGATGGGCTCAGTTGTCAGCCATAACCATACCTCCCTGCTGCTGACCTTCCTGAGGCTGCTGGTCATCTTGTTGTTCCTGTTGTGGGTCGAGTTCTGGTCCCCATTCAAACTCTGCGATATATGATCAGCTACACTATACAGACAAAACAATATCAGGACACGATTGCTCACTTTGCCTGCACATGGGACACTGCCCTTTGGACGCTTCCTGCTTGATCCACTCCTGGATGCAGTGCTTTGAAAGGTCAGCTAGGTTGATCTCCTGGGGTATGGATGGTTCAGCACTTGCCATGTGAAAGTTGTGGCCGCATTTTCCAGATACTGTATGTCTTATCAGAATTGATTGCACCTTGAAGTTGTAAACAATGGTTGCATGGATATCCGTGACTCACAGAGACTGCAATCATCTCCAGGGTATTTGCATGTCGGACAAGTGCCATCGAAGTGAACTTGGCAGATACCGCATACATCTTCCTCCGGCAGGTTCCAACGCCAGCTTGCTACTGCATTCCACTCTTTGATCTTGACCTTCATGTTGACCACACTGGTTGTTTGAAGAGGGAAAAGGGGCAGGGGGCAATCTCAGAAAACAAGACTTTTTGTTAGGTAGGAAATCGCTGATCTTTGCAGGACAATGCAATGTGTGGCTTTAGGAGTTTGAATGTGCCTAGCAAAGACCTGTTGGCCAAATACGATCACCAAATGTGAATGATTGATGTTAGGCAAATAAACAGACCTTGGAGCAAGCACCACACGTAATTGATTGATTGAAGCTGTCGTGAAAGAGACGGGTTTCGGCATGAATTGCAGCTACTGGTCAATCTACAAGTAATTGAATCACAGGCACCTGCAGGCTCAAAGGCTCCATAATGTTATCCAGGGAGCAGTAGCATGGAGCTATGCCTGAAGCGCTATAGTTCAATCCCCAGCTCTGAGCTCCAGCCAGCCTTCACGTTTGCAGCCTTCCTATCAACGATCAATGCTGCTCCATGTGATGTGCATGTGGTCAACAAAGAATTCCATCGCTTATCGGCAACTACTGGTTTGGTAAGAGGTAGAGAGAAGAGAAAACTCCATACCTATCTCCTGCTGTGCCCTGTTTATTCTTAGGTAGGATTTACCTAAGTAAACACTACAAAGAGGAAAAAAGGTAGCATGCGCAAATTCCCTACGTCACTTTGCTTGCATCTCTCCTAGTAGCAGTGCTCATTTTGAGAAAGAATTACGCAAGTGATACAGCTCGTCCGAACCCCCGCGCAGCCGATAGTAACCCTCCATCACTCTTACTCCAATTCAATTTTCAGTCATTGGCTGGATAGCTCTCAATTCCCAACTCAAGCTCAAGCTTTGTTCACTGCACATATCTGCTCTGCGACTCTCAACAATCCAAGGTTTGTCATTTCGACGACATTGTCTCTCTATCGTCGAGGTATTCTCTTTTACCCATTTGCGCAGAAAACTGCCAAGTCCATCTTGCAGGAGTAAACTGCGACAGTAGACATTATCGACTTGGGCCCGCCGTTTCCGCAAGCCATTGAGCGGTCGCGAGTCGGAGGAAACTATCAAAACCCCGAGTACGGTTCACCCAATTAATTCACGACCATGGCCACTCTGGCAATGTTCCGCTCGCCGGCTATGGCACGGCATAGTGCTAGAATCTTCACGGGTTCCAAGTTCACCATGGTCACGAGCTCACGACGGAATCTCTCCTCCTACATTGTCACGCCCAAAGAGCTGGCAGAGGCTCTCAAGAAGAGCCCCCCTTCTCCCATCAGTCCCGAGCCGCGCGTGATCCCACTATGTGCAGCCTGGTTCCTCCCCAACGACGAGCGCAAGGGTATCCAGGTCTTCATTGAGAAGCGCATCCCGAAAGCCAAGTTTTTCGACCTCGACAAGGTTATCGACAAGCACAGCCCGTACCCGCACATGTTGCCGAGTGCCAAGGACTTCGCAGCAGCTATGAGCGAGCTCGGCATCAGGAAGGATGACACAGTTGTGGTGTACGATACGAAAGAGCTAGGCATATTCAGCGCACCGCGGGTTGGCTGGACCCTCAAGGCTTTTGGTCACGCCAAAGTCCATATCCTGAACAACTTCAAGTTGTGGGTCGAAGAAGGCCACCCCACAGAGAGCGGTGAGCTCTACAGTGTGGAGTGCAGCGCATACCCGATCCCTAAGTCGGATCCCGAAGACAAGGTGGCAAGCTTCGAGGAGGTGAAGGAGGTAGCCTTGGACTACAACAAGGAGGGCGCCGAGGGCGTGCAGATCCTAGATGCTAGACCAGAGGGTAGATTCAACGGCACTGCACCTGAGCCGAGAGAGGGTCTTTCTTCAGGGCACATGCCCGGTGCGATCAACATACCCTTCAGCACTGTGCTGGATCCTAAGACCAAGGCTTTCCTGCCAGCTGATCAGCTGAAGAAGCTGTTCCAAGAAAAGGGAGTCAACCCGGAGAAGCCGGTCATCTCATCATGCGGCACTGGAGTTACTGCTGTTGTCATCGACACAGCACTTGAGCAGGCGAACTACGGATCTCCTGAGAAGCGCAAGGTTTACGACGGCAGTTGGACGTAAGTGGCCCTCACAGACGGCCATGACATTGGCAACAACTAACATCATTGCAGGGAATGGGCACAGAGAGTCAAGCCTTCCGAGTCTCTCATTCACAATAACGAATAACTACGATACCACTTTTAGTTGCGAAGCCGAGCTGGAACGGTTGTCGAGTTGAACGATTAGATACCCTCCTTACTAAGGAATCCGCGATCCATTGTTACGAATGAAC
Organism: Apiospora koreana; assembly: GCA_017163955.1. NCBI lineage: Eukaryota > Fungi > Ascomycota > Sordariomycetes > Amphisphaeriales > Apiosporaceae > Apiospora > Apiospora koreana. The sequence goes on from JAFHKQ010000004.1 coordinate 2,645,678, forward strand.
AAGCCGTCTTTTATGGTTTTACTTACTTGTCGGGCACACGAGGTTTGTGTGCCCTTTCTGCGACCACTCTACTCATTGCATGCGAACTGGCCAGATTTGAGAAATCTTTGCATTGGTATGGGGGTCTGATTGCATTGCACTATCGAGGCGGTCTCGGTACAATAAATAGGAGACTTGATTGCATGCGAGCAACGAATATTGAAGCTAGCGACATTCTCAGTTAATGATGTTTTATATCAACATCAAGGCGTTTTCGAGGATGAGGTTGACCATCGAGTCAGTTGCTTTGTATTTAGTAGGGAATGCTATGCAATTCCGGCACAGGACACATTCGCATATCAAACTGGATGCCAATATCATGCCTGGCTGCGGGTACATGCGCGTGATATGGTAGACACGACCAAAGGTGCCTGCGCAGCTATCATAGCACTGCTGGTCCGGCACCAGATATCTCATTGTGGAATATCCCCCATCTCCAACGTTGCCTCCCGAAAGTCACTGGAATCTGAGTCCACATGAACGGGCATTTCTGGGGCTGCTCAACTATATATATCGGCTTTTAGTGACTTGTCTATGGGATTGTTTGGTCCATCTATAAAATTGCATGTGGTAATTGAAGATTACATAACGGGGCTGTCTTCAAAGAATTGCAGGTCGTGATTGGCTAATTGCCCACTTTGTAGTTGCTGAGGCTGACAGCTGCCGCAGATGCCAAAATCCAGCCCCGCTGTTGAAAACGCACAGACCATCCACAGATACCTGAGTACTTCTCAAGAGAAAAATAGCCCTAAAGGCCAAACCCGGCAGGACCCCGCGGACCGACGCACAGCTGACATTTTTCCGAGGATTTTCTGAATTGGTCGTTTGGTGTGGATTCTTGCACCCCAAGCCAGGGAATTAATTTCGCAACCACGAAAAGGAAGAGCCTACGACCCAGCGAGGCCATCTACAACTCGACAACCAGCCAATTCCCTTTTCCCGACCCAACGAAATCACTCGACAAATAAGTCAACATGGCTGACCGTGGTGGCGCTGCACCTGCTCGTGGAGCCGGCTTTGGAGGCCGTGGAGATCGCGGCCGTGGTCGCGGACGTGGACGTGGTCGCCGCGGCGGCAAGGGCGATGAGTCCAAGGAGTGGCAGCCCGTCACCAAGCTCGGTCGTCTCGTAAAGGCCGGCAAGATCAAGTCCATGGAGGAGATCTACCTGCACTCTCTCCCCATCAAGGAGTACCAGATCGTCGACTTCTTCCTGCCCAAGCTCAAGGATGAGGTCATGAAGGTGCGTTTTTGCAACACATTATTTTCTTTGCGACCGACGAAGCGCCTCATGCGGTCTTTGGGCAAACTTGGGGCGATTTGGCAACAATCGGCAATATTGCGGTGGAATCAATAAATCGCCAGGCACACTTACTAATTTGTTCTTTTCTCCCGACTACAGATCAAGCCCGTCCAGAAGCAGACCCGTGCCGGTCAGCGTACCCGTTTCAAGGCCATCGTCATCATCGGTGACTCCGAGGGTCACGTCGGTCTCGGTATCAAGACCTCCAAGGAAGTCGCCACTGCCATCCGTGCCGCCATTATCATCGCCAAGCTGAGCGTCATCCCCGTTCGCCGCGGTTACTGGGGTACCAACCTTGGTCTGCCTCACTCCCTGCCCGTCAAGGAGAGCGGCAAGTGCGGTTCCGTCACCGTCAGAGTATGTGGAACCCATCCGAAACGACTACTAATTTTTTGAAATACAATTGCTGACTCTGCCTTTGCAGCTTATCCCCGCCCCCCGTGGTACTCAGATCGTCGCTTCCCCCTGCGTCAAGCGTCTCTTGCAGCTGGCTGGTGTTGAGGACGCTTACACCTCATCCTCCGGTTCCACCAAGACTCTCGAGAACACCCTGAAGGCTACCTTCGCCGCCATCTCCAACTCCTACGGTTTCCTGACCCCCAACCTGTGGAAGGAGACCAAGCTCGTCCGCAGCCCGTTGGACGAGTTCGCCGATACTCTCCGTGAGGGTAAGCGATACTAGAGAAGGAAGCAGAGGGCTGTGTCTTTTTCGGGAACTTCGGCGTGGGCTACAGGCTTTGATTTGTACTGCATTGGTGGCCGGTCATTCTGGTCATACAGGGATCAGATACGAGGTTAGCAAAAAAGTATGGCTAATGAAATCTGACGTTTGACAAACAAACACACATTTACGTGCGGCTGCTTGATTTTGATATTGTGAATGTTGTGTCGTGATGGAGGTGACACATTAGGGTCATCGTGTCCCTTTTCTAACAGGACTGGTAGAGCACCGTGTTTCTTGATAGGTGTGTTTGTTGGTCGAGTTCAGTATCCGAGCCATTTGCGGCCGAGATTACACTTGGAGACATACTATCACTGATGGCCCCAGTTTGCTTTGGGTCACCTTCGACGGAGAATGAGTGGTCAACTCTGATTGACAGGTTCTACGAGCAGCTTCTTGTGGTCGCAGCGGTGGTGGCGCGATTCTCCCGAATGCTGCTTCCGATTTCTGATTACCGAAACCACCTCTATCATGTGCCTGCTGCTTTTTGTCGATAGTTCCGTCTCGGCAAGTGCCGATCTGGGAAGTTGCAGCCGTTCAGTCTTAAGTGAATCAGAGATCGTTCGCAAGCAGCATGCAACAGCAGGCTTCTGGCATAGAGCTTTGCTCGACCTTCTCCCCTTTTGTACCAGCATTACAACCTTCTACCTCTGTTTCCAAATCTAGCATTCTAGTCCCATCCGTTTTTGGACTTCTATGACTTCTTGTTTTGGTCCATTGGATTTCCTCTGGAGATTGGCACTTTCTATCTCTGATTCTCGATACGCATCACTCAGTCTAAGCAGATATCCCTCGCTAGCCGATTCCTCCAGCTCGGATGGCCCTCAGTCCACCTCCCTCCCAGAGGATAACGAGGGTCGGTGTAGCAATACTCATCTTGGTTCTTTTCTTCTACGTAGCGTCTATAATCACCAGCAACTCGGTTGTCGACCTACTACTAGGCCATCTTCTCACTCCCGAATCTTCCCTCCCGCGCGGTCAAAATGAAAAACGTGATGACCTGCCTGCTGCGAGACACGTCAAGCGAGATCTAGGTGATCTTACCACCAAAACAGACCTTTTGCCCGGGATCTTACCCAATCTTCAGCCAGGGTTTGCCAGTACCCCTTCGTCGTTGGCAACCCCTTCGTCCACACTCGTGCCCGATGTTGTCGATTTGTCTTCGGTTCTCACGGGCTTTCCCAGTTTTGGGCTGGTTGCCGGTGCCCCTATAGCCCTAGAGACATCTTCCATTGCGTTGAGCATCCCGTCCGATACACTCACAGCCGAGGAAAGTGAGCTAGCGGGAGGTCTCACCAGCATACTGGACCAAGTCACGGCGCTATTACCCTCAGGATTTCCCGCCTCGGACGCATTGGCAGTTATCATGGCCGAAGCGACAGCCGCTGTCACGATGGTAGCCGAACAAGCACAAGACGCCGTCTCTCAAGTCGTGTCGCTAGAGAGCCAGGCTGCTACAGACATTGGGTCGGGGAACCCGGAGTCCGCCGTCCAGGGCGCTGAGGTCATTGCCGAGTCCCTCGAGAGCCGTATTCAGACCGATGCTGCTGGCAGTATTCTTGCGATAATTACAGCTGTTCATCCACTGCCCACCGACGTCCTGAGGGGGCTCGAGAGCCTCGTCAGTAGCGACCTCGATAACGTCGTGGATGAGGCGGGCGGACCTCTCGAGACCCTTGCGGCCATGGCCAGCGACCTCACATCCCTCACACCTCACCCTCCAGAAGGCACAGTGGCTGGTGGGTCGTGGACGGGCGGCGGAAATAGGCCTTTATCCACCGGAGGCTGGGCAGCAGCAACGGCTTGCCCGGGAGGTGAGAAGTCGCAAATTGTCGTATGCGGGACGTGGCTAATGTCTGGCTATAGCTTCCGTTTCTACTGTTACCGTTTGCATCACAAAGACTATTGCTGTTCAAGGGCTGGAAACTGTCACTGCTACCAATACAGTGTATATGTGGGTTTTAGCGAGACCATTTTGGGTCAAGAGTAACTTGCTGACTCTAGAACAGGGTCGGTGTGACATCTACTTCTACTGTCTCGGTTAATCTTCCTTGTCCAGCCCCGTCTCCTAGCGCAACACGTCCGCAGACTTGTAACTGTCCTTCGCAACCGATCGAACCGCAAACGTGTTACTGTCCTCCGCAGTCGACTCAACTAAAGACGTGCTACTGCCCTAGTCAGCCATCTTGTCCACAAACAACAACGCCTCCCTATGGCCAAGGGTCGGCAGGTGGGCCTTGTCCTGATTTCGGCTATACTTGCGACGATTGTATCGACGGCTGGTTCTGTCCGCCGGCCCAGACACCAGCGCAGCCCGGCCCGAATGGCTGTTTTGGCTGGGCATGCGCCCACTGCAATAGTGGATGGTTTTGTGCCCCCAAACCGACCAATACCTGTGTTGCGACCTCGGGCACGGCAGTATCAAACTCTCTTACTCCTGCATCACCATCCCCTTATGGTCCTTCGACAGAGACCCCTACGGCAACGATTCAAAATGACGCTTCAGGATGGACCTACGCCGGATGCTGGGCAGATCAGCCCCATCAACCGGTTCTGGGCGAGGCAACGAACGTCCACTTCGGACGTCCGCTCACCAACGAGATCTGCGTTCGGCATTGCTTAATCTCTGGCTACACCCTCGCCGCTACGGCGTTCGGCGACCGATGCCTCTGCGGCCAGTTTCTTAACGGCACGCAGAAGCTCGACGACGCATCCCAGTGCGCGACGCCTTGCGCCGGTGACGAGACGCAGGTCTGCGGTGGCGACTGGGCCCTGAGCTGCTACAGCCCGGATGGCCAAGCCCGGGGCTGGGCGCAGATCGGCAGCGAGCAGCCGGACCCTGAGGTGCTGGATCCGCCCACGGTGTTGAGTCTGGTGGTTGGGGGCGTCGGAGCGACCGTCGTGACAGTGCCGACCAACATATTCCCGACTTCGGGTGCGGACTTGAGTCAACTGCAGAGCCAGTACGAACAGTCTACGCAACGGTCCAAGGCAGTCTTGCCAAGCGGTGTCGGTCAGAGCTACGGTGGTTCGTATGGGTCGTGTACAGGACAACCGTATGGTGGTGGTGGTTATGGAGGAGATGGTCCAAGTCCATGCTGCCAGGCTACCTCACCGATTCCAAATACCTGGTCTGGGGCCAGCACTACCTCACCTTGTGCCTGTGAAGCCCCGAACATACAGTCTCCTAGTCTGTTTGGTATTGGAGGGAGCAGTACTCGCTTGACAGCCCCTGGAGTAGAATCGAATCCAACTTTGACGTTGACTCCTGGAGGCAGTGGTATAACTACCTCGCAAACACCTGCTGGGTGGGATTCAAGCGCAGTGGCACCGATCACGTTGGCTCCTAGAGATGGCCGCCCTGCCACTACAAGTCAAGAACCTGGTGCTTCGGATCCGACAGGGAACGCTTACGCATGGCCATCGGGAATAGTGCCGTCTGGCGAAGGTCCTCCGGTTACAACACTAGCACGGGTGCTCTCGTTGAAGGCAGTCAAGATTGCGCATGCTCCCAGAGAACTCGCAGCTCACGCCGAGACGAGCCTTGTAGGGAGGTCAGCCGAAAGGGAGGCCGACTCCAAGATTACTCATACTGCACTTCCAAGCTTGAGACGGGCCAGAGGACGAAGGGAAAATCGATAGGAGATTGACCAGTTGATGACGGAATCATCTTTGTTGTGTTTAGATATGAACAGACTGGCTACCCCGCGGCTACATGTAATGAGGAGTTTTGGGAGCATGTCTTATTACTTTGGTTGAAATTACCTTCGTGGGCCCGGAAAGCTTCTAGGTTTTGTAAAATATGACGTCAAAGGTCTGGTTCGACAAGTCCAGGAAGAAAAGGGGCTTCAAGGATAATTATCGGAAATGATCAAGCAAACTACTACACACTTAATATCATATGCAGGTGATTCCCCGAAGACGCGCATCAATAGTTCATTCGAAATACTGTGTAACTTGAGGCGCGCCTGTCTAGCGCATCGCATCGGGCATTTCAGCTCGCATGAGACATGAAACTAGCAGCTGCCTAACATCCAACATCACCTCACATTCCCCCAACTTTGTAGCACCCAATTTATACGCATGTTTGCTGGTCTTGGCGCCTTACAACGATTCTTTATCGCAGTATGTGTTGCCTCGACCCGGAGTGACGATTCTGATCCTGCGCCTGGCGATGGAACCGTGTCTATATCCCATTGCACACATTGGAAACGCTCAATCAACCATGCTGTTACGGCACTCACTGGTGTAATTTGACTTGACTACAAGGAGAAGAAGTGTCGACTGCTGGAAGGCGGGCTTAGGCAGATATGATTCTGTCTCAATACCGCATCGCCGGGGCGCCGCTGGCTGCGCGGTGGCAACATCTGAACGGCTGCTATCAATTCTTGATCGTAGCAACAAGCCTCATTATGCTGCTAGGTATGCTTAGATGTCCCCCCCTTATCTTTCGATGGACTTAGCACTTTCATAAGCTTGGTGTTAGCACTGTTTGCTGATATGCGGCGCCTACGCTTTTAGGGATGTTATCGCGACTCACGGGTCCTGTTGATACCCATGATGTGCACTCCCAAATCACCGACAACCTGCCCCGCGAAAATGCGACTCTTGCCGGGGGCATCCCGATCCGTCTCATGTTCATCGGGGATTCCGTCGTCCTCGGCGATCCCGAACAGGCGGGGTATCGCAAACAGATCCGGGACTGGATCGTGGGGTTGGGAAACCCGGTGGATTGTGTGGGCAGTGTCAGTGGTTTTTTCTTCATCCTTTGCCTTTTGTCTGTCTTATTATGCTTCTCGTAGCGTCCGATCTTTCACTGGTGGGTTTTCCGTCTAATGCTTCGTGTCTGTGTGTTTTAGAACCGCTTCGGGAACTTCAAGGATAACGACGTCGAGGCTTTCACCGCCCGGCGCGTCAAAGACCTGTTCGCCGGCCTACCCGCCATCGTCCCAAAGACCCGTCCGAACCTCGTCCTCGTTCATGCCGGCGCCTCCGACTGCTTACAGGACCCAGCGCAGGGGTCAGCGCGCGCCTTGGACCACATCCTCGAGCTCGCCGAGTACCTCTTCGCAGCCGCCGGTGATGCCCGCGGTGATGATAGCGGAGGGGATGATGTGCCGAACGATAATTCGACGACGACAACGCCGTCGGTGACTGTTATACTATCCACGCTCGTTACTTCGCCGAATCCAGAGTACGAGCGCTGCATCCAGAGCTTCAATGCGCAGATACGGCAGGTGGTCACGGACCTCGCGCGCGAGGGCCGCCATGTCGCCCTTGCGGACATGCACCGGGATCAGGGGCTGCCGGGACGTCCGGGCCCCGAGGATATCCAGGCCGATGAGATACTTCCTACGCGTGACGGTTGGCGCATGATCGGTGAAGTGCTCAAGACGACTATTCGCGAAGTTGAACACAAGGGGTGGTTGCAAGCGCCCATAGACAACGAAATACCTGCTGATGGGGACGCGGAGAGAGGGGGGTGAGGGGAGAGGGGAGAGGATTACGCAATAGGAGCAGGCCTAAGGGTCTCGGCGGCAGCAGCCTGGGCACACACACACATTCGGAAAGATGATTCGCTTGGAGCTTGGCGAAATGATCATGATCCGATTCCGCTGGTACGCCACCCGACATGGGCAACTTCCAGGAGTTTACGGCTGATTAGGGGCAGGATCACATATACCAAGCACCAGCAACTGTAGTACGTCCATTTCACTACATTCCTCGAAGCCTGTCCGCTACGAAGGTCTTCAATGGCACCAAAGCATCGCAAGTAAAGACTGCCTGTGATGGATGATATGGATTATTTACAAGCAGTGTATATACAATGGCACTGCTTCCATCTCGTTTGATAAATTTATATACAAGAATAATGTTTCGAACGAACCCTCTGGGCTGTCACAACTGAGCACCTTTCCCCCTATGTCATGCGGGAAAAGAATCCTAAGCTAAGCTTAGATCTTGCCAACACCAGCGCGGTTACGGACGTAGCCGTTGGCGTTGGAGGCGGTATCAGCGCTGGCGATGTTCTTGCCGCCGAAGTTCTTGAGGAAGCCGGTGTCGGCGCGGGAGAAGGTGCCCGAGGAGCCGAAGGCGTTGGCCTGGCAGCTGCGGCCAAGGGCGCTGCTGCAGGCGCCGCCGCCGTTGGAGACGGTGAAGAGCTGGCCGCCGACGTTGCTGTCGACGGGGTTGGCGACGTTCTGGAAGACGTTGCCCTCGGCCAGGACGTTGCCGCCCCCGTCGACCTCGAAGGCGTGGCCCGTGTTGGCGTAGAAGTAGTTGTTGACGGCGTGCAGCAGCACGTTGCCGGCCGCCTTGGGAGAGCGGCCCGACGTGTGGTGGATGTAGTTGCCCTTGAGCGTCACCAGGTCGGCCGAGCCGGTGAAGTAGAGGCCCCAGTAGTGGTGGCCGTCGCAGGTGGCGCTCCACGAGGTCGAACCGTCGATCTCCGAGTTGGAGATGGTCACGCGGTTGGAGGCACTCTCGCCCAGGACGATGTGCTGGCGGCCGATGAGAGAGGTCTATTGTGGGGGGTTTTCATGTTAGCCTGTGTCTGTCTTTGAGGTTGTGTCGTAATCTCGCCTGGGTTTCGCTTGCTTACCTTGACGTGGTCGATCCAGATCATGTCGGTGCCGTCCAGAGTGATGCCGTCACCGCCCCAGACGTACTTGGGGTTGATGTTGGTGAGGTGGATGTTCTGGATGATGACGTTCTTGACGCCGCTCACGAGGCGCAGACCCTTGCCCTTGATGACACCGGCCGAGCCCTCGCCGATCAGACTCTTGTTGGACTTGACGGTGATGCCGAGCGTGCCGGCCTTGTCGTAGCTGACAGAGACCTTGGGGGCGTTCTTCTGGTAGTTATCGCACCAGCCGTTCTGGTTGATGGCGATCTATTCCCGAGGCAAGTTGTGTTAGTGCGATATTCTCTCTATTCCTCTCTCTCTCTCTCTTTCTCGGAGTGTTGTTGGGTATAATCTTCTTACCTGGCAAGCCGAGCCAGTACCCCAGGGGGCACATCCCGAGCCGGAAGCCGTACCCTCGGATCCGGTGAAGTCAAAGGTCTTGGTCAAAACAATGACACGCGCCTGGTTGTCGCCCAGGTAGGAGACGAGCTCCGCGGTGGTAGACGGGTAGACGGGGCTGGCATTGCCACCGCCGGTGACGCCCTTGGCGAAACCCTCGGCGGCGCCGACGACGTTCCGGGCCGCAGAGGCCGCGGAGGCCAGGAGCGCGACGACGACGCTGGTGGAGCTGGCGAGTCTCATGGTGTGTGATCGACAGGATAGTAGTAACGAGGGTGGGTGGTTAAAGATCAGCAGCGAGTAGTGATGAGAGCCCAGAAAGTCGAACAGAGGATCAGCGGCCTGCCGGTGGTCTTGTTATAGGTACGACGAGCTGGGATGCATGATCCATAACCCCATCGCCTTCCGGGAGTTCCTGGGCTGTAGACATGGGACGAACATCATTTCGCCCGAGGGGTTCGAACAGGCCTCCGAGGCTCCATAGGTGGAGTCACATTTGCCCGTTTGGCCAACTCGATGGGATTTCTTTTCAAGATAGGATAGATTGGATAGGCATAGTCGCAGGCAGGGCGGTGGACAAACTATGGCGAGAGATATCATCCCACCACTTAGCTGTCGAAGCTGGTTTACCGTACCTCCTCTCAGCTAGTAGTATAACCAGTTTCCCGGCTCTCGAGGTTACATAGAAGCCGTGTGATGGGCACTGATGGCGACGGCAGGTAGCTTCCCGCCTGGCCGCATCCATCTCAAAAGCTGGACTAAGCCCTACCATGCATACAATACCACTGGGAATGTTACTCCAGCAAGCCAGTTGCTAACGGCGGATAGCCGTCTAGCTGTCTATCAGATACGCAAAGGTGGCAGCAGAAGCGGAACATGTTGCCTGTCCTGGAAAGGCCGTCAACTGATAAAACAACCCACCAGCGTACTTGTGAAACAGCTAGATAGAAAGGGCCAGTAAGGGGGGGGGCCTTGGGGCCTTGGGGCCTTGGACCGGAAAGCCATTTCCACCAATGACATGTAACTGCTCCGCGGCAGAACAACTTTGCGGACAGGGTCCGTCTTCTAGAAGAAAGATGATTACCTCATTACCGTGAACCACGGCATTTTTTCGTCGCATTTTTCTCTCGAAATCGGAAAGCGGCAACCAGGTGAACACCAAAGCAGATGTTGTTGCGCCCCATGCCATGCCGACTTCGCCATTGCGGAGTTGCCGCTTGGGTGAGTGTGGAGATTTTACGGAAATTGCACCCGTTTCGACCAGCAATCTTTCTTGGTGCCGACTAAGCCCCAAACAGTACAAGTAAGGAGGCTCACAAGACTCTCGGTATGCGACAGCACTAGCCACGATCGGTCCTCTTGGAGGCGGCGAAGCAGACGGAAAAACATATACGGCTCGTACGAGAATGGCATGGCGCATTGGCGACGATATGGTTGAACCACTGAAGCAAAAAGGCAAAACAAAAACATACAACACCGGGAATTCGCTGCTCGTCACCGACGCAACTACTAATCCGGCTGTCACCTGCTTATATATGGGAGAGCGGACGGGATCCCTAGTTATCAGGTGCATGTGGTCGTATGTGTTGTTTCCGTGATACAGCGGCCTTCATATATCTCATCACCATCGCGACTGATACGAACATGATATGATGTTGCTACTGCTACTCTAGTCTCGCCCGAGTATCTACCAGACTAAAGCTCCGTGATCGTCTCGATAATAACATGTGATATGGCTCATGTATAGCCTCACTACTCAATCACGCCGGTTCGACCATTGGGCAGTGCCTCTAATTTCAGACGGCCATCGCAAGTGCCAAATTATCGTGTCAGACCGAACCTCGAACCAACGAAGTGTGCCTATATACTTACACAGGAAGATATCAATGCCAATGCTCCTAACCTAAATGTGTACATCATCGAGCTTCATCCATGTAGTACTGCATTGACACGGTGTCAATAGAGCTAAACCTGTTGGCGGCGGAAGCAGGAGCCGCGTCACTTGCATATTCAGGTACTCTCAGCGTTGGGACTGTCTGATGAGGTATGCCCTTCAAACCAAATGGAAGCATGTGGTAGGTCAACAGTTGTTTGGCAGGAGCCTCCGACTATACATAGCTCGATCAACGTACTATATAGTCAACATATATGTAGAATAGTGAGTGGCACAAAGTAGGCACCGCATCCACGAGAAAGACCAGAAGCTTCATGGAGAGACAAGATATAGTGTATTGAATATAGATACACCATTTGATACATAGCCTGGTCCCGAGCTCAGTGTCCTTTTCGGGTGGTTGCTCCAAGGCTCTAGATCATCAGGGCAACGAGAGGACCGCTGTACACAGTTCGCTCACTACAAGAACCGTCTTTATGAGTACACACGACCTTCTCAGACATGATGATAATGTTACACTACATAAATCCTAGACAGCACCTAGGGGGTACTGACTGGAGAAACTGTCTAAAGATGGGAAATATCTGAAGTCCCGACCATCTCCTCACATGCGATGTCCCTAAACTAGCCAACAACCCAGGCTGAACTCAGAGTATCATCGACAACCCCGAGCCAATTAAATGCTATCTAAGTTGATGGTCGCAAGGTGAGAGGAGACTCGAACGCGCCATTGAAGTCCTCATCAGTGTAGCCAAACCTCCGATACTAGTTATAATGTCACTGAGGTTGTCATCAACGACAACGTTCACTTCACATGTTATTTTTTCCATTCAATCTAGGATGAGGGGTACTGCGTCCCGGAACTCCTCCGCGTGTCGCTGATCTGGTTCCAAACTTCACTAGAGACGTTCTGTTTGCCTTAATCAATGGCATATCCCTTTCCCGGCGCACCACCAAAGGCTGCCGGTTGTAAGATTATGTATGATGGCTTCCGACATGCGTTCATCGGAAATTTAGAGGTCTCATTCTCGACATGGCGACAATCTAGTGGCAGTGACTTGCCATAATCTTCTCACCGCTGCGGTGCCCCTTTTGCCCCAAGAGTTGGAAGTCTAAAAGGGAACGCACATCAATCACACTACAACTGCTGAAGACAGCATCGCTATCCCAAGACAACGAGTTTTGCTGGCAGTACTTCGTCTTCCGGAAGATACCAGACTCTCGTGGACCTCAAGTCTCAACCAGAAAAGACATGATGTCACTTCCCGTGAGTGACATTCGGTAGGATAAGACATTCGATCTTTTGACAGCATGCCGCGTCACCGCTTAAACCCAATCTCTCTCTCTCACTCCCTCTCTTTCTTGTCTTTCACTCGACAAAATGGTCCGTCCTCGTCTTTCGATGCCCAACTGTTTCCCAGACCTACCCCTCCTTTGCTGGACTGTCTTGGGGGTTCAATGCCATGTCCCATACCGCATACCGAGTTTTCTGTACAGTACGGAGTATGTCCCATCCGTCCAGCTCGGCTCTCCCAAGGGACGTTGACCGACCAAAGGTGTGGATCATGCACGCGGGCGAGCTAATGCAATGGACTGGAGGAGTTCATCATACGGGGTGGCCCAAATCTCCATGCGTATTTCCATCAGAAGAGGAGAGACATTGTTTAGGGGTGAAGGACGCCAACACGTCAACCCGACGTGGAGATTTGATTACTGGAAATCCTGCGTAGCCGTGATTGGATAGAAACTGAAATTACGGTGAGTTGTCATTGGATCAACTTCATGCAATCGCAGGGATTAGCGGCAACCAATGAAATGAGTCCGGGCTTTTTCTGGGATGTGCTAAGCATAACTGACCCATACCAGGGCAAAGGGGTAGACAAGGTTATGCATGCATGTTGCCAGAATTTGGATTTAGACACCGAGCAAACACTCACTCTGTCAAGAAAGGTAGTTCGGACGACAGATGTCAGTCAGTGTGTCAAAACTGAGGTTTCCAAATCTTCAATTTACAAAAAAACTACATGTAGGTACGTCACAGGTCGCAGAGTATAACGACTTGCAGAGTTTTTACTCTTTTCATTGCCTATTTGCGTTCTGCGGCAGAGCAAAAAATATGAATGCCCGTCAAGCCTGGCATTCGCCCTAGACAACTCCCATGAGCTCACCGTCCTTCCGTTGCCCCTCCCCTGCGTGTTCCTGCTACCCGTAGATAGCCATGCCACTCACAACCATTACTAAGTACTCGCTCCGAAGAGACGAGTATGAGACGAGTGTTGCGTCGTGCCATGGCCCATGGGTGCTCACTGAAAATGGGGCCCCAAACGCCTTCCAGAAGTTATCATCTCGAACCATGCGAGATTCTCCCAAGAAGCCATCCTGGTTGGACTCCCCCAGTAGAAAAAATTGTCGACCCCTTTTTTGCTTCCTTTCCTCCGCGAGAATGTCACAAATTGCCCATCTTTCTTTCTCTCTTTTTTCACAACGCTTCCGCTTGTTGCCAACCGAGAATTCTGTATGTACCACTGTACTGCTCAACCACTTCGAGCTTCGCCCCGTAGAGTTTCCCGTGCAATTGGATGCGCTGTAGCTGGCCGAAAGTCGTCTGGCCAGATTTCTCTCGTTCAATACTAAATGGGGAATCAGATTTTTTTGGGTCGAAGGTCTTTGCCGATTTTCTTTTTCGTGGCGCAAAACAGGCGCTCAATGGGTATGACCGAGAAAGAAAAACAAATCAAACAAAGTCGCTAATGCCATGTGGGAAATAATCCTGAACCGTCAATTTATGCAATCTTTTTTCTTCCGTTGTACACTGTGTCCATGCTATGGTGTCGAGAATAGTGTCGATGCTGCCTAGTGCGCAAGACACGAAGCCCGTAAAGAGCCGAGGCGGTCAAGGGGGACTGAGTTTGACCATGCCGTGAGATTAATGCATCACCATTTGTCCTTGATACTCGTCGTGAGAGTATGATGTGTATTGCGACAAGTGTTGTTGCGACTGTTGCTGTTGCTGAGGGTAGGCGGGTACACTAGTGGGCTGAGGCGTCGGTGTAACCGGGCACCGTGGGGGAATGTACTTGTTCATCGGGTCTGCCACGCCGAAGTGGACGCCATCCGGAGTAATCGGGGGTGTCAGGTAGCCGTCGGCAACTCCCATCACAGCAGCGCCCTTCTGAGGGGTGCTGTAGATGCTGGATGCCTTGGGCGCCAGGACCGGCTCAGCGGGCGGAGACGGGGGCTCAGCACGTCGGTTGATGGCTGCTTGCTGGGCCAAGAAATCCGCCAGCTTTCCGGACACTCGAGACAGGTGCGACGAGGAGTACTTCCGGGAAAGCGTGATGGAAGGTTGGTGGAGCTGTTGCGACAATGCCAGAAGCGTAGCGTTCTCGGTGTGATCCCACTCTCCGTCGTTGATGTCGGGTCGACCAAGGATGGCGCGGGCCAGAGCCAACGAAGATCGTGCCATAACCGAAGGCTTTGTCGAGACGAACTCTCGGTGATACAAGGCGATCTCGCATAGGTAGGCGGCCATGTGCTCAACTTCACGGTCATCGGCATCCTCAGCAACTATGAGCTGTGAGAAGAAGTCAACAGTCGGGTGACCAATAGCCCACTCGAGGGTGTTCAAGACGTGCATCTCCATCTGGGTGAACATGCCGGAGTCGTACAAACCGCAGCACATGTTGTTCAGCTCGTTGATTTGGGGCACTCGATCCTTCTTGTCACCGTACTTGGCAGCAATAAGGAGGGCCGCGCAGCCCACGAGCTGGTAGTGTTGCTTATACACGACACGCTTGGAGCAGTAGCGATCCAGAAGGTTGATGGTCAGGAACAGAGTCTCGGGGAGGAGAGCGAAGGCGGCGTGAGCCTCGATGAGGAAGTCGACGAGGTAAGGTCGCATAAACCACTGAATCTCGCGCTGCATGTCGATGAGGTTCGCATCGGGCAGGGTCTCGTCCTCCATATGTCTCATATGTTGCATGATGTCCTCCAAGTACTCCTCGCTCGTAAGGCGGGAGAGCTCGTTGCCGATCATATCTTGTCGGCTCCGTGCCAGCAACTTGGCGGTCTCCCTGGAGGGGAGGCGCAAGTTCTGCATCTCATCAGGGCCAGCGAAGTATCCGCTGTCGGTCGAGTTGACGTGCGCCATGATCAAGGATTAGGTAGTAGTGTTGTTGTTGTTGTTGTTGTTGTATCTCGTTGACGTTCCACGCAATTGGAGCTGAAAGAGTGACGGCCAGGTTCTCCAGGAATCTTGGGGGATTGGATTGTTTGGTTGTTGAGTGAGTGAGTGGAAGTGTTAGGTCAGGCGAAGATGGGGTCGAAGGAGTGACAGATCCCAAATGCTTGAACCGTAAAATTATTACAATATTAAAAGAGTGTGATGAATAGTATTCAGTAAATGAATGACCGTGGCCGAAAGATTGCCGAAAGAGGAAATCAGATGGATGGAAAGATTCGAGAGGTTGACTCGGGTTAGGAGTTGTTGCTCTTTATGAGAAAGACTTCGATTGAAAGCTTCTGCACGAGATCGTTAGCTGCGGGTCACACGTAACAAGGCATTGACACCAGCTCCACACTAATAAACTGGCTCCTCTCCAGTAGTGAAGGGATTGTGAGAACCAATATCCAGAATCGAGTTCCCCTCCAGCCAGGGCAACAATCTGAGGCATCTATAGGCCCCAATCGATCTATTGGTGGGGGAGCCCAGGAGCCCATGTGGCTTGACTGGCACGCAAATGCCTTCACCCGCCGCCTCGCGCGCGATTTCACTTGCATCGGGGAGTAAAATCAAAAGAGTAAAAGAGCCCTTACCGCCACGATTGAGACCAGGAAATTGAATGGTTCCTGGTTAAGCTGATGGGAGCACCGAGTTAACGAGTCCCAAGACGAAAGCTGGTCGATGTCGACGTAGAGTGTGAGTGCGGAGAAAGACCGGGAGTAACTAGGCCTCGACAGTATCGGACTACAAGATGGCAAATTGAATGTTAGACGTCTCGAGTTGCTTGATTGCGGCGTCACCGGCGGGCGGCAAGAAATTGTTACGCACCTCGACACTTGCACAGCTCTACAGCTTCACACGACTCCTTGGATCATGTAGGTCGTATGGAAGATCCTCAGAATCCGGGATTAGACCGATTGTTGGTCTAAAGCCGGTATAATCTGGGGGAAAGATCCACTTGATTGTGATGGGCCAAAGTCAGATTCCAGGTGTGCAAATAAATGACACACACTGATCGAAGATTCGGGTTTTTTTTGTTAGTCTCCTGGGGTCTTCGGCGTAGAGAGCGGCGGCCGAGGAATGTAAAGTTTGCCGGGAGTCTGACGGAGGACGGATGGTGGAAGGACCCGAAGGGGGGAGGTTGTGTCAAATTGTAAATTCCTGGACGAAAAGAGGCCGAGGAATTCCAATTGTATCACAGGGAAATTTGGAAGAAGAGAGATATTGGAATTAACCAAGAGGCAGGGGAGAAGAAAAAGAAGATTGGTCGACGACTGGTAACCAACTCCTTTAAAATCTACTGTTCTTCTGCTATCATCTCTTCTCGACCCTAATTCCTTTTTTCCTTTTCTATGGGGGCGGACTGGTGGGGAGTATGGGCGAGCTTGGTAATGACTGGTGCCCAGATTCAGACTCTCTTCCTTCCCTCCTTATGAATGGCTCAGGGTGAGTCTCTCGGAGGGTGTTTTCTTGTCGGGAGGGGAGGAGAATGAATGGATTCGGATGAAGGAGGATAGAGGGAAGGAAGGAGAGGGAGTGTGAATGTCTTTTCGAGTTGGAGGAGGATGGTTGTAATGAAAAAGGATTGGGAGAGATTGGCCTACTGGCACTTTTAAGACACTTGCTTGGACGAGCCCACTTTGACAACCCCAAGCAGCGTAGCAAAGAGAGGCAGACAGGCAGCGGAGAGGCAGAGAGTGCACCACTACCAAGGAAAGGAAAGGAAGCACACCACACCACCCACACTCCTGCAGCGAAGAACTGGAGACAGCCGACTGGGAGTAGCAGAGGGGAGCATCCAGCGACGCCAAACCGGACCAGGGCTAGGATAGACCCAGCAAGGTACGAGCGCCCGTGAGCCTGTAAGGACGTGAGATTTGGTCAGGTACAAGGTTGTCCTCTCTAATGCTGGCACCAACACTAGCCCTAGGGGAGCGAGATACACGTACCGTACACTGTACGCTACCCAACTCCCTACACTGCCCTTTTTCTGCACCCTGTGTTGCTTCTTCTCCGCTGGGCCCAAGTGCCCTTTTTAGTAACGGATCCTCTCTCTTGCACACTCTGGCGCGGGCTATTGTCGCAGTCGCTCCTTTTCTCTATGTATCCTGCCTGCCCAATGCCTGCCACTGATGTATATAGGTAGTCGAGCCGTTCCCCCTACCCGCAAGGATGAACGGTGCAAGAGGAAGAGAAAAAATTAAGCCACAGACGGAGCCCAGCGCAAGCGAGTCCAGTTGGGATGACCTTCAAATGATGATGGTGAAGCACCAGTGTGAGAACGAGCATAAGCTCAGTACAGTGCGAGAGAAACAACAGGTGATTCCCGACTGTCCGTCAGAGCAGATAGACAGAACCTTGCTACTCAGACTCAGGGACCTGTCGCCTGTCTTCCAGACAAGTGGGGGGAGTTGGGCGTTATTGAATTGAACTGATAAGTTGGGGCATCTGTGCCATATGACATAGCATAACGGTAGTGAATGGCTGACTCGACTATGCTCGACCACTATGTTTTATTTTATGTTTATGAGCCATCTGCCTACCCGTTTATACTTTCCATCCATCGTCAGATAACTTTTGTAGAGACACTTCTATCAACCATCCATCCACACGTGTGTTGACTCATCTGATCTCTATCTCTTTCTCTCTCTCTCTCTCTGGTCAATGTTATTGTGTTGTTGTTATTATTGATGGATGAGCGGTCGGGCGGCCGAGTTTACCTAAGTTTTTTGTGCAGCTCGCTTGCCGACGAACCACTCACAAGTCCCAGGTGGCCGGTTTTCTTTGTTTGTTTAGCGTACGCATAATAGGTCTTCTTTCAGTAGGCCCCTCGTCGTTCATAGGATTGAGAGGATGCGTGTGGCTACTGTGTATGTCATGTCACGATTGTGTATGCACGTAATGATTTTCGGGTGGAGTTGAGAGGCAGGCAGCCATCTGTATCCGACTGGGCCTCCTTTGTTGCACCGACCGCCAATTCAACTCTTACTACTACCTTGGCTCTCCACGAGATGAGGGACCCATTACATAGGCGATGCCATCATCAAACTAGCTCGGCATGTTCTTGCAGGTCTCCTCCTCCTCCTCCTCACGAAGATTTGCATCATGCCCGCTGAGGAGATCGTAGTACATTTGAGATTAACTCCACATCTAGAGAATGAGTGGTTAATGCCGGACGGACGTGTTATAGTACGCGACTTTTGGCGAAGATCTAGCCTTCACGTTCCATGGAAGGGGGTAGCGTTAAAGTGGTTTTCATGTTCCCGTAAGTGAGCGACGCGTTTGTAGAGGAGCAGCTACATATTGCGGCGCAGAATTTAGGTGGGATGTACTATTTGAGGGATTGCTTTAGCACCAAAGCCTCAAAGCCTTCAGTGCTTGCTTGATGGTCGGCTCAGCGGGGTTATTAATACAGTGCTTGAGATCGGCCTAATCCTGTCTCGGCACCGTAGATACCAGCAAATCTCCTAAAGTTCCGTCTTTTTATCTTTACTGTGTTTGATGTAATGTCAATGTCAATGTGAAATGATGCTGTTGGCCGTTACCCGTTTGTAAGTATGGTCACTTATTGTTTTTTTTTTGGTTAGTTGAAGAAAAAGGGATACAATCAGGTATTTCAACCATACGTACATACTGAGAATACCTACCGTAACTGACTTGCCAATGGGCACTGCCTAACACAGCAGTCAAGCACAACATTCGACAGGGCCTGCCTGCCTGCGTACAGCATCCAAACTGCTCAGCTCCAAACTGCCACCACGACTTGTTTCGCCCATGGAAGGGGGAGGATCCAGGTCGATCAGTGATACAACGATCATCATCAGGAGCGAGCTAATGCACATCAGTCACGCTTCGAAGGTATATTTCGCGTAGATGGGCATGTAAGAAGGTACTACTAATCTACTCGAGAACCAGAGTCCCCCGTCAGATGCTGGCTGGGCTGAAAAAAAGAAGGATGGATGGAGGAGGGACATGGTCGCCCGCATCTCTTCCTAACCACCATGGCTCATCGTTGGCTCGCGAACATGGGGGCACCAAGCCCGCCTCCGTCTAGCGTGGCCTCAGCCCTTGGCTTCTGCAAGAATACAAGGCATTGGGTTGCTAGAGCCGGACCATTCACCGCGCCATGGGAGCTATCTCTTGGGGGTGGCTTCGGACCAATAAAGGCTCTCAAACGCGGTCAAACACGACCTGGAGAATCAATTAATCATGCGCGCGTAGTGTGTCTAATTGCCAAGGCTTAATTGACGGGACATGCATCTAACAGGCACGCACGTACGGTAGTAACCTCTTTACACGTACGCGGTCTCTGACTAGGAGTGCGCGTGGTGTATGCACTTACATGCTTTCTTTGAGTCAAGTGAGGCCGTACTTTCGGGGCCAGACCCATCAGCAGGGCCACCACGCAATGGAAATCGCGACTCCGTCGCCAATCGTGGGGAGGGGATGCCATATGTATACCGGCAGGTATGCTTGATACATATCTGGGCTATCTTTTTTATGGCCCGGCCATCTAGATGGCCGCCTCCCAAGTGGCTTGCCTCCGCGTGGGATGACGCGAGCCACTTAACAAGGGCCATTCATCATTGATCAAACATGGCCATTGAGAGCTGCCGTCTACCGTCCCTTGGAAAAGCGAGGTGGGGCCGGGGATTGGCTGTGAGAAGCATGTATCATTGCATCCCGTGATTGGCTATACTATAGGCACCGATTGCTTCGAGACTTGCTTGTGCTTCCGCTTGCTATGGCCAATATATGACCTGTATTCATTACACCACCGGCCACCTCCTCCACCCCTAGATCTGACATACTTTGCACTATGGATAGGGGGCGTCTGTCATTATGACCACTCCACAATTAACGTCGTTCTTCATCTACGTCCTACTTACCAACACATTCGTCCGCCGAGCCGCGCAGCAGCCAAAAAAAAAAGGGAAAACTGCTGATATGAAGATCCGACTTACAAGGGTGGCCACCAACCCAGCTGGGCTAATCCACACACGTACCTGCCGAATTCGGTACAACCGAGGCCCTGCAACGAGCCAGCTTTCTCTCCGCGTTGGACTTCATCTTCATCTGATTGTTCCGTGTATATGGGTGTAGCAGTACATGTGTGCAGTGATGCTTAAAGATCCGATGGCATGGCGCTCTCTAGTTTAGGTAAGCATTCTTACAATTCGAGCGTCAGAATTGTGTATTCGTACATCTATACTTCTCGGGCCATTTTTCGTGCCAGCCAATGGCTGTCCTACGCTAAAACCCCACACAGCCGGACATACGCTAATAATATCCCTCCCGCCTTGAACTTATTAACTCCGATATCTGATCAAGTAATATTTTCAAACTCGTCACTAATATACCGAAATGATAGAAACCTGTAATGCCTAGTAAAGGCGACTGTTTGTCTATGCGATTTGGATAGCCTCCGTGGCACCTGTGCATCGCGATGGGATTGAGAAAGTTTGCTTTTCCATTGGTTGATCATTGGTGGCATTACCTTCCGTCCAGAAGAAGAACCACCCAAGATCCGCTCAGAAGAATGTGATATATCTACCAGCGCAATACTCATCAGAGTCTTCAAGCTCGAGCGGTGTGATTCATATTATTGATCTCGCCACCCTTGATCCTTTACATTTAATGTACGGGAACGGAGACCATCGCGGCAGTTTCCCTCTGCTCCTCGTCGCCGACCTGTGCGCCAGGAGCGGACTATCGTGAAATTTTCAGTAGTAAATTCGAGGGGCCGGGAGCTCTAGAAGCAACTCTAGGGATGACTACGGGATTATAGCAGTAGCCCCTCCATGCAGGAAAATTTGCTGCAGTCGTCCCCCAACCGACCGAGAATGCCTTCTATACTCCTCCGTGCGGTGAAAACGGCTCCAGCATCACCCGCGAAAATGGGTATGCCCCTCACTCACGAGGCAATACCCTTTCCGCAGCTAGGACGACCGCTTCCGCCAATTGCTCTCGTGGTCAAATTTTGCACCGCTAATGCGTGCCGACCTGAGCCTTTTGTCGTCAAGCGTGCTCGGCTCCTCTTGTGATACCCCTCCTCTGCAGAGAGGCTGGGAATAGTTAAGACAGTGGCAACCGGCAGTGATGTCTGCAGATGGCGGTCACTTGAGTCAAGCAAGGTCGAATCAACCTGATTTCATCATTACCTATCGGTATATCTTCCGATTACCTGCCTACTATGCGTTTCATTACTATAGCCTGCACCGTGTGTCAATACTGTCCGGATAGCGCTCCGAAATCCATATGATGCTTAAGCCTCCACCCAATTAGACGTAGTAAAAACTCACTTTCCAGTGCCAACCCCAGAAAACACCAAGATTAAACATTACTTCATGACTTTTAGTGTCTTCATAAAGCCAGTCCAATCCCTTCTTAGCAGTCGATTGAACAAGAGACTAATGCAAGCGGCGACCGAAGGCGCCGGCTAATGAATCCATCTTTTCCTACCTAGTCCGCATGCTCTTTTATGACGTGGTTTCTTCGCATTGCAGCGGGGATCAAAAAAGCTTTGTACCCCTGCAAGCAGCGTTAGTCTCTGCCCATCTCTATCTCTATCTGTCCCTTGAAAGTTGGAACATGGCATTTCGTCCGTTCGTCATATGGACTTTCTTCTTTGCCATATCAGAATCAAACACAGTGTTCCAGCCTCTGCAAAATTGCTTTGCTGTGCTGTTGTAATAGGGGAAGTGAACCATTGTCAAGCAACTGCGCCCCCTTTACTCGGCTGAAGCATTTCAAGGAGGCTGTTGAGCAAAGCGATATGCACTCCGTCTCAATACTGTAGCCGTTTTAATCAAACCGCCCCAAAAATCTATGGCTGTTGCCGGCAGTGGACATCGTCTTGGCTCCTCAAACTCCACCCTTTCCTCACCCCCCTGGTTTGAGCGCCGAAGTTCGAACGTCCGCTGTCTCCATCCTCCCTTTTTTAGTCCCATTCGAAAGTCGCGTCAAACGGCTATTACGGAGCACCACGTACAGTAAGGATTCAATCTCCGACGCCTCGTGGCCAGATTGCCACAGTGTACAGTGTAGCTTAGAGTAGCACACGCCGCCATGCACGCACATACTAACCAACGTACTAGCAAAGTATGTAGGACGGCATTAATAGCAGCAGGATTATTAGGAGTATTATTAGGAGCACCATCTATAGCACCCTGAACATCATCTCCTATCCAACGCGTGGGGAGCGCTTTCACTTTTCAGCACACGACCCGGTTTCAGGTCCGTTCGTCGCCAGCCTTGCCTGCTTGCCGTGACCTGATGATGCTACGAGCCGTGTGGCGGACCGTACGGCGGAATGGGCGCTTGCAAGGAGTCGTTTTTCATTATCGCTACCCGGTCCCCCAGACGACCGGACCCTTCTGGCCTCCAAGTTTGCCCGTTCGGGTAGCAAAAGGATTGAAGCCTAGGGCGACAGCGTCACAAACACCTCGCAGTAGTACAACGCCTACCCAGACAGACAGGGACGGGATTTGTTGGTTTGCTCTTCCGCGTCATCAAAGAACACGATGTAATTTCGGAGTACGGAGTACACGTTGACAATATAACGGGCGCAGCGAGAAATATCGTGATTTGCATTGAGAAACGGACCCTTGGCTGGACTTTTTGTCTGGGCGGTAAAATGAAGGTTGATACCCTTCAGCGTACCCATAATCAATGGAATGGTCCCTCCGTCATGAAAGAGAAGATCTGCTGCCGACAAAGTTCGAACAGATGCAAGAAAATGCATAACCCGTGGCTAATTGTCCCATGCGACGAGCATTATGGGGAGGCTAATTCCCTTCTGGACCCGAACGCCCGGGGCCAGGACCCGATATAGTCGTAGTGGATCGCCGGTCGATCTGGAATAAAAAGAGAAACAAGGGTCTAGCGGGTGCAGGCGGGGAATATGCAAATACATACCGGCCTTACACAATTGAGGATTGAGGCTGACTGGCTGAGAGAGAGCGCCAGAGCGCGGCACCAAGCACAAGAACCCACCGGCTCGGGCCCAACATAATTCTAGAAAGGCCATGCGACGATGCATGGATAGCGTTGTTCAAGCCTGGGGATAACTGGGATACGTATGCTGTGCAAGCTGGATACTGGCCACTATTCCTATTCGTGCATAGCACGCCTGGCAGCCCGGACTATTAAACATTCACATGTCATTTATAGTTTGGGACTATGCTACTCTGGGCCGCGAACGAGGATTACCTAAAATATCAATTGGGTTGGGCTGGGTACCAAGTACGTCGTACATACAGAGGTAGCATCTCACCAAACAAGCTGTCACATCGTCTGATGCTATGCGTTTCGTGCGAATTGACTTTGGCGTCATGGCCGTTTGAACACTGTAGCGTAGCCCAAGTAAAGTGCATGCAGATCACCCTCAGACCGGCCGAATGCACAATGATAAGTTTCTTCGGTCCACCCAGCTCCATCCCATCATCCCATCATCCCATCTTGCTTCTGTTCCGCAACTTCAGAAATTTTCACGGTCGTCCCGGCCCGCCGGTTGCCCCGGTACGACATTCGGCCTCCGGCATGAGGTATTGCACACTGTTTGCCTAGAACCCTGATAGCTTCTCCTCACTACTCCGTACATAATACCTAATGTCTGTAGCTTATTGTTTGTATGCATGTGCGAAGCAAAGAGACGTCGGCACCCGATGCAGCTCCAGCTCCAGCACCTCGCATCTCGCATCTCGCATCTCGCATCTACTCATTCTCTTTTTATTCCGCTCTTTCGCGGCGGCTTCTCCCGCATGAGTCCAACTCTATTTCCGCTCGGCTCTGAATCATGTTCGGACGTCAAACAAGCTTGATCTGACACTCTCTCGAACAAACTTCAGAGCGTACAGTACTACTCCTGATAGCGGCCTGTAGCACCTACGTAGGACCAGGCACTGTGTCACGCCCGCAATCCAAGTTGCCTTGACAGCTTGAATTATTGACGCTAACAGATTAATAATGCCTGCGCAGTTAGTTCATTCATTACGCATCGGCTCCGCGGCCTCAGAGGGGGAATAAAGCTGCACTGTACACACACGACCTTCCTACAACAAGCAAGTGCTTTGCAGATAAAGGCGGCCTACTACCCGTATCCTGTCGGTAGGTTGATAATCCCCCCTCAACACCACCTGCATGCTTTGCTTGCGAGTCGTCGGATGTTTCAAGATTATGAGAGAGAGCAACCGTCTATCGCTTACCAAGTCACACAATGTCGTATTTCATCGATGTTTCCCCGCTCCCAGGGCAGCCTGCATGCGGCCAGTCAGGCAGGCTGGCACAGACAGGATAGGGAAAGAGAACAGCGCGCGCACACAGCGCACTGTATCTGCATTTGATGTCGTGCCGCGTGTGCTTGTGCCTGTGATTGTGCTTGCATGTCACACACCACTTGAGAATCCGGAGATGGATTACATATCTCAAAATGATATTCTTCTGTTTCCTGGTTCCGGTGATGCAGGGACCAAAGCAAATGCACTGGTGGCAGATCCGATCAGTACCCAAGTCACGCATGTACTACGAATACACTACGTTGGGCGTACCTCCCTAATCCGTTTGAGAGATGCCATGATGAATCTTACTGTTAAGGTTCGTATTGCCGCCTTTTGACGGGACACGATAACCCAATGAGTTGAATTGTTACATCCGCCGCCGAGGCAGGTAAGCAATTAAAAGCTCTACTGATACGCTACGCTAGGACGGTTTTCTGCCTCCTTGCCGTGTTTTCCCTTGACCATTGTCTGTGACCGCCCGGAACGCTCAATTTGCTTCTCCTTTTGGGGGAGCTTGCAACCTCTTGGCATCATCAAACTTGGGCTTGGTAGGTAGGATCTCGAAGGAACAGCCTGAAGGCCGGCCAGGATAACACGATTCCCAAGCAAGGAAGCAGCGCGGGCGCTGTGATTTGATTCGGCGACATGCAGCCTGTTGAATGACAGATTGTTTGTAAGGCGCAACATAGTAAGGCCTCCGAATCATCGATTCGTCCAGACGACATCCTGTACATGCGGTGGCTGGGAGCTCTCCCCAAAACGACATGCCTAACAATTGGTTCTATACTATTTTGGTAGCCAGCCGCCGGGAAACCACGCGGTTGTTTCCAAGATTGTGCCACTGTACGAGCAGCTGCGCTAGGGACCATAATGGCAATGCCCCGGCCTCGGCGCGCATTAGGTTACATCTTCACGTCCTCCTACCTCCTACCTCCTACCTCCTACCGTAGGACTCAGGACTCAGGAGAAAAGAAAAAGGGACAGGACTGCCGCCAATAGTCTTTTGTCCGAAGCCTGCTTCCTGAATGACTTGATATTCCTTGCCGCCCGCATCATGCAAATCCGTCCGCATGTCGAGCTTACTATCGACTTTAGGGATGATCGATTCCCGGTTTTACTATCGCCTGGCTCCAGAGCTGCATGCATGCATGTAATGCAGGCCGCCAATACTGGAAATCGACGCGAGCCACCCCATAGCTGAAGTCCTGAAAGAGGCATAGCCGGAGCTATATTCGCAGACGATCAAACGATCCTGCTATATTTTACAAGATCGATGTCCAAATGGGACTGTAACATCAGTTTTCTAGACTTTTGTCCTGGTTGACTCGCCAAAATACCAGGAACCATTTCTGGGCAACACCCGAGCATTCACACAAGCGCCTTGAGATAGCGGCCTATACCCCGGATATGTAGGCCGTCGATTGGATCTCAACGGTGCCATGGCCTCCTAGCTCTCCGGTCACCCCTCAGTAGCGGTCATCTCAACATGCCGAACGAGTGTGAGACTCGCATTTTCCACCGTGAAGGGTTCGTGTTTGCCGGGGTAAAACAACACCGAGAATATGGTCAAATATTATTTGACCGTGCACGCGATCCTGATTGGCTTGTCACATCTCACCAGGCCTTGTCCATGGCGATGCAGCTTACTTCCCCCGTGCTCGGAACAATCAACTGGGCTCTTCGAGAACGAGGTGTTTCGTTTCTGCAAGCCCTCGCACCTACGTATCCGTATGCGTGCTACGATGGTTTGAATATGCCTGTATGAGAGTCCGAGGGCGGATAGTTACGCGGAGTTGCGTGGCATGCGGCGAGTAAGCTCGACCGACTGTTCTTGGGCTGAAGTTGATATCAATAATATTGACGACACATAATGATAGATGTATGTTTCATGAGGTAGATTTGACTGGCAACCGCGCATAGGAGAGTTACAGCTGTGCGCCTTGACGTACACAGTGCAGGTCAGATGTGCATCGTATCTAGTGGACGGAAATGAAGGTCATACATTTGACAAGGTTTGCATGGATCGTGAAGGACTGCCCAGTCCATTCAAGCCAAGGTATAGAACCTCCTGTCCGTGTCATGTCGAATGACTGTGGGTGGACACGCACGAAAAAATTAGAATGCCACGCCGCGTCTGGAAGTCTGTGTTGGGACGCGTCTATTTCACGGAAGGGTTTGAGGTTGTTTAAGGATGGCAGTCCCTTTAACACATAGACACGCACATGTTTAGTTGCAACCATGGTGACACAGAAAGGGCCTCAACCAGGTCGGTCTAGACCGATTATCGTCAGATATGGTTTGCGAAGAAGAAATGCCGTGCTAATAATGCCCATCATCATCATTATGATTAGTGAGTGAGTGGCATTGTTCGCGTCCCACCATCACTATCGAGCTCCCGGCAATACAAACAAGCGAAATGTGGCTCGATGCGTAAAGTGGTTTTACGATTATAGATCAGTCAATTGGAGCTCTGAGTTTATGCTAAGCCACGCTTGACCATGTCAATCTGTCAATCTGCAAGCCACTTCACGCTGGCATGTCCCTTGAACCTCTCTATTTCCCAATGCGGTCTAATAGGTTGGCAGGGCACGCCCGTTCATCTCCGAATGCAATGTTCTCAAGCAAGCCTCTCTCGATTCTTCCCCCGGTAGACTTTGGGGCAACTGGACACCCAATGAGGCACGGCACTCGAATGATTCGGGCATCCCTCACCTTATCAGCTGCATTATTGCTCGATATTACCTCGCTAACTTCGTTGATCCCAAGGTTGATTGATGGACTCGTTGGCAACCGGTCAGAGGAAGCGAGTGAGTTGCTGTATTGTACGTCAGTCATTCTGGGCCCAGCTGAACCACCTACCCAGGCTGTCAGGTGCCAGGTATACCGTGCCAACCACCCGCTCACTCCTGTTCTTTCGCGCTTACTCGCATCTCTAGTCTCGGTCTGAGGGAGGCGCTTCCTTGAATGCACGCACGCACGCACGAATCAATGGCTGGCTCTTGAGGTGGATGATGTCGCTGCAGTAAGCGTCTGCTCTTCGCCGTGGTATGATTTGACTACCCGCGACAAAGTCATGCATGGTCATTTCCAAGCGGAACGCAATTCAGTCCCCGGTGAGATGAGAGGTTACCAGAGCTGGAATTGCCGTGTCTCTCATGGCCGCCGGGGCGAGCTGATCTGCAAACAGCATCCCACTGTGACATGCTTTTGCTGGCTGCAAGCCCGACGTCTAATCTTTCTTTTTCTCCTGTGTCTCATCGCCGCCAGCCCATACAATTTCGACTCGGGTACAGGAATGCATTTGGTGATTGCTAATCTTCAGGTTCTATTAGGGGATGGTTGGTCTTTCAACCAAAAACCAAGCGCTTCCACCAACCACACCACACTTCAGGGGTATCTCGGACAATGTCTCGACAAGCCCAGCATTCGATGAACCATACAAGGTCAAACTTATATGCTACGGAAGCTAAGCCTTGGGTGCGGCATGTCATTATCAGCTTCGCGCCAGGAGGCAGTACTCTTGAACTCCGTATAGTCCAATGAATGTCAAAGACGAGCACTCACCAAATGTGGTGAGCAAACCCCCAAGTCCTGGCGGCGATCTATCTCTGATAAAAACAACTCCTCGCGCCTGGCACCAAGCGATGCAGCATGCGCGGTACAGCCTCCATTGGCTCTACACTTCCCGCGTCGTCCTCCAACTTGGTCCGTTCAGTTTGGGGATTTTTCTGGGTTGTTTAGGTCCAAAGCCCTTGCTGTAAAGAACCTTGTCTCCCCGATACTGAGTCCAATGGGTAGTATTATGCGGGCTCTCGCGATCTATAAAACTACCTTTCTCTTGGTCCTCTCCTGTAAGACGGTGGAAAAAGGTCACAGAATCGGGTGTGCCTAACGCATCGTGAATATTGTGCATGTCGGATGGGTACCCGGGATCCACCACGTGATGGGTGCTGAACCGGCGGTATGGCGGCATTCGTTGGCTCCCCAGCACGTCTCGACGGTTCTCGCCCATCCAGATCCGTCCAGCTGCCGGCACTGAAGAAACATAACACGCCTTGAATGGCATGATGCCGCTTAGTCGCTCTTGCCACAGCTGATCGGGATAGTCTTCGTCCTCGTCCTCGTCCCCTGCGAGTTCGAACACCATGACTGGGCACAACCCGCCCACTACCCCTTTCTCAAACGGCAAGCCAGTCTCGTTCGCTGACTCCGATCCAAGCTCAGCTCCAGACTCCAGAGCTGGCCCCATGCCAACATATAGTTCGTAGAAGCGCGTTATTATTTCTCCATTGGCTGTCGACACAGGAACGGCACCTTGTGCAGCATAGGCGATCGGATCAATACCAAGACGAGGAAGATCTCCTGCTCGCAAGGCGGGAAATGTCGCGCCGGTATCTAACATCATCTTGAAGGTACAAGACTTCAGCGGCGTGTCGTTCTTTTCTTCCTGGCCATCGTCGTTCCCGTGCTTCCTTTTCCGGCCTCGTGTAGTCGGTCTCGCTAATCGCGCACTTTTTCGTCTAACATTGCCCTCACTGGCCACGAATCTCATTGAGATCGGCCAGCCACCAAAGTCTTCATACTTATTATGCTGGTTCTGGTACAGACAGAAGCCCTTCTTCGCGTGGACCTCGGCACTAATGTTGCTGCTATTGCCATGGCCAGCTAAGGGCGGCTCATGCCAGAGCCATCCTGGCCCGTACTGTTGCGCATAACGATCCAGGCGCTCTTCTCGGTCTACGCAGAACGAACTGTACGATGGGCAAGTGTCGACAATATGTCCACCATATATCAGGGTAAAGTGCTCGGAACAGGTGATCTGGCCTGATTCATAACCAGTGATTGCCGCTCTAATATTTGCACTCTCGTCATCGCACCGGTTGCTCTCAAGCACGTTGCGTAAAATGCCTAGCCTACCGGCAATAGCCCGCTCCGTTCGGAGCTCTTCTCTTTGACTGGCGTTAGCATAACGCCTCATGATTGCCAAGCTCGGATTGTCCTTACATGGAGGTTGTGTTCTCGTGCGTATCTTTCATCTTCGCCCGTTCCTCCACCAGCTCAGCCAGGACAGTGGTTTGGTGCTGTGCAGCGATGGGCTGGTGTTTCTCGTACCAATCCACGATGTACTCCTGCTGCAGGATTTCCCTGTCTTTGTACTCGATCCGGCTCAGGTTACTCCCAAGGTTCGCCCCAACTACCAATGTTTCCCATGGCTTCAGGACCTGGCTCTCGTCTTTTAGATCATCGATCGGTGCAGTTGAGCCAACCAAGGCCCCGGCTGATTCCTGAGCTGCGTTATTATCTTCTACCTCCTGTGACGACGACTGGGCCATGGCTGCTTCATAGCGATTCGATTGCTGGGCGAACGTCGATTGGGTATTATGTTGAAACCTTCGCCTCAGACGGGTTGTCAAACTTGGCGTCGTAGAGCCAATGCGACTCCGTCGTCGCTTGTGCCTCACTCCACCAGTGGGGTGCGAACGCATCAGTCCAACGTATTCGGGCATTTTGATGTGTCTGCTGTCTATCATGAACTAGCCAGCCGCCGCTATCACACACAGTATCTGATCTGGCCCGGGTTGCAAGTCGCTTTCAGCGAACAATTATTGAGTCTACTTCGAGTTGACAAAAGAAGTCAGAATATCTCATCTGAAAACGGACACAGATGCAAGCAGAGAAGCTAATTGAGGTTTTTTTTTGGTAGTCAAAGAGCTATGGCCGCCATAATACATTCTTTGTTATTGACGGTCTCAATCCGCTCCCGCCAGTAAAGGGGGCGGCCAGGAATGTCAATGATATATCCCTAGAAACGGCAAGATTCCTAAACAGGACAGTCGCCCACGAAACGGTATTCAAAACATTGTCCAGTGCGCGCATCTCCAGGGTGAGTTTCTTTTCCTTTTTCCATTTTCTTCCAAGACTGGTCGTCGCGTTTCGAGTCAGGCCGTTGCGCATGCCTCGAGTTTTACATCTTTACTTGCGCTCGCTCTGAGTGCGCTTACGAGTTGCAATTTCGAAGAAGGTCTATTAATCATATGCGACAACTCTGCTTGACACATTCCTTACTTATATTGTCGGTATTTGTTCAATAGTTTCGAGTATACTCCATCATCATGGCGCCAAAGCGCAAACAATATAGACGGGCAGGGGACTCTGAAGACAGCTCTGACGAGCAGGAACGTCCTGCTCGCCGACCGCGCCAGTCGTCTCAGTCTTCTTCCCGGCACCGGTCGTCTTCCCGACCGCGGTCGCCGACCACAGTTGTAGAAGATGAGGTTGGGCCCAAGATCAGGATCCCCGCGATCCTGCATTATCTTCAGGACAATGACATCGACCACACTGCGAATTGGAGTTCTCAGCTGGAGGACATACTCTCCTACCTGGAATATGCCGACGAGCTGAGGCGCAATGGACACAAGGACTTCGATGCGCAATTGACAGGCGACCTTTTTGACTGCCAGGTTGTGATTGGGGTCCATCGTGCCTACGAGAAGCGAAACCGAGGCAAGACGCCCTATTCGGAAACCAAGCTGCCCACCATACAGCCTCCACGCCATCTTGCCTGGTATGACAGGCTTCTGCCCTTTTCCAAGAGGACAAGAGCGACTTCGCGCATCTCGTTGATCCCAAGGGAATGGGCTCGGAATAACTCGCCGTTCCATCTCGTCAATGGCCGCTGTAACTCGCAACTCTATGATTACTATTTTCAGACCAAGGAAGCACAGAAACTGGTCGAAACCGTGACGAAGCTGCACCGGGACGAGAACCTGTGGTGGAACTCAGAGCCAAGTACCAAGTCAGCTAGCATTCCAAATAAGCGAAATCTAGCCGAGACGGAGAACATGGTATATGAACAAAGCGTTACCTCAGAAGACAATCTTTACGACAACTTCCGCTACAACCGTGGTCCCGCAGTGGATGCACCGGACAGTGTTGAGAAAATGGTTAAACAGCGTGGGTGGAGGCGCGCAGCTCTTCAGCAGTTGTTGCAACTGTTCGACAACGAGGAGAACCGCTCAGTCAATACACCCTGGAGGCGAGTCGCGTTACCGGCACCCATCAAAGAGAAGAAAGAGCTTCCCTTCAGTACGCCAGCGAAGCTCATAAACAGAGTCGAAGCAGACGATGGCGTCAAAAATGTGATAACTGAGGGGATTGGCCACACGAGCGAGGAGCCGTCGCCCTGGGTGTACTGGTTCAACGAGTACCTTGAGCAGTCCAACGTTCTAGCATCCTTCTCGCGTCGAAACTACATGTTGCAATCTTGGAATAAGCGCTCAGCCATTGCTGTCCCGCCCAACTTCACAGGCCCCTATACTTTTGGCGGCAAGTGTGTGTACGAGGACAACTGGCTGAAGGTTGGAAAGGAGTGCGTGTTGCTTAAAAAGAACCTGGAGCGCACCGCGGGCATGTACGAACCAAACAGCCGTTTCCTACCAGCCCTGGTCGAGGATATTGAGCGGGGATTGAGCGGACTTGCCCCTGCGAATACCCTCCGACCCCGGCCGAAAGTCGACTACGATCCCTCCAAAGACAATACCTTCCTGCTTCTGGACGAGTTTGACATGGCTTGGCTGAAGTTCCTGATGGAGCCCGCATCCGCGCCAGGTCTCATTAAGTTCTCAAACAAGAAACCACAACACAATCTCCTGATCTTGTTCGATCATCGAATCCAGACACTTTTCAACGACACGCACCAAAACATGTTCTGGGCCAAAACAGCGTCTGCCAAGGACTACAAAGCCTTCCCCAATTATACAAGCCAGAAGGTGCCTCTGACCGAGCTACTGGCCATTATCAACCGCGGTGGTCGGAAGCTTGTAAAGGAGAAGGGACAACTTACCTGGAAGGCATCTGATCTGAACGACCATGACACCAACCCACCAAACACGCTGTACCAGTTCACCCTTGAGGAAGCACGATTTGCTTGTATTAAACTAGCGAGACAGGGGCGACTATTGTAAGCTCAAAATCCTACCACGCTTCTCATCCTTCGAACTTCTACTAATCCCCAAATAGCTATGAAGGTCCTATCATGGACGATGTAGACCAGTACGTAAGCACAACAGAGTGGGATCAAGACAAGCAATGTCGCTTCTATCAGACAACTGATCGAAATGATTGGGGCTGTGTTGGTATGCATAAAATAGAGGTCTTCCCCGAGCAACGGATTATATGGCGCCACGAAAGCGATGAGGCTTTCATCCAATTCAACAAGGATTATAAGACGCATACGACCACCCTCTTCGTGGATGACACAGAAGTTGGCAAAACAAAAGCATTTGCGGCCGAGGAAATCTTCAAAGTCGGAACCTATGCAAAGGGCGGCTTCGAACAGGCGCGCGAATCGCCCATCTGGGAGGATATCGTACCCATTGACGTGGCCGCTGCTCAGGAACTGGACCTGTCTGAGCGATCTTCCCAGTTCTTCCGTAACCTGGCTTTCCGCTTGGGCCGCACAATTCGTCACTATCGATTACTTCAACAACGTGTCGCCAAGAGCCCGAGTCTGCCTCGGAAGCAGCTAACATCAGCGACCGCAGGGTGGCAAGACATGGTCAGAGATGTCGCGACAGTATCAAAGGAAGCTGGCTACACGCCCATCAGGTCTACTACACTGACGGATATTATTCCCCGAGCAGCTCCTGGACACGCTGCAGCCCAGTCCAAGAACCTGACGGAAATCTTCGCCGCGATCCGCAAGGGCTTGATCAACGACTCAGTCCAGAACTACACGCAGACGTATCCCAGCCGCCCCTGCTTCCGAACATCCGAGAAGGATCGCAGTGTCAAGATCAAGACGTTCCATAGACAGAACGTGTGGGGCTGGGCAGACCAGATGATCAGAGAACACCATGCCCCCTATACTCGAGAGCGTTATTTCGACGTGAGGCGCTGGCCCTTGCACCGACAGACTGAGGCTACGCAGACGATGATCAAGACGCGCGAGGACGAGGCGAAATGCCTTCAGTCGCCCCTGGCATGGTACCGCTATGGGATCCGCGTTGGGCCAGCCAGCAAGGGCGGCTTGTTGACCCTCGACAATAGCATTATCGACGTGCTACCAAACAGGCAGCAAGCAGCCGCTGCTGAGCTCGTGAAGAAGTTCAAGCAAGCGCTGGTTGTCAGCATGAGGAATGCAAACGTCAGCATCCACGACGATTGGGAGTTCGTCATCAACCCACCGATCCGCGATGCATGGAAATTCCTCCCCACCGCCGCGCAGTCACTCCAGCCGATTATCCGGCCCACGTCCAAGTTCATCCCAGGCCCTCCGGCCTTCCCCATGGGCGACACGCTCCTGAAGCAGATCCAAATCAGCCAGGAACTCGAGTCAAGTAAGTCCATATAGTCCCATTAACATGATGCACCCAGAATTCGAAACTAACGTCTGTCGTCGCAGTGTTGGATCCTCAGCCGCAAAATCTCGGGGCGAAACTTGTGGGCAAGGTCACTAGCTGGTTCACACCAGAGCCGGAGCGTGTCCCCCTGCTGCCTGAATACGACGCCAACAACGCACCGCGCAGCAACCCTCTGAAGCGCCGCCTCCCATCTGCTTTCTTGACGGAAATTGAGCCCGCCAAGAAGGTGGTCGCTGTCTCCGACCCTACCAACGATCGCACCCCTACGCGAGGACGGAAACTCGGCGATGTATTTGGGCCCCGTATTATTGAGAGCGACCGGCCGAAGAGACCTGCCAAGGCATCGCTGGGTGGTGTAGGGTATAACGCCAGCCTTGCGGGCATCGTGGGATCCGCTGAGGAGAGAGAACACAGTCGCCGCGAGAGAGTAGAGGCCGTCGCTAGCCTCTTGGGAGGCAAGGTGATTGACCAAGACCGGTTGACTACGACTCCTCCAGCAGAAACGCCGGTCCCACCTGCTTGGAAGGTGAAGTCGAAAGTACAGGATGCGCGCAAGCCAGATGAGGTACCGACTGTCGAAATTGTGAAGAATGAAGACGTTGCTTCGGATGGCCATGGCACAGATGCCCCAACGAAGAAAGTGGCTTTCGATTTGGCCAAGAAAAAGAAGGAGGGCTATGTCTGGCCTGCCTCGGTCCCACGTCCCCGATACAGTATCATCCAAGATGACGGCACAGAGGCCGTGGTGATAGACCAAGAGGCTCACCGCGACCTCGAGAGGGCAGTCAGGGTACCTTCGTCCCAGTGGCCAGCCACCAAAGTCGCTCCTCCCTGCATCATCTTGCATGTCAACCCATCAAGACAGCACACAGTCGAGGACGTCCAGACAGCATCCATCCCCTTGACCAACCCCTTGGCCGACCCTCTGACCAACCCTTTGACTAACCCTTTGACCAACCCTTTGTCGGATGACGCCTTGCCAGCATCGCCAAAGAGGAAAGCGTCCGCGACACCCAGTTTTGATTTCAGCTCCAAGTCCTTCCCGGCAACCCCACCTTCTCGTCGGTTCTCTACTTCGGCGGCGTCTGGTAAGAACTAATCTCTCTCGTGTGCCCACACTATAACTTTACGTTCCTATACGCTGACTGAATTTGTTCCCGAAATCACAGCTAGCACGACTTCCCTATCATCTCTCGCTGCATCTACCGCTCCATCTACTGTATCTGCTGCAACTACAGCCATCACCGAACCGCCCATCAGCCAAGGCTCCTCCCGACGACCATCTCAAGTTGGAACAAAGCCCGCCACCGGTTTATCAGAGTTGTGTCAGTTGCCCAGCGGCAAGATCGTCGACTGCCACAGCGTCCCCTCCACCGACGTCAGCGGCAAGCCGCGACATATCATGACGCGTGGCTGGCTGGCGCTCATGAACGAGGTGTTCCCGCACGGCTACAACGTGCTCCCCACGTCGGGGCGGGCGAACCTCTGCGGCGTCTTCTCCATCGTCTCCAGTCTGAAGCGGCAGTACCCGACGCTGCTCGGCGTGAAGCTGCTGACCGACGCCAAGATGTTGGCGTTTGCCAACGACCCGCGCGTGCTCGAGCGCGTCGCCGCCGTGGGCGAGAAGGGCTTCAACATCAACTCCAACTTCACCATCGACACGCTCGCCGCCATGCTCGAGGGCTTCGGCCGCGCCAACAACCTCCTCGTGCACCTGGGTATCGTGTTCCCCACCTCGTCTGGCCGGGACCCCATGGTCGTGCCCAACCACTTCCCCGAGGGCGCCGCCCGGGAGCAGGTGGTCTGGATCCACAGCGCTGACGCGACGTTCCGAGGGAAGTCGCCGGGAATGACGGACCGGCAGGTCATCGAGCAGGACAAGAGACTGAATACCATGGTTTACAACCATTTCTCGGGGCTTGAGCCCAAGACTCGGTCCAGTGGGCGGTTGTTGAATCGGAGTGGTTAATTTAAGGATATCTACTTAGTGAGGGGCCTATCAGGACTTACCTGGATTGGGTTTTATCGTTTAGGACATTGAATGGGAGTTTTCCGTTGATGGACAGGGAAGGGGGAAGGGTTACAGACAGGGGCGCACAGCAGTCACACTGCCACCATTAAATTTCATTTGTTCTAGTTTCTTCAGTTATAGCATAGGTTCAATAATTAAATGTAACACCAATTCTTCCCGATCCCACATTTACTAACTGTGATACTCCTCTTAAGCCCCTTTCTCTCAAGCGCAGAAGTGAAAGTGTTCTCTCGAAACAACAATGGCAAAGCGTCAAGTACCCGAATTCATATGACAACTTCTTTCAAACAATTTTAACAACTAGCGACCCGATACCGCCCTTAATCTTCTGCACCTTGTCCGCGGCATCTCGTACCGACTTGATATCCTCCATCTCCACCACCGTCATGACGGGTTGGATCTTGCCCGTAGCCAGGATCTCGCCGATCCTCTCCACATCCTCGCGCGCCCCACCGTTGCCCGAGACGACGCCCATCTTGATGGTCGTCCCGCGGAGCCGCCAGCGGTAGTACAGCTGGGCCAGGGACGCGATCCAGAGGAGCCAGAACGGCAAGGAGCCCCCCAGGACCTCGCGAAAGAGGTGGGCGGGGAACAGCGCGGCGATGGACACGACGACGCCGCGCCGCTCGTCCATGACCGAGAGGTAGTCGAGGGTCCACTGGGTGCCGTACACGAAGTCGACGGACCCGGGCGCGACGACGTCGGCCAGCCGCGGGTGCTGCTGGTAGTCGACGAGCTCGTCCACGGTGCCCGGCGGCAGCCGGTCGCGCACCAGGGGCATCTTGGCCGTGGACACAGTGGAGATGACGTGGCCGGCGCCGTAGAAGTGCTTAAGCAGCTGGACGCCGACGTTGCCCGTGCCGCTGAGGGCGCCCGGCACGAAGACGGTCTTGCCCTGGAGCCCGTCTGGCACCCCTTGCTCGCGCAGGAGGCGCAGGCCGAGCTCAATGGACTGGTACGCCGTCAAGGTGTTGGCGAAGGCGGCGGCGGCGGCCTCGAAAGAGAGCGCGGCCGGCTTGGGGAGGAAGAGGTCCTCGCGCCCGATGGCGTACTCGGAGGCGTACCCGGGGTGGGGAATGAAGCTCATGGGCCGGCCGAAGGCTATGCCGTAGACGGCGTCGCCTGGTTTGAAGGCCGTGACGGCCTTGCCCACCTTGACGACGGTGCCGGAGCCGGTGAGGCCTATTCTCAGGGGGAACCTGCATCACGATGATGAGAAATAAGCCAAAGCCACAAGTCTTCAATATTCACCCCCGAGAGGAGCGAACCGTGAGCGAGAATTCAGGTGGGTAAATAGGCAGGTAGGTAACTTACTTGAGTTTTTTGCCCAACATCCACGACGCCCGCCCCGTGATAAACATAGCATCGCCCGTGGATAAAGCAGTTGCGTGCATCCTGATGAGCATCTGCGTAGGTTCCTTGATCTCAGGGACCGGGACGTTGATGATTTCCAGGCCGGACATATCCGTATATTTTGTTGCGCCGAGAGCGCGCATGGTCTTCGGCAGATCACCAACATCTAGACTTGCGGTGGGCAATAATGATGATGATTTGGCGGCTTTTCGTTCCATAGTGAACTGTATTTGTCGTTACTTGGGACGTTCGTAATATGAGAGGACGAAGTATTGTGTGGAATATGTTGCATGGTTCTCGAACAGGTCAAGAAAGGGCTGGATCGAGATCACAAATAGCATATATAAGTGCCAAATCATGCCCCTGTTCGGTGCTTGTCGGTGCTCCGGGATCCACCGACCGCCGAACGCCTCCACCGAAACCACCGAAAAGGGGCCTTTGGGCAGAGGTGTGTAAGTACACATGCTACACAATCGCAGGTTAGCAATTACAAACACAAAATAAAACAGCACTAGTATCCAACAAGTGAATATTCAATAGATGATTTGAATAATTTGACCATTTCTCGTAAGTTCGCCTGGGCTTTCTAACAGTCTAATTCCACAGACGAAGCCAGTCTATATGAGTATCGCTTTATATGTATCTCTATATCATGGCTCTGCTTTCAAAATATAGACCAGCAACTTCAATAGCATCATCTCGCAACTATTCAATAGTCTTCGTTGCGGTCTTGATGCAATTATCAATGATATCAACCCATCTCAACGCATTGATGAAGTCCTTGTTATCAATGCTTTCGGTCAGGCCAGGGAATACGGCTAGATTGGAAAAAGATATGTTAGTAAACTTGTTTGTCATGTTTCTAACGACGGGGAATAGAAAATAATTGGGAAGGGACTTACCTCCGGCATAACCCGTCCAGATCCCGGGCGCAAACACGACGTGCTTGAACCAGGTCCGACCGTCGAGACCGCCCTGGAAAAGGAAAGCTCGCTCGATCTTCTTGTACTTGGTGTTGGTGAATCGGATCGCATGGAAAAGCTTCAGCTTCTTGATCAGTCTCCACCACGGTAAATGCTCGCCGGCCTGCTCGACCAGTTTCGTAGCTTTCGCGTCCAGCTTGATTGCGGCGCTGTTCAGCTCCGCCAACGACTCGTACAACCGGCTGAGGGAGAACTTGAAGTCCTGGATATTGCCCGTCGGCTCAGATCCGATAGAGCGAGCTCGGAACTCAACGATCTCCTCGTCGGTAGAGGGCTCGCTCTTCGTGTTAACGGCCGCGAGCTTCGCCTCGATCTTCTCCACATAGCCCTTCAGCGCCTTCGAATAGTCGGTTGCATTGAGGGACACAACCGGCATGTCGGCCAATTTGCCCACTGTCAAGCCCAGAATCTGAGCCATCGTCTTGTGATAAGCAAATTTGGGGTCGCCGAACTCGCTCATCCAATGGTAACTGTCGTAGTTGCTGTGGTACTGGTAGATGGGCGAGTCCTTGCCGTAGCCACCGAATC
This sequence comes from Apiospora koreana, assembly GCA_017163955.1. Lineage (NCBI taxonomy): Eukaryota > Fungi > Ascomycota > Sordariomycetes > Amphisphaeriales > Apiosporaceae > Apiospora > Apiospora koreana. The sequence continues at coordinate 2,684,415 of JAFHKQ010000004.1, forward strand.
CGAAGTCGAGAGACGGGATGCCGGCGTAGTCTTGGAAGGCAGTGAAGTCGCTTCCACTGCCCATCGTGGCGATATGACCATCCCATGTATCGCGCACCGTCTGCCCCTTGACAGTCTGGTTGGGCGACTGCACCATCGAGGTAACATCGTAGATGAGCTTGCTTAGCATAGGGGCAGCAGAAGCCGAGAAATAAGGACCACGAACACCCACGTCCAAGTTGACGTATGCGACGCTGGTAGCCGACAGCCAAGGTAGGTATTCCTCGACCCATTCGGTGCTTCCAACCAAGCCGTACTCTTCACCGTCCCAGCTGGCAAAGACGATTGTTCGCAGGGGCTTCCAGCCCTGTTCGAGCGCCTTGCCGAAGCTTCGAATTGCCTCGTTGAGTACCGCAGAGCCACTATTCGGGTCTCCAGCGCCACCTGCGATCCATGCATCTCGGTGGTTGCCTACCACAATGACCTCGTCGGGTATGGTTCCGTTGATGATGCCAATAACATCCCATTGTGGGGTGATGGTGTAGTCTTGGTCATTTACCAGGTTGAGGACCACGTCCGCTGGAGAGGGCCCGACGTTGTACTGGACTCCTTTGTACCTGAGGCCAGTGTTTTTGGTCCAGTATTGGTTGAACTCGGTGGCCTTCGGTCCATGTCCGTTGAGGGCCTTCAGAATGGGCACAGCTTCGGCATAAGAGATGGGCAGAGATGGAATGCTGGGAATGGCACCATCAACAGGCTGTCGGGGCACGCCGGGCTTCGAGGGATAGCCAGGCGTCGTAGGGTCACCAGGGGCTACGCTGAGAAACTGAACACTTCCGCGCTGCACACTACTGGGGTGGCGTGCGGGGCCGTTGGGGTAGGTTTCGTAACCGTTCTCGTCGGTAACTTCGCCATCGTCACCGGGGTCCGTGAAGATAACACATCCTATCATGCCGAGCTCCTGGGCGCGCTTGACCTTCAGTCCTCGGAAGATACCGCCGTAGCGAGCGAGAGCGATGTGACCGGTCAGGCTGATGTTGGCCTTGACCAGATCCTCGAAATCCTGATAGGTGCCGTAGTTGACGTAAACGAAGGGAGCCGTGACATTGCCAGATGCAGAGTAGCCATGGAAGGTCGGGATGCGGTTGGGAAGTGAAGACGTGGGGTCTTCCTCAAGCACATCCTCCTCCAAGGTTGCTTCGAATGTGACGTTCCAGCTTCCTGACTTGGTTTTTGACTTCTCCAACAGAGCCAGTCGGTGACCAAGCGGGTAGTTGATATAAGTGTCGTAAGCCACGATATCTGACTTGATGCCCCACTCACTCCATCGGTCACGCGTCCATTCGGCCTGAGAATGTGTTAGCATGAAAATGATGCATCACGTTTTCACCTCAACTTGCCTGTGATAAGTTGCGACCAGCCAAGTGAGGCCCGGCCGTATAGTACTTGCTCCACTCCGAAGCCTTCTTGCCGCTGGGCGTCTCCAGCAGGACATCCTTCAGCTTGTCAAAGGTGAAGCCTTTCGCGTGACGGTGGTGGTCTGGCCTGCCGCCTGGCGGATAAGGGTGGGGAGAAGCACCATCGTCTTCGTGAGGCGCAAACACGACGGTGAAGAGGAAAGTTGTGAATAGCCCGATGAGCGAGGCGCCGAGGACTATTGTGCAGAAGCGCCGTAGTGTGTTGTGCGGGTACCGGCGAGGCGCCGACCCGATCGTTACGGAGGCGATCAAGGGTGTACGCTCCGAGCTCGCCATTTTCTCCATGACGGGCTGCCGTCGCTGGCAACAGATGCTGCTGCTGCTACTGTTGTCGGTTTAGAGGGGGAGGAGGGTGAATAAAGGAGGAGATAATGACATGCATGGATCCAAAGCAAAGGAAAGGTAAATGGGGTTGATTAAGTAAGATGAACGGGAATGGGAATGGGCTGGTTGAAGTGGATGGCGATTGATTATGCCATAGTGGGGGTGTCGGATGGTGTTATCTTCGTCGCTCATCGCTTGACTCCGACTCGTTGCCTCTCTTGCCTCCGACGTAATGTGGTTTCGAAACTGGCTGGACCGGGGGGGTCGTTGCGGGGTTTAGGGCGGTCCACAGCGGCTTCAGGTCTTGACAATGACTCGGCCTCGGCTACTTCATATTGTATATCCTATCCCATGCCTAGGTTACTTCTTTACCTATACTTACACCTTCTATCACTCTATATATTCACCTGTCCCAGCATCAATTGGATATAACATTGTGAGTTGACGTGACTGTTTGGGAGTTCCATCGTATTGAAAACCAACACTCTCAGACATGCCTTGCTTGGTCTGTTCTGTCACTTTGCCAGATGCAGTATAGCACTTGGTGAACTGTGATGATTGTCAAGCCCAGGTAGGTAACTTATGCGCTAATCTCCAACGTGTTTGAATCTCGAATCGCGATGTCGGAGTCATTTGGGAACCACTGCTACATCCGACGCATACCATTTTCCTATCCCAATCTCTTCCAGACGGTGATAGCCGTTGGCCTGTTCATCCCTACTGAGCTGAAGAGCTGAGCCGGGCCTTGGACAGATACGGTTTGCCGAGATTTGATGCCATCTCACTGACTAGCTAGCACACTGGTAAAACTACAGACGATTGGGATTTCAGGCGCTCGTGCGTTCCGGCTCGAATCAGCTTGGCCTGATCGACTCATCGCCCTGTCCGGTCGAATCGGCCAGAGAAGGCGTTGAAGCGTATGTCAGTTGCTGCCAGCAGACCACAGAAAAGGGCGGCATATCTGGCCGTGGGGTAAGTAATTGTGTGGGGTAATTGAACTTTGAGGTCATTGATTGATATATTGCACACTCACTCGATATAGGCAGTTCGCCAGCTTATGGGCGCGTATGCGATGCGACAACCATGGCTCAACGTATCGTAATTATGGGCGTGCTCTATGCGATCGGGTGTGGCCTTCAGTTCAGCCCAGCCCAGCCCATCTTTTCTCTTCCGCAACGGGTGTCGGGCCGATCGCAAGGGGGTGGACGACTACAGAGTAATGCTTGTTCACACCGAACGCCTCTCTCCGGCAATAGCGTATGAGAGCGACTCCTTTGATCTGGACAGTCGTCTCGGCAGTACTCACTATCTCATTCGTCTCGCAGAAGCCGTGGTCCCTTTCGATTTTCTACTACAGCTATTACCAAATGATCGATTCGAGTCGCCACTGCGAACCTGGTCTCTCATTTTGATATTTTGGGTTATCAGTCAGAAGTATGCCGCCTTGGTTTCGTCGTGCAGTACGTTTGGTTTCTTTACTTGTGTTTTCCAGGTACACGTAGTCTGGCATCCTTCAAGGAGGGAATTGGCATGTTCGTGGGTAGTCGTGGGTAGGTTAGGGCAGGCTTCGTGTTACGTGGCCATATTCTAGGGGTACTGCTTTGTATAAGCTATTCGACAGCTGCGAGCGACTTGGGTTATGCGAGCCCAGTACAGCCTCACGATAGTCTGCAACGTCCTTTGGCAAGCGCAGGATTAGATGCTTGCCTCAAGTAACCTTGTGCTACTAAATCATTCGCAATCAGAATCAAGCACATGGGAACGGCATTCTGTGGCGCTTCCTGGTCAGTCGAAGGCGCATTCTGGGGTATTTCTACTTTAGATACGAGAGTTAGTTGATTCTTTCGTGGGTGCTCAAGGTATAGCTAAAGCATGAAGATGTTGTCCATCTGCTTCCCCTAACTCGGCGGCGGCGACTTTTGGCAAGGTAAAACGGCCATATAAGCTTCAAACCAACTGTGCAACAGCCAGTGAGCTTTGTTATCAGGAGATTATAACCAAACTGCGTGCCCAACTTTCAACCGTTCAGAGTTTAGAAGGCGGCGTATTGTCTTTACGACTTACTGGGACATAGTATGCAAATACAAGTCTATTTTTATCTTCCCGCTTTAGGCGGTCGAAGTTTCCCATGGTGTGTCCCAGGGACTCCACGAGAAGCGCCAACAAGTCACTAGGTGTTGCGCCCCTATCTCGAGGGCGATTCCAGTTGACGCCCATCGGGTCCTTTCTGTTAGCGCCGAGAGAACCAGGAGACCCTCCCCGATGTTAAACATTGTTGCCTAGCAGCAAAATCGGAGGCGAGTCGGGTTGGGTTGCTATTGAAAATATATGTCACATTCTCAAGGGGCACGAGATGCGCGATGTTTGTTGAATGAGCCTCATATTATCGTCAAAATATGGCATAATTAGCCCGGCCCCGGAGGAATCGATAATGTAGGGCTACAAGCGTGTGATATCTCACTAGGGGCTCGAGGTGGATCATGGTCGGTTGGAAAAGGCAAGTATAGACTTGGCGCTGCGAAGTTGCTGACAGGATCGATGACGACGCTACGGAATCATATAACACGCTCTTTGCGAATGCGAGCGGCGCAGCTTGAATTCCCTAATTATGTCGCACCCGGTCTGCAATTTGTCCGACCTGTAACGTACACATGCATATGTACTTACCGATCACCATACGCTAAGTATAGCGGCTGATCCCAAATTAACGAATGCGCTATGCGTCCCTACAGTAGTATTTCACCCACTAACTTAGACATGTGAGTTGTCATAGATAGGTTTGAGGCTCGAAGCACTTTGTGGCAGTACAATGCCATTAGCCTGCGCCAAGTCATTATGAAATCCCAGAGCAAGATTGCATTCCCTTCTGCACCCGACTGCATGGTTGAACCGGAAACCTTGCCATATCGTGGCGAACGCTACCTACAAGATGCGAGTGCGAGAAACGAAACCATCAACTGTAAGTAGGTAGATGAATATATAATACCCAGCCCGTTTAACCATATGGCAGAGAATGAAACTTGTACAGATCAGACACACTTCAATAGACTTCAAAGTCGGTATAACTTGAAAGGTCTCGCATTCTTATCACTTTAATCCAGCTCTCTTTGCCACCATCTTAGCCATCTTAGCCACAATGGGTGCCCCATCTCGACCGCCAGTGAATGGCTTCGTCGCCGCCGCCCGTAAGGTCTACAACCCCGTGGGGTTCTCCAAGGGCTACAACTTCGTGTTATGGTTTATCTTTGCCGGTGCCTTGTTCGGTTTTATCCTGGCCCGGCTGCCGTATCTCAACTTCTACGGCATATACTGTAACAGCAACGGCAGCGGCGGACTCGGAGCTCTCCCGGGCGAGTGCTACTACTACACCAATTTCGACCGCTACAAGGTCGGCATTATCCTGCACCTGGCCTGCATCCTCCCCGCAGGCCTGCTGGCCATCCTTCAGTTCACGCCATACGTACGCTACAAGGCCATAATGCTGCACCGCGTCGGTGGGTGGCTTGCCATCCTCCTCTCTGTCACGGGTATCGTTGGAGCCTTGATGATTGCTCGCCGCTCCTTCGGCGGCGGCATTGAGGCCCAAACCGTCACTGGTGTCCTCGCCATCGTGTTTTTGGGATCCTTGCTTTTGGCCGTGATCAACATCAAGAAACTCCAGATCGAAGAGCACCGCAAATGGATGCTGCGAGCATGGTTTTATGTAAGAGAGAAACCCCCCTCCTCATGGTATGAGAGATTGGCGACGTACTACAGATGAAAGAGAAGAAACAATACGCTGACCGATGGCCGACATTCCTCCATAGGCTGGCTGCATCGTCACTATGAGGTTAATCCTGGTTATCGCGACCACTATCATTGCATCGAGTGGCTACCAGGCAACTATGCCCTGCGCCAAGGTCAACTACATCCTGCAGAGCGATGAGGCGCTCTTGCAGAGATATCCCGCCTGCGCGCCTTTTGTCAACGGGACGAACCCGGACCAGTATACCATCATCGATGCCAATTTCAACGGGACAGACGCGGCCCAGATCGCGGCCGCCGTGAATATGACCGCAGGCATGGCCCTTTGGCTGGCCTTCCTCATTCATGCCGTCGGCGTCGAAGTCTATGTAAGCCCATTAATTATAGTTGTTGCCAATTGCCTCATCATCATTCATGTCCACATACCACTTACTTGACTTGGCTATTGTACTGATGGGTTTGACAATCGCAAACAACAGCTTCGCCTGACACCAGCCGAACACAACCGCCTTAGAGCTATCTCGTACCAGCGCCAACTGGCGGCAGGAATGAGAAACCCGGGCTGTGCGGGCCTGACGGCCGATCGACTTGGGGACTCCGATGAAATCTGGAAGCCACATGAGGAGAGAGCCGAGGAGGTAGCAGCGGACACGAGCAAGGAGTCTCTGCAGACCCCTTCACCTTGAACGAGCGGATTGATGAAAGGGACGAGTAGATTAGCTGGTGATAGATAGACGAGGAGGAAGAAGTTGCATTCAAGCAAGGCGCACTTGCGGGGCTTGTTAGCGTTCATCGCATTCTCTATTCTGGTTCATATAGACTTACCTTTTGTTATTAGATATAGATGTATAAGTTTATTCCAGTTTATTCCAGTTTTTAGGTTATTTCTCCCCGGATAATCTTTATTTCTTCGCCCGTAAAGAGCCAAGCGTTTAGCATTCTATTAATTCTCAGTACGGTTTAGCCATAATAAGCAAGTGGTTTGAAGGTTTGCATCAAACGCGTCGAAAATGGTGTAATAAAAGCTATGGCTTTATACATGTAGGCTTTCCTTTCCTTCAAAAGTGCTCAAGTTACAAAGCTTTGGGGATATGGATTCGTTCGATTATTATTCAATCAACTGAAACGACAACACACGGGATATATAATATACCTACATATATTGTATATACTTGGGTGGCACATGAGCTGAGGTGCAGTTTAGCTCAGCATCCAGACTCCATACTTCCCGTACCGCCGCGGGGTCCCATACGGGGAGCTCATCCGAGAGTCAGTGGTGCAGATCATGACTCTTGGCCTTTCTTTACTGTATTTGCAGGATCTCTGAGCAGGCTGGTTTGGTATATCAGTCATTGTCTGGGTAAGTACTCAAATGAAGAAATCCAGTATAGAAATCAAAATCAAAACACTCAAAAGAAAAGTTATCAGCACATTTCCGCGGGAACGAGGAACCTCACGCTTCAATTGGATTATATTTAATCGAAAGTTCGAGGCATCGTTCTACATCCATTCTACAGCTCGGCTATCAGTATTCGACCCAATCAATAGACTGCTGACGCGAGGAATCACTGACGTGATTGGAGGAAGCCCTCCTTCCCCCGAAAGGAAGATGGTGCGGAGTGACCAGCCGATCTTGCTCTGGTGTCGCGTGGGGGGTAGCCAACCACAATTACCTTCGAGCACGCCATCACTCTGTGAAAGTTACCAAACCTGGTGGACATTCAAAGGTGCTGGCTGACACCCTTCTGATTTATTCGGGATTGGAGACTACTTACTTCACTACAAAGCCCCCCAGGTTCAACCCACAACATTGGTTCTGCTGTTCCTGTTTCCTACAGCGTACGGTGCGCGCAAGTCAGTAGTACGCATACAAACATTCCTCTACCATGAACGCGAGCGACACGGGGAAGAACCTGGAGCAAGGCTCGTATGTTTATGATGCACATCCCGATGGGCGCATTTCCTTCGCTGGTAGTAGCTCGGAGAACAACGACAATGTTCTGAAAGGGCAAGTAGACTCAGTCTATGAAGCTAAAGCCGAGGTCCTCAATAAGGCTGTAAGTCATGCAAGCTACCGCTACTATCACACAAGTAGTGGCGGCCTTCGAGCTTCGAGCTCCGAGCTCCGAGCTAACCCTCACTAGATCCAGCATATTGGCATGGGATGGTATCAATGGCAACTTTTCATCGTCGTTGGCTTTGGCTGGGCTTCAGATAACCTGTGGCCGATTGTGACGTCGCTCATCTTGACGCCCATCGCCAACGAGTTTCAGGTCGACAAGCCGCCTCTGTTGTCGCTTTCCCAGAACATCGGTCTGCTGGCGGGTGCCATCTTCTGGGGGTTCGGCTGCGATATTTTTGGACGAAAATGGGCCTTCAATTTGACACTCGGTCTGACTGCGGTCTGGGGAATGGTGGCCGCGTCATCCCCGAGCTTTGCGGCCCTCGGCGTCTTTGCGGCTTTCTGGTCCTTCGGCGTCGGCGGCAATTTGCCTGTGGACTCGGCCATCTTCCTCGAGTTCCTTCCCGGATCTCACCAATACTTACTGACCGTCCTGTCCATCTACTGGGCGGTTTCACAAGTCATCGCTAATCTGATAGCATGGCCGCTGCTGGGCTACATGACATGCCAGCAGGACACCGCCTGCAAGCGCTCCGAGAACATGGGATGGCGCTACTTCGTCATCACCATGGGAGGCTTGACCCTGCTTATGTTTGTGACCCGGTTCGCCTTCTTCACCATATTCGAGTCGCCCAAGTTCCTAATGGGTAAGGGGCGGGACGAGGATGCCGTGCGCATCGTGCACGAGGTGGCGCGGAGAAACGGCAAAACCTCAGAGTTGACCCTGGATGACCTTAAGGCGTGCGAGCCTGAGGGCTATGTGAACGAAGCGGCTGCAGCTGACGCTATCAAACGAAAGCTGAAAACCATGGATCTATCGCATGTCCGGCCGCTGTTCCGGACCAAGCGGTTAGCATGGAACACGGCCGGCTTGATGATAGTGTGGGCGTTTCTTGGTCTAGCGTAAGTTTCCTCGTCACTGCATCTAAAGAAAGCCATTGCTGATGCGACTGTTATAGATATCCGTTGTACAACGCCTTTCTGCCTTACATCCAAGCCACACGTGGAGCTGCCGATTTCAAGGATGGGTCGACATATATCACGTACCGCAACTCGCTCATCATAGCCGCCCTGGGCGTGCCCGGCGCCGTGCTCGGCGGCATACTCGTGGAGCTGCCGCGGTTCGGACGCAAAGGGACGCTGGCCCTTAGCACCGTCATCACAGGTGCGTTGCTCTACGGGTCCACGACGGCGACGACGTCTGCGAGCCTGCTCGGATGGAACTGCGCGTGGAACTTCAGCAGCAACATCATGTACGCGGTGCTGTATGGGTTCACGCCCGAGCTGTTCCCCACCAAGGACCGCGGCACGGGCAACGCGCTCACCGCCACGGCGAACCGCATCTTCGGCATCATGGCCCCGCTCGTAGCCATCTTTGGAGACTTGAAGACGGCGGTGCCCGTCTACGTGAGCGGTGCGCTTTTCATTGCGGCGGGAGTCGTCACGCTGACGTTGCCCTTCGAGTCGAGAGGCAAAGCCAGTCTTTGAGACGTGTAGGGGAATGAATGATTTACATGAGGCATGTATCAATAGATGAGATGTGTACTGCACGCTTTCTCCCTGGGCATTTTCCCACGTGATGTTGCGCCTGCCAGCTCAAGTCATATATGTCGACAGCTTGTGTTAGTGTTAGTAGACAAAAGAAGCCCGAAATTGGTGCTAGTTATCCATCTCCTCCACAGTTTCCGTCGCAACCGATGACTGTTGATGACTGTTTGTATTCACGCGTTAGGATACGGGAAACACACGTATTCATCCCACAACCGAGATTTTCGAAATACGCGGCTCATCTTTCGCCAGAACGTACCTACTTCGTGCCTACGTGAACACCAGCACGTTAATAAGTAGGAGGGGTGCACTCAACTACTTCTTCTTACGAGGTCAAGGGAGGTTAGAGGTTAGGTATCATTGGCCAGTGTCCAGTCTTCAGTGGGACTGGGCAGCACCAGCTGTCGCTCTTCGGAAGGAGGGAAGCAAGAAAAACCAAGTTAATAAAAATACAGGGCTCCACCCCACCATGGAGCGCCACCACCACCACCACGCTGGTTTGGTTAGGCTCTTCCCCAAACTGGAAAGGGCAATTTGTTTACTTTCCCAATGAGCCGCTTCAAAATATCGCGGCCCGGCCTCTTTTGGATTCCCCATCTTCCTTCCTCTTGTATTGATACCATAACACGCCCAACACATAGCGTGTCGCTGCTTTCTTTGCTCTTTACTTCCCAGAGCCTTCTTCTGCATCTTAATTCTCGCCCCTAACCGGATTTTGGCAATGCGATTGAACTTGTGAAACTTGCCTTGTGGTTTTGGTTTCCGACAGCTTTTCCGTTGTTGTTTATTCGCGTCCACTAATCCTTGCAACACGCGCACTCACCCACCCAAGGCCAGCTCCGCAGCCAACGCCCGTCGCTTCCATCCTACAGCGCGACGCAAATCAACATTGAACATCTCTACACACCAACAACAGCAAATCGTGCCTTCGTGCCATTGCCTACTATTGAGCAAACGGCCAGTATTACCTTAGATACACGGCACCTTGCTGGGCTTACTTGCGGTTTGGCAACGACTTCACGATGGAGTCCAAAACCAGCCGCTACCAATCCCGCATCCTTAGGGAGATGCATCAGAATACAGAGAATCCCTTCAACTCACCACCCTCCTCCACCGGTTCTCATGGGACCGTAACGCTTACCTCTGACATCTCCTATGACCCGCAACGGATGGGCGACGAATCCTTGCACTTCCTCTCCAAAAACACAAACAAGGCCAATCGCCAAAGCGGGTATCAAATCAACTCGGCTGCGCTCGACCAAGACTTCATTGACTTCAAAGATTGGAAGCCCGCGAGTCGCGAGCAGACCACCGACATATACAACGTCACTGGCGAAATGGAGCGCCGCGAAACGAAAGAGAACCACCCGCCCTCGTCGTCGACAGCCGCCTCGCCCACCGACCAGAAACTGCATGACCAAAACCAGAAGCAATTCAACCTTGGCGCAGTTTCGCAAAAGGCGCGCTCGCAGATGCAGGCCCGGGTCGACAACGAATCCGATGGCGACAGCACACAAATGTCGGGGTCTTCTCGTCTGAATGGGCAAAGGCCCCGCCGCGCCAATGTCACATCGCTGATCCAGTCTCTCAAGGCTGCGCAGGCCGCGAAGGAAGCCAAGTCCACGCCACAGAAGGAGGCGACTCCCAGGTCGACGTCAGCACAGCATTCGACACCCCGGCAGATACATCCTAGCATCGAGCGCATCCAACTGGGTAGCAATCGCCAGGCACGCGGCAACAACATGCACATGAGCCCCGAGGCGAACCAGACCGCGCGGTCATTCTTCCTGCCCAACCTCACACATATCGACGACTTTATTTCGGGCGCCCTGAAAATTCAGTCAGTTGACAACGGCATGCCTGTTTTCGTCAAACACGGAAGGGTTCACGATCGCGAGCTTAAGTCGTCGCCAAAACACCATGTTGAGATAGAGATGATTGGCCTCCCAGAAGAGGAGCAACAGATATTCGTGTCTCTTGATAAGATCCGAGATGAGATCCAAGCTCTTCAGGCCCACGACGACCAGGTCTCCCGTCAAGCCGAACAATTCCAAGAGGAGGTTTATGAACTCCAGCTGCAATTGTCCAAGATCAGAGGCCGTAAGGACAGTGCGATGGGTTCTGATTCAGACAACTCGCTCATAATACATATGAACTCCCGCCAGTCCGGTAAGTTTCCATGCAGCTCCACGCGCTCACACCCCTGCGACTTACTAACACAACACAGAACTCGAGGATAAGGTTGCCACATTGCAGGCCAAGCTCGACAAAGCCAACCGCAAGATCAGCATCAACGAAATCCATACCGAAACATACATATCAGAACGCGACGAGGCTCTGAAGTCTACCACCACCCAACTGGAGAAAGTCCACCGTCTCGAGTTGGAACTAGAAGCAGCTCGTAAGGGGCTTAACGGATCCAATGGCAGTCAACGCGCCCACGGTGCGCACGGTGCGGAGGCAGAACACCGGTCCTTGCGCGATGATAACTCTCTACTTCGCGAGCAGTACAAGTCCTTGCTTGAGGAGAACCAGTCACTGCGCTCTCACAATACTATTGTGACGCAGCAGAACCAAGATCTCCAACAAGAGGTCAAGAGACTTCAACGTCTTGTGGATGTCTTGCAGGGAGACAATCAAGTGCTCCAGTCCGAGTACAAGGTCGTTGTTGAAGAGAAGCAAACCCTTCGGCAAGACAACCTGAGTCTTGAGCGTCAGAATGATAAGTTCTTTCATGACACCAAGTCTCTTCAGCAGAAGAACTCGTTGCTTGAGCGCCGTGTCGGCGACCTCCAGGACGACAATGCCAAGCTACACCAGATGGTAGAGTCTGCCAATGCCGAGACGGGCACGATGACATTTGACGTCAGGGACCTGCGAGATCGTCTCGAAAAGAAGAACCGGGAACTCGCCGATGAGAATGCCCAACTCCAACAACAGGTCGTGAACCTTCAGTCCGACTATGCATCCAAACGCCTGCAATTCGAGCAGGAAAAGCGCCGATTAGATGAGGAACAGGACTATTTGCACGACCAGGTCAACCGCATAAGCAAACGGTTCGAGAGAGTGGTACAGGACAGCGAGGAGAAAGATGCGGAATACGAGGAAAGACAAGCATCTTTGACTCAACAACTCCAGGACATTGCGAACAGAGAAGCTGCGTTAGCAGGCCGCCTTAGGGAAAGCGCCGGTCAGGAGTCGACGCTCCAACGCGAGGTGCAGCGCAGAACTGAGGCCATTGCGGAGGCCCAGAGGATCGCTCGTGAAGTCCAGAGCTTGAAGACTTCGTCGAAACCTGTCAAGATCACTCGCATTGTGGAGCCCACAACATCCAGGATCCGATCTACTACTAGTGACATGTCGCTTAGGAACACCTTGTCGCAGGATTTGCAGATGGAGGATGACTACACACAGCAGCTCGATTTGACACACGGCTCGGATTTCGGCGATGCTTTTGCCAAGGCAGATATGAACCGTCTTCAAAATGCCCTTCGCCAAAACCAATCGTCTCAACAGCAACGGCGCGATTTTACTGAGGAGTACCTCGACGATGTTGATGCTGGCTTTACTGAGGACATGAGCCAGAGCCTGCCGCCTGCTTTTATGCCCGAAAGAAATGCCAGTCCTTCAACTAAGACGAAGGCTGCCAATGCTAAGGGCCAGGTAGCCCAGTCTAAGAGACAGCCTTCTGGTATCCTCAAGAACACACAACACACTCGCCGAGTTTCGGAACAGGATACGACTGGACGCTTCAGTATCAGGTCTGGTATGAGCGGTCTTAGTCTGCCCGATCATACTACCGAGTCAAACGTGGTTCCTCATGCCCGCCGTTACTCGGACAGTGAGCGATTTGAAATGGATGTCGAGGAGAATATGACGTCAGCTCTCTTCATGGATGATATTACCCTCGATGCTCGAAAGCGCAAGGCCGAGAGGGAAGCTGCTACCCGAGACCTTACAAGGGAGAACACGAAGAGATCCGTACCCAGCCTTTCCAAAGAGGCCAAGCGTGTCCTCGATGGCCTGTGCCACGACCACGATTGCAGCAACTGCATCGTGTGCACCAGGATTAAGTCACATACGAACGGCACGACTAAGAAGACGACGGTACGCGTGGAACAGCCCATTCCCGTCACTGATCGCGTTGCCAACCCGGAGCCGGTGGAGGGGACGGCATTTGAGGACCAACCCACAATGCGCCCTTCTCGGGACCCCGCGGTTGCTTTGGCAGTTGTCATCAAGAACATCAAGGATGAGCTCACGCATATCAAGTCGAAGCTCATGGCGAAGCAGACGGAACTGAACGAGCTTGACCCCTCGTTTGGAAGACGTCACCGACAGCAACTCAATGCTGAGATCAGCCAGCTGTCGCGTCTTTCCGAGATGAAGTGCGAGCAGCTGTATCAGCTGTACGATGTTGTGGAGGGGCAAAAGATGAGCGGACAGCAGATGTCGCAAGAGGAGCTGGAGATCACGATAATGAGCATTCAGTGCAAGGACGACACATGGAACGGCATCACGGATTAGCGGAGTTGGTCTGTGATTTGGATTGGGTTTTCCCCCCCAGGAGGTTATGGATTGGTGGGTTATGGATGGCGTTCCGGCTGGCCACATTATTGGGCTATATTGTATAAGTACAATTTCTGTTGTTTGACTGTAGGTTATAGGGAAGCATCAAGAGAATCCCGAGATATTTTGTCTACTGCACACCTGTCTTGCTTATGAAAGTGGTTGATATCAGTGATGTGAACGAACACAATACGCAGTACATCCATGCTTATCTAGACCAATCGTTTCCAGCATGACTGGCGTCAATGGAATACCTGGCTGTTGATATGATGGCGGCTCCATCGTGCGATGGTGCACCAGGACCGCTGTAGTGAAGCCGAATGAGAGCAGTAAAGCCACGAGGTTGTTAGAACCATCTACCATGCTTGCTGGTCTTTGGGCATATTTATTTGTTAATATAGCGACTCCTTCTGGGGTCTTTGCACACTGTAAACCTATAGACAAGTAGTGACTGTCCCAGGTGCCAAGTAAAGCTTGTTCACTTCTTTATCCAACTCACGCCCCCGTGATCGTTTGGTGCGCAAGAGCTGTTTTTGCAGGAGTCGCCGTCGCCGAATCATGTACAAACGGCGACGGCGAGTCCTGCACTATTAGTGTGAACATCAATAAGGCAATCTGATCTTCAGGCTTCTTCCCTCTCATCTTTTTTCGTGATTTTGTCCAAACTCACTCAACCTGAGCTTCCGTCTCAAGCCATTCACAATACGCCTCCACAGCTTCGTATGGTTGCTTGGCTGGCTCGGATGAAAGGCCATTGATCAACAGCAACAAGTCCCTTCTTCTATACGAGATCGCTCTTGCACTCGATAAATCATTGATACCGTCGCTGCCGCCCCTCGAATCGCCAACAACCCAAAAAAAGAAACCAGATTTCTCTGTCGCGCTCATCTTCAGTGAGCCTCACAGGAGAGCCGACGTTCTATAGGCACACCCTCACCGCGAGGGACGTTGTTAACGGTATGTACTGACTATACGAGTTCATTTCGTCCTTTACCATTAGCTTTGATCACTGGTTAACCGACATCAGACGGAAGACTCCAAGATCTTCCTTCCCCCCCCCAGCTGGCTTGCAAGCAGCATACCGTATAGGCCAAAGCATCGCCGACGGTCACACCTTCCGTTGCCAAAGGAAAGCCTAGGGTCTACGGCGACTTACACACAAACAACGATTGCGAACCAAGTCAAGTAACCTAGCAGCCAAGTTCGTCGCTCCGCAGTCAGGAAAAGGGGCCAAGTCCAAAATGTGCAAGCAATACTACCTTGTCTTCGCCTCTTGCGGCTGCCAACTCCAGGGGAATCTCGAGCGCTGCGCCCACGGCCCGGCCTCCCCCCTGTGTTTTGGCCGGCGCTCCGTGCTGGTGCGCGCCGGGATGCCGCGCTGTTACCAGCACGCCTACTACCACCAGCGGCGGGAGGCTCGGGAGCAGGCGGAAGCAGAGCGGCAGCGGCAGCAGCAGCAGCAGTGGCAGTTGCAGCAGGATAGCTTGCAGCAGTGGCAGCAGTACTGGCAGCAGCAGCAGCAGCAACATCAGCAGCAGCAGCAGCAGCGCCAGCAGCAGCAGCGCCAGCAGCAGCAGCGCCAGCAGCAGCAACGCCAAGATGATGGACAATCGTCGAGAGGAGGTTCTTCTGCCGTTGTTGATGATGGTGTCAGGGGCAACCCCTACACCTTCGAGGACGATGCGTGCCATCAACAGTGAGACATGCAGGCCCTCGTTGACCGACGTGGTTAGCCAACGGGAGGGTTGAGAGGACTGGCGGAACACCTCAAATGGAAAACGGAGGAAACGGGGAAGGGTGGTAAAGTTGTCCGTGCAGTTCACGGAGAACGTCATTGTCTCGCTGTGCTGCTGGCTTCCGCCGAATTTGCTCATGGCTCACGAGAGAAGTAAACCCAGCTCAAGTGAAGAGACGAGCGTAGTGGTTGTGGATAGAGGATATAGAGTATTGCTAGTCTCTAATGTCAGCAGCCAGCTCAACCCAGTGGCTACGCTCAAAGCTAAAGTCATTTTCATGCGGTATCGTCTCGTGTCTTTAAACCTTTTTGGATTAGACAAGGCCACCATAAGGATGATTCTTCGTCGTGATTTGCCCATGCCAGAAACTACGACAGGTGATTTCCGAATATGTATATTACAGTCTTTCTTGCCCATTGCATGCACACACCTAACCGTGTCTGCGCTATGTCACTCCCCTCTTTCTGTGTTTTCTCGTTTTCTAGATCTTCAGCTTCTCCTCGAGCCACTTGCGAGCGGTCTCAACCGCCTCGTCGAGCTTCTCCGCCTTGGTGCCTTGTCCTTGACGAGTAGGCTCCTTACCGCCTGACTTTCCGCCAACAACCTCGGACACAGCAGCGGACCACTGCTCAGCGGTGACACCCTTGGAGGAAAGATCCTGTGGTTGGATTAGTTAAAAAATTCCCACGAATGGAGTACAGTTCGACTTACAGTTCCAACATATACACCGTGCACGACAGCTCCCTCAGCAGGGCTGCCACCGAACAGATAGACCGTCTTCGCCTTGTCCTTGGACTTGTAGTGGTTCATGACCTCTATGATGGCCTTTGTATTGGCAGAGATCGGCAATTGGCCAACGAAGTAGTTGGCGTCCTTGTTCTCATCCTTGGCGAAATGGGCAGTGACCGCATCCAGCGCCGTCTTGCTCTCAGCCTTTTGACGCTTCTTCTGCTCATCTAGAATCGCCTTGACCACCTTGTTGAATCGTGTCCTCAAGTCTTCCTTGGTGACAGCAGAGACGACGAGGTTGTTGAGGTCGACCGTAGTTTGCTTGACCTCGGCTTCCTTCTCGGGTCCAAAGGGCATGGCTTCGATAAGGTCGATGCGCTTGCCGAAGTCAAGAGCTTCGCGCTGGACAGCATGCGCAGCATCGCCAGTGTACGCCACGATGCGGCGGATGCCCTTGGCAATACCGCTCTCCTCCACAATCACCAGATCCTTGATGATTCCAGTCTGATCCACATGAGTTCCACCGCAGAACTCGACGCTCACCTTGCGCCAATCGGGGTTCTCCGGTGTCTCGAGCAGCATGTCCACGTCGATACCGACCGAGACTACTCGTACCGGGTTAGGGTAGGTCTCGCCAAAGACGGCACGCACACCGTTGATCTGCTTGGCCACATCGAGCTCAACATCCTTGGAGTAGATCTTGCAATTTTGCTGAACATAGGAGTTCGACAGATCTTCAATCTTCTTAAGCTCCGGGATGGTGACGCCGGTCTTGTGCGAAAAGTCAAATCGCATCTTGTCCTGGTCGACCAGAGATCCCTTCTGGTTGATATCATCGCCTAAAACCTCCCTCAAAGAGTGGTTGAGAATATGTGTTCCAGTATGGTTGTTACGGATTGGCTGACGTCGCAACTCGTCGTATTCGGCGATGATCTCATCGCCGGCGTTGAGTTCACCGTACTCCATATACCCATTGTGGATGATGTAACCACCGAATTGTTGGGTATCGAGAACCTTGAACTCGGCAACGTCGTCGATAACTAATCGGCCAGTATCGGCAACCTGTCCGCCTTGCTCTGCGTAGAAGTTGGTCTTGTCGAGAAGAATTCCGAAGGGTGTATTTTGCGGCAAATCCTTGCTAGATTTCTTGAACTCGGTGCCAGTGTATATCAATTGGACCTTAGCTTTGATGTCGCCTTTCAAGAACTTGGCCTCGTCATTAGGGGTGGGGATCTTGAGCTCGTCTTTAAGCTCCGCGATTTGGTGAACGTTCAACTTGGCAAAGGTTTGCACGGAGTTCTTGACGGACTTGCTCGCTTCACGGGCCTTCTCTCTAGCAACGGCAACTTCCTCCTCATCAATGGAAAGTTGTCGTTCCTCGGCCATCAGCTTGGTCAAATCCTCAGGGAAACCGAATGTATCATATAACCTCCACACATCCGCGCCCGTAAGCTTCTTGGCGCCGCTGTTGAGAGCCTGGGTGGCGAACTTCTCAAATTGCTTCTCTCCTCGATCGAGTGTTCTCGCGAAAGCCTCCTCTTCCTCATCCAGAATTTCCTTGACATCGTTCTGCTTCTTCACAATTTCAGGGAACTGCTCGCCCATCTGTTCAACCAGAGCGGGCAGAATTTTCGAGAAGAACGAGCCAATCTCGACATTGAAGTATTTCCGAGCGTATCTTGAACCTCGTCGGAGGACTCGTCGCACGACATAACCGCGGCCGTCGTTGTTTGGTACAGCACCATCCGAGATGGAAAACGTGAGCAGACGGATATGATCGGCAACGACACGGTAAGCGGTATCGATTCCGTCGACATCGTCCTTGCCATACTTATCAGTGTACTCACGCGCGCCGGTAACCTCCTGAATCTTGGCGAAAAGAGGGGTGAAGATGTCGGTGGCGTAGTTGGATGACTTGTCTTGCAGAGCAGACACCAAACGCTCGAAGCCCATACCCGTATCAATGTGCTTAGCAGGGAGGGGTCTGAGCGACTTGTCCGCTTGTCGGTCATATTGCATGAAGACGTTGTTCCAGACTTCGACAACCATAGGGTCGTCCATGTTGACCAGGTGCGCCGCATTCCGGCCGCCGACCTTGTCGTAATGGACTTCACTGCAAGGTCCACATGGGCCTTGGTCACCCATCTCCCAGAAGTTATCCTTCATGTTGCCAGGAAGGATATGGTCCTCGGGGACACCGACCGATTGCCACAGCTCCTTGGCCTCTAGATCGGGCTCAAGACCCATTTCCTTGTTGCCCTCGAAGTATGTGACGTATAGTCGGTTGGGGTCTAAGCCGTAGACCTTAGTGAGGAGTTCCCAGGACCAGCCGATAGCCTCCGTCTTGAAGTAGTCGCCGAATGACCAATTACCCAACATCTCGAAGAATGTGTGGTGGTAGCTATCCTTGCCAACATCGTCGAGATCGTTGTGCTTGCCGCCGGCACGAATGCACTTTTGCGAGTCGACTGCGCGCTTTAGCTTGGACATGTCATTGGTGCTGGCAATGGAACCCAAGAAGATGGGCTTGAACTGATTCATGCCAGCATTCGTGAACAGCAGAGTCGGGTCATCATGGGGGACGACAGAGGAGGACGGCACTGGTTTGAAGTTATTTATTAGCACATTGCATTGAACCCAAATGATACTGCTGGATATTTCGCAGTGGGTGTTGTAATGAGGCGCGACAGCATCGTGAGATGTGGTGGCGGTAGTGACCCGTACCTATAGTATGACCCCTCTGCTCGAAGAATTCAAAGAAGGTCTGGCGAACCGCGACGCCGGTCCACTGCTTCTTCTCCATAGTGTCTGAGGATTTGCTGGTACTGCTGCTATATAGCCGCGATATAGGGATCCTGCGAGCAGACTTATATCTGAGTCGAGTTGTCGCAAACAAAGAATTCGCCTCCCTCTGTGTGAAGGTAGGAAAAGTTGTAGTGGGGTACGATGTTCGGCGCAGAGGAGTCAGGGTATGACTCTGGTGGTGGCGGGGTAATAACGGTGGTAAAGCTGATAGCAGCACGGGTGCGGGTGCAGGTGCAGGTGTAGGTGCAGGTGCTGCTGCTGCTGCTGCTGCTGCTGCTGCTGCTGCGGCGACTTCTGCTGCGGCGGCTTCTGCTGATTGCGAGTGCAAAGACAAATGCTGCTGCTGCCGCCGCTCAATTCCATTGTCGAGACCCCGGCCAAGTCTAGAAGATGCTGGAGCCGAGCAGTAGAAAGTTCTACAAGATTTAGTCACGCCGCCTATAAACAACGTCGGCCCTCGACTGCCACTGCTGACGCATTGTTGGATTTTCATTCGGGATCCTTTTGGCGATCGAATACCTTCCACCACTCGCACTCGCTATACAACACACCACCTTTATTAAAAAAAACAAAAAAAACCTTCTATAATATCGGCGTCGATGCTGGATAGGAGACAGTCACGTTCACCAATTGCTCCGTGACTCAATCTTCCTCCGATAATCGCTTGCTCGCTCGCTTGCTTGCTTGCATTCAAGTGAACTTGGATTTGATTGGGTGAGACAGAGAGGCTGGAATGCGATAGAGAGATTGAAGAGAGTCATTTGCGCTTACTGCCGGGAGACGACGGACCATCGAGCGCGAAGAAGCCAAAGCAATTGATCGAAAATGATGGAGGCTCAGTTTGGTGGACCAAGCTTCAGCACCATCCCCGCCGTTGGTGCTTTTGCTGGTCTGCTATCAAGCTACGACTACGACTCGCTGCCCCCCAGCAGTAGCGATTCCCCCTCGGCCATGTCGCCACCAATCACGCAGCGCAAAATGCGCAAAAGGAAAGCCGAGTCGCAAGACAATGAGAGACTTTCCAAAAGATTGAGCCTGCTCAACCTGGGTATGTCCCATCAACTCCTCTTTTCTGTCTGTCTATTTTTTGCTGTTCAAGGCTCTTGCGACTGACGTTGTTGTCCTATCGCGTAGAACAAAATGGCCAGAAACTATACGTACCCGTGGAGAGCCCCCATGTCCGGCCCACCGAGGCCAACTCCCTGAACCAGATTCCCGAGAGCGACGAGATGGAACTCGACAACTCCAAGCACAAAGTCTACATTTACGATCTAGACGCCGAACTATCCGATAGCGGCGAGTCGGACGACGGGAGGCTCGTCTTCCTGCCGGACATCCAGAAGCACCTGCGCCAGAGTCGTCGCATCCCTCCATCCATCCTCGCGAACAAAGATGGTGAGCTGGCCGGCATGCAGATAGTGCTTTATAGCGAGCCTACCTCCTTGACCGTCCCCGAGGAGCAAGACAGTGTGCGCAAAGCCATCATCGAGTCCAGAGCCCGGCTCCGACAAAAGCAGAAAGGAGGTACCATGGACGCCGAGGCTTCGCCTTCGCCGTCAGGGTCGAATGCGTCAACGAATCCTGCGCCGAGGATACTCAACGGGCTGAATAACCTAGCCAATGACACCCCCTCTCACACAAACGGGGTCAGCGGCGGGCCCCTGGGTGAATCGGTCGAGTACGACCCAGATGCGATGGACATGGACTAATGGAATTTAGCGAACACCACGGATGATACCCATGAAGCATTTACTTGAATAGGGGGCTTGGTTTAACATGGCGTTATTCAACGATGATGGAGTACACTGTATTTGGGCTGACACATTTAGGATATTTTGTGGCTACTTTTTAATCAATAAAATGAGTTTGCCTATTCCTGATAGTATAAGGCTGTTGTGGGCTCGTATATCGTCCAAGTCGGTTGCGCACTCGAGGCGGTCCGGTTATACATCATTGCTCCTTGAACGCCAGCCCCATCATGATCCTCGGCCGTTATAATCAATCCCATCTAACACACATCATCTTGCCTCCCTGCCTTGCAGCGAACTTTCCTGAATGAAGCCAAGTTCTCACTCAGAGTGCAAACTATTCTAGGCCTAGCAGCACTGGCCAAACTCCGTTAAGAATACTAAGCTTGCGCCCTTCTCTGGCTCGGGACACTATCCAGCAAACAAAACAGCGAAGAGCATCGGGTCTCAAACGTCCGTTGGCGAACTGCTCCTTAACGTCGAGGAGGATCGGCGAAGGGGTCCTGGCCGGGCCGTGTGGCGACTGGTGGCGGAGGTCCGGGAGGCGCTGCGTATTCCTCGCCGGGTCGGTGTGTCACGCCCTGAACTGTGTCGTCCTTGACGTATCCAGGGGGCATTGGACCTGGCTGGTACTGTGGCGGCATGGGCTGCATGCCGTAGGCGCCAGGAGGCGGGGGCGGATACTGCATATACTGCACGTTGTCGGGGTATCTGTAGCGTGGGTCCGACTTGGCCAGTTCAGATCTGGGGATGAGCCACTACGGAATTGTCAGTACGTACAGCCGACCAAGTTCGGGAGAAGAGTCGTGAAGTGACTCCAGGAGGAAGACTCACTCGGTGGTAGGCCATGGGAGCTAAACCCTTGCTCACCCGCCGGCGTGCGTGCCACCGTCCGGCGAAGATCCAGGTCAGGGTGATGAAGAGTAAGCCGGCGAAGATAGACCACCTGATGATGATGCCGGTCTGTCCATTTGCAACATGCGTTAGCCAGGGTTGGGATATTGGGACTTGGGCTTGGCGGGGCGGCTGTGTTTACCTTGGTGTGCCAGAATGGAATCACCCGGCCGTCGGACTCGCGGACCCATCCAGGCGGCAAATCGTCGTTGTTGTTATTGGCGCGGGCAGCGAGCTTGAAGGCATCAATCATGACGGTGCCGACTCGCGGCCTAGACATGGTGATAACACCCATGTTAAGACGGTGTTGATTTTTCGTGGGTTATCTATCACTCGCGTTCCTGAACTTTGTCTCTCCTTTCTTGTGTTTTTCTTATTTTCGTTGTTGATTAGAAGCGGTATTTGGTAAACAGAGGTCAAAAATAGGGAAAGAAACAAGAGCCGGCCTGTTGTATGGAATTGAAAAGGAGATCCTTGCTCCTGTGTATATGTACGGAAGTCGAGAAGAAGAAACAAATGAGTGAGCAATGTCAACACCAGCTCAAAGTAATACGATCGAAGTATTGTAGATGGGAAAGGCTAGAAGAAAAGCAGGTGCCAAGAGGATTCCAAGTTAAGTGTTCCTTCCCCAGAAACTTGTCATTTCACATTTCACATTTCACATTTCACGTGCAATGCGCAAAGTGCGTAACGTCGCAATCAATCAGGGTGAGTCTGCGGCAAGTGTGTTACAGACGCGAGGGACCCTGAAACTCCGGATCACCCAAGCCGCCCGCTTTTGAACTGCCCCCAAGTAAGGATGCACGGGTGATGGCTGGATGGCTTCGATCTTTTGTGGAGACTATATCGCATCCTCGCAGAAAACCTTCAGTAATAAGTCTGCGCTTGGTGGCTTGCTCTCCCACTACGGAGTACATTCTTGGGGATAGACACTTTGGTAGCCACAGTCGACATGGAGATGCAACTCCCTTCAATTGTTTCCTCTTACAAGAATGTCATTGCCACATAGATCCGGAAACATTGAAACGCCAAGTTCCAGGCAGATTGCCGTCGCTACCGATCGACGTCGTTTGTCGGTCTCGACATGCTGCTCCAATGAGGTGGAGATCTCACTCTTGACGAGCCTATCGGTTCAAGTGTTGCTCGAGGCTCCAAGGATGAATAATAAAGTACAGAGTTTAGTCAATGGTTCGGATAAGGAATACGAATACTAGCCACCAAAAAAGCTTGTCTGCTCCTGATGATGATGTCGATGACAGGGGCCTGGTCTGAAGTTTGAACGCTTAACCTAACCAGCACCCATCGTTCGGGTATGCAACTCGGTAGATATGTCTGCTATCGTCGTCCAAGTCCATCCGACAACAAGACTATGGCAAGTTACCAACTGAAGGGACCACAGCCATCGGTAGTCAAGACGAATCAACAGAAGGAAAAAAAACGAAGCCGGATGACGACCGAGGCCTCCAACGTCATCAATCTTGAAATCACTGTAGAAGAAACCATCTGAAGAACATCCGAGTGGTATGTGTGGCTCTGGGCTCAGCCCCGAAAGCCTGCCGGTTTTGCCGGATCCGCAACCCCTGCGCCACTACTCCGGCGTTTCGAGTCACAGCGTTTGTGCTCCTGGCTCGGGCTCCGATCAGCCCCGGGTAGGCGACGGGAAGCGGGGGATGTGCATGGTTTGAACTCGAGATCTTGTATCTGTCGTCTATCACTATCTTCGCTCGATGTCGTCACCAGCAGAGCGTAGTTATTGAGTCCATGAAATGACTGAACAGACAGCACCAGATAATCCGAGATGGCGCTTGTATCTTCTCTTGAGCCAGTAGAGCTATCGCAAGAGTATCTGGGGTAATATGTCAGACTGCTCTAGAGTGGCCATATTGGATACTGGGTGATGTACCAATTATACCGTCAGCCATTTGTATGTATGTTCAGTGCCTTATTCTATCACATATAATAGCTATTGATTCTTTCAGTCAGCTATCAATGTCATCCTCTGAAGGCAATCGAATCTAGTTGTTTCCGGTTTTGCCCAATGCCTGTAAAGCATGGAAAGCCTGACCATATACCATGAGTCGTGTCTTCAGGGGCATCGTCTATGGGGTTGAATCAGACATCGTACCATTTAAGGCATTAACGTGCTACGCAAGGAATATGGGTCCATATCGTAAGATACGCTTGAGATAGCTCCCAAAGTTGATCCCTTTAGTTTATTGAATAGTGTGGCCTTGTCTCGTGATTAATATATACGATCGACTGTCACCTCGTGTAGAGTCTGAGTTGCTGTCGGGCATCCTACAGTCGACGATACACTAGAGAATAGCCCGCAAGGGCCTGGCTAACTAATCTCCATTGAGGAACTGAGGGTGATAGTTTCCAGGCTCGTCCAAGGTTATAGTCGACATTCTGGCTTGCCTGGATACATTGGTTATGAGCTGGATCGAAGTCGCAATCAAAGCCGCGACATAGAATAATCACCTGGACGATGGATACATCTACACCATTTATCATTCTTTTTTCTCCGTGATCCTCTCTGATTCGATGTGTAGAGCAGAAATACAAACTCACAACGAGCAATTTATCTTCAAAGATCTGCACCATACATGTAACTACAAACAAACTAGACAACTTATCACAGTTTGAAGCCATGTCAGCAAGTATTTACTCCGTGAAAGGTAGTCATACCAAGATAGAAACATGAAGGAACTGTCCAATCCACTATACCACTCATCCGTACCAAGATACCAAGGCAACCTTAAACCGAGGGGGTCATGTTCGTTTTTACTACATGGACGTTTGGTGCCGACCCCCAAGAGTGGTTCTCCTTCAAATCAGTAGAGATGGGATATGATATACTGCGAAGGAAAGTCGATACATAAGTACAGATACCACATACATAAGGAGGCCATGGACGATTTGACTTGCTCTATCGCACGCAGATTGGTCAAAACAGTCAGCCCACATCTTGGGGTATACCAAAAAGGGGGCCGTTTCGCTTTGCCGTGCTAACCACGCCCTTATACGGAGAGAGCTACAACATGGAAAATGGCAAAATTCAAAGCCTGGACGACCCTCAGAGCCCAGCGTGTTTATGACGAGAACATTCGGGGGATGGTATAGAGAACGGGCAAAAAGGAGAATACTAAAAATGTTAAAAATATATTAACTTAATCCTTATCCAGATCTTTATCTTTCCAAAAGGGCATTTTGCGATCCAAGGCGTTAGGGACATATTTAGGTGCCATGTCATAATCAATCTCTTCAGAGAATAGAGTCCACACCTGGAACTCAACAGGCTTCTGAATCATAGTAGCACCCATTTTCCGGCCGTGGATAATCTCATGCAAAAGCTCAAAGTAGAAGCCTCCCTGGTTGTGGTAGTACTCAACCATAAGATGAGCTATAATACCAGGCCCCATCTCGAGCAAGTCGAGGTACTCCTCGCAGCTGGTAAAGATGATGGTAGCACTTTGAATCCAGTTTTCCCGGCAGTGTCTGTGCCAATTCCAGATGCGTTCTTCAGCAAGTTTATTGCGCTGGAAGTTAAGCTCGATAATCTGGCTTCTCTGGCGCTTTAAATCACCGTCCAGACTAGGGCAGCAGGCAGGGTCTGCCTCTAAAACGTGATCTAGCCGGTATCTTGGTTAACCAAAGTTTTCCATTGACATGTTAGCCGTGCCGAGACGTAATAAACTTACATAAGAGCACAGCCCATAAATTGTCGCTAGTATCGCGCGCCAGCTTGAAGACGACGAAGGGGATGATCTTGGGGCCGAGCTTCTCGAGGGCGATGAACTCGTCATTTCCCAGGCAGGTGGCACCGCTGGGGGATACCGATGGAGCGCATAGGGGAGCGCAGCAGGGTTGTCCCACTGGTCATCTATAAGATGCTTGACAGGCGCAACTTCACAGCCGTTTTCCTTTGTGGGTTATCCCGACTTGTCAATGAGTAAAAGTTTGCATGTCGATAAATCACTTTATTATATTTATCGACCACCTGAACAGACCATATAACAAAATGCCAGAATGAAGATATAAGCAGCCAAATCATCCATCAATCATGTTCCGAGGGTACAAGATGCCAGTTACAGCAGGAAGGCGCCGAACAGAGCAGCCGTGAAGACCACACCTGCCGTCATCGAGCCGGATAGGATCCCCTGGCTGGCAGCAGCAGCAGCACTGTTGCCAGCAGTAGATGACGCCGTAGCAGCCGATCGCTCGTACGAAGACTGGGCGGACGAAGCGACGGACTGCGCACTCTTGACCGCCGCCGAGGCCGAGGACTTGGCATCGCCCGTCGCCGTCGCCTGGACGCTCTCGTAGCTGGATGCGACGGACTGCGCGCTCTTGGCAACCTCGCTCGCGTGTTTGGTGGCCGAGTCGCCCGCCGTGGCCGCAACGCCCTCGGCGCTTTTGACCACCTCGCTGGCGTGCTTGGTGGCCGAGTCCACGACCGACTGCCAGTCCGCCCGCTTATTGCCCCAGTGCGCCGCAATGCTCGATGCGGCCGCCTGCGCTTGGGACGCGGCCGCCAGGGCGGCGGCTTGTGCTTCCTGCCAGCTGTCGCGCTTCTGTTGCGAGTTTTCGGCGGCGACCTGGTTGGCATTGGCCACCGCCGCACTTGCGACTGCAAGGGCAGAAGCTTCTTGGTCCTTCCATCTATGTTTTGAATGTATCAGTATTATCAATTCTTTTTATCTAAATAACTATGTAATGGGGTTCACGGAAGACTTGTCAAGGGGAGGCTTTGATTGCAGTTTAAAAGGACACGGGACACTTACCCTTGACCATTGGCGGCGGCCGAGGCCACAGCCAGAGCAGATGCTACATCGTCCTGCCACCCGCGCCGGCCAAACTGCCCGGCGATCTTGGAGGCCTGGGCCTGGGCGGCAGAGGCAGCAGCCAACGCAGCGGCTTCGTCGTCGTGCCACTTCAAGACCATTTTTGATTAGCAAACTGCGCTGTGGACTGCGAGCGTTGTTCGTGCATAGACTTGAGCTAATATCAAGACGAGAAAATGCCAATTTGGAAGGAGGTTGGGAGTTGAGGTGTGAATCATTATGAGACTTCGGTTTCATTTGGGATGGGATATGATAGAGAAAGGGGTTCAAGACAGAAACTCACGTCTCGCTTGCCAAACTGGGCAGCAATAGAGCTGGCGGCAGCTTCTGCAGAAGAGGCGGCAGCCAGGGCGGAATTCCTCGCGCTCTGCCAGTCCTGGCGGTCCACGAGAGCTGGCGCCGGTGTGATTTGGGGAGCTGGCTGAGCCGCATGAGCCACGGTCAGGCCGGCCATCACGAGGGAAGCGGTCACGAAGCGCATGGCTGTTCTATTAAGGAGCTCGAGATGAATGTTTTAGAAGATGAGCTGTGCTTCCCAACCGAATACAGGAAACGTGAACGGGCG
Organism: Apiospora koreana; assembly: GCA_017163955.1. Taxonomy (NCBI): domain Eukaryota; kingdom Fungi; phylum Ascomycota; class Sordariomycetes; order Amphisphaeriales; family Apiosporaceae; genus Apiospora; species Apiospora koreana. The sequence continues at coordinate 2,711,500 of JAFHKQ010000004.1, forward strand.
AGGGTATGTTTAATTGCGGACGATGAAGTAGATAAAAGTCGAATAGATACTTTTCTTTTTCTTCTATTACCCGGATTGGTGTTTGTGATCTTGAGGATTCAACCACAACCTGCGAGACAACCCATATTTTATAAGTCATGGCAATCTTGACTTTCAGCGCAGGCAATGCGGTGACCACAGATCGTTTACGCAACTGGTGGATGAGGTGGGTGGTGGCGTATCTGCTATCGCAGCATCGTTCCTGACGACATAGCGTGCCGCCTTGGTGTAGGGATGGTGGAGGATAGTGTTTACATACTCTGACCCAAGGGGATGGCATAGGTTATCGTTGAAAGCATAACGTGCTTTCTAGACGCGTACTTGTGCTCAGCTACCCAAGTCTAAGTCGCAATGGAGTACTTCTGGTCACGCTGCTTAGATCAAGGACCCTCTTCACATTACAGACTGTGTTACCAGCTGGGTAATCTATTTCTGGATGTGGTCTGAGCCATAGAACACTCCCGATGCATCTTGACGAATCCCACAATCGATGCGCCAATGACATGATCATCAGAAGCCATATAGAGAGTGTTGCCGAGATCGCGATACCAGTTGTGAGGAAGCTTCGATTCCACCGAAAACCACCTGTTACGGTGGTGCCTTAGCCAGCTTAGCGCTAGAGACGGACTCGGGGATATTTTATCTTGTGGTGTGTACTTCTCGCAAATAAGTACCGAACTTACTTATGTACATCGTTAGTGTTAGTGACTTAAGCGGCAGCGGCAAGTGCAATCTTGCTTTTTGTTCTTTCTCCTCGGCTCTGAAGTTACATACGATCTACGGATACAGTCCCAAATGGCAAGAACTACAAGACTAGTTTCGTGCCATGACGAGTTGAAGATGAGGTTTATGAAGAGATTTGTCTACACTACTACTAAATGTGGTGTTTTGTAAGATCTGCAGCACTAACGACGAGGACATGAACAGCCAAAAGAAAGCACAAATATTGCAAGTGCTGTCGATCATTCCGCTATCATCTCCCATCGGCAACGCAATCTCTCTTCATCATATCCTTGTGGGCGCCGCTGCAAGTCCTCGGGAGGGAGCAAACCCGTCTCATTGTGGATTGGTCCACCGGACTGACCCCAACTAGGTTTCTGAATCCCTTCCACTCCTTATGCGGGTGTTGACGCAATGATTCACATCCTCGCCTTGGCCTAGGAGACCGGTTTAGTGTGGTTATAAGGGAGCTGAAAACAGAGACGATGCTCGTAGGTAACTGGGGTTGACTATCGTTGATGTGGATGGGGCCATCGATCACCCCACAGGAGATCTGGCTGGCCCTGCGGTGTCCGTCCCGTGCTGCTAGGTCACCGACTGACTGTTACCAGGCAATCGATGAGGCGAGGAGGGGTACGGGAAGGTCTTGGCTATCCGTCCTCGGTCTCAGAATGCCTTCAGCCCCAGAGCATATGCGATTCGCGCTCGATGGTGCGTGATATCGTCAAGATATGGGATTCGGGGAATGCCCTCGAAGCCAATGGACATTCCCAAAATAGCATCAATTGCTTTGCGAATGAGATGTGACGGGTCCAGATCCTTGCATGTCCTTTCATTAGAACACAGACTCTGTCCTCGAAATGCCCCAGTTGCATGCAGACTCTCTCGTCTAGTCGTCACATGAGGCCTCTATGCAACCACTTTGGTTATCGATGACAAGCTATTGCTACACCTGAAGGATCTCGTTCATATCCGGACTTGACATAATCACAAAGCCAAGAACTCGGAGTCTGGATCGATCTCGCGCAAGCTAGCTTCCTCATCAGGCATGCCGATGTACTCGTAGTCGTAATGAAGCCACTCCGGCGGCCGATGCGCGAGGAACGCCCGACTTTGTTGATCCCAGGCAAAGTCGGCTGACCACGGTATGTAGCGCGGCCAGCTGGTGTATTTGGAGTCATGGCCAATGAAACACTCCCAACTCATCCAGCTCTTGATCGGAGGCTTGCGCTGTCGGAAGCGGTAGATGTAGTCGAAGTCCTCTGCACTCTCCCGCAGCGGGCAGTCGTCGTAGATGTGTGCCTTGGCCAGATTGCATTTGGGGCACCCATCTATCCTGCCCCCTTCGTCGACCGGGCCCACGCAATCTCGAACAGTGTGTCCCTTCCGGTTGCAGTTCCCACATTTTACAGATCTGGACAGGTAAGATAATTTCGGTCGCGGTGCCGCGTTGATGATGCCCTTGGGAGGGGTCTGGCTTCCCTCTTGGTTGATTGTAGCCGAGCTTTCGGACGACGACGAGGATTTACGGCCTGGTGGACCCGATACGTTCTTCACAATGATCTCAAGGAAGTCTTTCTCTCCGGCCGCTACGAGGTTATACAGGGATTGCTCTGACATGCGGACCTGGGCTGGCCCATTTCGGTGGAGTGACAGGCCTTTCTGAAGGACCACCGACAGGGCTTGCAGTGACTCCCAATGCTCGCCGTCGCCTGCAATGGATGGGCTACAAAGCGTCGTGTCGGACATACCCGGTGACATGGCCGGGGGCGTCATTCGGGGTTTCATTCGGGGTTCCAATTGGGACTCTCTGGAAGTTGCTTGGCCACCGACTGTCTGAGACAACATAGCGATCAAATCTGAAAACATATTGACGATGGTGGCTACGAACGCAGACAACAAAGACGGTCTAATTTCACTGGCAGGTCGAAGAGGACAATGGGGGTTCCTGTTAGAGGTCATCGAAACGTTCAGCACAACGCGTTTTGAAATCAAACAAAGAATGGTCTCGAAACGGTTCTAATTAATCGTGGTATCTACTAAGCAAGAAATAATGAGCAGGTTCGGATGGAATTAGGGTTAGGTTGAGTGTTTGGCCTCATGAAGCCGAATCTGCACACCCGTGCCCGAGCGGTTCTCAATTGCGTGGTGAAGTCTGATTCGCCCATCACCCTGCTCCATGTTCTCTATGCGGTCATATTTCTGGCAGAAACGGGATACAATGTAGCTGACTTCCTGACGACCAAATTGTTCTGTAGCGCCGAGGTTGGTTGTTAGCTTGTGCTCATGAGTCTTTAGGGGTCTCAGGGGTTCAACAGGTAAGGGGTTATGATAGAGTTCAACTTACGACCTAAGCACTTCCGAGCGCCGGCTCCAAAGGGAACCCATTCAAAACCCGGACGGTGAGTCGCCCACCGCTCCGGACGGAACTCCTCGGCATCTTCACCCCAGATGTCCTTGCGGTGCTGAATGGCGTACAGGGGGATCAAGACCTGAGTGCCTTTTGGCGCAAAGACCGGGGACTTCCCGTCCGGCCCACCTCCAGTGGGCAGGACCGTGTCTCTCTGGGCGCGGCGCTCGTTCATGGGAATGACGGTCGCGATCCGCAGCGACTCGTTGATGACCCACTGTATGTAGTTGAAGTTGTTCAGGGCGCGGAAGTCAGCCTGGCTCTCTCCAAACTGCTCCAGGACTGCATTGCGGAGCTTCTGGTAGACCCCGGGGTGGCGGGCGAGGAAGTAAAAGACCCAACCCAGGAGACAGCCTGTGGTGTCGCGTCCGGCAATCAGGACGTGCAGGGTCTCGTTCCTGAGCTCCCTGGCGTTCTGGGTGTCTTTGGCGAGCTCGCTGAGCAGGTTGTATCGGCCGGCCTTCTCCGACTCGGTCTTCTTTTCCTTGGATGCCAGTCGCTCGGCAACAATGGCGTCAGCGAAATCGTGGATGGTATCGCAATGCTCCTTAAACACTTTGCTGTTCAGGAGCCAGTAGAACTTGGCGAGCGCGCCCCGCTTGTCAATCCAGACTTTCGCTTCGTTGAAATGATGGTCAATCTCCCTGCCGTTCTTGTCCTTGATCGCGCCGCCCTCCTTGAGCGCGTATGTGGAACGGCCGAAGATGAAGTCGGTCGACGTGTCCAGGGTGAGCTTGAACAAGAGCGGGGCGAGATCCACCGTATCGGTCCAGCCTGTGGAGGAATCGGCTTGGAGGCGGGCGTACAGGTTTTGCAAGTGTTCTTCTTCAAGATTCGGGTCACTGATCATCTCCCTCGAAAACTGCGGTCGCAGCAGGCTGCGGCTGTGCTTCCAGATGTCGCCGCGGCTGGTGAAGATGCCCTTGCCGAGCAGGGGCATCCAACTGGCCTGGCGGGTGTCACTGATATCAAAGTCCGGGCTCGTGAAGAGGGCCCGGACGTTATCGGGGTCGCGGGTGACGAGCAGCTCGTAGTCCAGGATGGGAACCTTGACGGTATGGCAGTCGGCGCCGAATGAGTTCATGCAGTCGACGACGAACTGAGGGCCCCTATCCTCCTTGGTTGCCCTCATCGACTCTCTCAGGATCGAGTTACCCAGCCAGTTTTGGCTGCGGACCACCAGGGGCGACTGGCAGCCCAGTGCTGCGGCCTTCTCATTGTTGCGACGCTTCCTGAGCTTCGACTTGGCGATGGTATAGACCACCAGAACGACAAGGAGGAGCAGGGTAGCCTTAGCGTATCGATGCATCTTGGCGACGGGATGGACTAACTAGAGCCACTCAAGAAACAGGATTGACCTAGCACAAGACGCGAGGGAGGCGCAAAATGAGAGAATATACGTAAGATAGTACAGTGTGGTTGTTATTGATCTACATACAGGGCCGAGGACAACGCAACCACGGGAATGTTACGATAGTCAGACCGGGAAGTCAGTAATCCCCGCCCAGCATCTTCAGACCGAGCAAAAACGATATTAGGGTGATCATCTGACTCAATCAATCACCTGAATGTCTTTTGGCCGCTTGGTGCCAATCTCTCATTATGCAACCTACTGCACAAGCGGGTTTGCCGCAGGTCAGCAGCCCGCTACGCAATAATCACGATATTGGCCATGCCATCTCGCCGAGGGCGTTCCTCAAGTTGGGCGCAGACAAAACCTTATTAATAAGCGTACTACATACTGCTACACTCGCTACAGTCTGTGTAGTTACAGTACATATGTCGTAGGGGGCTAAGAAATTATTTTGTATGTGTTTGGGTATGCCCCATGAGCGGGTGGCTTGCTTGCTAACAAGTTAAGCAGCAGCCATGGGACGGTGCCGTCCCGATGGTTGGCGTTCGCTAATCATGTCTGCCCGTCTGCCCGTCTGCCGTTCCATCTGGGTGCTAACATGGGAGTTGATCGGAAAGGATCCAGTAATATTGAGCTAGATCCCGAGAAAAGCAAGCACGCATCATGGTCGAAGCCCCCTGCACCTGACTAGTGGCCGATTTCCTTTTCTAGCAACATGTCCTAACCGCTAGAAGATCTCCAGGTACCGCGATGCTGTTAACCCCTATTACCTACCTAAAGAAACAAAAATATAGCGGCACATTCTAGCGCGAGCGCGCCGGCTCGCTTCTGATAGCGCGAATCTTCTTGGAAGAAGTAAGTAACCGAAGTGTGTATTGACGTACATGGTGGGATTTGGATCTCCGTCTAGGAAGCATTAGGCTCTGGTCCGTTCAACCGGTCGGTTCACCTCGAAATGTCGATCACTTCATAACAGCTCCGCGAGTCCCCCGTTCTCAATAGCGATTTCCTCGTCACTACATCGGTTTCATTTACATCCCCATACTATCTGAGACCCCGACTCTACCGCACACTCGTTTGTTACTGCTATTGTTCCGCAGTACCCAGATCAAATCCACCTGTCTAGCAAGTTATTATTGTCATCCTCTGTTTACCTCCCATACCTGTTTATCTACCGTCACGATGCGCCCCAGCGTAATTCTCTTCACCTTCGCGAGTGTTGCCAGCAGTCTTCCTCTGCTCGGACTCGAGAAAGTTGTCCCGGAACTTGGGCTCGACAAGGTCGTCCACGAAGTCGGGCAGCTTGGCGGCGGCGGGGGTTTGGTCAACGTGGCTCCCAATGTGAGCCCCAAAGTTGGTCTCAGCAATGACAACTCCTGCACGGGCATCGGTGTCTCTGCGTGCGACCCCATCAATGTTGGTGGTACCCAGGGCTCCAACAACAACAGCAGCAACAAGGAGAAGGCCAACACCCCTGCCCCTGCTCCCTCAGGTCAAAGCGGTGGTCTCATCAACGTCGCCCCCAACGTCTCCCCAGACGTCAACTTGTCCAACGACAACAGCTGTACTGGTATCGGCATCTCCGTCTGCGATCCCATTAATGTCAAAGGAACACAGAACTCTCACAACTCTTGAAGCTGAAGGAGAGATCTAGTTCCATCCTCACCTTTCAAGTCGGCTTGTCTTATTTCCTGCCGTTGCTGCATATTGTTAGATTCTTGGGAGTTTGGTCGGAGTTCTTCCCCCTACAACAGACGGAGCATAGGGGTTCTTCAGTTCTATAATGTTGCTTCTGAGACATCTGGGGCACTCATGCACCCACAGATCATATGAGAACCTAAATCTTTCATTTCATTCAATTCGTCTCATCGCCAGCATTGTTGAAATAGATATTGTGACTACTCGTTTCTCTTTGAGAATGCCGTGGTGATAATTATTTGAATAACTGTTATGCCTAGTATCGCTGTATAAATAACCCACAGCCTTGGCGAAGTTTCCCCGATAATCTTGCTCACCATCGCGAACAACATTGGCTTAGGCTTTCTTCACTTACAACTATTCCACATATGCAGTATACGTGGCAAACAGGCATGGTCGGGGCACGAGGCCAATATCAGAACGGACATTAATGTAAGTGTGCATTATCTCGTGAAATTGTAACTAAGTACATACATGTTGGCAAGGAAAATGGGCCTAATAAGATGTCTCACCCGCCATAAAAAGATTCTAGACTCGTACAAGCGACCCCGTTGCTGAAAACTCAATTGTGCCCCCTTTCCCAGAAAATGCAATAATGTTTGAGGAAGCAGGATAACGAACTCTAATGGACGCCGCACTACAACCCAATGGGCATAATGTCTCAAAAACCCCTGGAAATATTCGAAGCATGGGAGGAGATCCCAATCATCATCCTCCCCCACCGCATGCAGTGCACGCCACAGCTTACTATATCGCCGTTACCTTGACGGTGACACCATCTCGGGGTCGAAGTACCACTGAAGCACGCGAACGTTAGCTTTGGTCTCGGAATCAAGGGGAGGGCGGGGAAAGAAGTTACTTACGTCTCCACATCTTGAGGGACTCAGGGTCCTCCACGCTGACATCGCGCTTGAACTCGTACATGCTGAGCACGCAGCACAGGAGGATCTTCATCTCGGTCTCGGCAAACTTGCGGCCGATGCAGCCGCGGGGCCCCTGCAGGAAAGTCATGTAGGCGTTCGGGGTGCAGCTCTTGGGGAGGTCATCCCACCGGTCCGGGTCGAACTCGTCGGCGGTCTTGCCCCAGTACTCGGGCATACGGTTGATAGTGTTGGCTAGTACGTAGAGAGTAGTGCCGGCGGGTACCTTGTAGCCAGCCAGCACATCGTCCGCGATGGCCTCGCGCACCGTCATGGGAATAGGGGGGATGTAGCGCAGAGCCTCGCGGCACACGTTATCCAGGTAATGCAGCTTGTCGGCGTCGGCATTCAAGATCTGCTCCGGGTCGAAGCGGGTCTGCTTGTCGAAGAGGAACGGCATGTGGTCCTTGATCTCCTCGCGCAGACGCGATTGAATCACAGGGTGGGTAGATAATAGGTGAATCGTCCAGGCAACACCGGTAGCAGTCGTGTCGTGGCCGGCTCCCAAGAACGTCATGATCTGATCGCGCATGGTCTCAAACGAGAGGCCGGCTTCGCCCTGATCTTTCAGCTTCTTGTTATCTCTGGCAATGAGAGACAGGATGTCCTTGCCACCGGTGTTGTTCTCGGCCTGTTCCAGCTTCTCCGTGACGATTTCGGTCGCCTTGTCCAGAATAATGCTTCGAGACGTCTGTACATCTTGGTTCATCTTGGAGGGAATGAGCTTGCTGGCCGGGATGAAGGCTTGAAGACCGTGCATGACGCGCGAGGCAATGTCGAAGGCGAAGACGAGACGGTAGGCTTCACGAATGGGCGTATCGGGGTGTTCCAGAGAGTTGATCTCATATCCGAAGCCGGCCTTGCCGATCATGTCGAGCGTGGTTCGGTTGAGCCACTCGAGGACTTCGAACGACTTGGTGGTGACGCCTTCCGCGGTCATCTCGTCTCTCCAGCATCGCGCCAGGAGCAGTGACTTCTCCCAAAAGACGGGGGTAAGAGCCCGAATGGACTGGATGGAGAAGCCGGGAGCAAGCGACTTGCGCTGGTGGATGTGCTCCGCGCCTTCGGCCAAAAGAACGCCTTCGCCCAGGATGCGCACCATCCAGAGCTTCGCGCGCAGAGGCTTAGGGTAGTTGTAAGGGTTTCTAACCGTCATGTGCTTCAGGGCGTCGTCATCAGCAACAGACAGGCGCTCAGCGCCAAATGGGAAGAAGTAGCGAATCATGGGGCCGTGGGTTTTGTGCCATCTTCTCTGCGGCACGCCGCACTCTTCGGTGATGATGTAGAAGAATTGGCCCCAGAGAGGGAATCCGGATACTGTGGGGACATGCCTCAAGTCAGAGTAGTAGAAGGGGTATAGCCAACTGCACCAGATAAGGGCATACAGAGGGATGACGGCCGCGCAAGTTTTGGCGACAGTGGCAATGATGGGAAGCTCAGCATGCTTAGCCCAAGCAAACGAGGCAGCGCCAGCAGCTGCCAAGACGTTGTTCAAAGTGACTTTCGACATTATGATGCCTGAGCTGGGAACAGAGATATCAGGGGTAGTAGGTTACGAGACAATAACAAAGAGCAGGAGGTTAAGTGAAGGTGCAGTCTATGATAGTTATATCTGATGATCAGTGAGCAGTTGAAATGCCTTGTGGAGCTGCAGCCGAGATTGGGACTGATCGACAGGGAAGCAGTTTTATAGACGCGACAGACAAGACCTGTCAGTCAGATGCCCATCCATAATCTCCCCTCACTCCTTCCGACCCCCGAGTCTTGCGCAGCGACAAGCCAAGGGTATTGGAGGCTCCACTGAAAGCTGAGCTTTGCATCATGAGAATATACATAGGACGCGATAGGCCTCGGGAGGTGGCCATCGGATCTGACTGGCCCGTCCCGGTGATGAACACCAAAGCAACTAAGGTTCTGTACGTATACGAGCACTTGACTGGTCGCCTCTGCGCGACTAAATTGAAAACCCTTGTGATGACGATCTTTACGGGTAGTGCTCTAGAACGGCGGAAATCCCAGACATCACAAATTGGGAAAGCCGTCTGTGCTAGAGAAAATCGTTCGATCCCCCATGTGTCTTCCTCGGGCAAGGGAGCCCCTGCCAATCATCCTCCCAGAAAGATGGAACAGGTTGCGCCATAGTCGGCATTCATCATTTGGGTAGGGTTGACGACAGTAATGTGATGTTCCTGGGTGGACTGCAATCCACACCCCGTATACCATGTACCTTGCCTGACGCTATCAAAGAAGCAAAAAGAAAAAATTGCTTAGCTCCACGCCATATCCCACGATAGAGGTAGAACTTAGCCATTCCTCACCGGCCGGTAACGTCGTGACGTCAAGCAGACTAAATTTCATCTACCGGAAGGCTTCAACGGCAAAAGGAGTTGGGCGTGCCGTCATCTCGGTCTAATTCAATTTAGAGCCCAGCACGGCGGGATATGCTTATCGAGGATTAAGAGGGCGTTGTCAGAGCATGAAGCCTGATGAAGCCACCTATGCTTAGGCTGCGGGAAGTTTAGGTGACTCGGAACTGGCTCCGTCTGAGGAGAGGGGGGGGGGGGGAGAGAAAATACTAGAGGAAACCCGCCCTTACGGTTTGGGACTGGACTATACTCCAAGCTGAGGTTGGGATCGGCGACTCAGCATTGTCTTGGTAATAGGTTAGAAACTAGCCTACCCGACACGCGCCGCGGGTCCCAATTGGGTGGTTTCGCAACAAGGCCGGTCTAATCTGAGGCGCATCTGCTAAGTATATTTCTCCACTAAAAGGAGAAGGATCGACAGTTATCTCCAGCTGAATCAACCATGCATTATGAGTAGACACACATTCACATATCAGCCTACAGGTGGACTTGCCATCAACACACGTAAGGTACATGTATGCACATATTGTTGTATAGGCGGCACCTCCACTATGCCACTATCCCCTAACTGGCCTATGCTAAACATGCCGCAATATCCTAAAAAAGTATCTGCATCTTTGCCTAACTAGCTAAAGGCTGACCCAGGCTGACCCGCCCGACCGTTTGGGGAGGAGATCGGCAGAAATCTTGTCAAAGCCATCTACGAAATCGGTCGGCGCGCAGTTATCCGACGAAGCGAACAGTTCTCTTCGCTGTATGCGTCTTGGGCGCGAGCAGACAAGTGAGACCTTTGCGTTATGACATGTAACCCACAGGCTCTCGATAAAGCTGGGTGCATACATATATCTATCCCGCTCCGCGTTGGACAAGTTTGAGACCTCCTTGTAGGCATCTTCATCTCTTATCTCCCTGTCGATTTCCCCGTGTCGGGTCCATTTTCTTATATACTTCAGCATTTTCTATTATCACTACCCATCATGTCCATGGACGCCGCGTTCCCCTTCGCCAAGTCGGGCGTTATCCCACTGGCTCCTTGGAAGGCCTTTGACAAGGTATGGACCACTGTCATGGGTTATCGCGCCGAGGAGTTCCGGTTTGTTGAAGGCACCACACCCTTCTCGACTTGGCCTGAAGTATTCGGCATGATCATCCTCTATGTCACAGTCGTCTTTGGTGGTCGCGAATTCATGCGCAACCGCCAGCCACTCAAGCTGAACGGGCTGTTCAAGATCCACAACCTGTTCCTGACCCTGCTGAGCGGTGGTCTCCTCGTCCTGTTTATCGAGCAGCTGGCTCCTCAACTCTGGAGAGACGGCTTATACGAGAACATTTGCGGTGCGGATGGCTGGACCAAGCCTCTTGTTACCCTCTACTACGTTAGTCTCCCAGTCGCATGCGGCGAGTCTAGAACGCATTGCTAACAGAGACAGTTGAACTACCTTACCAAATATATCGAGCTGATCGACACCGTCTTCCTCATGGTCAAGAAGAAGCCATTGACGTTCCTCCACACCTATCATCACCCGGCTACTGCCCTGCTCTGCTTTACCCAGCTTTCTGGCAACACGTCGGTGTCGTGGGTGCCCATCACCTTGAACCTAACGGTCCATGTGGTCATGTATTGGTACTATTTCCAGACTGCCCGTGGCATCAAGGTGTGGTGGAAGGAATGGATCACCCGTCTCCAGATTGCCCAGTTTGTTATCGACCTCGGTAAGTGCTTTTCGCGCCCCCGCCACCGCGAGCGACGGGGAACAACTGTCACTAACCCCAACTGCCGATAGGTTTCATCTACTTCGCGTGCTGGGACTACTACGCCAGCGCCCACGCTCCTTGGCTTCCTCACGTTGGCCGTTGCTCAGGCAAGCCACTAGCTGCTATAGCTGGCTGTGTCATTTTGAGCTCATATCTCGTATTATTCATAATGTTCTACATCGCGACATATCGAAAGGTGTCGGCGCGTAAGGTCAAGGCGGGCATTCCCCAGGATACCAAGTCGAACGTTTCCACGATGAAGGAGAGCGCTCACAAGGTGGCTGACAGCTGCAGCGGCGTCGCTCACTCGCGTGCTTTGCTGGCTGAGAAATAAGCCAATCAAACAACACACGCCACGGCACATAACTGATGCCGTCACTCACACACACCCGTTCTGCCTTCTCTTTTGATCTTTTCAGTGCTCGTTAACTCGCATGCCATCTGGACTCTCAACAAGGAAGGCCATTCTCTATATGCCCTATTGGATGGAATTTTTTTTAACTTATGTAACTACTTTTCGATTCAGCACATGCATTACAAGGCGAAACTCGGGATGGCTTGGAGTAGGAACTGCTTTTCTTCAACGTTGATTCTTTCATAGCATTAATTCATCCACAATTACATGCCTTCAATGCTTCTCACTCTTTCTCAAGGGAAGTCACTTGGGTGTCAAATTAATAGATAAACATTGACTACTATAACAATGGAGTATATATTCTGTAAGTACTTACTTGGTGATTTCCGTTTTGGTCCTCAATGAAGTTGGAGTGACGTTGATTGACACTCTGTTGGGGGAAGAGCCCCTGTCCTTGAGTTGATCGGACTAGCATGGAGCGGCATCTTAGCGTCGCGCTTGCTCCCATTGCAACATAACCTTATTAGCGCCAGATGCGGGTGGGGTGATGCAAATTCTCCTAAACTGAGAATTGAGGCAACCTTAGTGGCCGAATTCCTTCTTTGGTAGATCGGATCTTTAGCGAAGCCACAAGCCCCCCTGTCCCTGTCCCTCTTCCCTGTTTTTCTTTCCCCTGTCCCTGTCCCTGTCCATGTCCACGTCCCTGTCTCCAATCCCAGTCATCTTGGCGGCAGCACTAAGAACGAACAATAACAACACCAACAATATCTTCTCGCAGCGATGACACCAGCTCCCAGATTCAAGTTATGATTACGGAGTAGTCCAATTCGGCAACTGCAGCTTGGGATGTATTCCATTAGAACCCATTCTACACATTAAGCGGTATGGATAAATCGCATATCATAGTTCTATCATTATCCTACATCTGGTAATTATATTATGCCACTTGACGTATGGAATACCTACATGTAGTTGTTGCTGCTATTGGAGCTGGTGACCGACCGATTTTCTTTCAGCTGCTCGGTGGGCTGACAATGCCGTTCGGCGTCTGATTCCCAACCGGACTCCCCCGAGAAGTGACTTGCATATGCGGGTATGGCGCTATTGGAGAATCCTCTCATGCCGTGGCCAGTGACATATCTTGGTTCGTACGTACATGAACGCCTCCAAATGCACTTTGCATGCCGATAAACAATATTCTCATGGCGCAAGCTTCTATTCTCGTCTGTAACGCTTTTGTGCCACTATTGTCCCAACCAGAGCCAGACCTCTAGATCGTTAATCAGGTTCCAGATACATCTCAGGGGTGTAGCCACGGCCCGCTCGAAGGACAATTGGAATATCAGCCCCACGTCCCGAGACGGAGAAGAAAAGCATTGAGCAATCTTCTGCGGAAACTAGGTCGACTAGCTCAGTTAGAATGCCAGTAACCAGCTGCCTCAATCGTCATTCGGCACTGGCATGGCGCTACAGCGCGAACAGCGCTGTAGTAGTAGACGGTAGCTCTCGCCTCCACCGCCTTAGCTTATGAGATGGTGGCGGCACAGCAAAACACCGGGATATACAGCCATGCTAGTCGTTTGACGACCCGTTCATGTTCGATCGGAGGCGTCCACTGGTGGCACTCCCTTCATCAAGAACCAGCCTAGTTGGATCGCCCTCTGACCTTACCGAAGACACACACCCACTCCGTCTATTAGCTCCGCTATAACTCACCGGATGGCAGGAATCCCGTGCCAACGGGCCCTGAGAGTTCGATCAAGGTGATGAGGTGGGCGCTTACCATGATGTTGGTAACAGACTAACATCCTCACAAGGGGCCGTAAGTGAAGATCAGCGCGGGATCCGACGGCGCAGAGCTTGCTGCCATAATGTCGGCCCTTTTCCGCTTGTTGGCGTTGCGAAGAAGACTCGGGACTCCATATCCATGCGGTGAAAGTGCGGGTGTCCAGCTTTTCATACGCTCTTTCTGGGTGCCTCTTTCTTTCCCGTAGTATGTAACGAGTCGTTCAGTGCATAGAAAGTAGATACGCCTTGCGATGCATGTTTCACTACTGACTGGTAATTCCGCCTCTCCAGTTCGGCACAAAACCCACGCAGTGATTACCTGCCTCACTCCCCACTCTGTCATCTATTTTGGTCTTCGAATGAGGACAGGATCAGCGTCTAGTCAAGATGGGCTGCCCTTGTGCCCTCTGCTACAAATCGGACGACCAACAACTGGTACCTGCTCTACTCCAGCACATAGGCCGCTGCCAGTCGATCTTTACCCCATCGGACTGTTATTTCTCAATAGGCTCGCTGCTGTATGCATTGCTCGGATCCTCCCAATCACAGATGCTCCAGGCGGGCCCAGGCGGTCCTCGAAAGCAGAATTCTTGACAAACGGTCTCATCTGATGGCCCATTTTGCTTTACACGGGTTGAAGACTTTCCCCTGACATACTCAAGTGGCTTTGGACCTTGTGGAGATTTACGACTGACCCTGTTACGAAGTCGTAGCATTCGTGAAGCATCCTGGTCCATTAAAACTTCATCTAATGATATCACTCGTTTAGCCATACCGTCAATTCAGGCGCTTGTTCAATCTTTACTTGCTTACGCTTTCTCCTTAGTCTCCGCCTTCACTTCAGTACGATATACATATAATACAGCAGCACCATCAGCATAGCGACACATCAGCATCGTCGACACATTCGATTTCACACATATATACGACGAGAATACCAGCAAGGAACATAGTTATCTTATATCATATTTCGTCACTGAACGGGGTGCTCAGAAGCAATCATGACAACTACACTCCTTTTCGGATCGATCAACGAAAGCCATGAGTCGGCGTATGCAACAGTTCGGCCACCTGTCAGGCACCTCTCTGGCCTCCATGCCCCTTTGCCCTTTTCTATCACACAACTAATCCAGCCTTACCTCTGCTGGTCGACATTATGGTTTCTGCTGCTATGCGTATTCGTGGCATTCAACCACAAGAATATGCCTTTCATGTGGCATGTGAGTAGTAAATCCACGTCCCAACTTCATGATACGCAGGCTAATTCTCCCCTTCCATAGATGCGTATAGTGAACGCGTTTCGATTTGTTTGCCGGTCACAGCGGCCACGAATTGCTTTGGGACCCTCCCACATATTTCAGCCCCTCATCACTTCGTCAACAGCACAGCTGATGGAGATTGACTTCAACTTACACAAAACGAACTCTTCGTATTTCTCCGACTTGGATATTGCGCGAGGTCATCTTGTATGCACTTTGTTTTCGGAATCCATTGCCTACATGCGTGGGGGTACCTCAGCCTGGGCTAGTGCCAAGTCCAAGAAACCAATGTTCGGACTTGCCCTCGGGGCTACCAGCTGCAGTTTCAAGAAAGAGATCAAGCCTTATGAGAAGTACGAGATGTGGTCCAAGATCTTATCGTGGGACGAGAAGTGGATATACATTACTACACACTTCGTACGCAAGGGTGCTGCGAAACCCAAGTCCTACTCCCTCTACCCCCAGCAAAACCCCGAGGGTGTTCCAGAGGAGGAGTCGTACGACCAGACGGCTGTTGATGCCAACAAGGCCATATTCGCCACTGCCATCAGCAAATGCGTTTTCAAATCCGGCCGCAAGACGGTCGCTCCTGCACTGATGATGCAGATCGCTGGGCTGTTGCCGAATCCTGCGTCTGGCACTGCAGATGAAAAAAGAAGCGTCGAAGAGCTGCAGGCTGTGTCCCGCACACTGGACCAAATCGAGGAGCAGCGACAACGAGGCCTGAAGACGGCGCACATACTAGCGACTGAGAGCCAAGCAACGCTGGAGGCAGAATTCCACGGCAACAATACCGATTCTGCTTTGGGTCGTCACACGGACGGCTCGGGTGTCGCGGGTGTCGTCACCACTCTTTTGCAGTTGGCCCATCTACGCAAGTCCCAAGTGCTCTGAGGCCTGCTGTGCCTCACGATTTGGTCACGACGACGAACGGTTCTTCGATTCAACCTTTACATTCTTTCTTCGGCTTACATTTCCCTCATTTGTCTACTCTACGTACATTGCAATGGCGTTTATCGGGTTTGGGTGCCACTAATCACCACATGGAAGCCCGGGGCTGGGAGGCAGGATTCCTTTCCATGACGATACCAATTATTGTGCATCAGCAGTTTAGATTATAAATTGGATATAAATCTTTCGCTCGTTACTATATCTAGGCAAAATTATACCCATAGATCGTGAGAAAGAGAGTGTATATTTGTATTATAGAGACGAAGGCGTGAGTATGTCTTGACAGTCTCGATATCTCTCATTCCAAATAAGGAGCCAGCACCAGTTGAGGTGAATCCGACGTGGACGTGCCAAACTCATCAGCCGAAATTGCCTTTCGAAGCAAAATTGGTCATGTTTAGATATTGTGAAGTATTCAAATTGGCGGAATAGGTAACATTTACCTAATCCTATGTCTGGTTCTTCTTCTATCCCCGGTTATCAGGGTATTCACTACGAAGAACGGGACGAAATGCAATGGTGGAGAGCCCCAATGACCAGATCCAATCTCTGAGTGACTCAGAAATCAAACCCTACGAGTGATTAATCTGCCTGCCTCATTGCACTTTCCCAGTCAGGACCCTCTATGCTTGGAGGGTTGTCTCGGACGTGTTTCTTGCCGCAGTCGCCTCAATCAGAATAGGACAACGGCACACGCGAACATGCAGCATGTAATACGAGATAAGCAGGGGAAAAGCCAATGCCCAGGCCGAGATGTGCGGGATTTGACTTACCAAGAACCCTTTCTTGCCTGGTGAGGACACCCTCTTCTTCCCCCCTAGTAACAGCCCCATCGAACTCTAAATTGCTAAGTAGCAAGCGTGGTGGTTCATGAGAAGTAGAAGAAGGAGAAGGAGAAGAATAGCAGTAGTGAAATGGCCTGCAGGTGGGTAACAAGCCTGGTTCGTCATCGTGTTCTCCTTGCTGGTATGAATAGCAGAGTCAGCTACAACTTATGAACTAATGATAAGTCGGACGGACATCCAACTCCACACGTAGACACAGTTGGTGGCCCGTCTATAAGGAACCTTTCGGGATTGCATTTGGCATCTACTACCTAAACAAGAACATGCCGTGACCCTGGTTTGATCAATCGAACAAGCCCCGCGAAGCTTGGCGAACTAAACCGTACATCTACATATCAGAGCATACAAGCTTCTAGCGCTAGGCAGTTGATGAATCATAGCTTGGGTTGAGGTGAATAGAAAGGTGGGAAGGGGAAGGGTCAAGGACCAATGGAAGGAGAACCAGAATAGGCTGCAAGCTGCGTTCATCCAGTGCGCCTTGCTTCTTGTCGGGTTCTTTCTTCGTACGCTGTCGGACGGCAAGCAAGCAAGCAGGGGGAGGAGTCAGCGCCGTCCGGAATCTGCAAGCCGCCCCGCTCCCCCCCTGTTCCGTCACTTTAGTACCAAGCCAAGATCGTCTTCTAGCCGGATTGTATACATCTGCGAAGTATAGTGTGCACTAGGTTAGCTCAGCTAACCTTAGCCAACCCCCAGAGGTAAGTAGGTAAACACTGATTGGACTACAGCCCAACCCATCGGCCCTACCCACAGCCCAGCAAAGTCAGCTTTCTGCAACTTATTCGCAGGGCGCCCGCCAGTGACCTACCTATACGCTCAGGACCGGAGAGTCACGATGGGTCTTGCAGAATAAGATGCGGGCGTGGCGCCCGACGGCGCAGGCCACTCGGCAATCGTAGGCTGGCAAGTACCCCGGCAGGTCAAATCTGACCACTAATGGCAGACGCCGTCATGGTAACGCAACCACGCAACCACGCAACCACGCAACCAACCCGCAAATGGGTCTCGCTCGGAATACGGATGCCAATGTATGTATGGCGTACCTAGATTAGGACCAACTAGTGGATTATATCTCATCTCAATACATGTGTACACACTATAGTAGTTGGCAGGAGAGATGAGAGGAAACAAAACAACAACACTAACACGGGTGATCGACATGGCCGTCATCTCCTAACCCGCAGTTGCCGTTTCTTTTTTCCTAACTATTCAAATATAACATACACATCAACTTGCCAGCAAGCACAGCGGGCCTCCACGTGTAAGGTAAACAGATCGGCAAACGAAAACAGCATCGAAAGAAAAGATTGAAACCAAGGGCGAGTACATACGTTGGGGAGATTGCAGAGACTCCTCCTAGCTGCAGGCTCCAGAACTGACCGGTAAATTGGATCCTTGGAGAGCTTGGGTTCATACGAAAATACCTTGCCTGAATCCAGGGCTGAAAGAGGACGGGATCTTGGCTACATTATATCCAGTACGTTCTGGTCGTCACACTGGCTGGACTATAGGCTGTGTAAGCCCTGGACTTCGTCTGTACCTCCCCGAGTGCGGCCTCTTTATCTCTCTCTCTCTCTCTCTCTCTGCAGTTTTTGTTTTCAAGCGCGAGCATTGCCCCGGTACATGTTCCAGAGCAATTAGTGGGTGAATATTGCCATCGGGGTACGTAACCTTTGATCGAGATCAACTGCAGCACGTCAATTTCCAAAGTTTGATTGTGTCTGTGCAGCTGGATGGATCCCTTCTTCGTTTTGATGCAGTTGCTAACGTGAACAGTAGTTTCCCTTGCAGGAAATAGGCCTGGACTGCAAGCAGACACACAGGATCACCTTCTCTCCATAATAGCTTGGGGACTATCAGCGCAGTGACGTGAAAGCCACGCATGCTGTGTTTATCCGTGACCTGAACGCGACACGCACCAGAGTCAATTGTCCTGTGGCTACTTACATGCGAACGGTGGCTTCCAAAAAACCACCGCCTTTCTTTGGGGAAGATGTCCTCGTTCGAACCCATCAATTCAGGAGCCACACGCAAAAAGATGGCGGCACCGGGGCGTGGAACAGATTGGCCTTTGAGGCCATCATCGTCCTCTGATGATCAACCATCCACTGAAGGCGAAGAGGCTCATCAGCATTTGCCGGCTGATGGACGCCTCCACTTGTCATTCGACCGTAACGATCCAACGCTGTCCCCCCTGCCCAACCACCGCGCTCATGACTCTATCACCGATAGTGACCATTTCGGGAGCATATACAGACACTCCAGATGCTTTTCCACGACAACATCGGAGCGGCCGCTGCGGCAGGCGGACTCCATACACGAGAGACCATTATCCTTCAACGCCGATGAGCCAGAGCCGCAGCTGGACGTCCCGGAATCGGCACATGCCCAGGACGATGAAAAACGGTCACGGTTTTCGCTCGACAATGAGCGTTTCAGCGTCCTATCCGACATATTGTTGATGTACTCGCCCGGACTGAGTCGGCTGGCATCAAACAGCAGCCAAGAAAACCACTATATGAAAAACAGAGAAAGGAGGCTCCAGGTCCTGACCCCAATCTCGGAGCAACGGCACCCTGGGAAGGCCAGCGCGCGGCTCAGCAAATATACCATACCGTGGGAACCACCGCTTGAGGATAGCCAAGAAGCGGATCGTGTGGACCAAAGCCTTCGGGACGCTCTGGACAAGACCGAAAAAAGCAACAACGAAGTCAAAGGGTTATCGCTGGCTCTCCTCATCACGGGATTGAGTTTGGTGGTATTCCTGATATCCATCGACAGGACAATCATCACAACTGTAAGTTCCCTTCCCTCGGCCACTCCTAAGCGTGCTCTGACATATTGTAGGCAATCCCGTACATCACGGCCGAGTTCCACAGTACGCCGGATATAGGATGGTACGGCTCATCTTACCTGTTGACTGCCTGTGCCTTTCAGCCTGTATTTGGACGCGTGTTCACACTGTTCCACATCAAGTGGTCGTACATGTTGGCCATGTTTATGTTCCTACTTGGATCGTTGATATCAGGAGTTGCGTCAACCTCTATGACTCTAATCATCGGTCGTGCGGTGGCGGGATTTGGAAGCGCCGGTATTCTCACCGGGAGTTTCGTCATCGTTGCTACTGGAGTACCGCTCAAGGCACGGCCGATCTACACAGCAATAGTAGGGTTGATGTTTGGTGTTGGTGCGACTGTTGGCCCGTTGATTGGCGGTGTTTTCACCGACCTGGCGGTATGTACTTGAACAATCTTTTTATCAACGTGATCGAACACAGCTAACAGTAGCTTTTGCCCAGACATGGAGATGGTGTTTTTATATTAACCTTCCCGCGGGGGCGGTCACCCTCATAGTCATGGCACTGGTATTTCACCCGACTCCTCAACACAATCTGAACCGTCCGTTTGTCGATCGACTCATTGATTTGGACATTATTGGAAATGCCATTCTCTTGGGTACATCCGTCATGCTGTTCCTCGCGCTCGAGTTTACCACTACAGGCGACCCATGGGCTAGCGTCAAGATCATCGCCCTGCTCAGTGGTTTCGGGGCTGGGATATTGGCTTTCGTGACCTGGCAATGGTGGAAACAAGATGGTGCACTGATTCCGCCGAGCATCGTAACGCAGCGTACCGTGTCTGCTGCCTGTTTGGCAGGCTTCTTCACGTACGGTGCTTTGCTCATTCACACCTACTTCATGCCCATCTGGTTCCAAGCAGTTTGGGGGTTCACGGCCATTCAGTCGGGTATTGCCATGATCCCTTACTTCGTGGCCAACGCTCTCTTCTCCCTCTTCTCGGGGATATTTGTTTCCAAGGTTGGCTATTTCACACCGCCGGCTATTCTGGGTAGCGCCATTGGAACAGTTGGCTGCGGCATGTTTACTCTGTTTAATCCCAGCATGAGCACCGGGATGTGGATAGGCCTGCAAATCCTTGCCTCTGCCGGATTCGGCATGTCCATTCAACAGGGGTTCACAGCCGTCCAGACGGTCCTGTCCAAGGAGGACGTCGCGGTGGGCACAGCGTCCGTGGTGGCAGCACAGTCCCTGGGCGGTGCTGTGTTCATATCAGTTGGCAACAACGTCTTCCAAGCTCGTCTGCGGTCCGTCATTGCCGCTGATAATCTCGAGGGCATCGATGTTGATGCTGTTGTCGCAGCTGGAGCAACAGCATTCCGGCATCTTGTACCATCCGACGAGTTAACTCAGCTCATTCTGGACTACAACAAGGCGCTTCAGACGGTGTTTCTTGTTGCTGTCCCCTTGGCAGGCTTGGCCTGGATGTCGTGTTGCTGTCTTGAGTGGAATTCGGTCAAGGGCAAGAAGCCTTCAACGACCGAGGCGAGTGAGAAGGGACGAAGCTGAGAGTAATGATGATGCCATGGGAAGACGATTATCATGTTTATAATTAATTTCTAATGTTCAAATTTAACATAACAATATTACATATTTTTCTTAATACACGTCGCTGTTGACCATAGTCTGAGTGTGTGGTGATGCATAATGGTGTCTTCATGCCTGACGTACCTAGGCTAGAACCAGACGTGTAAGTGGTAAGTACCGAGAATAATCCGGATTACCTAATCGTTATCGCATCCTCCATCCCAACTCCCGTCCACCGCCCGCCTACCGCGCCCACCGCCGCGGTGCACGTGCACGTGCCACTTAGGCTGGCAGAATGTGGGCCCAATCACCAGTCAAGTCTTGCGACAGGCAAATAAAGTGATGATTGCTGCATGCTATTTCATTATTCAGGCTGCATTGTTGCCGCATGCGGGCAATGATCAAACACAGCTGCACCTCTGCCTCATCCTCATCCTGATCCAGGTTTCGATACTCTGACCCTTCCCATATCACTGTTGCTTGGTGGTCGCCGACCATTTTCCGTCGCTGGAAATACCAGGTCCGCCTTTTCTCGGACAGCTTCAATCGGTACCATTTAATTGAGGACCGTTGTCACTCCCGTATCCATCCATCCAAAGAAAATAAGGTCGCAACGCCTTCCTCCCTTTTCACATTGAGGTCACCACCACGATAACCCGATTCCGTCTTGCGGCAACAACGAAATGATGGACGCACGCGAAGTCGCCAACCGCGTCAAGGCGCTGCAGGGCTCTATCAGCAAGAGCGAACCTGCCGATATCCTGTCGCAAATCGAGACGCTGAAGAAGGAGGTTACCCCCACGGAAGAAATGCTACGAGTAGGTCATCATTCTTTCCCCCCTGCGTCGCCATCCGTTTGAAGCATCTTTTTCCCCTCGGGCATCGTGCGCTTTCCTGGATGGCTTGTTAACGTAGGCACTTCCAGACTACCAAGGCTGGCATTCTCATGGGCAAGCTCCGACAGAATGCGAACAGGGACATTGCGCGCGCCGCCAGCGAAGTCGTCGCCAAGTGGAAGAAGAGCGTCGAACAGGAGAAGGCAGCGAAGAAGGGAAATGCCTCTGCTTCGCCTGTCCCCAAGCCTGCATCGCCTGCGCCCAAACCCACCGGCACCAAGAAGAAGTTCGAAGGCGATCCCGAGAAGCGCAAGTTCACAGCCGACGGCGTGGATGTCAAGCGCACAGGTTCCTCAGTCCGCGAC
Source organism: Apiospora koreana (assembly GCA_017163955.1). Classification (NCBI taxonomy): domain Eukaryota; kingdom Fungi; phylum Ascomycota; class Sordariomycetes; order Amphisphaeriales; family Apiosporaceae; genus Apiospora; species Apiospora koreana. The sequence goes on from JAFHKQ010000004.1 coordinate 2,733,542, forward strand.
AACTGCATCGGTCTTATCTACAACGGCCTGGCCTATCGTTCTACCGAGTCGGTCGATTCTGTCCTCCAGCGTGCGATCGAGGTGGAGCACGCTGCCTTCAAAGCCTTCAACGGCGAGTCCAAAGAGTACAAGGACAAGATAAGATCTTTGTTCCAGAACTTAAAGGTCAAGTCCAATGCAGACCTGGGCAAGGGCGTCATGTCTGGCGAAATCGTCGCCGAGAAGTTCGTTCACATGTCAAGCCAAGAGCTGATGTCGGCCGAGATGCGCAAGCAGAACGCTCTGCTCGAAGCGGAGAACATGAAGAAGGCGCAGGTGCCCATGGCAGAGAAGAGTATGAGTGAATCTCTGGAATGCGGCAAGTGTAAGAAGCGCATGGTGGCGTATACCCAAGCCCAGACTCGCAGTGCTGATGAGCCTATGACCACCTTCTGCGAATGCATGAACTGTCGCCACCGCTGGAAGGTAAGTCTTTCCCCCCTCCAAGCCCCAACTTGCGTAAACAAGTACTAACAGCATATGCAGTTCTCTTGAACTTTTACACATTCTGCACCCTACAAGTCAGCCAGGCCCTGGATCACAAACCCCGGCTCCGGCTATGTGGGAAACGTTCTTGGACTTTGCATTCACATTTCCCTTTAGGGTTTCAACAGACCGCGTCGGCTGGCGGGGCGTTACGAGTTTCGATTGGGAATGCTTCGCGGCATGAGAAGTCTTTACAGAATGGCGTGAAACAGAAGGATACTCCTTCTCCTCGTTTGTTTCGCTATCACTATTCGTTGAAGTTTGGCAAACCCCTAATTCACTTTGAGTGAAACCCACCATGATCAACACTGGTTGGTGATGCTCTAAACAAAGACTGTAATATAGATATGATGCTGCTGTAGCAAGCTTTGAACTTCAGGGCCAGAATGGCCAAACCAACTGATCGGTCCATTTTTCTATTTTCCCCCATGTCTCAGTGCTTGATATCTAGTAGCTGGAAGAGATTGTCGTGTTTGGCCTCGTCCTCAAGGCCCATTTCACCAACCTTCTTCCAGAATTTGCTCAAGTGCCTCGTCCCTGAATCGCAGATGATGGTGACGACTTGGCTACCCTTAGGCAGAGTCATGGCCGCAGTCACGGCCGCTACGCAGTTGACAGCGGTGCTGCTGCCAGCGAATATGCCGTCCTGTTCCACCAACCAGCGAGCCATCTTGCAAGCCTGCTCGTCTGTGACCTTGACCGCGTCGTCGATGAGGTCCCGTCCGGCCTCAAAGTTCTCGGTGATTCGGTTGATGCCGACGCCCTCAACGATAGTGTCGACCTGCTGCCGCCGCCGCGTGCCTTCCTTCTCCGTGCTCGAGTACATGACGCCGTGTCGGACCTTGTTGTAGAGGCCGCTGCCCTGCGGGTCCGCCAGCACCACCTTCAGGCCGGCCAGCTTGGCCTCGTCCTTCAGGTACCGCGCCACGCCCGACAGGGTGCCGCCGGTACCCGCGCCCGCGACGAAGGCGTCGACCTGCCCGCCCGTCTGGAAGTAGATCTCGGGGCCCGTGGTCTTGAAGTGCGCCTGGAAGTTGGCTTGCGACTCGAACTGGTCCGCGAAGAAGCCCCGGCTCGTCGTGTCCTCGGATTCCGTGTGCTCCCGCGCGCGCCGGCGCGCCAGGTTGACAAAGTGGTCCGGCGACGTGATGGGCGCCGGGCGCACCCGCTCCACCGTCGCGCCTAGGTGGTGCAGCAGGTCCGACTTCTCGACGGCCTGGTCGTCGGGCATGCAGATGTGCGCCTTGTAGCCCTTGGCCCGCGCCAGCGCCGCGATGGAGATGCCCGTGCTGCCGACGGTGCCCTCGTAGATGGTGTCGCCGCGGCCGGGCACTAACAGGCCGGCCTCCTCGGCGACCTGGATCATGTTCAGCGCCACGCGGTCCTTGGGGCTGTTGCCTGCGCCGTTCAGGAACTCGGCCTTGGCCAAGATGGTGCGCCCCGTGGCATCGGAGAGACTCTTGATCTCGACGAGTGGCGTGTTGCCGATGCAGCCCTCGATGCCCTCCACTATGCCCGCGCTCGGGGGAAGGGGTCCGGAAAGCGCTGTTCCGCTTTTGGATTTTTTGTTGCCCTCATTATCCTCGAGCTGCACGGGACCCCAGAAGAAACTCGATCTCCGCCTGGCAAGATCCGAGTCGGTCGTTGTTGTTGTCTGCTCTCTGTGTGCCCGCCTCTTGCCCTGCTGGAAGCGATTCTCAAGATCCGGATATAAATCTTTGAACCCCAAGGTCAACAGGATGCCTGCTGTGAAAGCAACGGCAACTGCCGCCGAGCCATATGCTTTCGGATGAGAGCTCAAAGACATTTTAATAAGTCACCATGTTTCCCATCACATAGATTTGTTATGAGTTTCGTTTTATTTCAAACATGGTTGATCAAGTCATGAAGAGTGTGTGTGGTGGGTGAGGTCAGGAAATTATTGAGGCCAATATAGGTTATCGGCGAAAAGATCCTACTTCTAAAAAAGACTTTCTTCATGCAATGGTTTTGTTACCCAAATAAACCACACACATCCATGCGCCCGCCTAAGCTACTTCCACTTCCACAGCTATGTCATCGTAGCTCTTATTCGCCAATGGCAATATGCTGTAGACGCTGCTGGAAACCTGCAAGCTCTGGCATTTAGCGCCAACTGCCAGCAGGAGTTAGCAGGGAAGCTCGGGCCTGGCAGCCTGTTTTCCGATCTTCACCACACCTACCCAAAAGTCTAGAGCACACGAGCTTCAAGTCCCGCCCGCATTGCCATTGCGTTAACGTTGTCGCTCAATTTGGAGCCGTTATCTCGACAACTGCCATTGGGTCGGTGTGGCAACAAACCCATGGAAACGAGGCCCTCTGAATCCCAATCCTAGTAGCTATGGATTCCCCCATTGTGACGCGGCTCTTTCGCCAGCTGTTTCGGCACCGGGGCTGCAACTCGCAGCGCAACCTTGTGGCCTTGAGCTCGTGCATCCAGCATGGCCATCGCATACAGCAGCAGAGGCGGAGCATGGCGATGAGGCACACCAACCGTGGCGCCAAGCCTTCCCAGAATACAAGCGAAAGCGATTGGCAGCAGCGGACCGAGCTCTTCTCCCATGACATGACCGAGGAGTACAAGGCTTTCCCGACGGTGACCGCGAACGAGCTTCGGACCCGGACGGAGAGACCCCGGAGGGTGAAGATGCTGATGCGTGACTTTGTCGAAGGTATGTTTCCCCTGTGTTACTCCCTTCTTTCCTCGCTCGCATATGTTAAGCAGGAACTGGACAATTCGCTAACCTGTCGAACGGTGCAGACAGCTTATACAACCCCCACTATGGTTACTTCTCGAAACAAGCCGTCATCTTCACGCCGGGCAAGCCCTTCGACTTCCCCGCGCTCCGCGATGAGCCCGAGTTCTACACTGAGCTCGGCCAGCGTTATACCGAGTTTGAGGATGAGCTCGACTCGAAACTCCCTGCGCCCAATGATACGCGACAGCTGTGGCATACTCCCACGGAAATGTTTCGGCCCTATTACGGCGAAGCGATCGCGCGTTACCTGATGTCCAACTATATCATGACATCCTACCCTTACCATGACCTGATCATATACGAAATGGGTGCCGGACGAGGTACTCTGATGATGAACATATTGGACTACATACGCTCTGTCGAACCGTCCGTCTACGACAGGGTGAAGTACAAGATTATCGAGATCAGTCCAGCCCTGGCCACTATTCAGAACTCGCAACTCCTGGCCACTGCTGCTAGTCGCGGCCATGCGGACAAGGTTGAAATTATCAACCGATCTGTGTTTGACTGGGAGGAGCGTGTCCCTTCGCCGTGCTTCTTCATCGCCCTCGAGGTCTTCGACAACTTCGCGCATGATGCTATACGCTACGACCTGAACACGGAAGAGCCAATGCAAGGAATGGTGCTCATTTCAGAAAACAATGATTTCTATGAGTTTTACGAACCTGTGCTGGACCCGGTAGCTGCCCGTTTCCTGCGTGTCCGCCACGCGGCCACCGATGGAAGATACCCCGTGCCTTATAGCAACAGCAAGTTGATCCGGAAGCTCAAGCAGCAAATCCCCTTTGCGCCCAACCTGAGTGACCCCGAATACATCCCGACAAGATGTATGCAGTTTTTCGACATCCTGGAGAAGTACTTCCCGGCACATAGGCTGGTCACCAGTGATTTCCATACCCTACCCGACGCCGTTAAGGGGTTGAACAGCCCTGTTGTGCAGACGAGGTATGAGAGACGTATGGTCCCTGTATCCACACCCCTCGTTCACCAGGGCTACTTTGATATCCTGTTCCCGACCGACTTCAGGATTATTGAAGCAATGTACGGAGTCATTACCGGCAAACTGACGCGCGTCTTCTCTCATGAGGACTTCATGCGCTCGTGGGCCTACGTGGAGGATACCGAGGTGCAGAGTGGCGAGAACCCGCTGCTGAGCTGGTATAAGAACGCTAGCGTCATGGTCACTACATCAAACTAGATGGAATATGTGTATGGATGATCCATTACCATGACTGTATACATAACAAAACCGTTGGAGAGCCAGCAATAGGGTTCTGATTTGCTACTACTGAAACAATACACCCGCCAAGGATTGCTGTAACACACGCTACAGAAATCAGCACCCACTTTGACCATCCTCGTATGGAACCATCGCTGAGAAAAGTCTCGTGAATATTCTCTGTATAGGTTAAGATCCGACGGTGTCATGCTGTGGAACATGCCAGCTTGTGTCCCTGAAGCCTCACAAAAGCATCGGGGGCGAAAGGGTGACCAAAGGCCCAATCACTCTCCTAACACTGTACATACATCTCATGAAGTCGCTTCACACATATGACCATCTTCGTGCACGACATACGCCTCGCTCCCGACTGCCGCCGTGGCGTAGAATAGACCCCGCGGATCCCACTTCTTCTTGATCTCCAGTAACTTCGCGTAGTTGACGCCGAAGAAGGCCTCCTGGAAGTCGGGCTGCCTGAAATCGGCCTCGTTCATGTAAGCGCCGCTGCCCGGGGTCGCAGCCTCGATAATGGGCATTACGACCTCGGTCATCTTGCGTTGGTCGGCCAGCCCCTCGGACCAGGGCGCCGTGAAGTTCCAGGGCACGCTCAAAATGGCGTGGACGATGGCCTCGCGCCACGCGGGCAGCACAGCGTTCGAGCTTTTGCTGCGGCCGCCGTCCCCCTCTCCTTCGGTTCGTCCAAAGGCACTGACGTTAAGGGCGACGCCGTCGAACTTGACCTTCTGCTCCACGAGGGCGCGGGCGGTTTCGGAAAAGTTGCCGAGTTGCGACCGCTTGATCAGACGGCTCCCCAACTGTCCCCCGCCCACTGGTACGTTGCCCAGCGGTAGCGGGCCCCAGTAGTGCTCGTAGTGGTCCAAGTAGCGGGGGAACTCGGTATAGTTGACAGTGAAGCCCAGCCCCAAAGTGTCGAGCTTGGCGTAAAAGGGGGCCATGACCTCCTCCGCGAGCGTTTTCTGGGTCATGTCGTACGCGGCCACCGTGGCGATGTAGAAGAACGACTCCCCGAAGCTGTAGACAAGCATCACGCCCTTGTCGACTATGTCGATCAGGTGCTCGTGGAAGGCATCAACGGCACTGTACAGTTGTTTTTTGTCTTTAGGAGGTGACAATTCAAGGTTGAGACCGCTGACGGTCTTGCCCGGGTGCGCTCTGACGGTCAACGCGGTCACGATACCGTAGTTCCCGGGACCGCCCCCGCTCAGAGCCCAGTAGAGGTCTGCGTTCTCCGACCTCGAAGCGGTCACCAGCTCGCCGGCGGCGGTCACGACCTCGAACGACAGCGCGTTGTCCGCCCCGAGGCCGAACTTGGTGCTCAGGGCCGAGTGGCCGCCGCCCGGCGTGTACCCGCCGGCGAGGCCCACGGTTGGGCACTCGCCCGTCACGACCACGAGACCCTCGCGGGTGGCCGCCCGGAGGATCTCGAAGCCCTGCACGCCAGCGCCTACTTTGAACGCCTTGCCCCTGAAGGCGCCAACGTCGTTGCCGCCGTCTCCCTCCCACTCGAGCAGCTGGATGTCTTTCAGATGGTGCGTCCAGACCGAGAGAGAGCCGGCCCCCGTCGAGCGGCCGAGGAGGTCATGGCCGGTGTTCCGGATGACGAGTCGTATGTCTTTCTCACTGGCGAACTTCACTGCCGCTTTGATGTCCTCGGGCCCTGTCGCGTTGACGGAATAGCGGACGTAGTTGCCGAGGGTGCATGGCGTATCTCGTGGTTGATAGGGGTCGCAGCTCTGGTTGGCGAAAAAGGGGTACATCACCGAAGAGGACGACTGCATGCTACAAAGGAGGTTATCACTGAATTCAAGTAGTGTGCGTGTAGTAAGTGGTATGAGGTTTTCCGACTTACTGGATTCCAGTCTCGACCCACTGGTCCCGAAGACTGGCGCATGTCTGCTCATCATACGTAGGGTCATGGCATGGGGACCCGAGGGGTACGGTGGCAATGAGGCGTCCCCCGACGGTCCCGTTGAGGCCCGCCCACGCAGCCTCGGAAGGCCAGCAGGCGTCGCCGGGAAAGCACTTGCAGGTCGCTCCGGCGGCACCGGTCGTGAGGGCCCCGACCACGGTAGCCACCAAAAGCAACGGCTGGAAAGAGCTGGCACCTCGCATTGCCATAGTCTGTGTACCTCATAGTTTAGTCAGCAAAATAAAACACGCTTGTACTTGCTTCTAAGCCAAAGCTTCGAGTAGTATTGACATAACGTACCCCTAAAAGGCCGTAGGCACTTGACGACCAAGATGAAGTCTTCACTATTCGACTTGCCATGGTGGGTGATACAGAGCTCCAGGATGTTGAGGGGCTGTTGCAATCGTCTGGTGTAACTTCAAAGATGAGCTTTAATTAAGAGACTATGCTTTGTGACACCCTCCTCTGTGGCAGCCCGATGTTTACTACATTATATACCTGTGTTTGCTACGTTAACTACATTTGCTATATGCCCATATCGTATGAGCTAACGTCAAAAAAAGGAAGGAAGCATGACAGACAGCTTACATGCGCGAGAGGGCACCAATGAAGAGTCAATAACAAACCTGTGCTTATCGACTCAAAAGAGCGGCAGTTGAAATATCATCAAAGAAAGCACTGTTATGCTGGGACCAGCGTAAGCACCTGGTCCGTCTGACCCGACGGACACAGGAGACGGACAAGGAAGCTGGTCCTGGGACGTAACTCCAGGGTTGTGAGAATCCTATACCTACGCTCACCGCAGGAATATTTCTCCCGTGCTTTCCGAAAATTCAGAAGGGCTATGTACTTATGTATACCATGTAGGTGACGTGTATGTGGTTACCTGATAAGAGAGCTTCATCTACATGTAGGCAACCTGGATGCTGTGGTGAATTTGAATTTCGCGCTGGTTCATATTAGTGAGCCTTGGAATTACCTGTGGTGTGTAAGTGAGAGACTTATTAGTGGAGACCACTATACCTACCTAGCCACCCTAGTCGTATGTCTACGTTAGGCAATTAACAATTAACAATTAACGCGTGAACGCGTCCTTCGCCGCGGGCTGCCCGCATCGCGTCCATCCATCCATTGCCCGTGATTGTGATTGAATTGGCCATTCATATGCCATTCATATGCCATTATCATCCATTCAACTTGCCAGTGTTTTTCATACCATATACCATATACCAGTCACTCAATACGTCTTCTTGAATTGAGCAATCTCTTGGATCAATATTCCAATTGTCATATCTTCATCTCTCGGCAAATCGACTTCCGACATCAAAATAACTCTTGACACCCACAGTCAGTCACCATGCTCATCAAGCGCAAACGGTCCGAGTCGGAGCTCTCCTGCGCATCGTCCAGCGCCTGCTCGTACAACAACTCACCCCAGCGCCCCGACTCCGGCGCCTTCCAGTTCGATATGCACATGAAGTCCTCACTGCAATTCTCGCATCGCACGCCATCTGGTCAACTGCACAGCCGGACTATGAAGAGGTTCCGCGATTCGCGGCCATCTCAAAATGAAGTTCACCGTAAGCCCAAACCCTCCTCCTCCTCCATCCCGCGTCGTATAACAAAATTGTATTGCTCCCAAGTACCAAATCGCTAATAATTTTTGGAACATGCAGAGCGGACACTCGACATGCTCTACAATGCCCAGAAGAAGCACCAACCCCACGACAATGACCACCAGATGCAAACGGAACCGATGCAGGTCCAGTCCGCAGTCGTACAGCAGCCCGAGCACCACCAACAAGCCCAGCCGTCACTGCACAGCTTCTGGAAACTGCCCAATGCCAACATCACATCACCATTGTTCGATACATTACCGACCTCTGTTGCCACGCCGTCGATAGACGTGCCGACAGACTGTGAGGACTGCGGACAAGCGCTGCACGACGCCATGGATGGTGACGCAATGGACGTGGATGACAACGCAGACGTAGGATGTGGCAGCTGCGGGAAGCATGTCTGCTCACATTGCTCCATTACCAACATGGGCGAGCAGAGGAGATGCCTTGGGTGTGCTGGGAAGAAAACGTGGGTTGGAGGTATTGGCTGGACGCCGCCGACTTTGAGTGTCGCTGGTGGTATCACTCAGTTCTTTAACTAAGGTGTCGTGGGTGTTTGTCATATTATTTCAGGATGGCATCATGCCATGCTCTGATGACATCTGACTCGAGGCTTACGATGTCGGATTTGCTTGGGTCTAGGGTGTTTGAATTTAGCGGGCAGCGGCGTTATGGGTAGTTCCTTGGGACATGAAGGCACTTGAGCTTGGTCGAGGAGAATAGGCACGCTATGATTTGTAGGGATACACATTCGGCGTTGGTCCAACTACTGTACATATGGAACGTCTGACATTGGGCTGGAGGGCAGAGAATATTGTAATCACACTGAGACGACTATTTGCGAAGCATCTTACAAACACACAATTCAGTGAACAGGATTGGATTCCTAACTTCAGGATATAAGGCTATTACATAATTGTGAGACTTACGGACTTGTCGATATAATTTGAATGCTGTAAATTACATAGTTACCCAGCTTCATGGGTTAGGGTTAGTAGGGATAAAGCTTAGGGGGGGTAAAGGGGGGTCGATGCAGCTTGATAGGCCCATAATTTCAGGGTCGCATGTTGAACGGCAGAGAATCCACATCAGCTCCGAAGACTAGAAGCCTCGCTTGCTACAGCTGAACAACATCAACAACAACAACTACAACAACAACATCTTTCAGCTTGAAATCGAATATAACCCACCGCGAACCCAAAACCCGCGGATGGCCTCCGAACATACCGTATAATGGCCTTTCTCGTCGGCAGTACAGCGCCGCTGTCTGTGCAGCGACTTGCCGTGCCCGCCGTCTGCCTGCTGATCGCCTTTCTGGGCTACGGCTCGCAAATACTGTTTAGTCAATCTCCAGATCTGGAACCCGGCCCCCTCACCCCCAACCAGACCTATACCTTCAACGTCCTGCTAGCATGTCTCTGGTATACATACTACAAGGCATGCACCGTTGATCCGGGGCGATATACCTTCCCGCCGTCCATATCGAAGCCGAACCACTCCGACGACGAGGGCGAAACGACCGGCGCACAAGTCAAAAAGATAGGAGGGGCAACTGCCGCTGCCACAAGTGGTGGGAATGGTGGGACAAGCAAGAAGAGGTCGCAGAAGCGGTGCAAGAAATGCTGCCTGCCGAAGCCGCCGCGCTCGCACCACTGCCGCATCTGCGGTCGCTGCATCCCCAAGATGGACCACCATTGTCCCTGGACCTCCAACTGTGTCTCGCTACAGACGTTCCCGCACTTCCTGCGCTTCCTCGTCTGGACCAATGTGTCGCTGTGGACCATGCTCTACTTTGTGTTCCAGCGCTTCCACGCGCTCTGGTCCAACCGCCACCTGCCGGCCTACCTGGGCCCCACGCTGCCGCAGTTGGTCTGGGTGGCGCTGTTCGCGCTCGTCGGGCTGGGCACCAGCCTAGCCCTGGGGATCCTGCTGGGAACCACGGTGCACGGCTGGCTCTTCAACACGACTATGATCGAGGGCTGGGAGATCGAACGGCACGACTCCCTGCTCGAGCGCCGCCGCGGAGGTTTCGGCGACGGCGGCGGCGGCGGCAGCAACTACGACGCCGACGGCTACTGGGAGACGCGCCGCGACGCCGATGACCCGGCCCTTCTCCGCCTCGAGCCCGTCGAGTTCCCCTACGACATCGGCATCTTCTCCAACATGGCGCAGGCCATGGGCACCGCCAACGTGCTGCTGTGGTTCTTCCCGTTCGCGCCCGGGCCGCGCGTCGCCCCCTTTTCTGCCACTCAGCGGAAGGAAGGCGAGGACAGCACCGGGTGGGAGTACGAGGAGAACGGCATGAACGACGACGAGGGCATGTGGCCGCCGCCCGACCCGGCCAAGATGCGGCACTCGCGCGCGTGGAACGAGCGGCGCCGGCGCGACCTCGTGGCGGAGCGCGAGGCGTACGACAACGACAACAAGAAGAAGAACAACGAGGACCAGCGGGAGGCGTTCCGCCGCCGGCAGGAGATCGACATGAAGCGGTGGCAGAAGCCGGGCAGTGGCGGACAGCACGAGGCGGGCCGCATACTCGGCGAACTGGAAGAGATAGACGGCGGGGGCTACGAGCTCGTGGACGATGATCACTACAGCTACGAGAACTACGAAGATCAAGATCAGCCGCTGCGCCCTGGGTCGCAACGCGGCGGGATCGTCTTGGACGAGGGCAAGTCCGGGTGGGTCAACGCGGACGGCGAGCAGCTGGGCGACTACGGCGTCGACGAGGATGCGGAATTTGACGAGGAGGACGATGTTCTGATCGAGCCCCTTGAAGAAGAAGGAGCATATGAAGATGACGATGTACCCCTGGCCGAATTGATCCGGCGACGCAAGGTTTTGTCAAAAGATGCCGAAGACACATAACGAAAAGCTAGATGGGTACATATAATTGCAGAACATGTGCTCAAGTGGTTATATGAAAAATGAACGAGTCAAGGATATATGAAAAGAATTCAATACTGTCTATAAGGCTACATAGCTGATGCTCGAAGTGAAGAAGGATAGGGGCTAGAGCAACTTGCCCCCTTTTCCCGGTTGTCTTTCAAACTCAAAACTTTATAATCTCTAAAGACTTTGGTAAGGCATTACCACCGTTTCGCAAATCTTCCAGTCTGCATAGCGAGGCAAGTAGTGCTTTTCTTTCTTCTTTGTTCTTGAATTGAAAAAAAGACCCAAGCAGTAAACAAGCCTGAGCTCGAGCAAAGTGCCGCACAGCCTTTCTAATGTCTGCTTTTCCCAGGCAATATATATATGCATGCTCATGAATAACAAAAATTGGTTGATTCTCATCAAGTCATGGGGTTTTTCCACACTCGCTGCCTTGTGCGTATCTCCCCCGATCTCATAGTATCGTGTAAAAAGAAGTCAAAAGATCCCTACAGCTCTCCTCCTCGCACGCACACGACTCATGCTCGCTTTCTACCAATCATCTTCATCCTCCTTCTTGTGTTGCATCGCATTCTGGCGAGCCTTCAGGGCATCGGCAAGTGAGCCCGCAATGCTCGGCGTCGGGGTGTTACTCCGACTGCTGTCCGATCCATTGTTGAGGCTCATCGCCGAGTCCCGAGCTTGCAAATTCGCCGGCTTTCGGCCGGCAGCAGGTCGCTTGGCCGGGGGTTGAGGGGGCTTGGGCTTCGCTGACGCCGCAGCGCCGTTGGCCGAGGGAGGAGGGGGTGGTGGTCGAGGTGCAGGCGCAGGCGCAGGAGCAAGGGCTTTGATCGCTTCAACATACGCCGCCGGTACCCACGCTTGCCCGGAAGCATTCTTGGCTAGCCACCAACCTGCATTTTATATTAGCACAAATTGTGTTTTATGAGGAAAAGGGGGGGAACAACTCACCATTATTCTCCTTCTGCACAACCTCAATAATGTCACCCGCCTTGATTGTTAGTTCATTCTCCTTTTGTCCAGCAAAGTCGTAAAGGACCTTGGCCTGCATCTTGGCTTTCGCGGGTGGTGCGGCAGGAGGTGGTGGAGGCGGAGGCATCCGGGCAGTCGAAGAAGTTGAGTTCTGGTTCCGCGTATGGCTTGGGAGAGTGGTTGTGGCAGCAGCAGCAGGTGTGGGGACGGGTCGCGGCGTCTGTAGCGAGGCTGGCCCTCGTTTTGTAGTCGACGAAGCTGCCGCCGGTCGGGTATTATGGGCTCGCGCCGGTCTTCCGTTAGGGCCACCGGGCTTGATGAGCTTGCCTCGAGTAATAGGTCTTGGCGGCACAGGTTTACCCTTCGGAGTCGGCTTCGACGTGGAACTAGGAGGCTCTCCTTGCTGGGTATGCACCGCGCTACTCTTGTAAAAGTCGACGGGCTGCTGCGAGTCTTTGACTACCTTGATAAGCTGCATCTTGCCCGGCTTCTTGGCGTACTCGATAGACTCGCCGATCTTAAGGCTGAAGCCTGCTGGCATGCACCGCTGCATTTGCGTGAACAGCTCCGTCTTCAACACACAGTTCAGCAGTGGATCGGGTTCTTGGGGAGAACCGACACCCAGAGAGAACCAATCGTCTCGGCAAGTGGATGTGCCAATAAACTTGATGGCGCCCAGGGGTATTTGGCGTTCAACAATAATCTGCACTTGGTTGTTGACGAGAGCCTGGGCAACAATGTAGAACTTGCTGTTCGTGACGATGAAGATTCGAGGACTGGGCTTGCTAGATCGTCCAAACTTGTGTTCCAGAACCTCTCCGCGGCATGTGAATACGGCTTTCTCATTGGAAGACAATTGCATGCCACTGCGAATATGGGAACCGGGTCCTGCAGCGGCATTGACACCAAGGTAATCACCCAAGAACCGTCGGGAGCCCAGCAGACTGTACCTGCGTCTCTCCTTGCGTCCCTGCAGCACCTGGTGGCCTTGATCACGGAGTTGGAGGTACTCAGCACCAGTTCGCTTCTTGCGGAAGAAACGCTGAATTCTCGTCGCAGATTCAGCTCGGTAAGCAAGATATGCTCTCCACATCCTTTGAATACGCATGGCCATGTTATGCCAATATCGATCGCGCATAGTCTCCAAGGCAAATAGCGTCTCGGGCGATTTGATGAAGGCTTTGGTGGTACCTAACTGCCATTCCTCTTTCGGGATGCTCGTATCCTTCAGAATTTGCTTGACGGCAGCCTCCTCAGAGCCTGACCATGTGTACTCGCCCGCATAAGACGTCGCAGGCGACAGCAAGAAGAAGCGCTCAACAAATTTCTCGAAGCTCTGGCGGTAAGCAAAACCCGCACGGCGGATTCTAACGTTCTCCTGCAAACCAAGATATTTCACCTGATGCAAGACATTAGGAACATTATACTCGGTCGGCGACTTATTCTCGTTGGGCTTGACGGTACGAATGTACGAGGGCTGGCATTTCATCAAGGTTTCCACCAGGGCATTAGCCGAAGTCCTTATGCGGTCTCCAGCGGTGGGAGGCAGTTTCCTGTTGTCCTGGTCGACCTGCTGTGGGAAAAGCATATGCACGAATCGGTTTTGGCTCTGCTGGAATAGAGCCTGAACGCCCTTGAGAAGCTGGTCCTTGTTCTTGTCAGTGATGCCTTCGACGGTGTAGCTCACATCACCGGCGTAGTGCTTGATGATGAAGCTGCCCTGTCGAGGTGTCAAATGGGCATGGGTCATGCCGTTGATACTCTGCATAAAGGTGCGGTCACAGGCAGCCGGGTCAGCGTGTGCTGTCTTTGTTGCATCCTTCATAGCCGAGAAAAGACCAACAGGTCGGATTTGTTCGATCAAATCGCACACCACCTTGTTGTCGAAGTATTTGATTGGTGTCCATTGGATCTGTTCCCGGGCATATTCTTCCTGTTCGGCTTTCAGGGTCAACTGAATGAAAATCTGCTGTAGTTTCTCATTGACATAGTTGATGCACAGCTGCTCGAAGCTGTTCTTCTCGAAAATCTCGAAACCATAGATATCCAGGATACCAACAGTGTTGTCTGTGGATTGTTTCGCCTTCAGCGACTGGTTAATACGAATGACTATCCAGTCGAAAAGGTTGTAGTAGATAGCCATGGCCAGTGCATCACGCGTGGCGGTTGCTTGGGAAGCATTCGCAGGCGACTCAATGACCTCTCCGCTTCTTGGGGTCAAAACTCGAATGGTAATGCCTTTGATCAGGTCTTCCGGGCTAACTTCAAGCAAGTATGCCAAGAAGTCCACCACACTCTGATCGGCTACTTGAGCGAAGCTGTCGTCGCCTTCGGTAAACGTTATGTTTCCGCACCAGAGGATGGCGGAGATCATACGGAACACCTCATCCTGCTCCCCTTGTGTAAGGCCAATGATTCCCATGGCCTGTAATGTATCCCCGAACTCGGCCAAGTCATCGATCCCGTCGACGTCGTAACATTTTGACCGACTAAGGTAAGCGTAAGTCTGCGGCTGTTGAATGCCGAAGGTCGACCTGTAGTTCTCTGAAGCGCCCTTGGTGAATTGGTAGAAAATGTGGAAGTTACGTTCGTTGATAATCTGGCCAACGACTCGGCTCTTCTCCAGCAGGTAGTTCGTGATGTCGGCCCCCACGGGTTCTCCATTGCCGTTGAAGTGGATCTGTAGGTATTTGCCGAAACGTGACGAATTGTTATTTCGCAATGTCTTCGCGTTTCCGAAAGACTCTAGAAGCGGGTTGGTGGCCAGCACCATGTCTTTGATCTTCTTGATGTCGCCATCCTCTCCGCCTGACACGTTCGCAATATACTGCATTATGCGCTTGGCCGCTTCCGTCTTTCCGGCTCCCGACTCTCCCGAGATAATAACACACTGGTTTTCCTTGTATGCCTTCATGTTGTAGTAGGAGGATTCGGCAATCGCGAAGACGTGTGGCGGCATTTCGAGTCGGTTCTTGCCCTTATAGGATTCGAGGACTTCGTCGGTGTAGATGCCGAGATCTCGGAACGGGTTAACGGAAACCAACACATGGCCGATGTAGGTGTAGATTTCGCGGCCCTCGAATCGCTTCTTCAAGTTTTCGTTGATGGCTTCATTGGATACTTTGCTCAGCAGGGTCAGGTCGGAGACACCGATCTCCTTCTTCTTGCTGGTTTCGAAGGTGGCCTTCTTGGGCTTTGCGCCGCCTCCTGAATCTCCTCCACCACCGCGGGCAGCCTGGGCCGCCTTGTCCTTGGGGCGTCTACTGATACCCTGAATTCACACATATCGTCAGTCGCTGGGTTCGATCGCGGGGTGGCGTGTTGTTGTCTCACCATGTTGGGCACGCATGAATCGAGCAAATCCCAGATGCAAACACGTGGAGGTTAGTCGGGTTGAAGGGGGGGTGGGAAATCGCTGGGAGGAATAGCAGAACAGCCCTGGCGAGAAGAAATGGCCTAGCCGTGGTGTTTTGGGGGTTGGAGGGTGAAAAAAGTGTATAAGTCTGCCTAACTCCAGGTTACCAAATGCAAGTTGTCGCAAGTCAGATACATGACATGTACGCAATGTACGCAATGCTTGGGGCTTGTCCCTGAATGCAGGGCCCAGATTAAGAGGCTGTGCAGCCGATGCAGCTCCCCCGCCTCCCCTAACAATGTTTGAATGTGCCCCTAAACAGCCTAACAAGGCGGTGGTCGGGTACCTAAGTGATTGTACCTAATTAACCTCACATGAATACGTCAAACGCTTACCTAATTGAAACGGACTATAACGGGGACCGGATTATCTCTCGGCACGATGATCCCGATCCACCCCATTTCTCCAGTTCTATTTGGGTTCAAACATCCATGTCACCCCAGCTCATGAACAGTCCTGCTCTCCATGACGATGCAACATCGTGGATTGGCAGGGCAAGCTCATTCTCGCTAAGACTTACTCTATACTGCTCAACATTGCTTGGTCACCTAAGATATATTCACTCTTAATATATAATTGCACATACTAAAGGACCCCGATATGATAGTTGCCAAATATAGGTAGTTATTATAGTCACAGTGCTACATACCTCATGATTGCCTGCGACAAATCAATATAATGTTCAACAACAAGACGCCTAGAATGGGAACAGACTCAGCGACAAAGAAAGGACAATTTTCCTGCACCTGTAACAGTTGTTCACAAAGGGAGGAAATCATATCACTTGGCCTCTCTCTACCTAATGGACTGGAGATAAGAGTTATCCCCTGGGCATGGCTTCAAGCCAATTAATCAGCCTCTATGTCAGTAGCTGAAAAGCATTATGAACTCCTACCAACCAATCAGAGGCAAGTGGCCCCTCTAACAAGGGAAATGCTCCGAACAACGTCCATGGACTTTCAACATGTAATTGTCCACAAAGTGCGATGGAGTTAGTGACACCCTCAATTGTCCGAAAATATGCGATGAGCCTCCCTATGCTTTGAAATCAAAGAAACATCATGCAATACAGTTAACAACATGAGCGTCGCAGATGGTCTTTGTGTCTATGGGTGAGGTGTTTGTAACATCATGGCATTATAAATAAAACCGACCAATGCCAGTCATCAGATCTTCTCTAGTCATTCCAAACAACTTCACATTCCTCTACCTCTCTAACACCTATATCCAAAGACCCAGTACCACATCTTGCTATCCAAGTCTGTCAGAATGGCTTTCTTCCCTCCCCCAGAACCGAAAAGTCTCCTCGGGAGACACCGGCTGCTTGCGCCGTCCGCATCCATTCGAGTCAGCCCTTTGGCTCTGGGTGGCATGAGTACGTCATTCTCGCTCATTTACTTGTGGCTCACCTTCTGAATGAATATAGGCATCGGTGACGCATGGAAACATGGAATGGGCGAATGTACCAAGGAGATGGCCTTTGAATTGCTCGACACCTTCTACGACCTTGGAGGCAACTTTATTGATACTGCCAACATGTACCAGGGAGGCCAGAGTGAGCAGTGGATCGGCGAGTGGATGAAGAAGACGGGTCGCCGCCCGGAAATGGTCGTTGCGACCAAGTATACAATGAGCCCTGTAACGGGCCATATGCAACTGCAGCACAGCAACTTCGGCGGGACGGGGACCAAGAGCATGTACTTGTCCATTCACAACAGCCTGAAGAACTTGCAGACTGAATATGTCGACATTGTGTGTGGTTTACCCCTTCCTTTTTTTTCCCGCAACGCAGTTTTCAACCGAGAGTAGCCCCTGAAATTGACGAGCTACCCCTATTCTTGAGTTGAATAGGGGTAGCTCTCAAATTTCGAGGATCACAATTTCACCAGAAGCTATACTAACACCAGATCTCACAAAATTTAGTTCTTCGTCCATGCCTGGGACTACGCGACCGGTATTCCGGAGCTAATGCGCTCACTGAACGTGTTAGTCGATCAGGGCAAGGTGCTCTATCTCGGCATCAGCGACACACCTGCCTGGGTCGTGGTCAAGGCTAATGCATACGCACGACAGCACGGTCTGCGACCGTTCTCCGTCTACCAAGGTCGCTACTCAGCCCAGGAGCGCGACCTCGAGCGCGAAATAATCCCCATGTGCCAGGACGAGGGCATGGCCATCCAGGCCTTTGGCACCATGGGTGGAGGCCTGTTCAAGTCCCCCGGTGCCGAGGATACGGGCGCGCGCCAGGTTCCTGCGCATCTCTTAGTTGGGCGCGAGGCGACGGTCTCCAAGGTTCTGGACGCGGTGGCGAAACGACACGAAGTTCATCTCACGGCCGTCGCGTTGGCGTATGCCATGCAGAAGGTAAGGATCGCAATTGTTCATTCTGAGTCTAGCTTCTGCAACACCTATTTACCTAATCTACCTATCTTAACCACATCCAAAAGGAAAAATGCACTAACTGATCTCTCTCTTCACCCCCAGGCCCCGTATCTGTTCCCCATCATCGGTGGCCGAAAAGTCGAGCAACTGAAGGCGAACGTGGAAGCACTGTCGTTGGAGCTGTTGTCGGAGGACATTGCCGAAATCGAAAAGGGATACGCCTTCGATCTCGGTTTCCCACACAGCATGCTCAACAGCAACGGTGCCATGGTTAAGGGACCACAAGATGTCACGCTCTCTGCCGGTACGGGGTATTTTGACTATGTGGGGTCACCGCCTGCCGTCAAACCACATAAGGGGGAGCTGACTGCCGCGTGGAAGGCACCAGCATAGCTAGAGAACCATCAAAGAGATACCAAAGAGATATCAAAGAGATATCAGAAATATTTCTGAGAACGCTCTCTAGATAACACACTCGTTTGTTAGCCAGGTATACTTTTGTTTTAGTTGTGCTTGAATTATACTACTCACGATCCAATTCCTTTGCTGCTCGCAACATTGTTTGCTTTCTTCTGTGTCTGAAAGCTCGATCCGTGGTATGTAAGACAGCCAAAGGTGTGCTGCTCACTTTGGCAGTCGGTGATTCGCATTCGCCGTGTTTATTCGAGGAAATCTTCCGTCGTCTGATTCACTTTGGCATAGTTCAGGGATCTACCGGTCGCTTGAGGATTTGGCGGACGATGGGCTGTGCGGGGCGCTCGTTTTGCTCGAGGGGCTTGCGAGCGCCAGGCCCTCTCATCTTCGATCCGGTTGCCGTTCGGCCATCACGCTGGGCTCTTCGTCCCTGGTTTTGGGGTTTCTTTTCAGGCTCGTACAGAGATCGACCGTTTCCTCGTCCTCGGCTTTGACCGCCCCTGCGCCCTCGTCGACGTCCTCCCTCTGGTTTGTCTTCGATATCGAGGCTCTCGAGCCAGGCCTCGACTCGGGAGGTCGTGTCCTCGGCGTAGGTATTCTCAATCTCGGCGGGCTTCGCCGACTCTTCAATGCAGTTGTTGTACTTTCTCTCGTAGTCTCTCGCCTCTCTTCGAAGCTTCTCGAAGTCCCACTTCTGTGGAACATTCAGCACGAGCCAACAACTCTCTCCTGATGGGGTGTGGTGATGCTTCAGGACCTTCAAGGGTGGGCACATGTACTTGCGCTTCTCGCCATCCACGCTGAGGACGAACATGAAGCCAAGATAGTCGCCCACGCCCTCATTCGTCCGGAGCGGCGGGCTGGCGTAGCGCCTCCACCAAGCGCCGTCGACGTTGCCAGCGCGCAGGACACTGACGCACTGCAACAAAAGATCGACGCTCCAGCTATGTGCCTCCTCTTCGGATCTTGCCCACTCCTGCTCGCGCTCGCCGGGGGCAATCGTGATCAACGGAACCTTGTACGACGCGCCCTGGAAGAAGCCAGCACTATGCTCGTCATGGACTAGTTCGTAGTCGATGCTGTCGTAGCGCATGACGAACTCGCAGTCCAGTGGGCTCGTGTCAATGCAATATCCTGCCCAGAGTTCATCCGCAACGATTTGGCGGATGACGGTGATGACGGAGTCATTGGGAGCATTGCTCCAGCCATCAGCGTGCCAATCATGATGGGTTTGCTCGAGAAAAGAATTGAGGCGTTGCATGACTTCGGCGGGGAGGCTGTCTGGGCAGTGCAAGTCTGCCATCATGTCGAGGATTTCGAGGCGTAGCTACAATTTCTTTGTGTGTGCGTCTACGGGGAAGCAACTTGTTTGCTTTTGCGATCTGGAACCGGTGGTGGTGATGTTGATATTCGTAGGAATTTTGTAGTGTTATGAGGGGCTTTCCCATCCACAATGGCCGAAGGTAGTCAGCCAGAAACAAAGAAAAGTGTCAAGCTGATGAGCTGAGGGCGGACAATGTCTTTCAACAGATGGTGGTAGATGTGGGTCTTGTGGAAAGCTTGACAAAGAAAAGAGCACATAAAGACAGTGAGTTCGTAGACGTCCACAATGTGATTGAACTGACGAGAATTATGGAGTTAGGTGACTGACTGACTGGACGTTCTGCTGTATTCACTTACGCACAGTACAATTCAATGACGGATGGGCGGCAAGTGAATGCCCGGTAGATTATGAACAAAAAAAAGAATTGATTCCTTACCTTGTCGGAGATGTGTTTTTGGCCAGTCAATCATGCTCTATCAAATAGGGGTTGATTATGGGCTATGGATCCTAGATGCCTCTATGAAACCAGACAGCATGCCGGACTATTGAAACTCAATTGTGCACTTCAGCAGCCATCTCCGGATAGTTTTTCCATGCCATCTTTCCATCCGGAAGACTTTTCTCGCCCAGGAAGTCCAACACAAGCGACTGTGCAATCATGGGTGCGAATTGGTTGTTGTATCTTGTCCAATCTGCTCCCGTAACCCCGTTGACATACCGGTCCATCACCCAGCTACCCCAGGTATCCCAAGTCGTTGCGCACAGTGACTCGCCCGATACATTCACCAGCTTTTTAGAGAGTGGAAGCGCTTGATCTTGGTACGCTTGGAATACCGCCTCCAGCTCCTCGGTGCGCGGTTTGGTGACATTCTGACGACAGACAAGTCCATATACGCCATTCATCAGCGCGATGAGATCTTGGACACCACCGTTGAAGCCGAAACCCAGATTCGGGGTCACCTTGGCAGCCGAGTCTCCGACCAACACGATGCGTCTCCAGAAGCGGTGCTCGACAATTCCTTCCTCGGCCAAGGTCATCCCGGAGGATTGGCGGGCTTCATAGACATCTTCCAGTCGTATGTTAGCTGTTATGTGTACGTGTGCCCATTTCTTCACGAATCGCGCTTCGTCGTCTTGATTGAAGTATGTCTTTGACTCTGATGTCTGGGTCAAGAGATCCCGTTTCTCGTACCAGAAAAACCAGGCTCTTTCTCTGCCCACGAAAAGTGACGTAGACATGCCTGTGCCATGCGCCTCCCAGGACGTACCTACAGGCATGCCAGGCATTAATGGGACTGAACCGTAGAGGAGTACGAATGAGGCAGCGAAAGGTCGTTCGTTCGTTACTAATGATACCATAGGTCGCTCTGACTTTCGCATTTCTTGTCGTACTATGCTCGTAACACCATCCGCTCCAATGATGATGGAACCGCGTTCGATCGTGCCATCTGAGCATTGTACCTTGCAAGTGTCGTCAAGAATTTGGACGTCAACTACCTTCTTGTTCATACAGATCGATTCCTTCTGGTCATCTTCAAGTTTGTCATAGAGACATCTTAGCAGATCAGTCCGATGGACCATAGCAAAAGGGTGGCCGTGACTACACCATTTTTGTTAATTGATCGTTTTCCAACGATGGTGATGGTAGGAGGACGCACTTGACTCTCATCCAGGTGAACCTAGGATGGTCTTTGAAGACGTAGCCCGAATGGGTCATGACTAGCTTTCGGGTCAATGGGCTCCATATCTCCTGAAGAGACTCTAGCAGTCCGAGCTGGCCGAAGACTCTGACTGTTTGAGGATACACTCCGATACTCGCGCCTTGCTCTGGGAAGAGAGTGTTCCGTCGCTCCAACACTACAAAGTCAATGTTTGCTTTGGCGAGAATGTGAGCAGCCAGAAGCCCAATCAGGCCGCCTCCAACTATGATGACCCGGAAAGACTCATCCATCGTGTCCGCCTTACAAGTGTATCTATACATAGTACATTTTCGGAGTCGACAGAGTGGGACAAGATGAGCAGTTGTGTATCAATCGGTATTGGAAGCTACTTTGTCGGACACTGCACCGTAACTTCTCTCTCCTTTGAAGCCTCAACTCGGCTGTAGACAGGGATGAGGGTTGTGCAACGCCGTTATAACATATACCGTTGGTTGCACGGAAATCCGCCTTGCGGCTGAGCGTAGGCTGCAGAATTCTGTGAAAAAGCAATGTTGGACAATGCTAGCAAAGCAGATGAGCCGTCCTTGGGGGCTTACCATGTCAACAAATATCAATTTCAGTTATGCTGCTTGTGCTGGAGATGCTTCCATCCACGTTGTTATTGCATGAGGCAGTCGTAGGTGAACGCAGTAGGGAGTCATAGGTGATCGCAGTATATAGTTGTAGGTGAATGCATAGTCGTAAGTGAATGCAGTCATGGCGACGGAGTGTAATCAATATGACCGATAGTCTGATCAGATCAGAAGGCGCAAGTGTCTTCGACCAACTGGTGGATCGAATTCAAGCAAGAACCCCTGCGGCAACTGCACTGCACATATTGCTTCGCCATTAGTAATACCTAATCCAGGGCTGTCATTTCCTTCTTAAGCTATTTGTATTTCTGATCAAACCAGTCAGTCGGCTTGCAACGCCTCAGGCCCAGGCCTACTGACCCTCTTGGGATTCTGGACTGCTGTTCAAAGGGTACCAATGGATGTACAATGGTTATGCAAATATATGCCTAAAACTCTAGATCTATGGATTCGTCATCGGATATGTAGAGAGTTGGGAGGCGTAGCCTTTACGTGACGTACGATTCCTTCTTCAAAGGCTCACATAGACATCAAACCTGTCACGAGCATGCTCACTTGGCGGGTAACAACAGCTACATACTTCACCCGCATTGGGATATAATATCGCTGTTGAGATTGTATGCAGGTTTCCGCGAGGATCGTAGACGGAAACTTACTTTCCCCGGTCGTCCTTGGTGATCACCCATCAGCCCTGATCGGATCTGTCACTCTCGGCAAGGGTTGCCAAGCTCCAGGCTGGACAGAGCTGACTTGTTTTCCAGTGCGTCACAGTATTGGCACTCCAGTAGACTTGGCCAGTCTCGTGATGCGTAGTGCATGCAGTCATAGCCTCTCCAGACCGTTGGACTTGCGGGTCTGGGTGGCATGGCGGGCTAGAGCAATGGATGCATCGACATAGTTCGAGGCATCAGCATGCAGTGAGTGGCATCCATGTTTCGACAAAAGTATACCGACTGGCTTGACCATCCGTGATAACAGCCAAATGAAGAGCTCAAGGCACCAGAGAGAGGACTTGTCGCTGAGGGTTCGAACAAGGAATGCATGGCACAATCATGGAGGAGGTTTTGACAATTGCCCTTGAGCAGGCAGCAGGCAGCAAGCTGCAATACGTTCTAGAATGTGTTGTTGTCGGACATGGACCCCATGGTCACGTCAAAGTCTCAAAGACTACAAATGGTCATCAATAGAAGGTGGACTTTCGAAATGGCAAAAGTTGGGATGGCCGAACAAGGTGAGCGCAGGCAGTGATCGCTCTGGAAGAGCCCATTGCCCTTGATAGGATAGCTTGGGAGTAGACATGTGTTGATTCGCAAACCACTAACCTTAGGCTTGGCTTGTTTTGAGACGGCCTCGAAAATCCTCGCTACATACTTCTCGTTCCTCTCTTGCTCTATCTTCTCTCTCTCAATCAAACATGACGGAAATGGATCAGAATATAGCTTGGCTGTAGCATATCGTGCCACAAAGAAAACCTTCTGTCCATGTTCCCAATGAGACCCTCCGCGGAGAAACAAATAGAAACTAAGGCTCCGTTCGTATCAAAGATTTTGGAAGGCAATCTGGCAGTAGGTCTGCTAATGACCATCCTCGTGGAGTCGAAATGCGGACGACGGGGACAGTAGGTGGATATTGTCACCTTATTTTTGTCAGGACAAAACAAGATGCATGCGCGGAAGACGAACTACGCGAGAGAGAGGTCATCTTTCCTGTTGCAGAACGTTTTCCGCGAATCGACATGCCAGAGAGAAGAAAAACATTGCAATGGCCGACGGCAATGATACCTGATCTTACTGGACGGGCTGGAGTCCGTGTCACAACGGTGTTGCAGGTGTGGGGCTTTATCTTACAGCACCCCTGCTCCCTGTTTTTAACGTGTCGAGGGGCTCCGGTCTACTAACGTTTTGGGTGGTTTCAGATCGTTGGACCCGATACGACTACATCGCCACAATATTAAGCTTGGTTTCCATTAAGCTTAACGATCTGCACGCTTCGAAAGAGAGCATGCATTCGGTATGCATTGCAACCCCTGCTCTTCTCGCGAGTCGCGAGGTCTGAGAACAAACTGGGTGGCCGGCACAGAGGTCGGCCACCTACCAAGAAAAATGCCTTGTTCCAGAGTTACCTGATCTCCTCCTCAGGAAGCCTCCCGCCTCCCAGCCGTACTGTGGGAAAAAAGAAGAGCTGGACTGGGCGGTAGTAGATGGTTGACCTAGTGTCTTCCAACAACGAGGGTAGAGATGGGCCCGCCTTGGTCGCTTCAGTTTCTCGAAAGCAGTAATAGAGGCGGCTTGTGCGTCGAGGGAAAGATTGGCCAGGAAAGAAGGTGTGCCAAAACGGGCAAAGCAATCCAAAGGGGAGAGAGGAAGGGGACCTACGACCTCCCGGGGTGGTGGACTGGCCTTGGCTGGCTGCCATGACAGCTGCCACAGCATGACAAGACGACATTGCTGGGGCCCCTTGATGTGCTGTAAACTGACGAGAAATCGAACGATGTTGAAGATGGCGGAAAAGAACAAGACTTATATGTCGTTGTCCATTTGGCTGCCAAGGCATGAGGCTCATTGCTTTATACAAGGTTACGTGGACTGATTATATAGGCTACTGCCGTCATTGTGTGCGGCTCTGCAGATGGCCTGATCAAAAGTCGTACGATGTTGTTTACACCCCATGTCTAAGCTTAAAATCGGCCGGTACTATTATGTTTGGCAATTCAATAGAGTTACGTCGTCTGGTGTTTATCGAGGAAGAACGTTGGGGACGGGGGGGGGGGGATATTGGGTGGTGTGTGTGGGTGGTGCAGAATGGTGGAAATCACCAAGAGGAACAAGAGGCCTGTCCCCCCCTAGCTCCCCGCATGGAACGTCTTTCTCTCGCATAGAAAAGACCCCGGTACCCTACCCATGCCATAGTCGCAGCGCGTTGTTGCATCGTCACCGCCGACCCTCCCTGAGACCCCTTAAAGACCCCCTTCCCAATCACAGCGCTTTTGGTTCGGTCGGTAAGACGGCAAATGATAGTATTGCAGATTTTCAGCATGACCTTCGTGACTGTAATTGTTACCTACCTATTGTGACCCCTTCCCCGTCAATTTTAACATTAGGGTACCACCTAACAAATATGCATATTATTTAGCGAGTCCTGACCAAGAGAGCCCCTGACACATAGGTAATCGAAATTGACTTCTCTGACTACCAATTGTTCAATAGAGAGAAACATTCAGCGTACGGAGTATTTCGATAACGATTGTCAATCTTTGTGCAATGTACCGTGTCTATCATACAATGCCAATGCTGGCCCGCCCATCGCTGCTCGCCTTGTGTTTGTCAGAGTCTTAGAGTTCCTGGTGCCTTGGCGGCCAAGCATCCAACGACCCCATTGGCCCCAGTTAAGCGCCCAGCAAGCTGTCACGACCTAAAAATGGCCTAAAATCTCGAGGCCAAAGGCAAAATGGCATTTCTTGCACTGAGCCATCGCCAATGAGCGTCCGCATCTCAAATGAAGGCGCTAATTCCTATCGTATGTAAGGTTCGCAGTATATTCCCAATGCAATGGGAATTCGTGCGTTGATTATGATTTCTTCCTCTCTCCCGACCCTTTGGGAACAAGATCAGCCTTTCACCATTTCGGATTTCTGAAGTCTCGCAGTGTGTGTCCCATTTCCGTCATATTTCGCCTCTTCCCGTCTGCCGCCGCCCGCTTCTTGCAGTATCTCCCTACCCCTGCCGAAACACCCAAGGCGGCTCCAGACTATTCAGCCCGAGTATCCTTCAAACGTACCTCGTCTCAACTCTTCCACCCCATCAGCCGGCACCGCTGCGGCAGATGCAAAATAAACTTAGTACTACTAGACCGAAAAGGAAGACATTGAACGCCGGATCAGTCTGATACCGCTCGAGTCGGCTGCGAAACCCGCTATTACGTCTGATCTTCCCATACTATCGTCGTCTGTCAACCGTCTCTGGCCCTGCCCCCAGGTCTCATAGACAAGTCATCTTATTTTGGTCTCCATCGTCTGTCACTGTGCGCATCTTGCCTAATCCGCGTCCGCTCCTGGTCCGTGATCAAGCTTGGCTGCCCATCTGGAGGCACACACCACACACAAGCTGCAAACCCTGCCAGAGAAGGCAAAGAAGGCTTCATCCCCGACTAGACGGACAATCAGGGATACGCTATCCTCACCCTTGCTACCCTTCCTACCTCCGTTCCTACGACCAGTTCCACTTTGGTTCAAACAGTGGCGGTGGTTACTTCAAGTGGACAAAGAGGTTTCATGGGCCGCTGACATCCGATCAAATCGGTCCCTCTTTCTACTGCATTCGTGCTCGTGGGTCCTTACTCGTCGGCCGGTACCAAGCAAAAAGACGGTTCATCGAGGTGCCGGATCTCCATGAACTGACGCTTAGCTACATCCTGGTCCCCCGTTGGGAATAAGCTCCCCCCATCAACCTATCTCACCCCTGCCCAACTCAATCTAGCATCGTCCTTTATGACCACCTAACCTCCCATCATACATCGCCTGGTTTCCCTTCTTCTATTCCCTTGCTTGGCGAACTGGACATAGAGGTTTCTTGCTTTACAATAACCCCGAGCCCTTCTAGTCCAACCATTCTTTTCGTCCGCTGCTGGCTCAGATCGCTCTTTTAAACCCCATTCCTTCTTATTAGTTTGTTCGTGTTGAATAATAGGCTCTTTTAATCCGGGGGACGTCTAGAGAAGGAAGACGAGATCGGCAAATATCTTGCAAACATACAACCCAAAGGAACACGACGCCGTGCCATTCGTTTCCGCTCGATACCGTCAGCCAACGACCTCTCTGGAGATAACGAGACCACACCAAGTCGCTACTGTCGCAGGACGACACTTTAATTGGGATTGAGTACTGGTAAAGAGGTGGGAGTACCAATCGGCAAGATGGGTGGCTCAGAAATGAGCCTCGGCACCTTGGTGAAGAAGCAGTTCACTCCGAGCAAGATTATATTCCACATCTTGTTCTGGGGATTGCACTGGGGCATGTTCGCCTTTGGATGGTAAGACAGCCCTCTCTCTACAGCCGGACTGGCCATGTACGTCAAGTCAAGAACCCACTGACACGCCTTCAGGTATAAGCAGTTTGCCACACCCCAGCTGGCTCCCTTGAACACCCTCAGATTCTCCGTATGGATATCAAGAGGAGCCGGACTGGTCCTCTCAATCGATGGAACTCTCATTCTACTTCCGGTGTGCCGAACTATAATGAGATGGATCCGTCCGAAGGTCAGGTTTCTGCCTTTGGACGAGAACCTCTGGTTCCATCGCCAAGTCGCATATGCCATGTTGATGTTCACGGTCCTCCACGTCTCGGCCCATTATGTCAAGTAAGTGGGATCATGGAACTCACGCATCATGATTGATAGGACGGAACTAACAGCCTTCCGTAACAGTTTCTATAATGTTGAAAAAACCCAGATCCGACCCGAAACGGCTATCCAAATCCACTACACCCAAGCTGGTGGTATCACTGGCCACACTATGTGCCTGTGCATGCTGCTAATGTACACGACAGCGCACCACCGTATTAGACAGCAGTCATTCGAGACTTTCTGGTACACCCATCACCTGTTTATTCCTTTCCTGTTGGGTCTTTACACCCACACCACCAGCTGTTTCGTGCGTGACACAGCCGACCCGATCTCTCCCTTCGCCGGTGACGAATTCTGGGACCACTGCCTCGGTTACGAAGGATGGCGATGGGAGCTGTTTGCTGGTGGCTTTTACCTGATCGAGCGCTTGTACCGTGAGATTCGAGCCAAGAAAACCACCCAGATCACTCGAGTCGTCCGCCATCCCTACGATGTCGTGGAGATCCAGTTCAACAAGCCCTCTTTCAAGTACAAGGCCGGCCAGTGGCTCTTCCTGCAGGTTCCTTCCGTCTCTGCCTACCAGTGGCATCCCTTTACCATCACGTCCTGCCCTTACGACCCTTACGTCTCCGTCCACGTCCGTCAAGTCGGTGATTTCACCCGGGCGCTCGGTGACGCTGTTGGTGCTGGCCAGGCCCAATCGAAGCTGTACGATGGAGTTGATCCCATGGGCATGTACGAAGTTGCCCTTCAGAATGGGCAGCAGATGCCCCTCCTCCGAATCGATGGACCTTATGGTGCCCCCGCCGAGGACGTGTTCGATAACGAAATTGCTGTGCTCATCGGAACTGGTATCGGTGTCACGCCTTGGGCCTCTATCCTGAAGAACATCTGGCACTCCCGTAACGGACCCAACCCGCCTACCCGACTTCGACGTGTGGAATTCATCTGGGTGTGCAAGGATACTGGCTCCTTCGAGTGGTTCCAGACGCTTCTGTCATCTCTGGAGGAGCAAAGTGCTGAAGCTGCCAGGGTTCCTGGTAGCAACGGCATTGAGTTCTTGAAGATCCACACCTACCTGACCCAGAAGCTGGATATTGACACCACGCAAAACATTGTCCTCAACTCTGTCGGCGCCGAGGTCGACCCGCTCACGGAGCTCAAGTCTCGCACCAACTTTGGCCGCCCTGATTTCCGTCGTATTTTCGAGACTATGCGTGACGGTATTATGGACCGCACCTATATCAACGGCTTGGAGAGCAGTATGCAAACTACTGTCGGTGTATACTTCTGCGGACCTTCTGTAGCTGGTAAGTCTGAACAATGCGACGCTCTTTACATGATCCTGGCTAACCCATCCTTTAGCACGCGATATCCAGAAGGCAGCAGGCACGGCCACAAGCCGCGAGGTGAAATTCCGGTTCTGGAAGGAACATTTCTAGATGGATTTTTATGTTATATATACGTGTGCGACAGGATTACAACTCCTCCGTTTTTGAACGGTTCTGGTAACTTTGATTATGGCCGAATGGGCAATGACAGATGGACATTGTTAGGTCGAGGTGGCAGTGGCAGTAGCAGTGGCAGTGCATCGGTCGAATCCGGCAAACAATATGCCACTGCAATTCCAACATATAAGACAGCATTATGCGGGAGTGACGGTGGAATTAAGGTGCTCTTTTTACACTATTTACTATACAACATGATTAAATTTCCATTATGTCAAGCACTATGCATACCGGCACGACGTGATGCCTATATTATCTGTTACTTGGATTCGGAAGTGAATCTCATACGACATGCAAAGATCGGATGCGGATGGGATGAGGTGGAAAGTGAGTTTCTAAGTCTTTCTTCAATCGCATCTGCTGTCTTACCTCTTTACAAAAAGTCGGGGCCCGATTTCGCCGCCGTCGCATACTTAATAAGTGGAGATGGTACTTATTAACACTTAGAGAACCTGAGAACGTCAAAGTCACGCGAAGACATAAATAGAATCCGGCGCTTGATCACCCTACTTGGACGATTGTTTTATTGAGACCCTTGATAACGTCATGTTTCAAATCATTTCGGGACATCTCTTCCAACCGTCTGACGTCAATTCCCAAATTGATCCCACAGCGAGCATCCCTTTCTGACTTAGGAAGGAGTGCTACGTTTTCTAAGTCTGCCTTCAGCGGTTTCGGCTAGGAGGATTAGCCTGACGTCGCCCATCTCACCCTTATTAGAGGGAGGAGGAGGAGAGGGAAAGAGCGAGAGCGATAAGGAAGAGAAAAACAAGCGATGCAGAACAACAACTGGCCAGTCAGCCGGTTGACGTGCGGCTTTTGCGGCTTCGTCAACCCCCACCTCAACACTGGCGCCGCCACCTGGGCCCCTTACTACCGCGCCGTCTACTGCACTGGAGACCCGGACGATGATCCCACTACCACTGCTACTGCCTCGAGCAGGAATCGCCGGCCCCGGTTATCGGGCGTCGGCTACCACCAGGTCAACAGCGCCGAAAACTCGGTCCCGCCCTTGGCGCACCAGCGGTACGACGACCCGGGCCTGGACCCCTCCACCTGCGTCACCATCCGGGACATCAAGCCGCCGGGCCCGGACGTGCCACTCGAGGACCGTCCCGGCTACGCCTGGGGGTTCCTGTTCCACGAGGCGTGCTGGGGCCTGCTCGAGCAGGCGCTGAAGCCGGATGACGTCGCGAGCGGGGTGGACATGATCGATGCCCTCTGGCGCGTCCTCCAGTCGGTCCCTTGCGGCAGCGAGCTGCCAAATTGGGGCCACAACTACGGCGGGCTCTACATGGGCACCGTCAAAGACCTCTGTAAGGGCGAGCACTTCGTCCTCATGGGGCCCAATTCCAACCTCGTCATTCCCAGCACATACGCCAACCCATTCCGGATCCCCGAGATCCAGAAGGTTGTCTCGAGCCTGCGGATCCGGCACGATGACGACGAAAGCGACAAGAGAGAATCTGTGGCGGAGGCTGTGGTTCGTGTCGGCTCCAAAATCGTTGCTGCTGTTACCCCTGCTGAAGCGACACCAACGGTGGCCAGTGAGAGCAACAGCAATGGCGTGTCTCACAGTAGCAGCGACACTACGTCAGATACGAACGTGGACCCCTTTGTGCGGCTCCCCCAAGAACTCCGCGAGCTGCTCCTATACCACCTCGAGACGCCCGAAGTCGCGAGCCTCCGCGCGGCCTCGCGGGGGATCGCGGCGCTGCCGCTGAGCCAGACCTTCTTCCGCTCCCGCTTCTGGCCCGGTCGCGAGCTGCACGCATTTTTCGACGCCTTCCTGCTGCCTCTGGCAGAGATGCGCGGTACCGACTGGGCCCGGTTGTACCGGCACCTCAAGACGAACCTGCGGCATAACAAGGTCGGCCTTGGGGAACGAAACCGACTTCGGATTTGGGCCCAGACGGTCAGTCCGCTCGCGGAATCTATGCTTGTCGTGAACACTATCGGTCCCTTGCGTGGTAGCGGTGGTAGTAAGACCCATTCTAATTTTAGTTCGAGGTGGTGGGACCTCGATGCTGCAGAACTCATGATGGACTGGAAAGCTATCAAGACGGCGCGGTGTCGGGCACCGGAGGCCTTCGGCGAGCTGGGTCGCGTCTTGCATCGAGCCGAGGTCGACTTGCCACCGGGAAAGCCCGTCCGCGGCATTTACGTTTCGCTGGTACCCTTCTTCGGGGCACGATACATCACGGGGCTGCGGTTTGTCTTTGGGGATAGCGACGGTGGCGCCTTCAGTGACGACGTAGAGCTCGGCTACGTCTTGCGGGGGAAGAAGAAGAACAAGTACCAGCCCCAGGACAGCGGGTACGAGGAATATCTCCTCGTCAACGACGGGCCCCTCGTGGGCTTCTACGCCGCCATCGACGAGTGCGGGTTCCGGGCCCTGTCGCTGCTCACGGCGAAGAACACGATGTCGGAATACGTCGAATGGGTCGGCGAGCTGGGCGCGTTGCCGGCCATCGCCATAAAAACGAGGGGGGGTGGCGGGCTGCAACGTGTCAGGGCTGCTTTTGATGTAAGTGTTACCTACCTCCTTGCCAGATCGACGTTCCGTCTTGCTATTGGCAGTTGCGTAAGAACTAAAATGCTAACTACCTTCGTTCACCAATCTAGGGATTCCGGATGCAGGCTCTATTTGTGCCTGTGGTGGAATCGGTTCAATCTTCGAGTTGATGAGAAAACAATAATTCGTATAGGTTAACCTCGAATGAAAGGAGAGGCAGGCAACCCAGTTGCCGCATGCCAATTAAAGCGTATACAAAAAGAAAAAAAACAATTCCATGATGAATCGCCGTTGCCCATCTTCTGCTTTTAGACTATCAAGACAACCAAGCCCATACATATGCAACCCCTTATTTTGATATTGACGTCCACTGTGATTCAACCATGTCACAGATTCATTCCGGACTTGCTTCCACTTAATTCGACGATTCTCTCTGTTTCCCTATGTATTGGAGGTCTTCTGTTTTGCGGATATGCCTGCTGGGCACTCTGGCTAGAACCGAACCCCCTTTAAGAGTCACAGACCTCCTTTTGTTAGGAATGGACATCTCATCACCCAGCATCAAGGTGTTGGGCTGTTAGTAATTGGTGGACTATACCGCATCAGGGCTATCTCAGGCTGAGATGATCTCTTTGACATCCTGATTGTGTGAAGTTCCACAAAGGTTTCGAAAGTATAATTTGAACTTCTCTTTGAAGCGGTCATTAAGACTTATAGTGTATGCCTCTTTTGAGGGAGCTGGATCATACTTCATTATCGTCTTGTTGATTGTTAATATAGTCGATAAGTTTTAGTGTTTGGAGTCTTCTTGGGAGAGTACTAATGGTATACCCAGCTCACTCAGATGAACAGCTCGACCGGCTCATTATAAATCGCAGCCCTTGTAACACCAGAATTGCTTCGGTGAAGCCTCATGGCAGGCTTCTTTGTTCGTGTACATCACGGTTCAAAGGTTGAAACATCAAGGTACAATTGTCGTCCCATGTAGGGAAGGGAAGAAGACATATGACCACTGCTCCGCGATGTTGGCTCTGGTTGGCACTCTCCTGCTTTGTTGGCTGTTGTATCAGATTTCCATCGACAAAGAAACAGAGTTTGAAATTGTGTCCAGCGACCTGCGGTCGTAAATATTTCCAGACTCGACCTTTCATCATTCCGAGCTCGCAAAGGCCACTCTGTTTAGGGTATTTCTTATTCACGGAATTTGAGTAAGCCGAGCGATGCAGTATTCGCATGCGCGAGAGTAAGAACGACAAAATCAAGACCGTTGTGGTTTCTCGTATCATATCCAGATCAGTCTCGTTCGGTTTGACGCAACTTGTTGATCATTTGACTTCTGGCCTTTTTTTGATGCCCAGTACATACCGAGTTGTATCCGGTCGATCGTGAAGGTATGCGGCCCGAATAGAGCTGTCATAATGTCCTCCATACTTTCAATGGTGGAGAGGCAAGAGGCATATTAACCTAGGCATGTTCAGCATATAGTGGGTGCCAGTATACTTGAGCCCCACGGGGACAAAATCATGTGGTGGGTTTGGGACCTTGCAGGATTTCATGGCTCAAGAAGAAATAACAGCACCAAATACGCCGGTAGCCGTATTATGAGCGTCTGCGCAGAGTATGTCGATTGGTACCCGCTGGCGTTGCAGGCTTCGGCTGAACCGGTCAAGTGCGCTTCCAGTCACTGTCTGGAATGTCATATGTTAATGTTCAGATATTCCACCCAGCCCAGGAATGTGGACTGCGGGATGCCATTGGTCGTTAGAGTCCGAGCCAATTACCACGCGCAGCTCGCAAGCATTGGTCGCCTTGCAAGTTACATGTACACTTGGCCAGTTTTTCCCTTCGAAGCTTAGGTACACAGCAGGCAGGCAGGCACCATGCTATGCAACGCAACGTTCATCCCATGAAGAGGAAAATCTCACGATAATCTGCGGTGCTTGGTCAAAAACTGGAGCAAAAGAGGCAGACGGTTGAATTAGCCGCAAGTGGACCTGGAACTTTTGCCCGCCTTTAGGCTAAATAGCAGGTGGACGACGACAAGACGAAGACCGAGAAGCCAAGTGGAAACCCTGGGGAGTCTCGGCCAAATACGTTCTTCAGCTTGTACCCCCAAAGGCCAAAGGTGGAAACAATGATGGCTATCAGATAGGTCAAGAACAGACAGAGGTGAGAGGCTCATCGCTCGTGGGCGCCAAAACCATGCCATTTTCAAGCCGTCTCCTGTCAAGCACGTTTCCCGTGCCTTGACAGACGCACGCTAGTCCCGGATGGATGTTGTCGAGATGCATGTTGCAGTTTGCAGTTGGAGAAAATGGATGGCGAGGGGCAGCGACTCTAGCGACTCCAGCGACTCCAGCGACTCCAGCGAGTTTCCCCCACTATCCTGGAGAACCACCCCGCAGTGATTGGACATGGCTAATATCAAAGGCTTATGTTTCAACAGCGTACTGTATTGTCCAGTTCATCAGCCAAATCAACCAACACACGCCCCCCTCGTGATGGATTGAGCGTCTTGGGGGGTCTCTTGGATGGGGGACCACCTACCAACAGCGAGCATACCCGGGCCAACACCTTAGCCTCTGATTTGCGCGTTTAGCCAATTGTCTTCTCGCCCAGCATCTTACCATTATGTTTCTGATCTAGTGCTACCCAGGCACGCCCATCTATATGCCTCTGCGCCCAGGCTGATTCTGGGTGCGCCCATGGTACGAGGGAGGTGGAGGGGGGGAGTGTTCTTCAGGGAGCGAGATGCTTGGAATTAATTGCACGCCTGCTTCGGATCTGTCTGGGTCCCACGCGGGTATCTCGACTGGTACCCTTTCCCTTTTCTCTGCAAGCACTGGCCGGGATACGGCGATGACACCAGCTATCTGGTTGTCCAGCCGGTTCCATTGGCGACCTTGGGTCTGTCTACGTCGGATGGATTTTCCCGTCGCATGGTCTGTCGATGAGTCCACTGGACTGATATAAGAAGGGCTGGTCTTCCTTCCAGACACTCGACCTTGGCGTTCTTGCTTCCTCTCTCTATTCTCATACCCATCCCCTCTCGACTACCTCTTATATCCCTTCTTCCATCGCGGAATCGGATAAAAGTTCGTTCTGAGATATCCATAGAGTTTACCCGTTGAAAGAAGTCACACACACACACAACATGGCTACAACGGTCCCAACCCTGAAGCTCAACAGCGGTGCTGATATGCCCCAGGTGGGCTTCGGGCTGTGGAAGGTTGATAATGACATCTGCGCCGATGTTGTCTACAATGCCATCAAGGCCGGCTACAGACTGCTCGATGGAGCCTGCGGTAAGTTGACAAAGCATCTTGCCTTCGCATACACCCTTCCATCCCCCACCACACGTGCTCGGGATTTATCGACCTCCCTGCAGGCCTCGTTTGAGCCGAACGACCTGCAGATGGAAAGAGAGACCTCTGTACCCCCAACCCCAATGACCGGCCAAACCCGCGCCTATGAGCACCCTCCAAATTGACCCCTCCATTCCTGGAAGTCCGGGAACAAATAACAACAGCCCCTCCATATGAGACCCCTGTCTCCTACGGCGGAGAATGGAGCTCTAGACTCCTTGGCATTATCTAATTCCCCAATTCGTTGGTGTCGTTCGTTGGTGTCATGATGCACAAAAGAATATTTCGCTGATCAAGTATCCGTTTTGTTGCACAACAGACTATGGCAACGAGAAAGAGTGTGGTGATGGTGTAGCACGTGCCATCAAGGATGGCCTCGTCAAGCGCGAAGAGCTCTTCATCGTGTCGAAGCTGTGGCCCACGTTCCAGGACCCCGAGCAGGTGGCCCCCGTGGTCAAGAAGCAGCTGGCCGACTGGCAGATCGACCACTTCGACCTGTACCTGATGCACTTCCCCGGCGCCCTCAAGTACGTCGACCCCGCGGTGCGGTACCCGCCCGGCTGGCACTACGACGGCAAGTCCCAGATCGTCAAGTCCAAGACCACCATCCAGGAGACGTGGCGCGCCGTCGAGGACCTCGTCGATCAGGGCCTGACCAAGAGCATCGGCGTCTCCAACTTCCAGTCCCAGCTGCTCTACGACATGCTGCGCTACGCCCGCATCCCGCCCGCCACCCTCCAGGTCGAGCACCACCCCTACCTCGTGCAGCAGGAGCTCGTCAACCTCGTCAAGTCCGAGGGCATGCAGATGACAGCCTACTCGACCTTCGGCCCGGCCTCCTTCCTCGAGTTCCACTTCAAGCACGCCGAGAAGCTCGTGCCCCTGATGCAGGACCCCACCATCATGAGCATCGCCGCCAAGCACAACAAGAAGCCCAGCCAGGTCCTGCTCCGCTGGGTCACCCAGCGCGGCATCGCCGTCATCCCCAAGGTCACCCAGCCCCACCTCATGGCCGAGAACCTTGCCTGCTGCAGCTTCGACCTCGACGAGGAGGATATCAAGCAGATCACTGCCAAGGACGCGCACATCCGCTTCAACCAGCCCCACAACGTAAGTCAACACCGTCCATTTCGGGGCCCCTTTCGAGGCCCCTTTGTCCGCTGGTGCTTTAGAACAAAGTGGCTAATATTGATCGTCTCCAGTACTTCGATACCGACAAGATGTGGATCTTCGGTTAGATACCACCCGTCTCAATCGATGTGTTTAGCCTAGCCGTATAGATGTCATGGCTGTTTGGCTCTTCGATACATCTAATGTGTTCTCGCCCATTGGTGGCATACATACATAGCTCGAATATAATGAAATTATGAAGCCCCTTTTGTTGCAGGCGACAGTGACATATTCAACCCAAGCATCCAGCAAGACAACACGTTCCTGCTTGACATGAAGTAAAGGTTCACATGCACTCCGTATGTAAACCCGGTTCCACCCTGGTATAAAGCATGATAGATGCGCTACGCTGCACTGGAGTTCTACTCTACCTGTGTATTCCCTGAAACAGCCAACCACTGTAGTTTCGCTGCAAAGAAACCTCTCCCAAACGCCTGGCTATGCAATGTGTAAAAAGAGAGTCCCACCCAGTCATTGCGATAAATAAAGGAAATAGGAGGGAAAAGAGACCATGGTCCGCTACGCTAGCTTTGCTTCACGAAGGCTATATGACGGTCAGTATATTGCGCCTATCATTGTTCGAAAGGGTTATTGCACGGATTGGTCCACTTACTGGCATCGATTTGCTGCACCTGCGGCAACGCCAAGCGAACCTTGTTGCGATATAGCGCCGGCTGCCTCAATTGCAGAGGGTTGCCTTCAAAATAGACAGTCGTCAGGTCCTTCTTGTCGGCCAGGACGCGATCGACCTCGGCAAAGTCGTTGACCTGGTTGTAGCTGGCCCAGAACTCCTCAAGTTGCTTGAGTCCCTCGAGGCCCTTCAGGCTTTTGACCATGTTGCTCGAGATGTCGATGATGCGCAGGTTCGGGTTGCCGTCCAGGCCCTCGAGGCTCTCGAGCGCGTTGTGGGAGATGTAGAGCTCCTCGAGCTGCGGGGCCTGGCGCAGGGGCGTCAGGTCCTTGATGCGGTTGGACTGGATGCTGAGCAGGCGCAGTTTGGGTAGGCCGTCAAGGCCCTTTATCTCGGTGATCTTGTTCTTGGCCAGCCAGAGCTCCTCGAGGTTCTTGAGCGCGTCCAGGTTCTGGATCTCGCGGATGCGGTTGGCGCCCAGCTCGAGCTGGCGGAGGTGCACCAGCGTCTCGAGGTTCTCGATGGTGCTGATTTTGTTGGACACGAGGAACAGGTCGGTCAGCTTGGTCAGGTGGGCAATGTGCTTGATGTGCTTGATCTTGTTGAAGCTCAGGTCCAGCGTGGTGAGCTGAGTCAGCTCCTCCAAGCCCCTGACATGCGAAATGAGGTTGTCGTACAAGTCCAGCTCCTCCAGGGTGGAGCCTAGCGAGGACAAGCCCCCGATGTGCTGGATCAGGTTCTGGCGCAGGCAGAGGCGCGCAACCTTCTGGAAACGCTCAAGTCGTAACGCTGGGATGTCGGCAATGCGCGCTTGGATCAGAGCAATGTCCTCGGTTTCGGGATCTTCGTCATCCAGAATGTCTGTAAACGGGAGCAAAAGAAAGCGCACAGTTAGCTGGCTTGCAGGCTATTGGAGGGGGGATTCATGATCAACAGCGGGGTTGCTGTTGTCGTGGCTGGGGGTGGATTGAGAACACCAACCTTCGTCAGCCGATATCGATTCACCCGCCAGGACATTTTCGTCGTCAGAGTACTCGGCATCGGAAATGGCCTCGGGGTTCTGGAGTAGGGCGGTGCGGTCGACGCGCAACTTGCCGTCCCATCCTTTGCTGTCCGTCAGGGCTGGGCTTGGCTCGCCGTTGCCGTGATGGGCGTCATCCTCGACCAGCTCGATGTGACGGGCGGGCGACTCGTGGCCGGCGGCGGCAGCGGCGTCTTCGTTAGGCTGCCCAGACATGATTTCAAATCAGGTGGGTATATCGAGAAGAAGACCACTGACGTAGTTTTGCGAAGTCTACTTGGGATCTGGACGAGTGGTCTGTTCTTAACTGATGTGAAGTTTTGCTTTGGACTGCGACGAAATCACGAAACTTGTCGATGGGATTGAGTGTCCGTCAACTAAAAATTTTTGGGGCCTGTTGCTGATTGCTTGCTGATTAAGTCGGGTTTGAGGGTGTGAAGGGTTGCATGAATGTTTACTCTCTCTGGACTCTGGACTGGACAAAGTGACTGGCAAGAAGGAGCCACCGCGGGGTTGTTTTTATTATTCCCCATTAGCCATTACCCATAAATCGCATCTGATGATGGCTCATGCATCAAATGCCTTGCAGTTGGAGTTGGAGTTGCAGCGCTGCTGTAACGAGCCAGCGGCCAGTGTGCCAGCGAGTACCTGGCACGCTGGTGCTGCCAGCCAGCCGTCTTCAAGGGTCCGCCCGCTAAGCTCCCCCGCTAGTAAGCCTGATTTTGTCCCTGTTTTTAGTGCCTTCCCCACGCCAGCAATGCAGCACTGTACCTAACTGACACTGAACATTGAACAGACAGACAGACAGACACTCTTCCTTTGGACCACGAAGGATGAGACGAATATAAATCGGATGATATCCATGAAGTTCATTCTCTGTATGTGGGAGCTAAAGCACTTTACTCAGTTCTCAAAAGTCTTCTCGGACAGACATCCATCGAAAAACCAACTCCTAACCACCAGCAATATATCGTGTCCCAATTCGCCCCAACATCCGAGGTAGCCCATTGACAGCTCAAGGTGCACGGTTAACAGACCTGGCATCAAGACGGGCACTAGGCACCAAGCGGCCATTGGGCCTACATAGTTTCTGCACACTATTCCCAACAGCCAACGAAAGGGTTTGCAAGCCAAGAGACATCCCTTGATGCTACTCATTCGAGGCACCCGATCGCTCGCCATAGCTCGGCGACATCTTGCTTTTTCACCTCCACCACTCAAACATGTCGCCAAGCCGCCTTGTAGCGTGGCTCCCACGTGGACTTGCATCAGAGCTTTGCATGTCGAGGGCCTGGCCTTGGCCCCCGTCGTGTTCAGCGGGCTTTTTGTCGCTTTGTGGACCTGGAAATGCTGCATGCTGGTGATCTTCCAACACAAGATCATCTACATGCCTGGTCTCCCACCAAACGCCCGGTGGGAGCAAATAGGAGACTATACAAACCAATGTGCGGGAATCAAGTGGCGCGAGGAAAGAACTCGCAGTCGTGATGGGAAGGACCTTGCTCTCTGTGTAGCTGACGTGCATCTTGGCGCAGAGTGCAGAGAAAAAGAAGCAGTCAACATCTATATCTTATATTTCCAGGGCAATGCCTCGTCCACACCCCCACGCTTACCGGACCTTTCGCAAGTTCTCTGCATTATAAAGCGGCAGATGCACCCAGAGTCCAGGAGCTTCAAGATTTCGTTTGTATGTTTGAGTTATAGGGGTTATTGGACATCCAGTGGCCGCCCCACAGAAAAGGGGCTACGGCTGGACGCAGCGGCCGCGCTCGACTGGATATCCAACTACCATCGTAACGCATCTACGGTCACCATAGGAGTGTCAGACTCCGGTAATCGGCCGGCCGAAGTTCTTCTCTGGGGCCAAAGCATCGGGTCTGGAGTCGCTACGAATCTGGCAGCAGAGTACCCAATGCCTGGCAATTGTCGACTCAACTCGTTAATTCTAGAGACTGCGTTCACTTCGACACGTGCCATGTTGGAAGTGCTCTATCCTCAGAAGTGGCTGCCATACAAGTATCTATGGCCGTTTCTACGCAGCCACCTCGATTCATGGAAAAACCTCGACAGTATCGCCGAAAGGTACAAGAGTGAGTGTTCTCGACCTCATGTCTTCTTTTTGGAGGCGTCCAAAGACGAGCTTGTTCCTACGAGCCTCAGCCAGCAATTATTTGATCGGTCTGTCAAATCCGGAATGGTAACGGAGAGGCATTCCGTCAGTGGCGCCTTTCACAACGACGCCATATTTCGAGTCGAAGGACGAAAAGCGGTGGCTGGCTTCATCTCCAAAAGGGTGCAAGAGATTCCGGTCAAGGCGCCCTAACTCCTTGCCCCGATATGTCGTCTCGTACATCCTGACGCCCTAAGAACGATTTACTCAAATGAGGGGTGTTAAATTGGTTTCGTGCAACTCCGAGCGGGCTTAACATCAGCGGAATAATAATGGAAGTAAGTCGCGAGTGCTTACTTATGGAAATCACTCGATGCTCGTAAAACAGAACGAATCACACCAGGCAATACATTGCAGGGGGGATAATTCAACTCGCTACTTCTAGGAATCCTTCAGCCGCTCAATAAAAGCGCGGTTATTTCCCCATTTGCGACTGATCGAACCACCTTCATCTAGATTCTCGATTGTTTAATTACTCTTCTCATGAGACTACTTCTTGACCTGATTCGATACTAGACGCAAATCCCCGGTTATCATGTCCGCACAATCCAACGTAGACGCTCTAGTGAGCTTCACCGAAACACAACACACTGATACTTACGATTTTATTTCGACCAACTCTGATGATCTTGCAGGCCGATCTGTCTTCATCACAGGCGCCTCGAAGGGCATCGGTCGCGAAACAGCTCTTGCCTTTTCGAGAGCCGGTTGCAGCAAGATCGCCATCGGCGCTCGCTCTAGCCTTACCGATCTGGCCTCAGAGCTGAAGCAGGCCGCTTCAGACGCTGGCTGTAAAAAGCCGCCGCAGATCCTCGTGCTTAGTCTGGACGTGAATTCCGAAGACAGCGTCCATGCAGCCGCGGACGCCGTCGCGCAGAACTTTGGCGGCGCACTGGACATCCTCATCAACAACGCAGGCTATTCCGAGCCGTGGGTGCCGCTCGCGGACTCGGACCCCTGGGAGTGGTGGAGATCGTTCGAGATCAACGTCCGGGGCACGTATCTCGTATCCAAGTACTGCCTGCCTGTGCTGCTCCGGAGCGAGCTTAAGACGAACATACTAATATCCAGTTGCGGCGCCCTGATGCTCCACCGGGGGGCCGCCGCGTACCAGACCGCCAAGTTTGCGGTTTGTCGCCTAGCCGAGCACATGGCGGCCGAGTACGCGGCCCAGGACCTCGTGTGCTTCGCAGTGCACCCCGGAGGCGTCCTCACCGAGACGGCAAGCAAGATGCCAGAGCATCTGCACGGTATCCTGGTCGACAAGCCCGCACTCCCGGCTCATTCACTGGTCTGGCTCAGCAAAGAGCGACGGACCTGGCTCAGCGGTCGATTCGCGATGCTCAATTGGGATATGAAGCAGCTTGATGGCAAAAAGGAGCAGATTGTCAACAATGACTTGTTGAAATTCCGAATGACACATGAAATTTCCTTGGGGTGATGATAGGGGGGCACAGGTCGGGGTCGGCACAATTCAAAGGCCCAGCTTCATGTTACTAGCGCTTACCTGTTCCTATCCGGACAATTCCATCAACGCAAAAACGTCCGGACATAAACCTAGCGCTAATGCCAGCTTTCATGTTCGCTTTGATGATCGGGTAGGCACGATGGATGGTGGCTAAGGTGCCAAGATGGGGTAATGGATCCCCGCAAGTCTCCACGCTTCGGGGTACTGGAAATAGCCGAGTGAGCAGAACGGGCATTGTATATATTCCTAGCCATCTCCAACTTTGAGACATGTCTGTGAAATAGGTTCTCTCTATACCCACTGAGCTCTTTGACTACGGGATACTCCAACATCTCATCTGATTTGTATTTCTCTACGTAACGCCAACCAACACCGCTGCAATATGGAAAAACTCCCGTCTTTCGGCCGCGCGATCTTCCAGGTCGTGGGTCCCACTGTCGAGACCTACGGCCCGTTGCTACTAGCGCGCGAGTCGGAGATCCGGTCCACCCGGCGCGAGGAGTACAGCTTCGGCCCGCACGAACGACAAACACTCGACGTGTACTACCCCCCGGAGGAGGCGACCCAAAACCAAAAGGGCCGCCCCCGAAAAGTGCTGGTGTTTGTGCACGGCGGCGGCTTCGTCTACAACTCGAAGCGCAACGACGAGCACACCGGCGGGCTGACTTTCGCCAACGTGGCGCACTTCTTCGCCGCCCGCTTCGGCTACACGGTGGTGGTCAACAACTACCGCCGCTTCGACCACGGCGCCGTCTACCCCTCGGGCGGCGAGGACGTCGCGGCCGTCGTGCGCTGGATCGCCGAGGAGTTGCCATCGCGGCACGCCGGCTACGAGGCGGGTACCGATATCTTCTTGCTGGGCAACTCGGCGGGCGGCGTGCACACGGCTACGTACGCGCTCGAACCCTCTCTGGCGGGTTCGCGCGACCCCTATATAACGGACGACACTCAGCGTGGCGACAGGACCGGAGCGCTCCTGAGGGGCTTCGCGTCGCTCGGCATGCCGGCCCACTTCAAGGGCATGGATGTCGGGCCCATGCGGGAGGCGCTGCTGGCGTACTACGGCGATGACTACTACACGAGATCGCCCATCGGGCTGGTGGAGGCGGCCAAGCAGCGCGGCGACGCCCGACCGCCCACGAAAGGGACCCCCTATCTGGTGCTCACGAGCGAGCTGGACCCGGATGAAATCTTGCAGCCGACCCAGGAGTTTGCGGCGGTTTGGCCGTGGGAGGATTTACTGAAAGTCGAGCCAATCCCGGGCCACAACCACATCAGTCCGCCCATGGCTCTCTCGTCGGGGCTCGAGAAGGATGAAGAGTGGGCTGTGAAGCTTATTGCGTGGTGTGACTCTTGCATCAAAGAATGAAAGGCATAGTTGAATAGTTAAACTGCAAGGCAGCTCAACCGATAGCCTTTCCCTGCAATAGGTGCGGGTTTGTCAAAGGGAAAAAAGGGTTGATCACCGAAAGACAGATAACCTTACCTCAATGCAATGATGCTTAACATACATATATTATACACCCTACCTTGGTGCGTGATACTGGAAAGGACCCATGGCCACACAATAAACACAATAATTCACCTTCTCATGTTGAGTTCTGTTACCACCAAGGGGATAGATATATTGTATACTGCGCGGTTGTTCTTAACCCCTTTTACCAGAAAGGTAAAGTAACGAAAAGGGTGTAAATCTCATTTGCGGGCTTTGTACCCTTGTAGGTGGCCCAATCACATACGTGGATCACTGCGAGCTGAGCTGACCGAGCATTTCGCTATGTGACCATACGAAAGAACGAGTCAGCGGGGTAGATGGCAAGGCGTATTCCTCGGTTTGGCAAATGGTGGTGGCTTGCGGGGCAGCCTGTCAAGGAAGTCGAGTTGGTTGGGGGATTCGGATAAGGACGAGGGGCTGCCCACGGCAAATGGAGCTGTAGTGCGCATGGATAACGTATAAGCGCTTAGTAGCTCCTGTCTCCAGCCTACTGGTGTGTTTGAAATAGTATACGACTAATACTGTGTAGGGAGGTTCCAAGATTGCCGCTCGAAAAAGAGGTGTAGTGGTGGCAGGGAGAGAGGTACACTGTGATATGGTGTGCGGCGTGGCGTGGTGGTTTCGGCTGCCTCAACGCGACTGTCAGAGCCTCGACTTAGCGTCGAGGCGAACTGAATGAGCCTTTCTTTGTTTCCGCATCTTGTCGGATGGTTCTTCCCTTCTTTCTTCCCGCTTGTTCTTATCCAGTCAATTCCTTTGAGCGCACGCGAACCAATACAACAACAACAACAACAACAATAACAGACATGAAACACCCAGGGCGCTGGAGTTAAGAAACTGGTCTTATTTGACGTCAACCTCTGCCCCACTAAAGCCAAAGTCCTTGCATAATTAAC
Organism: Apiospora koreana; assembly: GCA_017163955.1. Taxonomy (NCBI): domain Eukaryota; kingdom Fungi; phylum Ascomycota; class Sordariomycetes; order Amphisphaeriales; family Apiosporaceae; genus Apiospora; species Apiospora koreana. The sequence continues at coordinate 2,776,882 of JAFHKQ010000004.1, forward strand.
TTACCCTACTTACATCTTACCTACAACTTGTCTCTCCGTGCGGGCAGCCGGGATACCCGGCCCCAGGACTGCTTCCAGGTCCGGCCATTTTGATGGCGGCGGCGTTGTATAGCGACAACCAAATTAGTGGTTGCAATGTCAGTGGAAATGCTCGACAGCAAAACACCATCGCCACTAGCATAAACAACAGATCCTACTTCAAACAATTTACGTATAATATCACGTTTAACATACGTCAGCCTCCAGTGGTCGTCGATTACCTCAAGAGTATGAACGGATCGCCCCCGCCAGCACGCACACAGGTTGACGACGATCCAACACCAAATAGTATTAATACTACTGCCGATGGCCCCTCCATGAATCCATCCAGTTCCCAGTTGCAAAGCGATTCTGCGCATGGCCACGGGTCTCCGGGCAAGTCCTGGCTGGAGAATGATTTACCCTTGTGCATCAAAAGGTATCCTGCCTCATCACAGCGGGTCATTGACTTCTTGGGGAAAGATTTCGATAAGATCAAACTCTGGCTCGGTTCAGGCGGGCGCGATGATTTATTTGTCCGCCAATCTGCTTGCAAGTCTGCGTCTGACTGGACAACGGACCTCACACTTGAGATCATGGGGGCGATTATCGCACAGAACGAAGCAACTCGGCAACACACGCCCATCATCGCACATTTCTGTAAGCAAAACAAGGCCAACAAAACGTGGGGATGGGGAGCCATCATGGTTCGAGACTTAATCACCCAACTTCGAGATCTTCAACCCACGGAAGGATTGGTGCAATTCAGTGGAGGAACACATGATGTCTCAGAAGACTCGACAGCGTTGTGGAACCAATTCAAGCAGGGTGTCATCAACACTCAAGCTAAGATCATTTTTCTCTTCCTTGATAACCTTGACTTCATGTTTACCAACATGAAAAGAGAGGATTTTAGGAAGTTTATTCACAACTTGGAGAGGGCTCGTCAAGATCTCAGGCCATCTGGTACGAAAATCAAAGTGATGGTGACCTGTTCTAGGCCTCTGAAAGAAATTGAGGACTTCTTCGAGGGCGAGGTGGTGCTCAAAATAGTTATAGATCACGACCTGATGTTGCGATAATCATAGAGAAGGCACTGGATGATATCTAATTGAAATGCCTTAGGGATTCATACAGCTTACAAGAAGAACAAAGAAACAGCCGGCAGCAGAACAAACAACGATCCAAGGAATATGAGATTCGTTACATCGTAAAAGTGCAATACCCCTAGCTGCCCGTAGGTTGCCTTGACTCCCCGCTTGCCAACATTTGGCTTCCACCTAGTTTCAACCAGCCCGTCTTGTCAGCTTGGACATCTGCCGCCTCCTGTTGCATATAACCTGTGAACTCCTTGCCAAGTGTCAATGTTGCTCTGATGTCTCCTGCACACAAGTTACATACTAAGCTGTCCGACCTATCACCACGAGCGATTGCTGTTGCAAGTCTCACTGCGTTTATTATCTGTCTCGCGTTCATTCTTGTGAAGATACCACCCTCAAAACTCTTCAAGCCATTCTCGATGAAGCCATGGAGCTCACCGCTGTATTTTAGATCCCGAATAGAACCAATAGCCTTACGCCAGAGCTGCTGTTGGTACTCGAATGAGATATCAGGCAGACGCCACGGCAGTTGAATACGACCCATGAAGGCCTCATCTGTATCCTCAATGTGCGTCATGGTGATGATGGTCAGACTTTCCGATGTTTGGAGGTGTCGCAGTAGGATGGGGGTGAGATAATTGCGCTTCATCGTGTGTCGAGTGCGGCGGTAGACGTACTCCTCAACTTCATCCAGAAGGATGATCGCACCCCAGTTGATACCACGCATGAAGGTTTCGTGCAGCTTCAGGTCAAAAGACTCAGGTTCCTCGCCAAGGTCACCGCAAGTCATCGTGTAAAGTGGAAATCCGAATTTCTCCGAGAGACATTCTGGCTGGAAGATCAGAACTCGAAGCTATGAAGCTCGACTGGCTGGGTTTCATGTGAGACTTACCTGCTGTGAAGGTCTTTCCAACCCCTGTATTTCCACAAAGCAGGACATTCAAGCCACATTCCTTTGGCGTTAAGCCTTCCGACAAGCTACCTCGTTCGAGAATGTCCTTATACTGCATGGCAATAGAACTGAGAAGCTTCTTCGTTGAGACCTCCATACACAGCTCTGTGTCGAAAGGCGCGTCTTCCTTCTGAACGTCACTCAAGTCATGAGGCAAAACCTGTCTCCAAGTCTTGTAATGTAAAGAAAAGGCCCAGAGCCTCGGTGGGCAGAAGAAGAACGGGTCTTGGTTTGGGTCCGTCTCAAGGCCCGATTGGGATTTTGCACCGCCAGTCTTCTTGAGGCACCTGATTGTGTCATGCGGGATGCCCCTTGGGTAAGAAGCCAGTCCAATGGAGTTCCCGGCACAGATCCAACAGGACATGTCAGACTCATTCGCACCATATGTTCCTGGAGCCTGTTTGTGTCTGCTGGATGTAGTGTAATCTATGATTACCCTTAGGGGTGCCTGGACATATATCAGATTTTAAACGCCAATCATGTAAGGGCTGGTGAGGGAATGGCTTACGTTTTGGGATGGTCGCGACCACTCGTTTCCACGGTACTCACAGTACCGGACTTCACTACCGTATGTGTAGTAATCAGCTCCGCGATTCTTGATGTTAACAATCAGATCAGACCTGTGATTGAGAAACCTCCGCGGTATTAGCTCCAGGCTGGTGATTAGCCGTTCAGAATCAAACTTGGGCAACCCAAACACAGCTGCATGCGGCACCAATGAGTTCCCGGTCTTGTCGAAATCGAGGTAGCGGGCATGGATTAGAATTGTCTCAACGCTCGCCGACGTGTCACGTTCGTGTCTCTCAATGACGTAAGCTCTCCACGTGCCGTCCTTGTTCTGTAGAACTGTATCCCCTCGACGATAGAGGAGAGGGATAGTGTCGAACGTGATAGTCTTGCAGGGTGTCTCTTCTATGGCGTTCATTCTGATCCAAGCATGTGGGGTTTCCTCTTCTTCCAGATATCTCACCAAGAAGAAAAGGTGCGTCTGCCAGTGCCCAGTCCCGAACCCTGTAGTCGTTCCCTGCTTGATTTTTGCCTTATTGTGGAATAGCAGCTCGTACGGTTCGACGATGAGGTGTTCAGGCAACTCGGTCCAGACCCTCGACGATTCAGCTGCGAGTTTAGCCAAGCCTCTGCAAAGATCACTGCACAAGATACGCAAAGCCCGCCTCTCGCCACTCATCTCCCATTGAAAGACTTTCAGGCGTGTCTGAGGGTGAGTGATGACCGGTGGTAACTGAACCCACTGTGGTCGAGAATTAATCGAAACCTGGGAGAGCTACGCCAAAAACATTAGTAAATCGTATTATGGCGAGGTTCGTTCAGTGGACTATACCTGTCGTTTCTTACTCGACCTTTGCAGGGAGCTACTTGCTGTTGGGCTTGACTCAACACAAGTGTTCGTATAGCGGTCGTCCATAGCTGAGCTAGGGGATACATCTTTATCCAGTAGTGCCTCTGGTTGACGGTTATCTGATTGTATTAAGCCATCTCTTTGGAGCGTGGTTTGAAGCTGTAGACTTCGTGGATTTACACGAGGCCCAGTCTGATCACTCTGTTCGGTTGGGATCGCTTCAGCGTGGGGAATCTTGAGTGCATGCCGGGTTGAAGGGCGCATCTTTGATAGGAACTGACCCATTGTGTTTGTCTCTGGCGATGTTGGAATTCGCGGCCCGCTGTCAGTTTGAGTACAATAAGGGAGTCAAGTAAAAATACCTTTTACCCGTAGTTCTCGTGGCAACCCCCTTCAGGGGTTGATTCCATATGTGGTTTATACAAGCCATTCTTGCGCAACCCAGCCCCGCTCGCTTCGTCTCTCCTGACTTTCCCGAGGCCCCTGGAATTTTCAAAAGGAGACTCTCTGTCGATATCTTCACCGGTTTCGTGACCGCATATTACTCCAACCGAAGTGTGGTTGCGTGCCCTATTAGAGGCCACTGAACGAACCAGCGGTGGCGTGCTGTGATGCATCCGGTCCTCCAACCCTGGCCATACGCACCTGTCATAACGTATAGCCACCCTTCCATAACTTCCGTGGGCTGATCCGGTGAGCCCTTTGGCTGATTTGAGACCTTGGTAGGCTTCGCTCATTGGGTGATGCGGTCATCATGAAGCTGCACGAGAAGACGAAAGGGGCACATCTCCTCACGTCTCCTCACATCTCCTCTGCATGGCTGCGTTGTCTCTGCAGCCACACGCAGCTTTGATTAAACGCAGCGGCCAAATAGAAGCAAGGTGCATTGTCCGGATATCTCGATGTGGCCATCACTTCGCAAATTCATGCCAATCTTTCCGTGGATGCTGTCGACACGTCTACCTCGTGGAGTTGCCCGTCTCCTCGTTCTCCCACCCTCACAGATAATAGCCAGACCTTCTACTTTCCATCCCATCTGCCGATCAAATAGTGGCCCTAATTGGAGCCCAGATTCCGATAACTCGGCTGGTAGAGGTTGGCTGGCTCCCCTCCACTCCACCTTCGTAGAGAACAGAAAAGTCTCTTCTTCATTCCTTCGGTCCCATCTGCGTGTTGGAGTGTCCCAAAGCAGCATTCAGGGGTCATCGAGCCAGTCGACCGAAGTGGAGCACCATGACTCCTTGGTAGTATGGTGTATGGCTCGACTTAATTCGAGCTTTCAGGGGGTGCTAGAAATTGACACAAATTTGTTCTTGCTGCTGAATAGACACATACCACCGCCCAGCTCAGCTGGTACATGGCGTTATGGACTCCATATTATGGACTAAGAAGGACTTGACTGTTGGTGAGGCGCGGATTGGCATTAATCAAGTTCCCTGTAACATAAGGGGCATATATTACATTGGAAAATCTTGTCGCTGTCGTTTCGATAGAAATTTCAATGTCATGTGACGTATCTGGGGGACCAGTAAGGCCAGGCTTCTTTCTGCCAGGGAAAGAGCAGGCGGGGATGTGGTGCCGAGATTCTGATAAACCGGGTATCTTGGGCCGAGCCACATATACATAAATGTAGGGCAACCGCTCACAACGCGAAATCAACTGCGAAATTGGTTGGAAACCACTCATTTCTACACGGTATGCCTTGTGAGGCACTGCCTGCCTCCAGGGGAGCTTTTGATTTGTTGGGCTCGTAGATAGTTTTGCTTCGGTTTACCCTGTTGAAAGCTGCCAGCCGTAGTTTCACGTGGAATCACATTGCGCCTACTATGTTCTTATATGCAGCTATCCTCGCTAAAGGTTGAACACCGGCTGCCAAGGTATGTATTTCACTCATGGAATCAATCAGTAGGGTCTTGCCCTTTTCCCAATCTTCGCCGTTCTCCATGCTACGTCCATACCTGAAATCCCTCCGTTTTCTTACCAATTTTTGAAATTCTCTTATTCATGCGAGTCAACCGAATGTTGCGAGTTTTGAGCCTCAAGGACAGAAGCCCTGCAGAATAATATCATGGTGGGGCCAATATTGCCCCTATTAATGCCCGAATCAAGCTGATAGCAACAACTGTGAACAGGAAGTGCTCAGCTCGGTCGCGGTGATCTCTCAACTGATTGGCCAAGCCATGAGTCTGTGGCAACAGATTGATCTGGCCATACAAAGTGTCCGCACAGCGCCAAAACTGCTTCACGATCTTACAGTGCAGTCGACCAACCTTCAACGCATCCTGCGCGACATCGAGCAGTCATCAGACCTACATGTACCTGCAATATACGCCCAGCTCAAGATACTATATTCCATTCAGCTTGAACTTCAGAAAGTGTTGAAGGAGTTCTCGGTCCTGGGCCAGAAGAGCACTGTTCGACGTAGTCTGCACGCCCTGCGTCTCAGGACTAGAGATGAAGCCAGACTGAGCGAAATTCTTTCGCGGCTCGGGAGGGCGAAAGGCGAATTGCTGCTGGATATCAGCGTGATGCATGTGGCCAAGACGGGAGAAATAGCGAAGGGCATCGGCCGGATTGAGAAGCAGACCACACTAGACAGTGTCAAAAGCCGCAACAAAGTGTCAGTCGAGGGGAATTTGGCTTCAGACAAGGCGTCTCAATGCAATGGGGTTATCGGGCTCGATCATGGTACAGTCTCGGCATCCATGTCTGTGGCAGATAACACAGCGAGCGAGCAGAGCCAGCAGATGAACCTGATTTCATGTGACGTCGATGCTATCAGACTCATCCATAGCTTCATACTGAAGGGCTAGCCAATGTTGGCTCTATGTTACATAGCCTGAGCCGTCCCGTAGATTATGTTATGGGTATTATGCGATTTAATCGCTATGCTCCCTCTGTCTGCATGTCGCCCAGGAATATCCAATCTATGCTGTGCGCCATAGTCAAACGTGATACCACGATCAAATGACATGGGTTTGTTAAGGGGGTATATGAGACGATGGAATGTATATCCCCAGGGCCTGCTTTCCGTCTCCGCCAGTATCGGTTCAATCAAGTCCCTCTGATAGGGGCATCCGATGCCGCCGTACGATTTCGGCTTGGCATCATGCCTGCCGCAACAGTGTACAGGAAGGAGCCTTGCGGGGGATATGCACTTTGAGAACTGGGGGTCAGTTCACTCCGTTCTCCTCATGCGGCCACAGTCATAGATGTGATGCCACGTCAATAGAAAGAGCACGAATCAATCGTTTCCCGAACACTCCATCGCTTGCTAGCTTCATTGTATTGGCGTCGATCAAGTCACGAGCCACCTATTCTCCAGAGCCTGATGGTTCGTCGCAAAACTTGCAGCATTGCCTACTTTTTGCCTTATCACTGATTTGTCCGATTGGTGTGTGGTCCGCGCCGCCATGCAGCTCCTTTACGCCCGGTTATACCGAGTGACAAAACCAAAGTCGATGAGCTACCCCTTTCAGATATGTTACTCTGCGAGGGGAAGCCTTCGTTTCTTTGTAATCATGTATTCTCTATATAAGGAATAGCCTCGTCTCAAGATCATGCCTTGTCCACGGCTAGGCTTTCTTTTTCGCCCGACACAGGTCTTCACAACAGTCTCACCATACGATTGACCGAAGCTTCCAACGAAACTCGGCCTGGGTGAGCATGTCAAACAAAACCATCACAAGTGAGTGTGACCCAATGGCGTACTGCATGTAGGTTTTCGCTGTCGTGGCGCTAATCCAGCCTGATGCCTCGATAGAGACTCCGCCAGCCAAGGACGAGCTCAGTCTAGAGGCCATGGCCAATGGACTCAGCGAACCTATCAGCCCCTCCAACTTCAGGAACAAGTTCAGTCGCTTGTTTCGCTTGAATAAAGGCCAAGCCATGGTCATCTGGACCCCAACCCCCAATGATCTTCTCCGGGCCCATGACGACCGGGACTGGTCCGACAAGGAAACTACGAATGGTTCCTTCCCGTCTCGTAGCAAGGAGGAGTTGGGCAAGAGTGACAAGGACAAAAAGCATGGGTTCGGGAGCTTTGTCATTGGTATGTAACCTATCTCTCCTCCCCTTCTACCCAGCGAAGAAAGATGCGTATCAACGGGGTCTAAACGACTGTCGTGTCCAGAACGTAACAAGGCTTTGAAAAACGCCACGATGCGCAGTATTATTGCAATCAAGAATATTGGCAGCGCGAGGACTAGAGGAGGTATACAAGATAACCATGCAGATGACAAGGCCATCCAGGTGAGCCTTATCACGGATGACTTAGATAGGGCCGTCAAAAGCCTATGGCGTAAGTAAGGCCCCGGAGCATGAAGGAACAGAAAGGACGGTGGACCGAAGCCTGTAGCTGTGTTTCTTTATGCTGTGATAACGGAATATGCACCATTACAGGTGCTTGGCAACAGAATGCATACCTAGCCAGATATATCAATACATGTTTAATTGCGATCCAGACGTACCTAGACGGGTTGAGCCCGTTCAGTATAATGTTGTTGTGGTTGTTTGTAACCAAGAGGAGCTAGCTGAGGAGGAAGCTGTATTATGCGTCTGAAGCGAAGTGGGGTTTTCGAATCCAACCAGCATGTATCGACATTGCCTGATTGCCACCATCCAATCCAACCTACCAACTTCTCCAACGACTTCCTCCAACGCAGATGAAACACACATCCGAGATAGAGGACATCCACGTCTAATATCATTTCCTACCCCTAATGAAACTGTAGTAATGTCTACTACACTTACCACTGGCGATAATTGTACCCCTCAGGGGACGACAATGTCACCCGGCGGGGTACGATTCCTTGTAGTCGAAGACAACAGAGTGTGCCAAAGAGTGAGCCTGCTTGCCTATACTCAATCCTTTAATCGAACGTCCTCGCTGAAATAATTGATGGCTTTAGCTTGCTGCCAAAGTGTTTAGTATGAAAGCTCATAGGACGCCTGTAATACTTGAAAATGGACTTCTTGCAGTTCAGGCGTACAAAGCAGACCCTGGGGCTTTCCGGTGCATACTGATGGGTATGCCACTCCTCCGAGGATGAAGTACTAGTTATATGGACATCGAGTATTGATAAAGAATACCTATCTAGATTGGGCCATGCCCGTGATGGGGGGTCAGGAAGCGACAAGAGAAATCCGGGCGTTTGAGGCCAATAATCAGCTAAGACCATGTGTGATCATTGCCGTGATTGCTCAAGCGATCCCGAGGTGCCTGAAACAGCCAACCATTGAAGCTGGCTGCGACGCCTTCCTCACGAAGCCATTACGGCCGCACCCTCTCCTGACGTTGCTGTTTGGAGATGAGAGGCACAATATCCTGCACCGGCGCGGGAACCTCACCGAAGAAGAGGCGCAGTCGCTGTCGTTGAGTCCACGGCCACCTTATATAGAGCCGACTCAGCGTTCGTCTTCGACACGGCGGAAACAGGCTCGTATGCAACACCTGCGAACCTGGAGTGACTGCCTAGGATGCATTGAGGGTTGAGGTTGCTTAGCCGCACAACTATTACAGAGGCCCCTATCTTGTGCAATGTACATTTTGCTGCCCCAGGTACAATTCCGGAGAATATCCCTAGCTCAACTTGATATGTTTCTCACGGCCAGGCGTCTTGTGATCCTTTGTTCCAAACCACCACAGTAGAATTATACTGCATACGGAATTCGACAATGCAACGAGAACCTAGACACAAAGAACCACTTGTGAACAATGGGAGCCATGCCTGTCACTCGAATCCGAATATGGCACGCAGCAGAGCTCCTATTCAATATCCTCCCACTCAACATCCTCCCATTCAACACTGACGAAGTCCACAGCTGAGAGAAAAGGGCATATACTTAAGATCTATTATCTGTTTGGTAAATCAATTTCCTAGCACATAACAACTATGGCTAAACGATCCGCACCAGCGCGGCTGCCACCAGTAATACCAGCATTACCACGGCCACCACCACCTCCACCACCTCCACCTCCACCTCCACCTCCACCTCCACCGCCACCGCCAGCAGACGGACCACCACCAGAAGCAAAACTGCACCTATTTTATCCCCAGGCGCCTCAAAATGTGGACACGCAAAGTGAAAAGTTCCGCCGAGCACGGTCTGCTCTGCTGAGGGTCAAGTTGATGTTCGTAAACACAAACTTCGAATATGAGAGGACTCTAGGATACGGAGGATTCGGGCTAGCTGCCAAATACTCCCAGAAAGAACCCAATGGGCAACACATGAGACATTTAGTCGTCAAGGCTCCTCTTACTAGTGAGCCTCGCCATTTAAATTCACTAACAGACGAACACGACTGGTACCGAGTAGGTAAGCCTCCGGATGCAGAACAGCAGCCCGCTTGCTAATATGGAAACGAAATAATAGATGATGAATGGCATGGAGCATGTGCCGTTCATGGTCGACCCATTACTCTTATACAGGCGCCAGCCATTGGGGAGCGACCAGCCAGCTGAGCTTCTTCGCACTTATAACTTTGACAAATCCGCAAGGTTCTACATCATCACCGAGTACCTAGAGCATGGAGAGCTTGCAACTTTGCTCGAAAGACTCAACCAAATTGACTATGATGCGAATGGCGACAGAAGACCTTTCCCGCCGACTTTGATTCCGAACCGGCTTTTATGGAGGTTTTTCCGCTGTCGTACGCCATTCTATCTCAGCACCTCCTTTAATTGGGAGTGAGGTGCAAGTCACACAGCTAACGATGTGTTGTGTAGTAACTCGAGCTTGTCACGCGATGGCTCAGCCAAAGGCCATTCAAGGTTGGCGTGAAGAAACAAAGGAAAAGAGTCCCGGCACGACAGACGAGGATCTTGACAATGCTCTTGAACTTCACCCTTTCAGAGAAGAGTACCATGGTGACAAGCCTGCAAACGTTGTGCATTTCGACATAGATCCCTATAATGGTGAGTCCACATGCTCTCACATACCACGCACACACACGTGTAGGTAAATCCCAATTTGAAGTACGCTAACAATGTTACAGTATTTCTCGGTCAATCCAAAAATCCTACAGATAACGAGCATCAGTACTTCAAGGCGGTGGTATGAGTTTATCATGCAACACCCTATCGCATTTATATACACATCCATACTGACGCAGAGAGGGACACAGCTAGGAGATTTTGGGTTGTGCAAATGGTTCAAGGGAGACGAAGATAGGCGAATGTAAGGAATTAAGCCTATGTTGACATATCACAGATATCTAACAGCCTAGCAGACTCGAGCGTTATCAGGGACGCGGTAAACTTCCCTGGTTTGCACCGGAGCAGTTTCTGGGCATGCCTGCTGACATGGCTACGTGGACCTATAAGACGAATTTGTGAGTGTTGCGATTCTGCCCCCTGAAAATGCTTCTACTGCCAAAGCAATGGCCTATAATTGGAGATCAGAACAAGAGGTATGCCGACTAACTGCGCCAGATGGGGCATTGGAGCCGTCATGTGTGCCCTCATAACAAGATGCTGCCTGCCTCCAAATCCCGATAAGAAGACCTGCCGGGATGCAGTATTCACGTATCCCAGTGGCGAACAAGTCACCGTCCCGAATACGTACGCCTGGTTCCTAGAGAAACCGGAGGCCGTTGACAACGGCCCTTATCGGCAATACGACGTCGACCTCCGATACACCATCGCGGTGCTCATGGCGCAGTCGGTCGATGTCCGGACTGCGCTGGACCTCCTTATAATGACCGTGAATGGGCAGATCGACGAAGGCGACCAAAATGCGCTCGCGGGGAATGTCCCTACCTCTGAAACGGACGAGGCCCTACAAAAGTTCATCGACGATCACCTCAAGAACGCGCCGGTGGCCCTGAGCGCCGCGGGGACCGCTATGGACCGCTGACAAACCCTGATTTAGATATCGGCTGATAACTTGGACACGCCAAATGATTTATTTCCTCGCCTCCAGATTTCCTGCACCGCCGTGAGAGGAGGACGGAGGATATAGACGATGGAGGTGGGTATGATAATGGGAAGAGTATAGACATTTGGGCTGATCAAACCAGCGATGATCATAGCGAGCAAATTGTTCCGAGATCAAACCTGTTCTGTGTAAAATATATAGTGGTGTGATACAAACCACCAGATACGAGTTTGCAATTTACCATTTGAAATCCGGCCCTGGCCTATGTCTATATTACTACTACTGGCGCTGCCATGACCGCCATGCTAAATAAGTGCTTCCGCCTGTTACTACTATGATGCCAGCCCAAGTTAAGACCAATTTGGTGAGTATTGCCTTCGCCTGCATCTCGAATGCTACCTTTTCGTTAACACATGGGAAATCCTCATCCGGCACCGGCTTCTTGAGAAATTCTGTCAATGGCTTCCAACCATCTTTGACCTCCATAACGACAAGCTGTTCTTTCGGTATCGTCTTGACGATATCTTTTTGATATAAATCAAGGATGTCTTTAGTTACAAGCAAATATTAGCAAAATACCAAGGTCCAAAAGTAAACGGGGAACAACGAGAATATTAGGAGGGGATGCGGGGGGGCAATGGTGTAACTAACAAGGACCGTACACCCCGGCTTTGCGCCCGTTCGCCACCAGGAGCTCGTCAACGGACAACCGGAACCCTCGGGAGATGCCGCCGGGGATCCAGCGGATGGAAGGATGGGGCGCCGTGAGCAGGCTGAATAGCGGCGGCAGGTGGTCCAGCAGGTTGGCGAAGCTGGGCCACCACCGGTCGGGTTCGCGCGTGTTGAGCACGACGCGCACGTCCGGGAACAGCTCCACCAGCTCCGCCACGAACCAGATGCCCGGGATGTCGACCAGGCCCGCGTAGCCGCGCACCGCTTCGCGCACCAGCTTCCGCGTGAGCGCGGCGTCGTGCTGGACGAACTTGGCGTCGCAGGCTAGGGCCCAAAGCTTGGTGCGCTCTGTTTATAGTCAATGTATCATTTCCTGGGGTTGCAGGGGAGCAGGGGGGGGAGAAGGGGTCAGTCTCACTGTCGTCTCCGCTCAGCCAGATCTGCGTCCCGCCGTGGTAGATGGGCCCATCTATCAGCTTCTCCAACGCCAGTTGCATCGAGGATGTCCCTGTTCGCGAGTAGCCGGCGCCTATCACTTCGAGGGTCGACCTTGAAGGGTCGGGCTTGGACAAAGAGCCACCCATAGTCAGAATGATCAGAGGTACAATTATTACGAAGGGGAGGGTCTACAACATCATAAAGGCCACCGCACACTCAGCTTTAGTGGATGACTACTATTTTCAATTATCGTCTGAGGCTGCCATAACCCATTTTGTCATCATATGTAAAGTACTTGCTCCTAGGTATGTACGTGTGCGGCACAGGCGGATACCACGGAGCCGGTTCGTTTACAACTTCACGCACACCACTATTATCCAGCGATACAGTAGGAAGAATGATCTATAAGGCTTCGACTTGTCGCTAGTTTTGCGACACTAAGTCCAAATGTGTGTATTAAGCCATTGTGTCCGCTCCTTGCCATGGCCGTCTACAATGTGTCTTTGTCTGCCCGCAAGCGGACTATACCTCCCAGCTGTCCTTTTGCGACAATATTACTGTCCCTGGACCGCCTTTGTCTTTATGGCTAGGTTCCAGTAAACCGAAGTTGGCACAAGCATGCTGTCACTTGTCTCTGGACCGATGTGTTAGGAAAGCGGTACGACGAATCCGCGGCATCCAAAAGGGAGATCAAGATACAGGTAGAAGCCTCCAAGCAGACATTATGGATCGTAAGTCCATCCACTCAGATGAGACGAAATTACTCTGTTACTAGCTCGGTGAGCTAATCGGGCGATTCTCTAGTTCAGCAACGCCTCGGGAAGCCGTTTCGAAGGCCACTAGGGGGGGACCGAAACGCCCAGGTGAAAGAAGAAGTTAGTCGGCTTCGAGGGGAAGAGTGCCGGCAGTACTTCAGTCAGTTTGGGCAGTTTACACCGCACGAGGTGCTCAACGTTGGAGGATTCGGGGTCGTGATGAAGTATGCGCAGGCAGACACGCAAGGAAGATTTCTTCGATATTTCATTGTCAAAGCACCTAGGTATACGGAAGAGGATCAGGGGCTAAGAAATATCGAAATGTTCCAGGCAGAATATCTCTGGAATCTGGTATGCAACCAAATAGAACCGCTTCACTGATCAGGAGATGCATGGTATGTCGCTAACGAAATCATGATAGAGATTCATGGGTTGCAAGCATATTCCGCAGCTCGCATGGTTCAACCAGTATCCGGTCGGAGTTGCAATGGGTCCAGGCCCGTTTCCTGCAGGTAACTAATCCATCCGAGGACATCAGGATCGGTTCTTACCTCCGCTCACTTTCACTAGGCAACGAACACTTCTGGTCCGTGGGATCTAGCTGGTACCTATTCCTGCAATACATGCCTTATGGGGATATGCGAGAGCTTTTATATAAATTGAACCAACGCGAGTCAGCGTGGCCTTTTCAATACGTTGGAATACCAGCAAGACTTATGTGGAGGATATTCTTATGCCGTAGGTACACTCCAGACAGACGGCGAGCATCTACTACTCTCCATATTACACGCAGCTAACCTCAGGGCATCGATTTCTCTTTAGTCACGCGGGCTTGCATAGGGATGGCATGGCCGCGACTCAATTTGGAAGAAGCCGCCGTAATGGCATTTGAACCAGGCCAAGTCGTGCCAGCCCCTGAGACCCTCGAAGAGATAGGACCAACTGCTCCCGCCAACATAGTGCATTTTGACATTGATCCCAGTAATGTTCTGATCGGGGATTTTCAAGACGATGCACCTGAACATGCAGTCCAGCCTGTCTTCAAGGTAAGTTTGAGACATCAAAGCAAGGGGCGACAAGAAGCCATGTCAGCTAACTATCGCCTGTTTAGTTGGGCGACTTTGGCATAACCCTGGAGATTAGCAACAGTCTCGGCCGAGATTCGTAAGTTACTATCACGGGTGAAAGCTATAATTCGTGCTAAGTGTCTGAATATTTATAGTTTAATCCAGCTGCAAAGGCCTGGGAAAATCGGATATCGAGCACCGGTCAGTCAACCATACCCCCTTAATACACATCAATCTACCTAATTCATATGGAAACCTGGACTGACCTCATTGAAGGAACAAGAAATAGGTAAGGCGCTGACAGAGCGCGGCCTTTTCGAACCAAACCTCGGCACGTACGGTATACATACCAATATCTGGGGTATAGGGGTTGTAAGCTAATGCCGACATATCCATACTTGGCTGAGAAAAGCACGAAGATGAACGATGCTAATGGTAATACCTAGACCATGTTTTCCCTTATCACCAAAACCAGGCCTCCTCCCATCCCCAGCTTCGCCTCTTTCGAATGCACTCTCCAAGGCCAGGCTGCCGACTCCTACGGCTGGTTCATAGCCCAGGACGCGGCCAACGTCCCGCGCGGCATGGAGACGCTGTATCAGGCATTCCCGGCGGAGCTCCGAGAGCTGGTGGCCCGCTGCATGTGCGCCAACAGCACGCAGCGCCCGATGCTGGGCTACCTCCTCCCGGCGATCCAGTACTACATCGCGCAGGGTGACGCGCTTGAGGCGCAAGGGCTGAGTCCGCAGGGCGAAAGCAACGCCGACCTCGAGCGCTTCTACCGGGAATTCATCCTCGGGAACGAGTCGGAGGCGTCAACCGAGGCGATGGACGGGGACGCCGACGAGGAGGAAGAGGAGGCGCGGGACGGCCTCGGTCCCTTGCCCGGCGCCGCGATCCAAGCGGCGGGCGAAGCCCTCCGCCGCCGCAGTATCCGGCTTGGTAGTACCAGTACTGCTTCATCGCCGGCCTCCGTTTACGGCCCCAACCAACCTGCGGCTGAGAGCTGGGCGAACCGTGAGATTGTGGTAGGGGCCAACGCCAACGCCAATGCCAATGCCAACGACTCTCAACAGAGCCGGTTTTGGGACGCCCAGGGAGCCAATGGAGGAGCTCGAGCATCATCCGTTTCTTACGCACAAGCCGAGGCACAGCGGCGACAGCGACAGCAGAGCAATATTAGCAATTCCGAAATGGATTACTGGAATTAGGGAGAGCCCCTAGCATAATCGCATGGGATTTCCTCTCGTTTGGACAAATCAATGATGGTGGCGGCGCCAGTTATTCACAACGTAGGCCCGAGGATTCGAGACACAAGCTTTGTGGCATCAAGGTCCAGTCTACTGGAGCCGTAGAGGTCATTCTATATACATACCTATATATGTATTTAATTTTATGTTAATCTACTCGTACATAAATCATTATCAATGAGACTTCTTGTACGCTTCCCGGTGTAGCTCTCCCTCAGGTAAGCATTGGCTCTAATGTCAACTCAGATCAATACTCATAGGAGCTGGACTTTTACCACAAGGAATAAGCGTAGGTCGCGTGGCTAAGCTCATTCATTCTAAGACAGTACTGTTTATCTTGAAGTGCAGGAAAATAATTACGAGACTGAAAACGGCCGTAGAGAATCTTGCATCTTGAGAAGGACAAAGAAAGAGGAAGGCATATACAACTAAAACTCACCTTCAAGTCCCAGGTTGCCGCCTTAGGATGCCGCACGGGCCAGTTTCGTCACATCATCAGGGTTATCCTATGTAAATAGGGGGTAGCGAATAAATAGAACCACTTGTGAATAATCTGAACATGTCTACTTATATTAAATGCACGTTCGTCTTCCCTAGTCTAGAGCCCAATCTGAGACATATCTACTCGTCATCTGACTCATCATCCTCGTCCATCTCATCCAGCTCCTCCTCATCTTCGTCGTCGTCATCCTCAGGTATCGCCTCAGCGTCTATCGCCTCCTGCTCCTCCTCTCTCCTCTTACGGTCGTCCTCCTTGCGTGCCTGCTCAAGCATGCGGGCCTTCTCAGCGCCCGATTTGCGCTGAGCGACGACGTAAGCACCGACAGGGGTCTTCTCCCAGTCGAATTCCTTCAGGAACGCGTCGACCTGAGCCCTGTCCCTCGGGGCAAAGTCTACCTTGGCGCGTCTTTGCTCGATGAACTTGGAGTTCGCCTCAAGCTTTTGCACCAGTAAGATCAGACCAGATCGTAACTTGCCATTGCTGTTACCGCCAGTCTTCTTCCTCGATTGCTTGAGCCATCTCTTCAGGGTGATAATAACGGGCAGAGCAAACTCGGGGAATGCAATGTTTGTCGACCAAAGTACGAAGTATTCGGAGAATAGCTCAACGACCTGGTCACCAACGCCGTCTTGGTATACACGAGTTCCCAGATGCGATTTTGGCGCCTTGTAAGCGACGTGGAAGTCGAAGGGCTTGAGAGTCGCAGCCTTGGGCGTCTTGCGCATCTCAGCAGAGTTTAATACCTCAATGAGAGCCGATGAGAGTGGGATATAGGTTCCGGTAGCTCGCGAAATTCGCAATAATGACCGTATCAGCTGGAATCGAATGGGGAAATATGTTGCGTTGGGGATAAGTCTCATCGCGCCAAGCGTGACCTGGACAAGAGGGTAAATGAGTAACTTCAGCTGCGACTCTTTCCCTGATTCCGCCTCCTTCAGCGGGCTGCAGTGTTCTGCCAGAACGCAAGACCAGAAATCCAAAGAGTGCACATATTGCCAGTTGTACACCTGTCTATATGACTCCTTGTGGTTGTTCACGATGCTGTTTCGCAGGTGAATGGCGAGCTGGCGGATGAAGCCGAATGCCGTCGTGTAGCCGATGCCTTGGTCAATACCCCAGAGCTCGGCCGCGGAGTTCTTCATGAGGTTGATACCCTGAGCTGTGTTGACGTTGGTAACTCGTGCGCCGGCAATAAGACCTTGATAAGTTGCCTTCAGGACGACCTCTCGTATGCCCTTGTCACCAATGACTACCAGTCTGCGCAGCACCAAGAATGCTGTGATGCGGGTGGTTTCGCTGCTGGTATGCAGCGACCAGAACCCAACCACTGTCTTAATCAGGACCTTTAATAGCTTCCTGAAGCTGAGCATGTACGGGATCAGAGGTTCAAGGGCTGACAAGGTCAGTTTGAGAGTGGCATCGTCTGATAGAGTACCCAGAAGATGAAGAATGGCGGATGTGAAACTCCTAAGAAGAACTGACAGCGTCTTGAACTTCTTGGACTCGGTAGGAACATGGATTTTGCCATGAGCAGACTCCTTGATGGGAATGTGGTGTTGCAGCACCTCGGGTATTTGTTTCAGAGCAACAATAAGAATATCGTGGAACACCTCTGGGCTCGAGATGTTGTATTTTTGCTTCCTCTCGCCCTCGGCATCGTCCTCGTTCAAGTGCGCAGCGGAGCGGAAGGCCAGTACGACTTGTCGCGTGGCTCTAAGAGAGTGGTTCTCGGCCATGGAGGTCTTCCAACGCGCCACCATCTCCCGCGTCAACTCATCGTCGTCAACAGGTTCCTCGTCGGAGTCCTCCGCAGCCTTCTTGGAAGCCTTCTTCCGCTTCTTCTTGGGTTGTTCCTCTGATTCGCTGAGGTCGTCCACTTCGGCCAGATCGGCATCGTCGAACTCCAGGGCTTCGGGGTCGTTCTCCTTCAAAAACTTGTAGAACTCGGGGTCCTCCTTTGCCAGTGCGTCCATGGCGCCCTTGCTCATGCCAACCGCATCGTCCATCTCCTCCTCATCGGCAGCGTCCTCGTCGTCACTTCCGAATTGTTGTTCGTCCGCGAAAGCGTCGTCGTCGCTGCCATCCTCGGATGAGTCTTCATCGTCACCGGCGGGTTGGTCTCGTTTCCGCTTGCCCAACTGCTTGGTAGCAGCCTTGTCATCCTTTGAGTTTTCCAGGATCTCGAAGCCACCGCCAAAGAAGTCGTCGACGCTCATCTCTCCGACATTGGGGGTCTTGTCCTTTCCGACAGGCTTCTTGGGAGCGTCAGGGTCGTTGGGGCCCTTGAAGAACTCGCCATCTTTCGTGGTCTTCTGCTGCTTCTTGGCCTTGACTTGCATTCGCTGCTTGACCTTGGCGGAAGCTTTCCGTTGTTCTAAAACACCCTTCAAGTGCTTCGACTCGAACTTCTTCGTCGCCTTGAAATTCTTCTTAGCGCCTGCCATCTCGACTATTGGTTGAGAAGGAAAAAAATGCAGGTGTCTGGAAGTTGGGTGTGATCGTTGACCTACACACCTTAATTGACGAGGATGCGATACAAGTCAATCGAACCGGACGCTCTTCTTGCTCGCCAACTTGAAATTTTTAGGTGGAGAAGGTGTAGATAAGTCTTATCAGAGCCGTGCTAGCCCAGAAAAGAGGAATTGGGTCTTGGCAGGTACTCGCAGGTACTCGCACTCTGGTGGGGGTCCCCACGATTATCGATTACCTAATGCAAGACAGCGTGAGCCTTTGCCTTTGCCTGAATACCGGTCAAATGTATCTATCGCATCTAGGCTCACCATTGCTTTGCATGATCATACATGAACGGAGCATAAGTGGATCGCGTTTCTCGTCCTTTGGCGTTTAGACAGTAACTTGTTCAATATAACTCCTGGACTACCACCGAGGCTTTGTGGGCGATAAATTTCCGCACCACTTG
Source organism: Apiospora koreana (assembly GCA_017163955.1). Lineage (NCBI taxonomy): Eukaryota > Fungi > Ascomycota > Sordariomycetes > Amphisphaeriales > Apiosporaceae > Apiospora > Apiospora koreana. The sequence continues at coordinate 2,795,791 of JAFHKQ010000004.1, forward strand.
CGATATTCATGATCATCTGTAGATGCGACGTCTCCTAGTGACGTCAGAAGCTTCACGATGATATCCAGGCAAGCTTATGCGCCAACGCCTCACAGCTATGTCCCCAATACTACTTTGTCGGCGACTATAGATCTGGATGAGGTAAGTAACAGAAATACCTTGGCTGATCTCAATACTTACTCTCGTGGCGTATAGGAGGTTAAGTTGGCAGAGACACGTGCGGAACGGGATCTGCAAGATTCTCTTGCTGAGATCTTCTCCATCATCGTCACCCTCGATGAATTGGAGAAGGCCTTTTTAAAGGATGCTATTCCTGAAGCCGATTATACTGAGATCTGCGAAAGGTCTCTCAAACAGTACAAGTCGATTCTCGCCGATGAAACCGTCGCCAACGCCTTTGTTGGTTTGGAGGAGTTCAAAGCTGAGTGGGATGTATGAGACATGTGGCCACGAACCGTCGCGATAGAATGCTGATGTAGTATACAGTTGGAAGTACCACGGGCGACAGAACGTCTGAAAGTCGGCATGCCTTCTACGGCAGTCACTGCTTCTACCAGTAGTGCGCCGGCGCCACAATCATCGACCAGCAACATGTCAGGGGCTCTCATCTTGGAAGCGACGCAGGACTTCATTACTTTCTTGGACGCTCTACGACTCGGGCTTCTTGCGAAAGACCAGCTGCACCCCCTCCTCACAGACGTTATACAGAGCGTGAACAAAGTGACGGACCGCGACTTCGAGAACCGCGGCAAGATTGTCCAGTGGCTTATTACGCTGAACCAGATGAGAGCCACGGAGGAATTAAGTGAGCAACAGGCCAGAGAGTTGGAGCTGGATATCAACTCGGCGTACCAAGGATTTAAGAGCACCCTGACCTGAGGCTGGCGAGCAAATACACTCAACCCGGAGAACCTAACATGTCTAGCTTGAACGCGTCACGCCAACTTAGGCCAGGGCCAGAGCTGGTGGGGAACAGAAATGCGTGATCTCGAGACCTTGGATGGCAGGGTGCGTCGAGGAGGCACGCATACACTTGGACTATGCTTCAGTTTCATGCAGCCTCGATAATAACATCAATACCAACCGCGGGCGGCGGTAAGGCTATTATTAAATTAGCCTTAGCAGCTGGGATGGCTCGCGAAGCTCGGGTATCGGGCAGTTTTATTGATAGACGTGGCACCCGTCAATATACATACATGTCACTGTTTCTGGTACATGTAGACATTCAATAAGATGGTTACATCAATCTATTATTTGATGTATCTCTTGATCGGACATAGTCGCCTAAAGCAGTCGAAACCCCCTTACCTAGCTTCTGTGAGTGTTTGGCCAGGGGAAAGGAGTGTTGCAGAAAGAGCCCTCCCAAGGCGCGCTCCATCAGACAACAGGCTCAAATGTATTTACTGAACAGGGCAGGTTCAAAGCTGTGGTGGGAAGTACATTGATACCTCTAGTGCTAGGTTCATCTTACCTTAAGAGGTACGTACCTCCTGCTTCAAGTGCCTGTCAGCCTGTGATCCTGTGCCCCACCCTTCAAATGGTCAAATGGCGGGCAGCTTTTTGGGCGGGCACTGCTCACTGACAGCCTGAAAGACGGCGGCAAGTTTCATCAGTTGTCAACTTCCATTTTCCACTCTCTCCCGTGCGAATCCCTCTCTACCAGACCGAATTTTTCTCGAGTGAATTGGCTCTGCCTGGCGCAAAGTTGCAAAACACCATTTTTTATACCCTTTAGCCAACTTTGGAATTGCGACAGCAACAAATCGTCTATTTCGGCCGTCGGTCCCCTTGTTGACATTCTTTTCACTTCACCCCAAAGCGATAAGATAAAAAGCACAACTGCCAAACTTCCTGGTAGCTGCCCCACGAAAGAGCGAAACATTGAAACCTCGCATTCGCCCTTCGTCCCTCCTCCACTTGCCACTTGCGCTCGAAACCCTTGAGCAATCGGGAGTTACCAGTTACCTTTAAGGCACCTTCCCTCTTGAGTTTTAAACCTCATTCTTGATTACCGACTTCCTCTGTTGAATTGCGCATCCTCGTGCATTCAACTTCCACTTGATTTTCTCCCCCGCCTCTACAAGGGAAAGAAAAAAATAAAGCCCAAATCATCCCCACCAACCACACTCACAACCGACAAAATGGCCGAGCAGCAAGTCGACCTCAAGACCATCCCCGTCTCGCCCGAGGGTGAGCACGAGGAGACCCCCGCCGTCGATATGGACGGAAAGCTGGTGACAGTCTTCCACGACAAGGACAACTTCAATGTCAAGCACCCTCTCCAGAACAAGTGGACTTTGTGGTTCACTAAGCCCTCAAGCGGCAAGGTATGTCCATCCACAAATCTTTGGCTGGTAGCCGCATACATCATCTACCAGTTCGAAAACTAACAATATTTATCTTGCAGGGTGACAACTGGAACGATCTTCTGAAGGAAGTTATCACATTCAACTCAGTCGAGGAGTTCTGGGGAATCTACGTGAGTATTGCCTTGCACCCACTCTAGCAGGCCGGCGTACTGATCCAGTTTGAACCACAGAACAACATCGCTCCCGTCAGCGATCTGGCCCTCAAGTCCGACTACCACCTCTTCAAGGAGGGCGTGCGCCCCGAATGGGAGGACCCCCAGAACAAGCATGGTGGCAAGTGGTCTTACAGCTTCAAGGACAAGCGCAGCTGCGACATCAACGACATCTGGCTGCACACCATGTTGGCCGCCATTGGCGAGACGCTCGAGGAGGAGGATGACGGTGAAGTCATGGGCGTTGTCGTCAACGTGCGCAAGGCCTTCTTCCGTATCGGTGTCTGGACCCGCACTATTGGTAAGAGCATTCCCAACAGGGGTGATGGTGATGTTGCTGGCGGCAAGGGTCGATCCCTACAGAAGGGCCAGGACATCCTGATGCAGATCGGAAAGCGCTTCAAGGAGATCCTCAAGCTCCCTCCCAACGAGCCCGTCGAGTACTCTGGCCACACCGAGGCCGCACACAGCGGCAGCACCCGTGCCAAGGCCAAGTTCACCGTCTAAGGTGAAGTTCCTGGAATGGACGGGATGTGTGGACTTTACATGAATGTATTTGATATGGAGACATTTGCCTGACCTCAACCCTGATTGCCACGACATGGTCACGTTTTGGAGTTTTTGAACCCCTAGAAGGGTATGCAGGAATGATGGCGAGCAGGTCTTATGAGGGGACTTTGACCACGATCCCAGGTGCCATCTATGTCTCCCATCGCCCAAAAGTGCGGTGGAAAGTCTAATAGTGGAGAATATACAAAAAACGGCGCGCAGCATTGTCATTGTATCTATCTACAAGCTGGGGCAGTACAGCATCAGTAGGGGCAGTAGAGACGCCCGGCTACATATTGCGTAATAGCAACATCATCTTGATCTCATGTCCGAAGCCAGAAAAGCAAGCACCATGGACTACTTGTGTTCTGTCATAGTCTAGTGAGAACTTTGTGATAATATCATTGATTTTATATAACCCCGTGCAACAAGAGTCCCCTGTGGGAATTTGAAGTTTGCTCTATATACGCAATCGAATCCCTTTTCCTGTATAAGTCGTGTTTCTTGAAAGAGCTCCCTTTGAGAATGCGGGGGGTAGAGTGGAAACTCTGGGGAAGCATTCGAGTCTCTCCTCTTTCGTAATCTTACATGATGGATACCTTTGAAGGCCTGGCTAATCCTAGCAGACAAGGCAATCAATTACATCTCGTCGCCGCTGAAATCGTCCTTGAAGACAGCGCCGACGAGCGTCTTCTTGTTGACCTTGCCCATGGCGTTGCGGGGTATGCTCTCGACGACCCTGAGGACCTGGGGGATCTTGTAGTTGGCCAGACGGTCGCGCAGCGCACGGCGCATGTCCATGGGCTTCCAGCCCTTGGCCTTGTGGCCGTCGTGCAGGACGATGACGGCGCCGACCTTCTGGCCCCACTTGCCTGAGGGCACGGCGAGGACGGCGGCCTCGGCGACCTCGGGCAGGGACAGGAGCTCGCGCTCGATCTCAAGGGCCGAGACCTTCTCGCCGCCCGACTTGATGATGTCGGCCGACTGGCGGCCCAGGATGAAGTACATGGGGCCCTGGGCCCAGTCGCCCGAGCTCGCCCGCCCGGCCGTGGCCACGGGCCGCCGCAGCGCGATGTCGCCCGTCTTGAACCAGCGGCCCCGCCCGTCCTCGCCCTCGACGAACTCCTTCGCCGTGGCCTCGGGGTTGCGCCAGTACTCGCGGAACACGCTGGCGCCGCGCAGCTGGATCTCGCCGCTGTGCTCGCGGCCGCCCTCGACCGAGTCCTCCGTCACGAGCTGCTTGGTCTCGGGGTCGACGAGGCGGGCCTCGACGCCCGGCAGGGGCCAGCCGACGGAGCCGTCGACGCGGTCCGTGTAGTCCAGCCCGCAGGACAGGGCCATGCCCACCTCGGTCATGCCGTAGCGCTCGAGGAGGACGTTGCCGTGGCTTAGCTCGCGCCAGGCGCGCTTTACGGGTGTTGGCAGCGCCGCGGACCCGGAAATGGACACGCGCATGTTTTCCGGGTTGATGGCGGTGCGGGCAGCCATGGCGATCGGGGCGGGCAGGCCCGGGTGCGTCGAGAGCAGGCGGGTATAGACGGTGGGGACGACGGTGAAAAAGGTTATGGGCGCGTTCGACATGCGCGCGTATTTGGCTTCGCCTTCGGCGGCGGACGCCGAGTCGCCATTGGTGGTGACGCCGTTGCTGCTACCGTTGCTGCCATTGGTTTGGAGGAATGGCTTTGCGAACCGGCGCCATAGGGTATCGGCATTAAACGGGAACAGGAACTCGATCGTGCTGCCGGCGAAGAGAGGGGTGAGCACGGCGTTGACGGTGCCGTGGATGTGGTGCAGGGGTAGGACGTGCAACAGCCGGTCGCGCGGGGTGTACTTCCAGGCCGAGATGAGCGAGCGGCATTGCGCAGTCAAGGCGGTTTCCGGAAGTAGGACACCCTTGGGCCGGTTCGTGGTGCCCGAGGTGTAGAGCATCATGCCCGCACCTTCGAAGTCGGCATCGTCATCACTAAGATGGGGCGCGGCGGCTCCATTGGTTCCATTTTCGGCACTAAAAGAAGTCCCGCCGAGGTGCTTGGGCAGCTCGACCAGCTTGGGGTGAGGATGCGGTGTGGGATTCGGGGACGGGCTTGGGAATGGCGTCGAGAGGACCTCCTGCGCTTTGGTGGAATACTTGGCCGAGTGCAGGAGCAGCAGAGCTTCCGAGTGCGACAGGATGTATTGCAGCTCGGCGGGGGGAAAGGGTGGTGAAAGTGGCAGCGCAATGGCACGTGCCGCAAGAATCGCAAGCAGGGTTACTTGGGTTGTTGGTCAGCGTCATGTCATTCAACATTATTTACCTTTGCGCCATACAACCAGCAAACAGGAAAGGTAAGAAACGTATACTAAAAAAAAGAGCCAATGCATACCAACATAGTCATAGCTGTTCTCAACTAAGAACGCTATTCGCTCTCCCCGGATGTCCGATTTGCCGGCGGCCTCATATAACCGATCACGGGTGCGCGCAACGTCTGGGAGAAGTTCGCCGTACTTGAAGCTACGTCCCGAGAGGCAGTGAACGACAGCGGTAGAGTCTGGGTCATGTTTCGATATGGCTTCGAACAGAGGAAGTCTAGGCAGGGTGGAGGCCATCCTGAACAAGTGCAGGCCAGAAGTAGCAGTGGCAGTAGCTCGAGAGAGTAGAGACGGTAGTGGTGGTGGTGGTCCGGAAAAGAGTGACGACAAGGTCCGCGGCTTGCTACGACTAATGCAGGCAACAGATCGCTGTGCAACTAAGAAAGGAGAGGAAATAGATGCAAGACGCAAAGCAGGGCCGGCAAGATTACTACACAACAGCATTACGGGGGACTCAGAAACCCGAAAGGAAAAAAAGGGACCGTTCCAAGGAAAGACAAGTATAAAAAAAGAGCCGATCTCCGAGGGTCGTCCAATGTGTCGTGTTCCTCCTGCTGCTGGCGCGCTTGACTTGTCGGTCTGGCTATGTGCGGTATCAGTCAAGTCAGTCAGTCCCGTCAGTACATCAATGTAGTGGCGTGGCGGTACGGGTAGAGCATTTGAAGTGTGTGGTTCATTCACGCTGGCAAACTGGTACCGACCACTCTAGGTTACGGGCTGTACGTAACGTGCTGCCGGTGCTTGGTGCTTGGTGCTTGGTGCTTTCGGGAAGAAAATACTTCCAATGCAGCATATAGAGCGAAGATCCGCTTGGCAAGGGTCTAATCCCCAATGGCTGACATGCCGTATTCCGAAGAGGTGGACAAAACTGCCGTTGATTTTCTTGATTGCTTTAGCTAATAAGAAGCCATGGAATGTTCCAAAGTAGAAGTCCTAGGGTTACATTCTAGGTCATTGATCAATGATCAATGGGATATGTAATGGGAAGGGGGGTGTCCTGTAGGTTAGTGTGTGGTCGGTAGGGGAGATCGGGGGTTGTGCAGCATCTTCCAATCGCACTTTGCCCCTGGGATTTTCCTTCTTCTACCCTATCTAATCTGGTCCCTACCGAAAGCGCCGGTCCGCTTGTCCCGGGAGTCAATTGACAACTCTAAATCCATCGCAAAGAAAGCCTCTCGAGTCACCCCTCGCATCGGACCCGACTACCCATCCATCCGTAAAGTAGGCCGCACCCAGGCACTGTGCCAAATTGCACTGTACACTATCGCCAAACTTTCACTCAACCTTCAAGTGCCACAACCACCACATGCACCACCACCTGCACTGCACTACACGCCTGGGATTTCAGTCTAGATGTTCGCTCGGCATCTCCGCGCCGGCACCAAGGCTTATCGCCAAATATCCAGCATGGCTACTTCGTCGAAGACGCCCATGGAGGACACCATCCGCAGCAAAGTATGTACGCCACCCCATCTTCACCCCCACCACCACCCCTCTCACTCCCAAACTCACACCCACACGCCTGGTTTCTACATATGTATCTGCATAACATACACATAACCCACCTGCAATCGTCATCACGCCCAGCCAACAACACCTGACTTTCCATCCCATATATACACATATTTCTATATCACTTTACAATTCCCAGCAAAAACAAACACCTAAATCACCTGACGTATGCATCATCGTATGATCGTTCATCTAACATGAAACCCCAATAGTTAACCGCCTCCCTGGCGCCCTCGCGCCTGGAGATCTACAATGATTCTCACAAGCACGCGCACCACGCACCCATGGCCGACAGCACGTCCAAGGAGACGCACTTCCGGCTGGTCATCGCCTCGCCCGAGTTCCGCGCCAAGGCCCGGCCCGCCCGCCACCGCATGGTGTACGCGCTGCTCCGGGACGAGATGGCCCAGGACCACGGTATCCACGCGCTGCAGCTCAAGACGCTGACGCCCGAGGAGGACGCGCCCGCCGCCGGCGAGGGGGACCAGAACGCCGAGGCCAAGGAGGCTGAGTCGGGTTGAGTGAGAGAAGTCCCGGCGACGGTGACAGCCAGGCTGAAGATGACTTGTGTTGATGGAGAAGATGATTCGTGATGGGCCATCCATCTCTGAGAGCAAACTAATATTGCGAGGAAAAGACCGATACGTTGTAAGATATAGATGAGGGTTCAGCAGGTTTCGTTGCATTATCGGAGCCAGTTCCGGAAAGTAATCTGAGAACTCAACTTCATTGTACAGTGTATTGTCATGACCATCAAATTTGGAAGCTCGTCGAAACACTCAAAGCCTACAAATAGACTGAATTAGAGACTCTTGTCATTGCTAGAGCTAGCTACATATCTGGCTAGCTCAAGTTGTTTCTATATATCAAATCGACAGGGGCCAATGCTATTATTTCATCTGATACAAAGAAGCCAGTTCTTACCACCATCTACGGGACTTTCATTCTCTCTTCAACACAACTTTGTGTTTGTCTCCTACTCATTCAACAGCTTTGGGGGTATCGCTAGAAATACATGGTCCTACACAACATCTTGTTCCGCGTCTCGTTCTCCCATTCGTTGTTTGTTTCTCTGCGTCTTCTGTGCCCGCGTCACTCTTTTTGGGCAGAAGTCGGAGTACCACCGGGCAGCGCAGAGCTATTAACAATGCTATCCTGTTCTCGCTGCAGCCTCTTCTTCATGAATTTTTGGTACGATTTGCCTCTCTTTTCTAGGTTGTTGGCATATTTTTTGGGGCCCCTCCACGGCCCAGTAGACTGGGGGAGTCCACCAGAGGCCGATGATGGCTGTAATGTTGCCGAGGGGGTAGAGTGTTGATTTTGTCGAAAGCTTGAGTTATGACTAGCGGCTGCTCTCTCTGGCGTTGCTCCTCTTCCTGGTGCATCTCTCTCTGGTACTGTTCTCTTTGGTGCAGTTTTCTTTGGTGCTGCTCCATTCGGTGCTTCTCCCTCTGGTGCTGCTCTCTTTGGTGCTTCTCTCACAGGTGCCGCTCTTTTTGGCGACGCAGCAACAAGCACATCCTCTGCTGGTCGTTTGCGAGATAACATCTCCGAAGCCGAACGCCTGACTGTTTCCGCTGGCGACTTAGGTTTCCGGGCTTCTGGTATCGCGCCATCGATGGGATCACTTTGACTGCCTTTTGAGGGCTGGTGTGGCTGTGAGTCACCCGCACCAATTGTTGCCGGGTTTTCTGGCCGGGCAATCACCTCTTCCAAAACCTGTGCAGTTCCAATAGGTGGTGTCGACGGCGTAACAAGTATTGCTTCTGCCAGTGGTAACGGGCTTGGGAGGGGGCTTCCCTCTAGGTTTGTCTCGATAAGAAGCTCGCTCGCTTGTTTGAACTCTTCAGGATATTCCTTAAAAACCGTCTCGATGATATCCTTCGTTATAATTCCCTTGCGGAATTGAAAACGTGTATTATCAACAGTTTCCATGTACCACTCAAGGGCGGTCAAAGGCTCCGCTGACCTTTCAAGATATGGAATGAAAGTTTCGGTCCAAGCGCGGATGAAGTCATCATATTGGTATGATGCCAGTTTCTTTTTTCGCTGCATTGCATCTATATAGACGCATGCAGACACAAAATGCCAGCGATCGCCATGGTCCATATACGTGGGGTACGCATTCACATACTGGTCGAAAGGGGCCTGTGCCTTGTCCTTTCCACCTATCTCCCCTTGTCGTGGAACTTGGTCAACCATCATGGCATCTTCATCGGATATTCTCGGCGGGATTTCAGTCTCGGAGTTCGGCTTGGAATCTCCAGGGATGTGTACAATGGAGTGAGGTGGCCCCGATCTAGCCTGCTCGCGCCAGTAGGCGGCGTCCAATTGGGCTTGCTTGAGCAGTTCTCCAAAGTTTGCTACCGTATGTTCCGGGTCAATTTTCTCTTTCCCACGGGTGTCGTTTTGCACCACTATCTTAGTCGTGGTATCATCGGGTTGAAGCCCGGGGTGGTCGCCACTTGGGCCCGGCACAGGCACGGGCGCGCTCGGCACTGGTGATATAGCTTGGTGCACCGTAGGCAAGGGGGTCACTTTCGACGACTGTAGCAATGGAGCCGGGGGTTGTGTCAAGATGGACAGAGGATGGTCGTAGGGGCTAGATAACATAGGATCTATCTGAGGCTCAGCGCGCGGAGTATGAGGCCTGGGCTTTGGTGATTGTGAAAGCCCGTTCGAGGGTTTTGATTGTCGGGTTACCTGTGTTTCTCTTATGAGAGTCTTCGGGAGAGATGGTCCATTGGTGTCTTTGGATGGAGTTTGAAGGGTCTTATGGTGTTCGGTTGATGGAACGACAGAAGATGAGGTGTCATCACTGAATGAAGACGATGGCATGTGTGTGTGAAGTCTTGCCTTTGGGGGAGCCCTCAAACCAGAGGTTGTCACAGGTTTGGTTGTTGGTAGCTTAGACGTTAGTAGTTTTTCGACGTCGACATAGGGCTGGACCCGGTGTTTCCTTGCTGCTTTCCTCTGAGGCACCTGCGATGTACTCTTTGAGCTCTGGGTCTCAGGGAAGGTACTAGGTACTACCTGGACTTGCTGGGCCGAAGGTGGTGTTGGGTTCGGCTCGACGGCCTTGTGTGGTGGCGGGGGCATCATCTCTTTATCATACGCGACCGGCTGTACTATCTCCAACTCATCATCCTGGGCTGGGCTGCTTGAAGGGAAGTCGTTGAATACAGGTTGTTTCTGCGGTTTGGAATTTCCGGTACCAGCTTGTAAGGGTGGCCTCGCAGGTAGTTGAGACTCGAATGGTTGCTCAAGTGACGATTGGTCTCGCTGAGATGTAGGCCCCCCCGGGCTGCTAGGGCGAGGCATTACAGCAGTAGGGGGGTCCGGTAGCTGCGAGGTGAACGACTCATTATCGGATTCCTCTGGCGCGGGCTCCTCTGGCGCGGGCTCCTCTGGCGTGGGCTCCTCTGGCGTGGGCTCCTCTGATGGTCCCCTCCTAGTGGCTGGTGGAGGGGATGAGGCCCAGTTTGAAAAGGGGATACCAGGTGAGGATGGGGGATCGTCATCCTCATAGGCTGGGTCAGAACGAGGTCCCGAGGGCAACGAGGGCAATGTAGGTGCAGTTGTGGTATCTCCATGAAGCCCATTTGGCGATTGATTCGGAATGGCAGAGCCCTCCGGTTCTGGCGCTGTGAGTTGGCGGTCATGGAATTTGAATATGTTCTCAAGCACCTTCCCGGGCAAGTTGTTAGCCAGCCCTTGGGGGTGTCTGACTAAGCCTTCTGCCCATGAGGTGGGCTGATTCAGAATTTTCAATTGATCAGCCGGAATCTTGAAGATACGACGAGATAGCTTTCCCTGACCCAGTACATCAAGGGCGAAGTCGAACGGGGGCGAAGAGCTGGGCTCGTGGGTGTCCAAGGACCGCTTCACCATGGTGTCCATTGGTCCTCCATTAATAAATCCGTGCAGGTCGTCTGCATTGAAACAAGTCAGTCGTGTTGCGTAAGACTTTTGGGCAATGGCTGATCTCAATGTTCAAGAGCAAGCTGTCGCGAACATGCGACGGGTGTCAAGTAGAGCTGCTCGAAATAAAGTTGATGGTGCTTGCCAAGACCTGGGGGACGCGATTTAGCGAATTGGTAACGCGTTGCGGGGCTCCTCTCTTTACTTCTTCCCTTTGAGGTAGGTACTCTTTATTAGGTTAGTAGAGGTAGGTAGTGCCCACTGCCCAATGCCCACCCACTGCTCCGCTGCCCAGTGTTGTCAGAGCAGGTCTGAAAGCAGGCTCCAGGCGGCTGGCAGGCTATCCAAAGGCACACCTGACCCTTCCATAGTGGGGAGGATGAATGTCAATACTAATCCCAGTGGGGCCTAGATCGGGTTGCAGTGCTTATCCTCAACCAAGTTGAATTGACTGGACTCGATGCTAACGGGACGGGAGCTGCTCATTAGTTGGCAAAGGTAGGTCTTACCTACAGTAGGCAAGGCAGTCAGGTAGATATCTCCAAGTACTTTGTTTGTAGCTATGGAGTCATTGGGCAAGCATTAAACACGCAATACTCACTCTCAAGCTCTTGGAAGTAGGCCTTACTAACAAGACGTGTCTGTCGTGCGCTGTTTTCCTGCTTTCACATTTGGCGCGGGGCATTGGAATCTAGGAATTGATTTGACACAACCTGAGCTCCGATAACCGCCTGTCCCAGTCAGGTAACGAACGTCACAGAGCACAAGTGTGAACCTTCCTCGGTTCTTGGCGAATACCAAATATCGGATGCCTACCTAAAGTAGCTGACCAAGACGGCCTCGACTCTTCGACAAAGACTCGTCGCATCCAAAGGCCGTTGAAGCATAGGGCGCTATGATCTACGACCTCTAGTTCTCCATCACCGCTATGCTGCTGGTTCTATTTGCTTTCGTTCCGAGGTGCCTGACCGGCCTGCTGTAGCAACGGTATTACTGCCAGCCACCATGTCTGGCAAGAACCCCCAATCCCAGCTGTCCCCTATGCTGCTGGCAGCGCACTCCGAAGCCAGACCCCGACGCGACTCGATTGCTTCAGCCATTTCCTCCCAGGCGGACAAGGAGCAACTTGCGCAAGCACTCGACAAAATACATACTTCGGCCAATCAACGCGATGTACTGACGACCTTCAACGACCTCGCCCCGCCTCCTGATGCATCTGCCTCGCCCGAAAGCAAGGGTTTTGCTGGCGACCTGGTTCAACATGGCTTCAGCGGCCTCTATTCCCGTTTCAAAGAGGCTGTTGGGGTGTCTGGAAAAGAAAGGACCACACTGCAGGATGATGGCGATAGCCAGGATACGGCATCCAAGCGGAGCTTCAGTACTACCGCTACTGCGTCAAAGGCCTCGATAACCTCCTTACCCCGTGTCGAGACCGGCATGACGAGTTCAACACTCAATTCGAATCTCTCCGATCCCACCGTTTCAACTGTTCCGTCTTCGGGGGTGCTGCCGAGTGAGGGCCAAGCTCAACAATACCAATCCACCAAACCCTCTTCGACGACGGGCTTGTCCGCCTCAGCTACGTCGAAATCAGCATCTTCTAGTCGCCAAACCATTCCCAATCTCACCAAGGCATCAGCTACCGTGGCTCCTGTGACGGTCAGCGCTTACAAAGATGGGCCTCGGGCCGCATACTCGTCGCGCATCGACGAGGGCTCGGGACGATCTTCCGGCCAAAGGAAAAGCATTGGAAGAGCAAGTGATGGACCACTGCCAATCGCGGTTATGGAAGGCCCCGTCAAGTACGATACATTTGAGTCCAAGACCGCTGGACTGGGGGCGCTGGACAACCTGTCGGCACCTCAACATGCAAGGCTCGGGTCCGACGGCAATCTGGATTCCCCCATCAGCCCAGTAAAGGGCTCCATGTCATCTGCCGCAGGATCAGTTCACTCAAATAACCAAGACAGTCGGTCTTTGGTGCCAGCGAGGTCAAGTGCAAGAGACGCCTCCAAGCGACCTGCTGTTATCGATCGTATCAGTGGTTCCCGCTCGCGTGGCAGCCATTCGAGGTCCTCGTCTGTGTCTCAAAGCACCGCGGAGCCCAGCGTTGTCAGCACTTCTGCCCATTATAAAGTACAGCATGATTCGTTTGGGCGAGACGACAAGCCCCAGCGCATGAAATCAGGCGTGTACAAAATCCCCGGCACTACTACGCACGAAGGCGCCCCTGAAATGGTAAGTGCCACGTTGGAACACATGCGGAAGCAAGTCCTCAGCAAAGACTTCTGGATGGCGGATGAAACATGCAAAGAGTGCTTCCTGTGCGGTGCGCCGTTCACTGCTTTTCGTCGCAAGCATCACTGTCGAACTTGCGGCTGCATTTTTGACAGCAGGTGCACGTCCATCATATCAGGCCAAAAGTTTGGGGTGCAAGGTACTCTCAGAGTCTGCAAAACATGCCTGGACATCATCAGCCAGCGCGAGGATGGAAACTTGTCCGATGATTCTGCAGATGATTCGTATTTGCCAGCAATCTTCCGCTCCAATACAAAATCGGTGACCTTGAAGCTTCCCAAGTCAGACAGGGACAGTGGCAGCATTTCTGAGAGACCCGAGGAGGAAGACGAGGACAACAGGACCCTCACTACACCAATGATGGCTATCCCTGCCACACGAAGGATTGGCGAGTCGTCAGATCGTAATTCCGCCGTGTTGGAGATTGATGCACCCCAGCTTAGTCGGCCGAGCTCCTCCAGATCTCTCAAATCGCTGGCTGGGCGGCCACAGTCATCTGCTCATGGCCACCGACGCCACCATTCCAAGCACAATTTCTTGAGCAGGTTCAAGGCAGCTCCCTCTGAACAAGAAGACAGAGCACCGTTCCGCCGTTCCGCCAACGAGGAAATGGCCAAAAAGGGTGGCCTTCCAGCATTTCACGACGACAATGTCATCGATCCTGATCTAGCACCGTTCATGTCAGACGAGTCCAGCGGGGACGAACAGATGAGTATCTTTCAAACTCTCACAAGCAACGAGCCCAACCCATCCAGCTTCGACCAGGACAAAGTTAATTTCGGTCCTTACATGCCAAACAGAAGGAATCGGACTCGCGGCCAGGCAGATAAGAGCGTCAGTGGCTTCAGTTTCACCAGTCGAGGATTCGATGACGGCCCGAGTTTGTATCGGAGACCATCCCGTAGACGAAACATGAGCACAGCTAGTGCAACTGGCCATCATCTTCGATCTCCCAAGTCAAAGAGTGCACATCTACGGGTGGGCCCGACAAACTCTACTGATACTCTTTCGCTTTATGATAATCCAATGCAAGGCGATTTGCCTAGACTTACGCGGAGCTCCTCGATGAAGGGCGACAAGGAACCCAAAGTAGAGTTGAATCCGGCCAGCTTGCTGCATGTGCGGAAGCTACTGCGGCAATTACTCGAAGACACCAATGTGCCGAACGCCAATGCGTGGGAGAAGGCCCTGATACCCATATTACTCAAATGCACCACATCTGTTGACCCTGATATTGAGCGCGGAGATGACATTGACATTAGACACTATGTGAAGCTCAAGAAGATCCCAGGCGGAAGGCCAGGGGATACTAGTTATGTCTCAGGGGTCATCTTCACGAAGAAGCTCGCATTGAAAAGTATGCCAAGGCGCATGACAGGGCCTCCAGTCGTAATTGTGGGCTTTCCCATAGAGTACCGTCGACATGCGCAGCATTTCCTGAGCCTCCAGCCCGTCATTGACGAGGAGAAGGAATTCCTCAGACGCATCGTGGACCGACTGCTGGCTCTTCGGCCACAGCTCATCCTGGCCGAGAAGTCGGTTTCGGGTCTGGCACTCCAGTATCTCGCCGAGGCTAACGTCGCGGTCGCCTACAATGTAAAGCCTTCGGTGCTTTCGGCTGTTGCACGATGCTTGGATACTCCGATTATTTCTTCAATAGACATGCTGAGCCTCCCAACTGGACGTTTAGGCGTCGGGAAGGCTGCCAGTTTCGAAGTCAAGACATTTGTCAACGAGGACATACCCGGGAAGAAGAAGACTTACGTCTTTCTTGCAGGAAGCCAAGAACAGCTGGGATGCACCATCGCACTGAGAGGTGCCCCGACGTCAGTTTTGTCAAAAATCAAGCGCATTACCGAATTTATGGTTTATGTTGTGTACAATCTCAAGCTTGAGTCTTGCCTGATGCAAGACTCGTCTCTGCAGCTACCAACGAGCGAAGAGATGGCCACAGGTTACAGCCAACCTACTACTGAGAGTGTGCTGTCACTCAAGACACAAGACTCGACCACAAGCGGTATGAGGCAGCGGACCATGTCTACAATGACGATCGATGATTCACCACAAACTCAAGACTCTAACGGGGGCTCAGCTAGCGTCCCAACGGAACCCAATATTTCCCAAGCTGTACAGCTGACAGACAACCTGGTCTCACTCCATGAGGATCATGGCCGAGCTTCTAGCGATAGTCTTGTCCCTGACGATGTCCCAATGCCCACGTACTATAGCGACATGGTTGCAAAATACCAGACCAAACTATTGTCAGCCTCACCATTTGTCCGATTCTCTCAGCCTTATCTGTTGATGAAAGCACGTGAGCAAGAGAGGAGGCTGGTTCACCTAAAGAAGTTGAGGGATCAGGACGTGGTAGAGGAGAGAGCGGATGAAGAGAAGCCCAAGCCTCAGAAGTTCCAGTTAATCAAACCTCAAATGGTCCATGAGATAGGTCAAAAGGCTCCCCGCCATATTATGGAGGTTCTGCATGCCGTTCACGATGCGGAGTACGACAAAGCTCTCTACAACTATCAAACCCAAACCAGGCAATGGGAGAACTATATCCAAGGCAACCTGGACTTGTTCGAGCCGTATGCTCATCAGAATATCGTGGTCCTCCATTCTGTCATTTGCACCGAAACCAAAATCCCATGCATTGAACCTGGCCTAATAGCGATCGCCTTCTACGACGAGCATGCCGAGGAGAGCCCCAGTATGGATCCAGATTGCACGTTGGGGCAGTACATAGAGGATGTCTGCTTCGGCGCCGACACGATCTGCGCGAGTACCAGTTGTGATAAGAAGATGCACCAGCACCATCGTACCTATGTCCACGGAGAGGCACGAATCACCTTCTTTATTGAGCAGGACACAAGAGGCAACTCACGCAGGGAAAATATCACAATGTGGAGTTATTGCAAACTGTGCAAACGCGAAACGGCCGAGATGGAGATGTCCAAGGGAACCTGGAAATACTCATTTGGGAAGTATCTAGAGCTATCGTTCTGGAGTCGGGGCACGCGTCTTGTCAAGTTCGAAGGTGATGATGGCTGGGAATGTCCTCATGACCATCACCGCGACCATATTCGGTACTTTGGCGTACATGACAAGGTCGTGCGGGTACACTACGATCCGATCGATCTATTGGAGATTATTGTCCCCCGAGCTCGTATCACTTGGAAGGTTGAGCATGACCTTAACCTGAAGAACGAAATTTTCACCACTTGTCAGGACAGATGGGCTCGATTTACGACTTCAGTCAAAGCGCGACTCAAGGCCATAAAATTGGACAATATCCCAGTAGAAAAGTCCGAAGCCTGCAAGTCGGAGATGGAAAGGATGAACAAGAAGATACAGGAGGAGCATGTTGTACTCATTCGCAAACTCCAGGATGCATACATGAACTCCAAGTACTACGAAGTTATTCCGCTCAATGTTATCCTTCGCGAAATGCTAGAGAAGGTCACAGACTGGGATGCCATCTTCGCAAAATTTGAAGTTGATTTCCTTCCGACAGAAAAGGACATTCGGAGGCTCACAATGCTCCAGCTTCGAAAGATGTTTACGGATGAGTCGAAGGAGTCATTATCTAGTACCGATACGACTACAGAGATGTCAGAAGCTACCGAAGTGACTGAGAAGAGTTCTCAAGCAACCGTGTCTGAAAGTGAGACGAAACATGGCGCTCAGTCACAGGACCCAGACGAGTCACAGTTCGACACGAGCAGCCAGACTGTACTGTCTGAAAAGGCTCAACCCCAGACAGTTCCGGCGACTCCAGCCGAGACGCCGCTCGAAAGGGTTGACCCTCTGGACCTGGCGACGCCCAAGGATGTTATCACTCCTTCGTTCGATTCAAGTCTAGGAGGATCGGTGGATCGAACGCCCAAGCCCCTTGAACCACCAACTACCCCTGGCACAAATCAACCAGCGACACCTGCGACATCTGCAGAGGCCCCCATTTCTCCCACGACACCAGGGCCTTCCGCGTCTATCACCGAACAAATTGATCAGCTGCGCCGTAAACAGCAAGCGGTAGTCCTGGAAGAGGCCAAAGGTTTGGCGACTGGTAAGGGCGATGTGGTTAAGAATGCACGCGAAGTACCAAAGGTTTCCGATCGTGGTTCGTCCCGTAGAATGGGCTTACACGTTTCCCCGCCAATGGTTCGTGCCATATCACAACCAGTTAATAACATACCAAGTGTATCACGGTCGCAGTCTGGGGTTGGCAAAACATTGTTTGCGCTAGGCAAAGATAAAGGCAAGACCCCTACTTCCGAGATGCCCCCGGGGACGGACATCCGTAAGGTACCTACCAACGAGTCTGTCAAGGGCGACAAGAAGTTATTCGGTCTGAGGTCACGAAACAGCGGCAAGTCTTCCATCCCAAGGTTTGTTGGTAAAAAGAAAGACACAAGAGTCTCTACTCTTGCTAGGCACTTTGAGCAGCTCAGTCGAGAATTCGAGAAGGAGCGAAAGAAAGCTCAGACAAATCGCGCAGCTAAGATGTCCTATTCAAGGGCTATTCTTCAGCGATCATCTACCAGAGCAATCGTCGAGGTGTATGAAGATCCTGATGAAGCTGCTCATGAACCTGGGCCAAGCGTTGATGACTCATTGATCGCGAAGGATCCCACGGATGTGAAGACGGGCGGTCATCATAGTGCGGCTGCGAAGGAACCTACGGATCCTTTGGGATATTTAAACGAGTCCCCTTTGTCCCCGCTGGCCAAACATGCCCCTACAGGAGAGCATACCGAGGCAGAGACTGATGACCAAACCCATATTACAAGCCAAGCCCCAACCGATGATGAGCAAGGGAACAGCGACACCGAACAATCTCTTCTAGAGGGCACAATCGAGGAGATTGCCGACTCGATTGACTCTAGTACTGAGATCCCCCTGGAGTTGCCAAAACAGGACAAGATGAACTTCATGAAAGTACTCACCAACTTTTGGGCTGAGAGATCAGCCAGTGAGTGGCCAGCTCTCGACTACCCCTTGAATGCCACCGATCACATCTTCATTGACTCGGACATTATTGTCCGGGAGGACGAGCCAAGCTCGCTCATTGCATTTGCTCTGAGTTGCGAGGATTATAGGTCGAAGGCGAGCAGGTTCCATGGCCAGAGAGGGGGCTCGCAAGAAAGCTTCTCTGACAAATCTGCCGAGTATGGCTTTGGGGAATGGGCGGATGTTGGTGACGAAGCCCTTGAAGCTAGCTTTGTCAGGGAAACAAGCAGCCATCTCAAGTACCAGTTCAACGAAGGGTCGGCTAAGATGCTTGTCAAGATCTTCTACGCCGAACAATTCGATGCGCTACGACGCAAATGTGGCGTGGCACCCCGCATAGTGGAGTGCCTCTCGCGATGTCTTAAGTTTGACTCGAGGGGCGGCAAGACGAAGTCGGTCTTCCTGAAGACTCAAGACGACCGGCTCATGATGAAGGTATGTCATGTTCTCCCCCGAGCATAAGAACAGTTAACTAACCCCCTTTTCCCAGTCACTTTCCCCCATTGAGACGTCTGCGTTCCTCAAATTCGCTCCGTCATACTTCGGCATAATGGCCGAGGCGTTATTCCACGACTTACCGTCAGTCATTGCCAAGATGCTAGGGTTCTTCCAAGTTATCATCAAGAATCCCGTGACCAATACTGAGATCAAGCTCGATCTACTCTTGATGGAGAATCTGTTTTACGACCGGGCGCCAACCAGGATCTTTGACCTGAAGGGGTCCATGAGAAATCGCAAGATCCAGTCGACGGGAGAGCAGAACGAAGTCCTACTGGATGAGAACATGGTCGAGTTCATCTGGGAGTCGCCACTGTTCGCGCGAGAGCATTCCAAGAAGCTGCTGCGGGCGTCAGTTTGGAACGACACGCTCTTCCTTGCGCGGCAGAATGTGATGGATTATTCCCTCATGGTTGCCGTGGACGAGGTCAAGAAGGAGCTTGTGGTCGGCATCATCGACTGCATCCGAACGTACACGTGGGACAAGACGCTTGAAAGTTGGATCAAGGGACGCGGGTTTGCCGGCGGTGGTCGAAACAGGCCGACAGTTACGAGTCCCAAGGAGTACAAGTCCAGGTTTAGAGAGGCTATGGCTAGGTAAGAGAACCGTTCCTGCTACTCCCCTCCCCCCGGAACGGCCATATCGAAGATCAGCGACTAACTTTGAAATAGGTATATATTGCAAGCGCCAAACTGCTGGCACCAGTTTAATGTACCGGTGCTGGCTGCGCGGCCACATATACCAGGCAACATAGGAGGCGATGAGCCGGTGATGAAAGACCCCGGGGCGCCTCCTACGATGTAAGATCAGACTTTGAGGAAGAAGCTTGGACTGGGCTTAATGACTCTCGTTTATATAATGGCTTTGTTGCTTTGACACGGCGCGGCGTTGGCAGTTAGACCACCAATGGGCGAGGCTGCTTCGATGGGTGTTTGATACGAAATGATTTCCATACAGCGGCATAACGAGGCATATAGCTCATGTACATCAGTACTTCCGGCCCCACGATTGATACCCTAATGAGTACTCGGGGTAGTCTTACAAATCTCATACCCTTGGAACATGCACCGATTATAAGTGATGCAGCACCTAAATGATGAGGTCGTTCGTTTTAATGCCGTATTTGCCTTGGGCAGGTTGTAGGTTACTTGAAGCCCGGTTAGGAGGTGGGTTAGGTACTTGGGCGGGAGGTGGTGCGCACCTACAGGGCCCCACTAAATCAAAATCCTTAGCAGTTCACTGTTCACTTGGGTGACTTCACTCTTCACCCCACTGGAACTGGAACTGGAACTGGAACTGGAACTGGAGCTCTCGGCCACCAACGTCAATCCCTCACCAATTCACATATTTGACAGGCCACATGATGCATCTCGATTATACTTGGCCTATTAGTTTCATACGTCTTTTACCCTAAGCGACGAGCATGTCGATAGATCTCAACTGGGAAACGCTGACCAGCGGGCCAGACGGCGACGATTTGGCCGAAAGCATCCGTGACTTCATCCACACCAAATTTCAAGCCGTCCCGCTTCCACGCTTCATCAAGTCGGTCACCGTGCATGACTTCAAGTTTGGCGACATCCCTCCAGAGGTCGTTCTCAAAGATATATGTGACCCGCTTCCGGATTTCTATGAAGAGAATCCCGATGCCGACGACCTGGACGACGATGACGACGAAGATGAGGAAGACGAAGAAGACATCCGGCATACCCATGCTGGCGTCACCGGTCGTGCCGAAGTCGTTCCCGATGCCATCCGTGAAGCCGAGCGCCGCCGCAAAGTCGAGCAAGGCAGGCGGCTCGGCTTGTCCTTTGCTTACGGCACACCTGGCAGCAGGCCGCCCACTCCAGGCATAGGAGGACCGCCTCATATTCACACTGCAGGTCTGCGAAGCGCTCCTGGTACGCCGGCCGATATTGGCAGTCCCTTTCTGGGTTTATCTACGCCGGGGATACCAGGCGGCACGTCAAATATGCACTACTTCCCATCACATATCGCGACGGGCTGGTCGGGCACGCAGACACCCCTGGCAGCTGTGGCCAGCGCACAGCATCTTAACGGGTGGCTGGACTCAACTAGCAATCTGTCATCACCAACAGACAGAGGGCAACGGCCTTCATTCTCTTCTAACAATACCGGAAGCAATAAGGGACAGGGCTACTTTGGGCGTGTCCGAAAACATTCGCAAGGCTCCATCAGCACCGGTGATGCTCAACCCTCGTCCTTGTCTCCATCAATAGCTGGCCAGTTTTTGCGGGAGAAGCACAGTGTATCTACTCTGGCCCCTACATCCGTTGAGGCGTCAAGGCCGCCGACTAGGGAACGCGTTAGTTCATCTGCGCCTGATGGGCGACGCAGCTCTTCAGTAGCTGTAGAAGAGGACTATGATTCAGTGGAGGAGAATGAAGACGATGCTGCAGAATCTGGTGGGCAGCGGCGCCGCAAGTTCTTTCGCGAGCCTCGCGTCGAAGATATGCAGGCCGTGTTTCGCATCAAATACTCGGGAGATATCAAGCTCATGCTCACAGCCGAGATCCTGCTTGACTATCCGATGCCTAGTTTTGTCGGGATCCCTGTCAAGTTAAATATTACCGGCCTTTCATTCGACGGTGTGGGAGTTGTCGCGTACATCAGGAAGAGGGTACACTTTTGCTTCCTGAGCCCGGATGATGCACTTACTGCCATCGGGGATGACGATGATGACGACCCTGAAGAGTCTAATATCACAGACCAAGGGATGAATAGTAGTACCACTACTACTCCAAAAGAGAAGAAACCTTCTAAGGGAGGGCGCATGGGTGGCTTGCTGCAGGAGATCAAGGTTGAAAGTGAGATCGGGCAGAGAGAAGGCATGAAGCAGAGCCTAAAGAATGTAGGAAAGGTCGAGAGGTTCGTTCTTGAACAGGTGCGCAGAATCTTCGAGGAAGAGTTCGTGTATCCCAGCTTTTGGACGTTTCTGGTTTGATGTACAGGCCGGCAACGTCAGAAAGAATATTCTTGCTACAGTTCACCTAGCTCTTTGAGTTGGTATATCCATGCAGCTGTCACGCCATTCCGCGGACGGGGTCCTCGGGACCGAGAAACAGGAAGGCGATACCATCTCCAATCGAAATCTACCAAATGGGTGTGCAGGCAAGGACCGCAAGGCGCATGAACTCGAGATTCGGGGAAGATGGACCGTGACCTAGCCATCGTAAACATACGATCGCTGCCACTTTCATCGCCCAGGAGGCACGTTCGCGACTGTTACGGGAAGTTAAACAAGCGCAATGCGTCATGAGTTCGGACCGTCTGCCAAAACACCCTGAAGTTCGTGTTCCTATAACACCAGGGCAGGCCAAGTTCAATCCGACTTTTCCACTCTCTGAACTTTGCCCAATTCCCATTTGGAATTCTGAAGCTGGGTTTGTTTTGGCCGACCTTTTGGCCCTCCTAAGGGGAATACACAAATTCGCAACGTGCGTCGTTTTCAGTTGAAGCCCATCATGCCCACACCCTTTCGTTGCTCCGAGTCCATCTTCGTACTTTTCTTTGGCCTTGAACCATATCGATATCGAGAAATACCCTTACATATTAGAGACGTCTCTCTCTATTCAACGTGGTAAGGGGGGAGTGTACAGATCTGAGAATCGGCCCGTCATCAAAGACGTGCATTTTCGATGAGGACGAGAACAAGGGTTGTCAGATTGTCAACCTTGAGATAGCACAGCAAAGTCTTCTGTCAACATGGGAAAGTTTGCAAGCGACGATTTACCCATCCCTTGGAAGCTAAGATGGCCTAGTTGAGATATATGACAATGAAACATGGTACCAACATCGAGTAGTTATGGACCGATCGATGTTCCTCTCATGGTAAAGAAATGTTCCATCTTGTATAGCGATGCAGTAGATCCGGCAATTGCATGTTACTGACAGGCGGATATAAGTTGCAGCCGATTGTTTCCGCCCTGTCAGACAACTTTGGCACATATTCTACTATTTGGCGAAACCGCCACAAGCCACACGGGACGGTGCACAGCGCATGTACGAATACTATTCACCATTTCAGATGGCTGTAGCGAACTGCGATAAGAGCTACGGCATCTTCCGTACAGCTCAACCCCCATCTATTTGGAGCAAATTGTCCTGTCGACCCAGCGTGGCAACGCCGCAAGTGACAGTGATCGACAGGAACTATGATAGATCATGTCCATGATTCATTCAAATTTCGGGCCCGGGCCATAATACGGAGCCATCTAGAGACGGTGGCCACGTGCGAGCCTACATACAGGCAGCCGGATCTAATATACATACCTTCATCAGCTCTGCCGATCTGTTCCCTGGATGTTCCACCCCCTTGACAAAAGCACATCACGATGCAGTGATTCGTTGACACAGCCTACCATGGATACCAACTCAGCGAAGAACACCGAGCTCTTCTCTACGGAATCAAGAGCGGCCGTTGTCATCGTCGGTGTCATCGTTCTCCTCCTCATACCCTCGGTGGCCGTAGCCTTGCGTTTCTACACGCGCCGCGCACTAACTGGGAGAGTCAGTTACGATGACTGGATATCACTAGTTGCGCTTGTCAGTATTATCCTTGAGCTGAGCACAACATAGCCTCCCTTAAACACATCCGCGACTTACTAATCATCCTCCAGAATCTTGGGTTCGCCTGCGGCATAACGATTGCATACAGTAAATGGCCTTTAAAGCATGTGGGTGGTTATTAGATCACTGCTAAACTCCTTCCAGTGACTCGCGTCGGCCTGGGCCACCATATTGGAACCATCACCCAGTCTCGGGGCATCCGAGAATATATCAAGGTACGTGGAAAACTGTTCAACGCTTTTCGAAACAGCCTCTCTAATACTTCGTCGTCTTCCGTGACACAGGCGTTCTACATCTCCATTATCTTTTATAATGCCGGGATCATGTTCGTGAAGCTCAGCTTCTTAGCCATGTACTACCGGGCCATGAAAGCGTCCAGATGGAGGAAGGTGTTAGCACTCACATCCATTCTCGTCTTTGCATGGGAAGTGACGCAGGTGTTTGCGGCCATTTTCTTCTGCAGACCTTTCCGAAGCAGCAACCGGGACGGGACTGGCGAACATGTCAAGTGTACTGCGTACCTGCCAGAGTGGTACCAGAATACAGCAGGCAATATTGCCCTCAACGCGATCATATTGCTCCTGTCAATACCTATGATTCGCAGTATGAAGCTCCCAGGGGCGCAGAGGTTGGCTTTGGCAGCTATCTTCGCTCTGGGTCTCTTGTAAGTCTTCGCCCTTCACTACACCCCTTTCTCTGGCGCTCTGCGACAAATTGAACTATTCGGCTAAACAAAGTGTATGGGAATAGCACCTTGGCCACCAGCATCATCCGAATCAAGTTCCTCGGACTGTACGTCGATACGACCTTCGACAACGTAGATGCGGCTCTGTGGTCACTCTGCGAGATCAGCGCAGGGCTGACATGCGCCTGCCTGCCGACCCTTCGCCCCCTCGCCGCGCGGTATTTCCCTAAGCAGTTCAACTACCAAAGGAACGGGGTGGTGGTGATTGATCGACGCTACAAAACCATGACACCTCCTCTGCCCCTACACCAACGACCCATGTGGTACGGGGCCGGCTCCCCCGGAATCCACTTTGATATAGGAGGGCCACCACTCAACAACGGCAAAGCCGTCGCTCGGAGTATCACGACGGAAGTTGGCGCGACGGTCGTTGGCGAAGACGATTATCCTCACGAGGTGCAAAAACAGCAGCACCAGCACCAAGGGGTTTCTACAGAACCCCCTCCGAAAGCACACCATGGGCCGTCGCATGAGTCTTCACAGCATCCCCAAGCGACAACGACAATACCGCAACGCCCAACCTTGTCGCGCCTAATCTCGTCATCGTCGTCACGGCGGCACAGCTCGCCAGAGGGGTCCGATCGGACCGAGATCATCGTCATAGGGCTTCAATGCGCCCGCTCGTGCGAAGAGCCCGAAAATACCGTTGGCGGCGTCCAGCAACCAGGCGCAGTCTACCGGGGTTGGCGGAATAGTGAAGCCGGCACCTTTGGCCCGCAGCATCAAGGGCCTCGAGGAGAAATAGGAACAGCGACCCTAATAACAGAACCTGTACCGGCTATACCATATTGGCTTGAGGAACGAAGCATTCCGATATATCATCGCCCTGACTCACACCCACCACCTTTCAACCTGCACCCGACTAGTCGAGGACTGGGCGATGAAAACACCCATATTGTGAATATCCATTATGATGGGTATGAGGCCGAAGCCGGCGGCGAGACAGCCCGTCCGGGGGGTTCAATGGTGCAGACGACCCCGGGTACTCGCGATACTACGCAATGGTACGCTGACGCGGGCCGGGTGGAGGCGGCGAACGTGGAACACACACAAGGCAACAAGAATAGGATACTCGGCTTCTGGAGATGGCTAAGATAGAATTTGTGAGACTTTCTTTTAATGACATAGCCGGAGCAAGAAAAGTAGCCAGCAACACTACTACTACCACTACTACTACTATTACTACTACAACAACAATGAATTTCTCCTAGATGATATCTCCAGATGACAGCTTCATCTAATTTTAAACTCTCGACTCAGATTTGTGCTTAAGCTAGGTTATAGACATATTTCTTAGGGTATAAAAAAGGAAGCTGTCTTAGTATGTTCACAACATTAACATAGTAATAAAGAATGTCCAAGTGCAGCTCATACCTGATCACCATGGCCGTCCCAGCCTAGTGGCCTGATTTCCCCTCTCATCATCGCAACATTGGTAACGCAAACCAATTCGTAAAATCATCACGCTTAAATCAACATATCGACCAGTAATGCGAGTTGGCTAGTTTCCAAACTCGTTGTACGCTGATACCCAAAACACAGGCACATACACACAAACTCTCTATATCTAGCGACCCAATCAAATCTCCAAGGGCGGCATATCAGGCCCATCAAATGAGGACTCAGGCCCCGGCGTGGGAGGCGCCAAGTTGGTCGTCTTCGTCATGATCCAGCAAGATGCATACCTACGAGACGATAAAGATTGATTAGTTTACATGCCGTTGAACCATGCTTGCGAAAAGAGAGGAAAACTTACATGTTGACACGGTCGATGCACTTCCCGCCCTTGCGAGACCCGTGGCACTTGGCCGCGAAGCCGTGCTCCTCAAACACCTCGACGTACCAGGGCTTGAGGCCGGCCGAGCGCAGCATGACGCGCCCGCCCATCTTGAGGGCGCGGTTGAGCTTGCTGATCTGGCGGGCCGCGGCGTCCGTCGTCGGGTCGAACCAGTCCATGCTGTCCATGACGACGGCCACCGTCAGGGTGCCAGGGGCGATGCGGGCAATGACCTCGTCGATCTCGTCGGTGTGGATGCGGAGGCCGTCGAAGGCGCCCGGGCGCGAGAGGCGCGCGTGCGCCTGGCGGCTCAAGTAGTCCGGGTGGCACTTCTTGGAGAACTTGCCGTCGAGGCAGACGAGGTAGTAGGGGTTGTCGCCGGGGATGTGCGTGCTCTCGACCATGGGGTCGAGGGTGTCGACCATGAAGTGCCAGATGGCATGGGAGCGCGTGTTCTTCGCGGTGGGTGTGGGCCCGCGGACAACGTCCGAGACGGCGTGGTCGGCCTCGATGACGGCTAACTGGTTCTTGGGCACGCCCAGCGCCGTCCAGAGGAAAGACTCCTGGCTCACGACGAACCTGGACACGAGGCGGGACAGCAGGGCGGGGCGGATCTTGTTGCGCCAGATCTCGCGCTGCTCGTTGAGCGTCTTGGACGCGAGCAGGGCCTTGACGGCCGACCGGCAGCCGAAGACGCGCGTGATCCAGCGGAAGATGCGGATGCCGTATTTGGAGCCGCCCGTGTCGTACAGGCCGCCCTGGCTCTTGGTGAAGATGTGGTGGTTGCTCAGCCAGTACTGGAACGCTCGGCTCGACAGGTGCGGCGACATTTTGGAGATGAGCAGGGAGCGGAATTGGGGGTGCTTGCCCTCGCCGAATATCTTCCAGAAGTCTTCGTACTCGAGAGACGAGAAGGCGGCGAGCTTCAGCTCCAGCAGGTGGTTCTGCGTGGGGTTCAGGTCGACGACGTGGATTCGGGCGGGGCTTTGGAGGGCGTATGACAAGACGTTGTCGCCCGCGGAGCAGATGCATAGGACAACATCGTCGGACTTGAGGTTCAGAATACGTTCATCGACACGAGTGTCCTCCCAGGTGAAAGCATAGATGTACTCGTCGTTGAACTGGGTGTGCTTCTTCAGCTGGTCGTCGTAGTAGATGCGCCAGTGGTGGTTCTGATAGAAAAAGGAGGGAAGGGGTAGGTTGGCAGACAGATTCACGACCGCAGCATCAAAGGCTTTGGAACGGAGCTCGGGAGCGGCTCTTTCAACCGCACGGGACAGAGCGTTCGAGTGGTTCTTGGGGTGCAGGTAAGGGGACTCGGTGACCAGGGCGTCAACCTTTTCCACAATTTCGTGTGGCAAGCTTGACGACATGGGTCGCTTGTGCGTGCCCAACCAGATGTAGTAGGGGATATAACCCAATGCGCAGTTCCGGTTGTTGACGTTCAAGACCGTACCGAAACGGTACTCAAGGAAATCCCGACGACCGGGCTCCAGAGCAACACGGTCGATATCAAACCAAGCACGCCAAAAGGTCCTGGGAATGAAGTTCACGTGGCGATCGATCATACCGCCAGTGTAGTTGCGGAAGCTAACGTCGACTTGAGATTGGACGTAGAAGTCCACCACGCCGAGTATACCTTGAGGCGCCAAGAGAGAGGGGAGCGAGTCAATGACCGAGTAGTAGTCGGGCTAGTATATTCGGTTAGAACGAATCGCATTTTACGGGGGGGTGCAGCAAGTGGCACTTACAATCATGGACAAGCTGTAGGACATGGTGATCAGGTCGGCACCGCCGTGCTCGGGGCGCTGCTTGGAGAAGTAGCTGATATCTGGGGACTTGGGAACAAGCCCTCTCATGCTTGGCTCGTAATCCTCCAGACGGAACTTTCTTGCATCATCGCAGACGACCTTCACATTGTCCCAACCTAGCCGGGCGAAACGCTTGCGAGCCACCTCGCAAAGGGACGGGGAAAAGTCGACGAGATAGACGCTGGAGAAGAAGTTGGGGACGTCGACGAACTTGGCCATCGCTTCGATGTTGAAACCGGTGCCACCACCGACCTATAAGGGGACCAAGTCAGTCGGGGGTTCTATCGAGCAGCTAGCTCTCATAACTATCATGTTCTGACTTACATCAACCCAAATTCTTCTCTTGTTCCCACTATCCTGCTTTGCTCGATAGACGAGCTGGGCAGCGGCAAGAGCCAGCATGTCCTCTCGCCCCTTCAACAAGGCGCCTCTGGTGACATCATAGGCACCAGCCTGGGTCTTGTAGAAGCTCTCGAGGGCATCTTGTTGGTTGCCCTTCTCGCCGCTGCTGTGCGGCTTCAGGAAGCAGCCATAGACGAAGAGCCACAAGGCACGGGCGAGACTGGGGTTCTCATCGTGCTTCTTGGGCTTCGTGAGGATGGAAGTGAGGCAGACGCCCAAAAATGAGACACCTGCCAGCCCAGCCAGGTAAAGTTTGGTCTGAGGGTCAATGGGTAACATGTTACCACCAGGAAAAGCCATGGTACTCTCTCATTGCTGTTAAGGCAACGAGCAGGGGAAAGGTTGAATCGCGGTGTTGAATACGACAACAGCTGGCAAGAGTAGAATGGTATACAGTGACAAGAAAGCAAAGAGAAAGCAAGGAAAGGCAGACACGAGACCCCAGAAGGAGATATACATATACCATCGGCCTACTTACTTACGCACATGGGTAGGGAGGGGCCAATGATACCCCTCGAATTGGTCGCATGCTCATCGTGTCGTAGGCATGCCTCAGTACGGGAGGACGACAGGTCGTACAAGCTCTAGGTTAACGACCTCGTCAACATGGGAGATTCGCCTCGAAGACTGTCGGCTTGCCCTGTTAGTCGGCTTTCTTTCCCACCAAGGACCCTGAAGTGAACGACATCCCCACTAGATCCAAGGGGCCCCACCACGATAGGCTCTCGAATTTGGTGGTCCAGTTCGAAGATCAATGGACGCTGGACGCGGGATTATTGACTGGGGGGGTCATCGCAGCCAATCATAGAAGCACATGGCTACAGCTTCTGGAACTCATTGCTTGACCTGTTCCTGCTCCCCGATCCCCATGACTTCACTTTCCCCTCCAGTGCATGTGAGAGTGGCTAGAATGGGCAGGGAAGAGGAAGTGCGCATCTGCCTGATTGGAAGAACTCTCTCTTGGGTCATGCAAGGCCGATATACGTAAGGCTATCGTGTAGTTTCCTTTTCCTGAGGAAAGTCAACCGCATTTACCCAGCGAGTTGAAAATGCGTATTAGGTGACCAAGCATCGGCCGACCTGCATATTGCAACATGCGACTGGACAGAGATTGGTCCATGGTGCATAGACTGATTATAGCATGAGACACGGCCGTTCTTGATTGGCGGTATGTCTTGTGTATTGCCTGCATCTGCACATCTGCACATCTGCGCATCTGCACTTGCTTAAGCAGCGGACCCTCTTTCTCGGTTAGGCATGTGGGGGCCTCCATCGCACGAATGAGAAGAGCATCTCTGGACACGAGGCGTGAGGCGTGAGGCTTGGTGGACGACGACAGAAACGTCGATAACTTCGACTTGCATGCATCAAACTTGCGAGTAATGTAGTTGAGAACTTGTTGAATGCTAATCGACCCCGGTGGTTTCCCATCCTCTTTTCCCTTACTAGAACAGGCCTGTTCCTTGAATCCGGTGTCGCTTGCTGATCACCACGATTGGGATCCGAGTATTTCGCGCCTAACGGCAGAATGGAACGACATCATCGCCTTCCGATCCTCTCTCTCTCTCTCAAAGACCTCGGGGGCCGCGCAACGAATTCCAACCCGGCAGAACCCGGAGCCCGGTCTGACTGACTGATCATACAAATCGATATACTCCACTCGCGATAGTCTCGGGCGCTTTCAACACTTACACGAACTTTGAGGAGTATCAATCATGTAAAAGGCCAGGTCCTCGTTCCTCTACTTGGCCAAACCGTGTGTTACAAACGCGATTACCATTGTACGCGGATCAGCTCATCTCGTAAGTCTTGGGCGACAATGGAGAGTATCCCCCACCATTCGGCGATTCGCTTCTTATCATTAGTCCATAGTAGGCGTCAGCAACGGAGCACAATACAATATCAGTTCTATGAATTATAGCTATTGTCTCGACTCATGGAGCAAGTAAACAATGAATGGCTTATTATCCTCCCAAGAGGA
Source organism: Apiospora koreana (assembly GCA_017163955.1). Lineage (NCBI taxonomy): Eukaryota > Fungi > Ascomycota > Sordariomycetes > Amphisphaeriales > Apiosporaceae > Apiospora > Apiospora koreana. Next base: position 2,825,753 of record JAFHKQ010000004.1, read on the forward strand.
GCTATGTACAGGATTGTTCTGTAGCATGGTTCATATAGAATCTTACCTGATAATATACGAGTTTCGCATGAGATGGATTAAATAGCATTTTTTTTTTGTAAGTAACGCCTTCAGAACGATCATCATACGACACAACTTTCCTTCGGTGTGCCTGCCAGCACACTGAACTCCTTCATACCACGCCCGTCAATATTGAGAACGTGCAAAAGCAAGTCAACTTCAACTCTCACTCCCAGCTCATGCATTTGTCTGCCTCTCTCAACCGACATACTTGATCGTGTCTCACGTAGGTTAAGGTATGTCAAGCTGGGGCAAGCGGGCCTCCCTCGGACTCTACCCCAACTAGCACGCAGGGATGCCGCCATGCAACGCTATGCATGCTGGACGCTACGCACTACGCTTCCCTGCGCCTGCATGTCCGGAATCATAGTTAATCCGCAAGCACCCGATGACGGTTCCCTGTCGCTTGTGTCGTGCAACGCGCAAGCACGCTGCATGTATGGATGGGTTAGTATTGGCGGCGCGCGCTGACGACATTTCAGGATCATCCTCCATGCCATCTCTTCACGACCGGGTATCAATCTCATAGACGTACCTGCCGCTCGCTACGTTGAGCTGCGATAGTTGTTGTTGTTAGGAAAATGCCTCCCGCTCCTAGTCAAAAGGGGACCGGGAAGAAGGCGTCTGGAATAGCCCGACAACGCAGTCGCAATACCACGCCGAGTGCTGGTCCACCCCCTGGCGCCGCCAGCGCCGGCATCCCGCCCGTCGAATACATCGACACCGAGTACGTAGAGCTGCGACTAGAGTACATTGCCGACCTCACCGTCGAGAGCTTCACCGGCTCCGATGCGTCCAATGCCGTAATCCCCGACTCCAAAAGCCTCGACGGCATGATAACCAGGCTGGGCAAGCTCTCGGACATCACGGAGAAGCAAGGGCAGCTCTTCGATCGCGGCATGCGCCTGCTGTCGCCCATCATCAAGATGCACAGCGCCGACGCAGCAATCAGCGAAGAGAAGCCGCACAAGGAGGATGCGGCCAAGAAGGCGAATAAAAAGAAGAGAAAGGCAAATGATAGCCTGGCACCTCGCGAAACAAATACAGGTATGTGTATATCTGGTGATTCAATTATCAGGTGTGCATGCGCATGGAAGCTGTCTTTTTTTTGCATTTGGTCATTGCCCGGTTACGTCTTTTTCCTGTTCATCCACTTTGAACTTTGAAGTACTTCTGGTTGCCCCATTGCTACCATTCCCTAACATCTTTTTTTGGTGCATTCAATTTTGCGCATGATTACCATAACCCAGCTCTAACAATCCATTCTAGAGCGGAATTCGCCTCTCCGCGAGTCGTCCGGAAAGGGAAAACCGCACAAGAAAGTGTCCAGAGAAAACGATTCCGCCAGCTCCTCGCTCTCCCCGCCAGCCGAAAAGGAAGACGCCGGCAATATGGATGTAGACAAGAAGACCAAGCAAGAAGATAAGGAAGAGGAGGAGGAGGAGAGTTCCGAAGATGAAGGCGCGCCTCCCCCTCGCCAGGCACCACAGGCCCAAACCTTTGGCGAAGATCCGTCCACCTTTCCCGACCCTACCGTCTACGAAATTCGCGACATCAAGCCTGGCATGAGCGACGATGAAAAGAAGGAGATCTTCTCAGTGGCCGTCTTTCCCGAGACAGATCTAGGCGACCAGATTGCTGGTGATCCGCCGGACAAGGACTTCAGTAGCGCCAAGCCGTCGAACCAGATCAGTTTCAGCACCTTCTCTACCTACATCGAGCCCTACTTCCGAACGTTCGCCGAAGAGGATCTCACCTTCCTACGAGAACGCGGAGACCGTGTCACATCTTTCGTCATGCCCAAACGGGGCAAACGCCACTACTCAGAAATATGGTCCGAGGAGGACAGTGGCATGTCTATCGACTCAAACTCTCAGACAAGGGACAAGTTGGCTCCTAATCAGCCACGCGGCAACATTGATAACATGAATGACGAGGTGGCCGAAACGGACAAGCTCTCTGTCGGTCCCATCCTTTCCCGTTTGCTCCAGGCAATGCGCCCAGAGGCCCGGGTGCAAGCCAGCGAAGACAAGCCGATGGTCAATGGAATTAATGGCGACACCGAGGTTAAGGACGAACCCAACGGCGAAATGAATGGAGCTGTGAATGGGGAGGAGAGTAAGAGCATCCCCCCGGCGTCGGCGATGCCGGAGTCCTCCACCGAGGCTTGGAAGAAGGCGACCCACCCGAAACTGGACTACACGCAGGTCGACGAGCGCATCAAGCAGGAATTAAGGCACATCGGATTTCTGCCGCAGGAAGGCTTCGACGGCGAGTATGACGGCCACTACGACGATGAAGTGGCGGCACGGCTACGCCTGTTGCAGGAGCGCCTCCGTGAGCAGATCCTGATCAACGGGGCGCGCAAGGCACGGTTGACGGACCTCGTTAAGGAACGGATGGCCCATCAGGAGTACCAGACAATTCTGGAAGACCTCGACACGCAAGTTCAAGGTGCCTACCTGAAGCGAACGCGCACCATGGGCAAGTCTAAGAAGGCGAAGCGCCCAGGCGGCGCGGGCGGCGGCAGCCACGCGGCCAACGCGGCGGCGGGTATGGCGCGCCCCGGGATTGGCGACGTGACCAAGACGCTGATGGAGCGTCGTCGCCGCTGGATCGACAGCATCGGTACTGTCTTCGACGACGAGGCCCAGGGCAAGGTGCCGCGGTCGACGGACCCTGACAGTACCGTCTTCAAGGCCACGGTCATGGCGGACCTCATGAAGGCCGAACGCCGTGCTTGGGATGAGGAGATAGAGGAAGAGTAGAAGGGTTGGCCCAATGATTCTCTAACCTCCTTGCGAGGTAGACATGGATGGCCCTTGGACGGAGTTACGGACTTGAATTTTCGATTGCTGCTGCTGTATAAGAAAGACTACATGATGATACCACGAATGGCGTTGGCGGCTGGGGATTGGCATTGCTTGCATTTAGGAGAAGATAGTTTCGTCTCTAGCGCAACGGAGTGAACAACACTGACGAATACATAATTCTGCCCAGGCAATAAGTGGTTTAATATCGCATTGGCTCACTGTGTGTATGTGTACCTAATGGATGCTGCTCGTAATCTCAATGCGCATGCTCTTGAATGCCTAATGTGGGTGGCGAAGACTTCCATTGTGTCTATCGTCATCAATGTCATACCCATTGAAGAGGCCTTCATTGCCCTCATGGCCCTCATTGAAGGTTATCGATACAGATGTCATACGGACGTGCCTTGGCCCGGCAAATAGGGTACGATATGCATTAGCAGGAGTACTTAGGTAGTCGTTATTGGGCGCCCTATGAGCCGTCGTTGCGTTATCAGTACATGCATGGCGCATGGCGCATTGTGGGCGTTGCGCGGGGTAAGAAATGCCATCGATGGTTGATGGTCGTTTAAGCTTAGCTTCAGTGGGCAGTGGGCAGCGGGCAGTGGGCAGCAGCTCTTCTCCCCCCCTGCTTGTGGCCTGTGGACCCCGCGCCGTCTGAAAGCCATGATAAGAAGTACATATTGTAAGTAACAGCAGCAGCAGAACGTGAATAATAAATAGACTCTTGGTCTGGTCTGATTTGGAAGACCCGGTCGGTTCAAGTATTGACTACTTGACAATGGACCGAGACAACTTTGCTTCTTCTCTAAGTAGACATCTGTTGTATCAATGAGCAAAAACGGAGAATAAGTAAATACCTAAGCAAGCACGCGATCCAATGCCATTTGAAGTTGGGCTGTGAGAGGTAGAAAGTATACAAAATGCATCTAATTCCTAAAGAGGTTCGTTTTTTGCTACCCCCTTCCGAGTGCCGAACCAAAGTCGCGGGAGCCTCCATATTGTTCCACACAACCCCTTCCATGGCTAACACACCCGCAGCTTGACAAGCTCGTCATTTCACAATTGGGCTTCCTTGCCCAGAAACGCCTGGCTCGAGGCGTAAAGCTAAACCATTCCGAGGCTACTGTAGGTTCTTCTGTTCAGTTTCCCTCAGTAGGTATACGCGAGGAGTATATAGCTTACCCGCTCTCCTAGGCTCTCATAGCAAGTAACCTCCAGGAGCTCATCCGCGATGGCCAGCACACCGTCGCAGACCTGATGGCCATTGGGTCCACCATGCTCGGCCGCCGCCATGTGCAACCCTCGGTGCCGTCGACCCTACACGAGATCCAGGTCGAGGGTACCTTTCCCGTGGGCACGTACCTGGTGACGGTGCACAACCCCATCGCCACTGAGAACGGCGACCTGGCCAAGGCCCTGTATGGCTCCTTTCTGCCCATCCCGTCGCCGGACATGTTCCCCGTGGCGGCGGCGGCCGAGTACGAGGCGACTAAACAGCCCGGGGCACTGGTGGCAGTCAAGGGCCGCATCGCGCTGAACCAGGGCCGCCGTCGTGTCCGGCTCCGAGTCACCAGCAAAGGAGATAGGCCCATCCAGGTCGGCAGCCATTACCATTTCGTCGAGACGAACCCACAGCTGTCCTTCGACCGCAAGCGCGCCTACGGGTTCCGCCTGGACATCGCCGCGGGCACCAGCGTCCGCTTCGAGCCGGGCGACACCAAGACCGTGACCCTGGTCGAGATCGGGGGCAACCGCGTCATCCGCGGCGGCAACCACTTGGCCACGGGCCAGGTGGATCTGGCGCGTGCCGACGACATCATTCTGAAGTTACAGCAGGCCGGCTTCGCGCACGCGCCAGAGGAACCTGTCGGTGATATGGCCCAGATCGAGGCTTGCACCCTGGACCGCTCCGCCTACATGACCATGTTCGGCCCGACCACCGGCGACCTCGTCAGGCTCGGCAGCACCGACCTCTGGATCAAGGTCGAGAAGGACCTCGCGGTGCACGGCGACGAGTGCAAGTTTGGCGGCGGCAAGACCCTGCGTGAGGGCATGGGCCAGGCCACGGGGCGGTCCGATGCGGAGACGCTGGATCTCGTGGTTACGAACGCCCTGATTGTGGACTATACCGGCATCTACAAGGCAGATATCGGGGTCAAGGACGGCATCATTGTGGGCATTGGCAAGGCTGGGAACCCCGACGTCATGGACGGCGTGACGGACAACATGGTCGTGGGAAGCTGCACCGATGTCATTGCTGGGGAGGGCAAGATCATCACCGCAGGTGGTCTGGATACCCACATCCATTTCATCTGCCCTCAGCAAGCATACGAATCTATTGCGTCGGGTATTACCACCATGCTTGGAGGCGGAACGGGACCCAGGTGAGTAGCAACCCCCCTTTCCCCCTTTCTCATTTTGACCCTACTTGAACTCAACGGTTGCCTAACTGTGTTCAGCGCTGGAACGAGTGCAACAACTTGCACTCCTGGCGCCAACTACATGCGCGATATGCTCCAAGCCTGCGACGCACTTCCCGTCAATATCGGTATCACTGGAAAGGGCAACGACAGTGCCCCTGAGCCTCTGCGCGAACAAGTCATTGCAGGAGCTTGCGGTCTGAAGCTGCACGAGGACTGGGGCTCCACGCCAGCGGCCATCGACTCCTGTCTGACGGTCTGCGACGAGCTCGACGTGCAGTGCCTGATCCACACGGACACCCTGAACGAGTCGGGCTTCGTCGAGTCGACCATCGCGGCCTTCAAGAACCGCGTGATCCACACGTACCACACCGAGGGCGCGGGAGGCGGGCACGCCCCGGACATCATCAGTGTGGTGGAGCACGAGAACGTGCTGCCGTCGTCGACGAACCCGACGCGGCCCTTTACGCGCAACACGCTCGACGAGCACCTCGACATGCTCATGGTCTGTCACCACCTGTCCAAGAACATCCCCGAGGACATCGCCTTCGCCGAGTCGCGCATCCGCGCCGAGACCATCGCCGCCGAGGACGTCCTTCATGACCTCGGCGCCATCAGCATGATGTCCTCGGACTCGCAGGCCATGGGCCGCTGCGGCGAGGTCGTCCTTCGCACCTGGAACACGGCCCACAAGAACAAGGTCCAGCGCGGCACCCTGCCCGAGGACGAGGGGTCCGGCGCCGATAATTTCCGCGTCAAGCGCTATGTGAGCAAGTACACCGTCAACCCGGCCGTGGCTCAGGGTATGGGACATCTGCTCGGTAGTGTCGAGATCGGCAAGCTGGCCGATCTTGTGGTCTGGGACCCGGCTTGGTTCGGCACCAAGCCCAGTCTCGTTGTCAAGAGCGGCTTGATTGCGTATGCCCAGATGGTGAGTTTCATCCATTCTTTCCCTTTTCTTTTTGTCTCTATCTGCGTTTTCTCTACGCCCCCCTTTCCCCTCCTTCGAACTAACAAAGCTCCCTCTTCTTCCAGGGCGACCCCAACGCCTCGATCCCGACGGTGCAGCCCATCATCGCGCGCCCCATGTTCGCGCCCCTGGTGCCGCGGAGCAAGATCCTGTGGGTGTCGCAGGCGAGCGTCGAGTCGGGCACCGTCGCCCGCTACGGCCTGCGCAGCCGCGTCGAGCCCGTCCGCAACTGCCGCCGCATCGGCAAGCGCGACATGCAGTTCAACGACGCCCGCCCCCGCATGCGCGTCGACCCGGAAAAGTACACCGTCGAGGCCGACGGCGTCGTCTGCACCGCCGAGCCCGCCGAGACGCTGCCGCTGACGCAGCAGTTCTTCGTGTACTGAGATTATGAAGTGATGTACAGAATGTACGGGTAAGTAACAAGTAGTAGTATCGGCGGCAAAAAGGAGTGCTGTGCAGTTTTGGTTTCAGCCTCAGGTCAGTAGAGCACGATGGGTGGGAAAGAAAAGGGGGCGGCAGCTGCACGATATGGCGATATTTATCTTATGTGGTTGAAATCTCAAACTCACATATCTACTGCGACGTATATAATCGGGTAATTGTTTCCAGCTTTAGCCTATTGAACACTCCTTTAATCTCAATCAGAGGGTACTATCTATCTCCTTCGTCGGTTGTTTAAGCGGGTTGGTCAAGAACATTACGCAGTATAGCATTCATGTAGGCGGGTGGGTATACATTGTGTTAGGTAGCTGAGGTGCAGCTGGCTAGCATTGTAGGTACGCAATTAGTAACACCTAAGATAGCTGTACACATCCCTATGGGGGTGTTTCCACCTTGACTGGGCCATTATTGGGACCTCAGTATCTTAGCATACTTCAGTTCCCATACATACATATCGTTCAGTATCCCACACCATTCCTCATATCAAAGCATATCTCCGTGACCATGCACCAGGCCATCCTACACGGGATGAACTTCAGAGCTGTGTCGATCGTAGTGTTGCTGGGTCTCACTTGACAGGGGTACGAGGTATCATCTTATGGGCAAGTGTTTTTACTCATTGGTTCATACAGCTAAATACAGTGACGCCTTCCCTGATCCCTCAAATCGCCAACGCCTGGAACGCAAACATCGCCAACCAGTGCTATAACTTCGACCGTTGCTATAAGCTTTTTGGCTACTAGGGAGTAGCCGCCGAAACCACAAATACTCAAACATACCCCGAGGGAGGCAATGAACACCAAGCAACTTAGATGAACATCGTTCGGTCCGCCTGTCGTGATCTCATGAGATGGAAGACGGATACCCGAGAATCGATTACATCGAATGCGAAAGAGGTATCTCCGAAAACAGTGAAAGTGAAAAGTCAAGAAAGCCGAAGCAAGGTCGTTTAAGCGTTCTTCTTCTTGCGAGCGGACTTCTTAGGTTCCTCAGTCGCAGGTTCTGCTACCTTGGACGCTCGCTTCCGCTTCTTGTCAGGACTGGCGGGCGTTGCGGTCTTAACTGCTGACGCCTCGACGTCCTCACTGTCTGCGGCAGTGCTCTTGCGCTTGCGGGTGCTGCCCTTAGGCTTGGGGGTCTTGGCTACTTCCTCGGAAATGGCAGCAGCAGCCGGGGCCACAACAGGGGCAGTCATCTGCAGCTGTTCCACGATAGCATCTTGGTCGTTGCCGATAGCAGGCTCCTCAACACTGCCAGCAACATTGGGCTGTTGAATAGCATTTGCGTCGGCATAAGCAAGCGCATCCTGGTCACTCATCTCTCGCGCAGTTGGGTTTCCAGCCTTGTATGAGTGTACACGAGCGTGGTAGAGACGCAGGTTGAACTGGTACGCATTGTTCCAGGCCTGATATAAGTTAGCTCACGAACTGACGAATGGGGGATCGTTTCCAACTGACCATTTTCTCGTCGGGGTTCATTGAAGCCCATCGGCGCTGACCCTCGTCCTGAACAGCACCCTTGGGGGCCTCATTGCCAAGATCTGTGGCAATGATAGGACGGGCAGTTTGCATATACAGGAAGTAAGGTGTCAAGGGTCGCTTGGGGGCACTAGGGTCATGCTGGCGCTTCTTGCGTTCCTTCTTCTCCTCAACAGGGGGAGCGACTGCCTCAGGAGCAACAGGAGCGAAAACTCCGGCGGCTTGGTCCAGGCGAGCCAGTGTCTGCAGGGCTGGGACGTTATCCAGCGAAGTAGGCTCGCCAAGGAGCATGTTGCTCTGGCGGAGGTAGTCGGAAGCAAAGTCCCTGAGCAGGTCCTGAATGGTGGACAGGCGAGCATGGACCTGGAGACATGTTAGTTACTGGCTCTAAACGGGTGCTGTGCAGGCGTTTCAATCAAGTGCAGTCATGGCCTAGGGGACTTGGGCAAGCAGCAGAGAGGCCTGGCAGGAGGTGGAGTCATGGCTCCTCAGGCCCCCATTGCGCGACCCAAAGATGCGGGGTAATTCAGCATGTAAACAAGACCGACTTCGAAATACGCGTATCAGGGACAAAACGCGATGGCTCGCATCGACTCTTGATAGTCTTGCACACTTGTGAAAGTGCTGGCTTGATAGCCGTACGTGGATTGAAGCTGATACGCCTTTCCTTTGGTCATATTGCCAATACACGTTGGCTATCCTTAACCGAGTGTGCAGGCAAGGCCGTCATACGAGGTGTGGTGCAATGGACAGTGTGCTTGCTGGTGAGAGGGGGCTGGATAGTAGATTGGATAGCATGCATGGTGTTGGCTTAGGGTGAAGATTGATATGGGAATTGCTGGGTGCCTGATGCGCTGAAGGAATCGATTGCAGTGCAGTGGTAAGTGATTGGAATAGGAGAAGTATGTACTCACCGAGTTGCGGACTCTCTCATACTCGGCACGGTTAATGGTCAAGGTATTGGAGCCAGCATCCATAGGCGGTGCCATTGCGACAGGCGGCTGGGGCATCAGAATAGGGACAGTAGCAGGCACTGGTGGCTGCTGCTGCTGTTGCTGCTGCTGAGGCACCAAAGGGACCTGTGCCGACGGCGTGGCCGGTACAGCCTTTGTCTGGTCCTTGCGGGGCCTGGCCATTGTGGTCGAGTTGGTTGGGTTGGGGTGGGCTTTTGAAGAAAATGCTTCAGTTGCAGTACAGATGCTTTTGGGGCACTCAGTTCTCAAAAATAGCGCCTGTTTTACAGTTGCTTGCGGGCAGAGAATTTAGGTGAGAAAATGGGAAAAGTTTCGGGGCAGCTCGCCAGCTGAAAGTTGGGGGGTCAGCGCTTTATGTGACCGAGCGACCCAAGGCTGGCTCAACTAAATCACTCCCATCAGTGAGGTACACTAGGCCATGTACCCCTCCCACTTTCAATTGACACCAACCAGATCCAACATTGATTGATTGATTGATTGAAAAAAAAATGAGTGCCTGCCATGGACATTACTGGACCTGCTGCTTTTCTACCTACTGCTTCAGTACTGAAGCAGGTACCTACTCGCTGTACCTAATTCTTCCCTCTCTTTTGCTCCTGCTCACCACTTGCACTGCCCAGTCAGTACCCGCCCATCTTCCATCAATTGATCAATTGATTGACCTTTCCGGGCCACCACCCAGTCCACCAGGCAAGCAACAACATTACCATTTGAAATGACCTGACAAGACTGCGACCGGGTGAAGCCCAAGTGATCTGAAGAAAGGCCTGGCACAAATTTTCCCTTCCAATGCCCACACCTGCAACCCACATGCAGCACCCACAACACACACTGGGCACCCACACCATGGCCACGGCCACGGCCTTGATGTTAATAAGTACTTGCGAGCGCGTGCTGCACATGTTACCACCAAAATCGGGATGAAAGTGATTTGCGACGTAGGCAACCTGGGTTAATGCTGTCCTCTCGACCTTGACCCCCCCCGGCTCAGCTCGACTTCTGGACGTACTAACCGACCAAGTCGGCCTTCAATGTACTTACATTTCGCAGGTTACTGATTTGGAGCTGCTTGCGACGCTGACCTGCCCAAGTCTGGACTCGCACACCTGTCAAGGCCACCCCGTCGCGCCCGTCGCCTCCCCCTCCCCCTCCCCCCTCAACTGCGCATCGACAGCTTTCACGTACTGAATCACTGGAGAAATGTGCCGATTGTTTGCTTGCGCGACACCAGACACATGACTCTCTGGAAGCCATTTCTTGTACTACACCTGCAGTGTGTAACAACGGGTTTCCCAGGTAGCGATGTTTCCGAGGCACCCAAAACATGCCAAATGCGAACTGAATCGATGCGAATGCAGCATTTTGATTGTTTAGGATTGGCACATAGCCAGCCGCCTTGGTGTTTGGAATACCCGTGGTTGTTGAATGCGCACCTAAACGCGGTAAGGTCGATATATTGCCGGGGGGTCAAAGGTCTGTCCTACTGATGCCTATGAGATCAATTCGCTGCGGGTGATTTTGGTTCAAGTCCAAGAACGTTTGGCTAAAACAGCGGGCGCACACAGCGACTGGGGCGCGTCTTTTCTCATCTGAAGGTACTTGGCGCTCTTGCACCTGCAAGTCACCCGATAATACGGAAGTTTTATATCCAGGGCCATTGGCTTTTACTGCGCAGATCCAATGGTCTTTTTTATCCCGCTATCGAGTTGTATGCCTTGTCGCATGCGATTCCAGTCTTTCCAGGGAGAAACGGAGGCGATTGAGGCCTTTGGTAGCGGTTTGGAATCTTTTATCTGTTTAGGAGGTTCTTACTGAAAGAGGCCCCCGGGCTGTCGCTGAAGTCACTGAGGTTTCTCGCGGATGGTGCGTCGCAGCTTCATGCAGGGCCCCATCTTAGTACCACCAAGCGTCGAAGACTACTGGCTAGATTCTCAGTGTTGTCGTGCTGATTTGCCAACTCTAGGGGCCTTGTTTTAAAAGCGGCGACTCCCTACCCTGAGTGCTGCTAAAATCTTCTGCCGCCGTGTCCACTAGTCAACCCCATCACGTAATGGCTTTCCTGTCCTGGCTGGACCCTGACAGCCAGTCTCGTCTCACTGGACCTCTGCTATCTCTGCCTATGCAATGCTCGTCCCTCGTGTCCTCCACAAGGGAAACTGGAAAAGGCTGATTGCGACTGAGTCCTAGCTGGGAGTGCTCGCAGTGGTGCTGCCCGCTGCCCACCCTTCCCAAGGCCCGACCGTTCTCCCTCCCTCCTGGTGTTGTCGTTTCGCCAGCCCGCTTGCCCGCCCAGCTTGTCTGCCACGGGCTGACAAGCTTTGGGCTGACTGACAGCCAGCACACTGATCTCGCAACCCAAGCACGCACGTCCTGGCTGGATGGATGCTTTCACTAGGCTTTCACCGGAAGATCTATTGTCTGTTGGCCGTTATGCTGCTTGCTGCACACAGGTGTTCCCATGCCTGTTTATCTGGCTCTACGTAGCGGCGACTGAGAGCCATCCCGTCACCCATTCTACATTTACTTGTCTTTTGACCTGCGGCTCTCCAGTGCTTCTCATCTACTATGGGTTAAAGCCCAGCTGAGTTGCTTAGTTGCGAGCATTCGATGGTCCCCAATACACCTTGCTATTAACTACGTATAACCTCGGAAACAAAACCTATGCCTATATACCGCCCACCATCCGCATTTTGACACTCTGCGAAGTGTCTTTTGGCATTGAGTACCTGTAATAGCGTACCTACTCGCCCGGTCGTTATATTTTTCTTCCTTGTGGCCGCTTGCCCGCGACGTACAGATCACTACTGGGCTTCCGTGAACCGTCTGGCCTGACCTGACGTGTCCAGTTGCTTGGGGCCTATCAACACTAGTTGCTTGAGCCCTTGAGCATCAGGCCTTGAGCACCAAGCCTTGAGACTAGGTACTGTTGAATATGCTGTAGGCCGACCACGATCCTGAAAACACATCAACTTGCAGTGACTTATACCACTTGGCCCCAATACACTTCTCAACAGCACCATCCCATACGACTCACCAATAGCCTGGTGATGGATTATTCGCAGTGTATTTCCCGCAGCTTTGATGTAGTTCAGTAACGCGTCTTTGGAACCCAAGCCTGTAGTACATTCGAGAATTACAATTATAGAGATTGACTCACTCCCAGGCGGCCGTCGCAGAAAGCTCTTGAGTTGGTTCATCTATGCCTATGAAGTATGTGTGGTTTTGTTCGGATGGCTCAAGGACACTCTCATCTTGCACTCGACATACGACCGCATACAGTAACGAGCAATCACCCGCTGTCTAGAATAACTGCGTGGTTTCGGCTTCATAACTCGCTTGATGGGTGCGCACGGAGCTGATATGTATTCTATACCGGACAGACTTCTGCTATCACCATAATGATGCCGGGTGTTTACCAGATTCTCCTTGGGCGCTACGTCAACTATACAATACACGAACAAGCTTGAGGCTATAGGGAATTTAACCCCAGGCGACCGTCGCGGGGTATTTCATTGCTATCGGGTGTCGATAGGTAGGAACCTCTAAATTGAGCTATGATGTATGATGCATTGGCAAGGACACTTGCATCTACTCCATACTGTATGCACGAGCTGTGCCAATCCAGCAAGGCACACCACGAAGCTCAAAGAAACGTGCAGTGATCTCAGATCCGAGCATCGTCTCAGTCAGATATAAAGCATCACATTCAGCGTCAGCCAGCCTTCACCCCTCCCATAGCAATAATAAGGCTCTTCATCAAGCAGCGCGATTACAATAAGCTTATTCCGGAAACCCAGTAGATTACTTAAGTCAGGAACGATTCGTACAATAGAGTTGGCTTGTATGAAGCCAAAACGAAGCAGCAACTGTTCATCATGATGTGAATACTCGCCCGAGTAGGTATATTGCCCTTCTATCGTTCGATGAGCATCTGACCCACGTGTATCGACTCACGACCTCTGCCCCTCGCAAACCCTTGGCATTAACGTGAATCCTGCTGTTCGGTTGGCCTCCAGCAAGCCAAGGCATTTGTACCACGTACCAGCGAATCGCAGGGATCCGGACTTAACTAAAACAAGACGCAAAGTACCGGTCTCGGTGTACTGATATTATTGGGGATGATTCAAAGCGAGCAAGGCCCAGCCCAGCTCCAAACAACCCCATTGCCGACATGGTTGGTCCAATCGAATGCATTAGACGCATGCCATCGCGTCTTGGCAGGTCGGAGGTTCAGTCGATCTCTAGCTAAGCTTCATGCTATGGGGCCCATGCCTACCTTGGATCGTCCAACAATGATGAACTCCCCCCCTTCGACCCCTCCAAGCTTGACTTGACAGGAACAAGGAGGCCCAGAAAGAAGGGCACCAACGTCACACACCAAATTACGAAGAGGGAGGGAGCTTTCGACGGGACAACCCTTCTTATTTGAGCCTCTCCCCCCTCTTCACGTTCAAATCTGGTTTGTTTTGGTTCAATTCTCTTCCTTGAGTCCTACCACTACTCTCGAGAAAACCACGATTAGAAAGAAATACGACAATTGAACATCCGACGGACAGGTCTTGACGATGTTCACCCCCAATTCCTTCTACCCCGCCGTCTTGGCCGTGGTGGTCCTGTGCATGTTCACGCCAGGAGCCTTGGCCTTCGGTGCGGGTAACATTGCTGGCATTAGCAAGGTGGAAGGAGTCAACTGTACGTCTCGGCAGGCTTCCCAATCATTGACATGACCGTACAGCAGCTAACAGACATTGTTTATAGGGCGCCGTAAGTCAGCATAGCTATAGCTTGCCCGAGAACCGACCAGACACTGCATCACATCCCCTATCTATAGCACATTCTACACGACGACTTCACCTCGAGTGAGGAACAGGCTTGAAGATCTCCCCCAGCCCTGAACTGCAATAGTATCCAATCAGTGATATCCAGTTGTATTGTAGTTGGGCAGGTACTCTGCGAACGAGTACAGCCGTCGTTTGTCATGCCAACACGGCTTCCAACCCAGCTCGAAGGCTGCAGTCTACTTATTATCAACCTCCGGCCATAGCAACTTGCAATTGCGTAACGTTGGGACATCGCTAATTGAAATCTCTAGATGGTGATTTGGAAGATACCCTCTTGACTCTGGCAATGGCCAGAGTCATTGGCAACGGCAAGTTTGATAAGCTCACGGTTCAACGTGTAAGTCAAGTCAAGCTGACTAGATAGCTTCCAATGTATAACACCGCTAATACGGGCATTCTTCTAGGTCTACTTTGGAAACTGGCTACGTACGTTATATGGCCCTGCCGCCTCGGTAATTTGTCGGATTCTGTACATCAAATACTGACTGCCGGTGCTTAGGTGACTACTCCCAAGCGATTGACATCGGAACTGTGAAGGCTGTCTCTTCAGAGGCTATCCGCCTGCTTCTGTGTGTTTTGGGTTTCATGACTTTCGGCTTCGGAAGTAAAGAATTTGAAATCACTGCTGAGAGACTTGGTACGAATGACCATCAACCAATTACCAACTGCCCACTGACAAGAGTACAGGCACTTACCGCCCCGAGGACCATATCGATAACCCTAAGGGCTACGGCGATGGCGCGGGCGACCCCAGACAGTACGACAAACGTCTCCGTGGACCGATCGATGAGCAGCGCGAGCTGTCCATTGACCCTGAGACTGGCATGAAGAACTATATCGCCAATGAGCGCGCCGGCATCATGACTTCGGCTCAGCACGTTAGAAAGCTATTCGGTGATTCTATCGACCTGGCCAGACGCTACCGCCGCAGCAACAACAAGGACGAGCTCTATGAAGCTCTGCGCTTGTTAGGCACCGGACTGCACTGCTTGGAAGGTTCGTAGTCTCCCATCACCTTATGCTGGCTTGAGGCTTACATATCGTTTAGATTTCCTTGCTCACAGCAACTACACCGAGTTGGCTCTGATTGAGATGGGCGAGCGCGATGTCTTCCCTCACGTTGGACGGGACACTCGTATTCGTCTTGATGGAGCTCGTGATGAAGTCTACCCCCTCATCACAGGTACTTTTGGTGGCGTCGATTTCCTGCACTCTGTCACCGGTGAAGGTAAGCTACTTCTCTGCTAGTCGGTGAAGTGTATCATCTAATATGATAACCAGTTTCCGATAAGCTCACTCAGAACGAGCTGGACGAACTCGAGGGTACCCTGAAGAAGAACAAGCAAGGCAACAGCAGCATTATCGAGGATCTTCTTAGCAACATCCCCGATGGAATCCTCGGCGGAGACAAGAAGGGCGAGATGCACAACATCCAGGAGAACGCCTCTAGCTCGCAGATGCAGAACACCCAGGTTTCCCCTCGTGACCCCGAGGAGTTCACCCAGTACATCCAGAACATCTTCAAGCAGGTCATGCCCGCGATTGAGTTCCACGATGAGTTGATGAAGACCATCAGCGAAATGATTGAGAAGATCCCTATTCTGCCCAAGATCCTCGAGCAGCTCGAGGAGCAGATGTCCGTTTGGGTATTCTCTATCATGGCCCCGTTCGTGGTTCCTGTATTACAGCAGGTCAAGAACGAGCTCCGCACCGGATCTCACGAGATTATTCAGAGCAGCGAGGCCGAGCAACATGTCGTCTTCGACAATGACCGCTCATCTGATCCCACACACTCGATGCTGTCCAAGGACCATTTCTCTAACGTAAGTAATTTGATGCGTGCTCTATCGAAAGGGAAAGGGCTAACATATTCAACCAGATCCTCAATGAGGTCGCCGGAAAGACTGCCAGCAAGGTCGTTGCATGGGCCACTCCTCAGATCATGGAGCTTTGGGATGACGACGGACGCAACCCCGACGAAGTCATCACCAACATCATCTTCGGTGTTATGCATCACCCTGCCCAACGTGATCAGGCTAATGGCCCGATCCGCGAGGGTCGCCAGATCATGTTTGAATCGGTCAAGCGCTGGTGGGATGAGATGGATAACCGAGGCAAGGACGACCTCCGACGCAAGCTCTCCCGGGAGGGTGTCAAGAACGGTATGCCAAAATCTCCGTGCCAAACACGAAGAATCACTTACTGACTCAATCTTAGGCGAGAACCACAAGGAAGGTGTCCATGACACTGGACACGGTTGTGGTAAGCCCCTGGGCATGAAGAAGAACTACCAGGGCGGCGAGGGAGGTTCCATGGAAGACCGTAAGTAGACTGTCCCAGAGCATGATGCGCCTACTCACAAAGTGGCCAACCTGAGTTCATTGTACTAATAATCCTTGCCTTTTAGGTATCGCGGGTGCGGCCGCTGGCGCCATTTACGAAGGTATTACTGGCGGGATCGGCAATGTGCTTGAGCAACAGACTGGTATCAACCTCCCGACCGGGCAGGGTGGCCACCCCGTCCAGGTCGAGGAGTCCAGCAGCAGCCACCACAAGGGCGGTATTGGCGGCTTCCTCAGCTCCGTTGGCAAGAGCCTGCTCGGCGATGACTTCAAGAAGGACGAAAAGGAGTCTTACTCGTCCAGAAAAGACGACGAGAACTCGCATACCGAGTCGCGTACCGAATACGGTCACTCGGGCGGTCGCTACGAGCAAGCCACTGAGACTCGAACAGACTACAACGACGGCCGCGAGTCCACGTCGTACAAGCGCTACGAGCAGGACGAGGACCGCCGCGGCAACACCACCGGCTACGGCTACGAGGAGCGCACAGAGTCCCGTCCCGGCCAAGATACACGCACCGAGCGCCGAGAGGAGTACGGAGGATCGCAAAACCAGAGCTCCGGTTACTCTCGTAATGACAACTACGGTGGTGGCAACAACAGCAGCAGCGGTGGCTACGGCGGTGGCAACAGCGGTGGCGGCAGCTATGGCGGCGGTAACAGCAGCTATGGCGGCGGTAACAGCAGCTATGGCGGTGGCAACAGCGGTAGCGGCGGCTATGGCGGTGGTGACAGCTACGGTCGCGAGTCCCGTGACAACGAGTCATCATCTCATGGCCGACACGAGAACCGCAACGAGTCCAGCGGCGGCTACGGTGGCAGCAGCGGTGGCCATGGAAGCAGTCGCCGTGATGACAATGAAGGGTCCAGTGGTGGTTATGGCGGCCGACGTAATGACGAAGGCTATGGAGGCGGAGAGTCTGAGTCGCATTCTCGTCGCCGTAACGACGAATATGAGGAACGTCGTGATGAGCACGGTAGCAACCGCCGTTACTAAGCGAGAATCATGTCGTATATGATCAGGCCTGGTTTCGATGTTCTGTTCTGAATTAGATTAGATCTAGAATCCCGTCCATATCTCCTTCATTCTGATGAGGAAATGATACACGTCTGAATTAACAAAAGTTGCATCCCCAAAACACTTGGATTATGATGTTGTGAGTTTCCCTAGAAGTTACAACGTAATGTTGCGCCGTGCTGCCGTTGTTCTCTATGCCATTGGTCGCTGTGCGTTCAAGCCCCTTGTCAGTAAGGTGATAAGGGATGCAGTATAGGTAGCAACAGTCCATTAGAGCGTGCAGGTTTGGTAGCATGCGGGAATTGAAAGCCGTGTCAAGGAACGAATGGGCGCCCTGTGAGGGCTAGTTGGCGAGCAATGATCTCATGCCTACTTCTGCCGCCGGAAGTATATTGGCGTCGGGGTTTTTCCAAATGGGGTCATCTATTTTGCCATTGCCCAACTCCACCTTCGAGCCGCCTCCGGGGACCTACCCTCCAGATAGACTCGATGGATTGGCAGCGATTAGCTATGAAGCGGTCGATATGCCGGCTGCCAATGTGTAGATCGTGAGACGAGGTTCCATATAGAGTACGGTGTATAGTTGCCCCTGGATTCTGTACATATAAGTTTCTCGGTAGTCGGTTCCGTACGGTACGAAGTGTTTAAGAATGAGCCCCTTTCCTCTCCCGTTTATGAGAATCCCATGGCCTTTCCTTACTCAGATACGTTGCCGGTCCATTTCTAGACTGCCCATTATTCATTGGGAGACGAACAGATATAGACTGATACAATACACAAACCCTATCCATACTCCAGTATCACCGACATACACACACGATGCACGTCCAATCGGTCCTCATCACCACTGCCGCCGCCGCCACCCTCCCCCTGCTAGCCTCAGCACAGGGAGCCTCGGGCAACGGGCGGACGACGCGGTACTGGGACTGCTGCAAGCCGAGCTGCGGATGGGGGCTCAAGACCAACTCGGGCAAGTTCGTCCAGACGTGCGACAAGAGCGACGGGCCCCTGGGCGGGTCGGACACCCGGAGCGGCTGCGACAACGGCGTCTCGAACGGCGCCTACATGTGCTCCAACCAGAGCCCCTGGGCCGTCAACGAGACCACGGCCTACGGCTGGGCCGCCGTCAAGCTCGCCGGCTCCAACGAGCAGACTTGGTGCTGCGCCTGCTACGAGCTCACGTTTACGAGCGGGCCCGTCTCCGGCAAGAAGATGATCGTGCAGGCCTCGAATACGGGGGGCGACCTCGGGCAGAATCACTTTGATATTGCGGTAAGTGCGGATAGTAGTACTGCATAAATCTCAGTTCACATTCCTTTCTTTAATGTAGTACACGGCATTTACGGGTCTTATTCTATGTCGAGTCGCATCCACATCCCCTTTTTGCTTTCCCCCCAAGTACTTTTAAGAGGATAGGGGCGCTTATCCCCAATCTCCTTTTTCTTTTTGGCCATCTGGCTTCCGCTATTTAGGTCGATCGACGCAACATCACCTCTTCCAAGGGCCACACATGCACAGGCATACAAATATATACTAACAACCGACCTCATAGATGCCCGGAGGCGGCGTCGGCCTCTTCAACGCCTGCACGAACCAGTACGGCGCACCGCCCAACGGGTGGGGCGCGCAGTACGGCGGAATATCGGCACGGTCGGAGTGCGACGCCTTCCCCGCGAAGCTCAAGGCGGGCTGCTACTGGCGCTTCGACTGGTTCGCGGGCGCCGACAACCCCGAGGTCACCTTCAAGCAGGTGGCGTGCCCCGCCGCGCTCGTGGCCAAGTCGGCCTGCTCCCGCAACAACGACGCCATCAATGAGACGCCCACGGGGCCCTCGAGCGTGGGCACCTGGACTCCGGGGGCCACGACCGCACCCACTGGGAGGGCTTCGTTTTCGAGTTGAGAGATAGAAAGAGGGAAAAAGAGACACACTACGTTACGATATTCGTAGAGGGCTGCCTAGTGTGGTTGGTCGCGCTGAACGAGCGGGCTTGGGACTTGTGAGATGGATGACTGGAGGATGCCCTTTACACATACAATAAGGCTTAGGAGAGCAAATAGGTATTCTCGTACATACAGTATTCAAACTCGGTTTCGTGGCATTCTATTTCAGTTCAGTACTTGCTGCTATCGGGTGGACCGACGTATTTTGACCCCTTTTCTATTTATGGATACCAAGATGTTCATGCCATTCGATACCAAGTAACTATAAACTTGATGATATCTGGATGATGCACGGAACAATACCCCTATATCTCGCCAGAGTCATATTTACGTGAAGATGATAAGCCATTCACTTATCTTGGCTTCCAGAATGCTTGGTAGGGTAACCCGACTTGAGATCAGCATGACCGCACATGCCAAGGAAGCGGAAGTTCGGAAGGGTTATCGGCCGCACAGTGCATTCGTCACGGTACGCCCTGCTGATCCACCAGAGTTGTTGTTGTCAAACCGCCAATATCCAGACGCCATGTAAACTTTGTTATATTACGTTGGGCATGCCAGGTTTTGTCCTAGATGGAGACAGAAATAATGCCTTGATTATCTTGTGTCGGTGTGCATCGATGTACCGGCAGATCCATCATCGCCATATTATCGCCTTCATGACATTGGGCATCCTTGCCCCAAAGTTGTACTGACAATACGGGCATGTAGGACTTGTTGGGCAGAGTCTGTGCTTGGGCATCGTGAGAGCACATGCGAAAGAGGTATTGCAATAACTCTATCAGGCAGGTTGGTTGTCTTGTAGCTGCACGGTAGTACGGGAACCTGGAGTGCCTTGCCGGTGAGATCGTACCGCATCTGGGCACCAATAAGAGCGAACAGGTGCAGCCTAACTGGGACATCCCCAGAGACGGATGAGGTCACCCGACAGACCGGTAAGCGGTGTGCATGATATGTTCCATTGTTTATGAATAGAAATCAAGACCACATGCAGTGCATACATGTACTGTAGGTTGTGAGTGTGAGACGAAGCTCCGCTGGGAAACTCAAAAAGACAAGCCCAAGGGAATCGCGGAAGGCGGAACCGAAACGCGGATACAGTGCTGTTTCCTCGGAGGACGCAAGCCGGAAAGTCTTCGAGTCTCACATCACCTCAACGTAAAATGTACAAGAGGAAGCCATGATCTCGCTTAACACTTGTTTAGATAGACGACAATCGATCCATCTAACACACAATTATACCAAATACCAAATAAACTGCCTCATCAAAACCCGCGGACCATCTTAAACTCGGAATACTCGTCATAAACTCATATACTAAATTACCTGACGTCGTCCAATACCTGCTCTCCTGGTGTTGTATTTGGTTACTGTAAAGCATATCTCCTTTGCAACATAAGACGTAAACATGGCACCGTCCAAGATCTCCAACTTTACGGATAGTTGCTGCACCAGCACAGGATGTGTTTCTACTGCTCCCTCACAAAAGACGGCCGGCCGCCCCGTTGATGGCTCCTCCCTATATCGAATCGATATCCACACCCACATCATGCCCTCTTCATTACCGGATCTCTCCTCCTATCCCACCAACTCGCCCACGGACCCCTGGCTGAGCCTGCGGCCGTCCAAGAGCGGCAACAGCGACAAGATCGACATGTACGTGGGCGACAGCTTCTTCCGGACCGTGGAGCCCAACTGCATCGACGCCGAGACCCGCATCCAGGAGATGGACGCCGCGGGCGTGGACGTGCAGATCCTGAGCACGGTGCCCATCCTGTTCTTCTACGACGAGCCGGCAGAGCCCGTCGCGGTGCTGGCGCGCGCCCTCAACGACCACATCGCGGCCACGTGCCGGCGGCACCCGGACCGCTTCGTGGGCCTCGCCACCGTGCCGCTGCAGGACGTCGCCGAGTCGGTGCGGGAGCTGGAGCGCTGCGCCCGCGACCTCGGCCTCGTCGGCGTCGAGATCGGCACCACGGTCGGCGACATGAACCTCGACGACCCCGCCCTGGACCCCTTCTGGGCCGCCTGCGAGCGCCTCGGCATGGTTATCTTCGTGCACCCGCTCGGTTATGCCTTGCCCAAGGAGAACAGCAAGCGCTGGTCCAAGTACTGGGGCTCCTGGCTCGTCGGCATGCCGTCCGAGACGGCGCTGTCCATCCTCGCCATCACGGGCTCGGGCGTGCTGCTGCGGCACCCGAGCTTGAAACTGTGTTTCGCCCACGGCGGCGGTGCGTTCCCGGCGTTGTTGGGACGAATCCAGCACGGTTACGACTGTCGCCCAGACTTAGTGGCGGTCAATTCAGGAGGCGTGTCTCCAGCTGACCATGTCAGTCAGGGTGCTTTCTGGGTCGATTCTCTGGTGCACGATCCCGATCTGCTCGAGTTTCTGTGCAAAAAGATTGGGCCAAATCGTATCGTCATGGGTTCGGATTACCCGTTTCCCTTAGGAGGTAAGCAACCACAGTCCCCAAAGGCTATCTAGGGACAACGTAACTAACAAACTTTGTAGAAGTCCCAGTAGCCGGGAAGATGTTGTGCGCCGAGGACCAACTATCCAAGTTCTTGACGTGGGAAGAGAGGGCGAACATGTTATCCGGAAACGCCATTAAGCTATTCAACCTTGGCCCCAAGTTCGAGGCGCAATTTCACGAGAAACTCGCAGAGTTCCAGCTGAAATCAAACACGATGAAGGACAACGCACCTGTGAGAGCGAGGGACGCATCTATGAAGAATCTTGGAGTGGAGCTGGAGCACTTGGTAGTGCAACCACTCATGGCAAACTAGAGAAATAACTGACCCCTGAATGACTGTACGTAGCGCTGTTTTGAATGTCAGATACGGCTGGTCTATTTGACCCAAATTGAATACATTAACGATACCAATAATCTTCATCATTGCTCGTGGCAAGTATCTTGTTGAATAATAATGTTTCGATGTTGATGACTACACTGCCTGTTTAAGCCGATCCAACCCCTTTGATTCGTTCCTTCAAGATGCATACAGGGAGTCTGATCACTACACCGGGACTTTGATTTCCACATTCCTCCTGTTTCCGACTCCCGAGCATCTATAATTACTGCGGCCATAACGCCATGCACTTGATCTCCACATTCAGCTTCGGGCTCGGCAGCGCGGCGACCTGGACGCACGTCCGCGCGGGCGCCGCCGTCTTGTCGGGCCAGACCTTGTTCCACTCCTCGTTCATGCCGGCATAGTCCCCCGCGATGTCGGTGAGGAACACGGTGGCGTCGACGACGGCCTCGAGCCCCACGGCGCCGCCCGTCGCGCCCCGGATGATGGTGCCGATGTTCTGCAGCACCGCCGCCGTCTGCTCGCGCACATTCAGGGAATGAGCACCCGTGGCCGAGTCCGTCACGCAGCCGGCGTAGGTGCCGTCCCCGCGCCGCGACGAGGTTCCTGACACGTAGACGACTCTGGGGTTTCCCGGGATCACACGGGCGTGTGGGTAGTTGGCCAGGCCCTGCGCTGCGGTGGCGGGGAGCAGGTAAGGGGTGCCGTTGGCGGAGTGCTTTTCGGAGGAGGCCATGGTGAGGTAGTGTTTGTTTATCCGGTAGGATTCTCGTGATATGGTGTTTACTTTGTATGAGAGTGGCCTGCCTCAAGGAACCAATCCAAGTTGACAAGGAGTGGTGGGTGATACGGGCGCTGTTAACCAGTGATATACGTATTCACCCAGTTTGTTGGAGAGTTTGCTTTTGTTTGTGTTGTTTCTGTTTTCGCCAGCTATTGCAACTTGTTCTGCATTGGCTCGAATGAGTGACTCTGTATCCCGACTGGCTGTTGTTCGGGTTGTGTCGGTTGTGGTGTTAAGTCAACCTCGGCCAATCATGTGGCCCCCTTTTCCCACTTCCGCACTTGGAGATCCGAGGTTTTTAGTCCTTCCGAAGTACAGTGCCCCGAATCCCAACTTCCGCAACCGCAACCGACTTACAGCTTACAGTGCATATGTAGGTTGTATTTCCCCTCCAACCCCCCTCATACCATGTGTTATCCACGTACTCTCTCTACAGAGAGAAATAACGGGTATTATTTCAAATAATCACTATTTCGTACTAACAAATGCGAATCAAGGACCAGCTGCAATTGCCAAAGGGAACGATTGCCATGTAAACCAGGGAGGAAAGATCATCCCCTTTCTGCTTGCCGCGATAGCCTAAAAGTGAGGTCGTGCATATGCGAAGTTAGTTGAGTTAGGTACTTGCATCCGTTAATGCTCCTGGGTTGGAGTAATGTGCAGCAGCTTCCGCATCCCCAAGCCAACCTGGGGGCCGACTTAAAGCGAGCCGAATGGCTGTTCTTTCCGAATCGCAACACACAAAAGACTATATATGCTAGCTTAATCGATACAACCTCTCGAACAGTATGGGGTCGATCCAAGAAGAAGCCAGCGCCGAATTTGGCAGTTCTGTCATCCGGGATGTCTGGTCCTGCGACACTCTGGAGAAAGCCGAGGCTTTCATCGCCTCTCCGCGCCATGCGTCATCGGATGAGAGCAACGACGGATATAAGATAAGGATGCAGAACTACGTCGGCGGCTCCTTCGTAGCGCCACCATCTTCATCGACGACAACGTCACAACATATCGATGCTATCAATCCGAAGACGGGCGGGGTGTTCGGTCAGGTCCCCATCAGCAGCGCTGACGAAGTGGAGCACGCGCTCCGGGCCGCGACCGATGCATTCGGAGCCTGGTCCACAACGCCGGCGACCGCGCGGTCAAAGCATCTCCAGCGTATCGCTGGGCTGATTCAGGAGAACCGCGAACTGTTTGCCGTCTGGGAGAGCATCGACCAGGGGAAGACGCTGGAACGGGCGCGTGTTGAGGTAGATCGCGCTGTATCTAATTTCAAGTATGTCGTCTGCTTGACACAACCCCTGAAACATCTTTATCTTTATCTTTTAACCAGACCATTCCAGGTGGAACAAGGACAAATATAGACTGACACAAGGATTTACAAAATAACAGCTATTTCTCGACATTCATACTTCACCAACAGACTGCCGCTCGCGTGGTCGATGGCAGCAATATCTTGACGTACGAACACCGCTCTCCAGCCGGGGTGTTCGCGTTGATTTCGCCCTGGAACATGCCATTATACCTACTGACATGGAAGAGTAAGTATAAACACATCTGAACACCCCTATTGCCGAATCTACATGTCCCGTAGGCAACGAGAGATTGCTAGCCATCTGCTAACCAAGTGTTCCATTGCTGCAGTGGCACCTTGCCTAGCGTTCGGCTGCACAGCCGTAGCCAAGCCGTCCGAGGTGACCTCGATGACAGCGTTCCTGCTGTGCGAGGTATTCCGGCGCGCAGGCCTGCCAAAGGGCGCCATGAATGTCGTGTTCGGGGACGGCGCGACGACCGGTTCCGCGCTGGTGCGTAGCCCCCTGGTCCGGGGCGGTGTCTCGTTCACGGGCGGCACGGCGACGGGCATCCAGATCCGCCGAGACACGGCGGACCAGATCTACAAGCACCTGTCGCTGGAGTTGGGCGGGAAGAACCCCACGCTTGTGTTCGAGGACGTCGACTTGGACAAGGCGGTGCAGACGGCGGCCATGGCCGCGTTTGAGAATCAAGGCGAGGTAAGTTTTTGTCATCGTTCGATTTCTTTCCCTCCCCTTGCAAAGGGATCTGGGAAAAGCAAGCTCACTTGGCGGGAAAATATCATTTAACTGAACGTCTTTATCCCCTAGATCTGTCTCTGCGGGTCCCGGATCTACGTCCAGTCCTCCATCTACGACGACTTCGTCGCCGCCTTCACCGCGTACGTCCAAGCCAACTACAAGTGCGGCGAGCGAGTCGGCGCCGTAGTCTCACACCAGCACTACACCAAGATCCGCTCGTACCTCCTCCTCGCCCAATCTGAGGGCGCAACCTTTTCCTCTTCCATCTCCGGCACCTCCACCAGCCTCGAAATGATTCCCCCCGCGGACCCGCCCAACGGCTACTGGATCGACCCCGTCATCCTCACCGACGTGCGTCCCAACTCGCGCCTGCTGCAAGACGAGATCTTCGGCCCGGTGGCGACCATCAGTCGCTTCGATACCGAGAACGAGGCCGTCGCCCTCGCCAACGACAACCCCAACGGCCTGGCGGCGGTGCTGCTCACGCGCGACGGGGCCCGCATGCGGCGCGTGGGCGAGCGGCTCGAGGCCGGGCTCGTCTGGGTCAACTGCTGGTTGGTGCGCGAGCTCGGCACGCCCTTTGGCGGCATGAAGAGCTCCGGCACGGGCCGCGAGGGCGGCGAGTACAGCCGCGACGTCTTCACTCACGTGCGGACGCTGCATATGCCGCTTCAGTAGTCACCTTGCTGACATGACCGGCTTCCCTGTCCGTCTCCAGCACAGGAAGGGGAGGCGTCCATTGGAGTATTTGCTGTGCTTTTAGATGCCAAGTGCGATGAATAGGAAGAAGGCAGATTGTCAAAAATAGTTCAGGCTGCAGTAAGCTGTGGTGGACTTGAGAAGGCTTCCCCTCTGTACCAGAAGTCCCTATTCCCTCCTGTGTCCCAGTCAAAGGGGGCATGCACGACATTGAGTTCGGAACGGTGGTAACGAGATGGCCTACTAACCGGGAAATCGCGATGTCGGTCCTAGTATTAATCTCAATCTTTATATACAGCCACTCTCATTTGTGATGCGTGGTAACTACTTAGGTATCCGACCAGCCAAATCCGAGCCCGTAGTCTCCTAATGCATGATGCTTCTGGTCTACTCTGGAGGGATTGGGTTGCCCCATGCCTCTTCATCCTGATTCATGACGCAGTTATGCTTGGTTGACCACCCCTTCGGCGAAGAAAAAATATATATAATCGAAAAATTCCAACAACGCCGCGTCCTATGCAGTGCTAGGTGAATCATAATGCGCATCAATACTTCCTCGTTCTCCTCGTCATCTCTTCCCGCACAATTTCACTTAAACGTTAGAAATTAGGTATATGTGAAATATCCAGCCTGAGCACTTGGCCGCAGGAATGGATGCGCCTCCGTATTGAGGACGTATTTGTCTAGGTCGATCAGGTCGGGCGGCGAGAAGATCAAGTATAAGTACTTGAGCGTCTCCGACGTCCAGAAGCTCTCCATCGAGTCCTGCTTGACTGTCTTCGCGCCCTTCGCCAACGTCGCGTCAGCGATGGCGGAAAACGCCAGCTTCGTCTCCGTGGCCTTGCGGATCGACTGGAACATGTTCCACGCCATTTCTTGGTATTCGACATTGCCCGTCATGCGGTACATGAAAAATAGGCTCTCAATCGCTTCGGGGCGCAGAATGTACTTCGGGTCCGTCACGGTCTTGAACCCCTTCGGGAACCGCTTGTCGCCCGTGGCTATCCATTGGTCCTCTGACCACGGGCATGGCTCCAAGCTCGGGCAAGGATACAAGGTGAAGGTCTCAGGCATGATGCCCGAGGGGAAGGCATTGTACGCCCAAGCGCATCCCCTGGCGATCTTCTCCGCATATTTGACATGCTCGGGGATATTGAACATCTTTCCGCCCATGGCAAACATGCCTCCTACAAAGCAGCCCAAATGCTGCCCCTCGGCCTCGAGTTCTGGACCATCCTGGGAACTGACGTACACCGTGCCCGTGAAGAGGATATCGTCCTGGTCAGGCGTCATGGGCCTGAACAAGAGATGTTTCGTCACGGCATCCATGGATTCGCGGTACATTTTCTCATACATGGGCTCCAGACCACCCACCATGGCGTACATCTTGGGCAAATACTCGTATAACGAGTCAGCCAGACCCCCAAGGGTGAAGCTCCGCTGGCCGGAAAAGTCCAGGTTGCGCATGTTGAGGAACGTGGGCCACATCCCTGGCAGCTTCGTCGAGTTCTGCGTCTGTTCGAGGGCCCGGGCGACTCGGTCGATCGCGTCGTAGTACTTGTCCTGGCCCGTGAGCTGCGCGAGTCGGGTGAACTCTAAACCGGACGAGGTCACGGCCGCGGACGGATCGTGGGTGCCGGGCACCAGCAGCCCCTCCTTCGCGAGCTCGAAGTCCAGGTAGAAGGGGGGCATGCGGTTGTCCGTGTCGTAGGCTGTGTAGAGCATGTCGCCGAGCTCAATGGCCTTTTCGAGCAGCGCGGCCTCCTTGCTGAGGTCGTAGGCGCTGAGGAGGCCGCCCAGGTGGCGGATGGTTGTCTCGAAGAAGTTGCACGATGTGTCCTTCGTCTTGGACCAGTCAAGCGTCACGGCGGCCGCCGCAGCGTGTCGGAACTCGTCGCCCAGTTCCATGATCCAGAGGGTGTCGAGCGTGTCGACCAGCGTGGCCGCCCAACCCCCGAACGTATCCTTCCCCTCACCCGACACGGGCGTGAGCTCGTCGTACATCCAGGCATATTTCTTGTAGCTGTTCCAGCTCTTCACAAAGGCAAGGCGGATTTCGGAGCGGCGACTCTCGAGGACACCGAGCCGCTCGCGGCTGGGTGCTTTGTCGGACGCGAAGTCGTGCTGGAAGGTGGGCAATCGCTTGGGGGAGCCTCGAGGAAGTTGAGTCAATTTCGCGACAGGATTGCGCTCTGGCACGGTGGACCAGTCGAAGCTGCTCCGGAAGTACTGAAAGCCGTAGAACTCCTCGCGAGGCTTGGGGATAAAGATGACAAGAATGTATAGAACAGCAATGGCGGCCACCACGGTGAGGAGTCGCGTCGGCCTGCGAAATAGGCCAGCCATAGCGACGTGGTTTTGTTCTATCAGCCGTACGACATCTTGGTGCATGAGGATGGCAGGCTCAAGAATGAGCCTACGTAATGTATGGATGTAGCAGGTACTCCGTACAGTAATAGGTGTTTAGAATGTTGTGGATGTCTCCGTGTTTCCCTAGCATGCACGCAACGCAACAACGGCCGACGGATCACTATGGGGCGAGAAGGCGCATTTGTTTGTCATATGTTTGAGGGGAGAAGGATTGGAAACAATGCCAAGCCAGATGGCGCTGGAATCTCCAGGGCGAACAGGTACTGAACAGGCCTCTCTGGCAGGGATACCGCTACCAGCACTTGCAGCACGGGCGCCCTCTCCCCTGGCAGTCTGGCGTTCCTGGCTGCCTGGCTGGTGCTCATGGCAGAACTCGTGGTGCCCAAGTAAAATATCCAGTCAATGGGTACATACTTAAATTAACTTATTAGACATGTAACCTACTTTGTACATAAGTCAGCCACCTGGTCACTTTCAAACGCTTGCCGTACGAGTTTATTGCTTCTTTAACTCTGATAATTATAGACTGTCTTCAAATTGCACACTATCGTACTCCGTATAGAAGTATTTCAAATAAACTATACTCTATCAAAACAATCATCAGCTTCCCAAGAGAAGAGGGGTATATCCAATCCAAAAATGCTCCAAATCGCCTGTAGCCCAAATCCCTACCAAAACCCCCCAAAAAGGCTCACCCGGGCCTATCTATCATTCGCCTTTTACCACAAAATCCTCATTATCCCCTAGACCGAAAACACCGCCATTATGCTAAAAATCCTCTCCTCTCCGATGCTCATGGATGTTGGAAGAACAGCAGCAGCAAGTAGATTTTTAGTCATTTGAAACCCGGAAAGACACGTTTCGCAGCCAGCCTCCCTAGAAGGAGTCAGTATCCAGCAGGTGCAACAACAAGAGCGAATTGCGACTTACAAGGAGGTTTGCCGTCATCACTCGATGTCTCATCGACGGGCACAGCAAGTTCCTGCATTCGCTGCCGAGAGACTTCCACATCTGGCTCCCCAGGCTTCCCTGTGGTCAATCTGACCCTTTGCGGCACTTCGACCGGGCTTAGTTCTCCAGTCGGAGAGGAAGGATGGCTGTACGCCGTCTTGACAAGACTGCTTCTCGAAACCCTCCTTTGCCGAGGTTGGTTTGCTTTAGGAGGTTTCGCGGTACGGGGCCGTAGCTTCTGCGTTGCCATTTCACGCCGGGCCATACTATTTGTGATTTTGGGACAATAGCCTCTCGGGAGCATCGATGTCCTACAAATTGGGCACAAAGAGCTGATTTCGCTAAGAAATTCGTCAATGCATTCTGGATGGAAGATATGCCCGCAGGGTAGCTCTCGGATGATCGTGGCTCTCGATTCAAAGTGATCCAGACATATAAGGCAAGTAGGCTGATAGTCAGTCCGAGTATTGATCCTTGTTGAAAGGGAGCTCGGAGCAGACTGCGAAAGTAGTCTCTGAATCGGGTCCGGAGATTGAGGTGGCGTTTCGAAGGACGGAACGGGCGCGTCGTAGCTATATGTGAAAAGGGGAAACGTCTCGATGTGCTCCACCGGAACAGTGAGTCGCTTGATGCCTAAAGCTTCAAGATCCGTCTCGCCTGATATCACCCTGCGCCTGAGTGATACGCGTCGTCTCCGCTGAACATAGTGCATCAGAAGCGATGTGCCCCCAATGACGGAAATCAATACGCTGACGATAGCGATAATGCAAATCCATAGACCTGGAAAGCTGGAATTCGTAGAGACATTGAGTTTCGTCCAAAGTCGAACGTAGTCTTGCGAGTCGACGTCGTATATCGTCGAAATATTTTCGCCAAACGGGACTTCACCCAGTTTCCCCGAATACAGACTGAGCTGCGTCATGAGTTCAGCTCCTTTCCCCCCAGGTATGGCGTAGATTGGGTAATGATGGTTGTTTTTCCATGATCCATCTTCATCAAGTTGCCAGATATCATCATCGGCAGATGGTGGTGATGAGTAGTCGCCATTGGGCAGATAAAATATGAAGGCTCGAAGAGGGTCTGATCGAGCCTCGTCGAGGAAGGAGATGGCGCAACCAGCACTGATCCACGGTGCGATGGCGATAAGGTTGTAGTTTGTTGGCGGAAGGTTTGCCTGCCGCGTGACATTTGCTGGAATGATTGTGTCGACAGCATTCTGGCAGGGGTCGCCCGATGCAAGGTCCGGAACGTAAAGTAAACCCTGAATCACACCATTGCCGGAAGGGGCAAAATCGCTTGACAGTGTCGTGAAATTCTCCTCGATAACCCCGAAATACGATGGCTGATTGTAGGCTATGTGAGAAGATGTATTTCCAATCTGTATTCGGGGACGGATTGCACTTACCGTCGAAGACGCCGTGAGGTTCCGAACAATAGTGCTAGGGGTCTTCTTGCCACCAGAATAGCTTGGGGAAGTGAACAGATACCTGCTCGCTTGAGTTAGTATTGGTCTTCGGATTTCCAACTGATCTGGTGGTCGTCATGCGACACGGGAGACACCGATTGCACCGCGAAACACGCATTGTCCTGCATTGAAAAATAACCATAGATAGCGCTTTGCGATATACAATTGCCATATTGCCATATTGCCATGCATCAATCAATCATTGCGATGGAGTTCTGGAATTCGCGATAGGGGCTTGGCAAAGACGATGGATATTCGAGGGGATGAAAGAAGCTTTTGCTTGGCAGACATACACATCATTCCGAATCTGGTTGAGCGCTGTGAGACGTCAGTCTGGGTTGCCAAGATATTGGCATGGGCGCCAAGCCGTCGCCGAGCCTGGAGAAAGAATAGGGACTCCATGCGGGGGAGGGTCTTAGGTTGAGAGACAAAATGGAGGTTGCTGCCTCTAAAAACAACGACAAGAGGGCCAAGAGGGCCAAGAGAGACTTACACATGCTCGAAAGTCATATTTGGCGACTTCTTGGGGGCTCTGTCCAAGCCCTTCAGATAGCATCCAGAGTCCTTGGCTGGCTGGCAGCGGTACCGACGATGCGGTCCAGTAAAGGTCGACCACAACTTATCGTCAAGAGAATTGAACAGTACTATATAGTACCAGAATGCTCCCTCGTACGGTGCCTAGGTAGGTAGGCGGCAAATGGGTAAGCTATCAATTGGATTCAACTCGGGCGTCAAGTGTGAGAGAGTATGCAATGCCAAGAAAAAGTGCCAAGAGAAAGAAACGGAATGAGAGGATGGGGGAGGGGTTGGTTAGACTCTGAAATCGAAAGTCGTAAGGTAGGCAAGTGGAGGTGGGTATACCGTATACATAACCATTAGCAAATCCCCAGTATGTCGTCCTTCCCACATCACCCGCGTACCCGATTACTCCTTGGAGCCAAAGATAAAAAGGATGGACAGCAGCATGGGTGGTACCATTTATCGACTTACTTAGTAGGCCTGACCCGCTGTGATGACCTCTTGGGTCAATAGTGCTTGGTGGCTAGGCCCTATCCTGACAAGCGGTCACCGGTCGAAGCTTGCTTTCTGTCAGTTGCCCCAGCCAGTAAGAACGACCCAGGCGTCCTGCTTGTCAGTCGTACATGTGCAGGGTCTCCCCAAAACCACCTTTGATTACTTCGAGATACACACAAAGTCGCACCAACTTGGAACCTGAGTGGTGGATGTTGGACGTTGTACATGACTGACTGACTGAGACGACCCTCCAAAACGTGCCCGGGAGGTGGTGGGAATAAGATGACTTGCTGGCAGATCCCAATCACCATTGATCCTTCTTCTTTTGACCACCAGTAAGAAGGTTCAGGGGAGGCATTAGGACGACGACGTCCCATCCCATTCGATTCGATTCACATTGGGTAGTGGCTCGCTAACTGAAGCCTTAATATCGAACCCGCTTCGGGGAAAAGCTTGTCTTCACTTCACAAGTTCACACCCATTTCTGAATACATTTCCCTACGTGACCAACTCGCATACGGATTGCGACGTCATTTGTAGATAATCGGCGACGATGTTGGTTTTGGGAAAACACAGACGCTGCATAAGAATGACTGAAAGCTGAAACAAAAGCCGGGACACCCGGCCCCAAAGAGATGCTCGATAACCTACCCACAAGTCAAGATAACCCAAAGGCAGCAGATATGACTGCATCTTGTTTTAGAACCGAATAATTCCGTTTGTGTAACACTACATGCCTAGCCATATGAGATTGGGTATACTTGTACACGATCGTGTCAGGAATTCCGCAGATAAGATGAACATTTCTATACCCAAGGTCGGAAGGTTCGCTCAACTGCCCCGCTTCCAACAGCTGATGACTCGGGGGGCTTGGGGGGCTTGGGGGAGCCGCTTTTGCTTTTTTTAGGCATCTTCATCGCATGAAGATGTGATCGGCTAACCTAACTCACCACAGGCAGCAGCAAGATTCCGGTATGATAATTGCCGGCTTGCATCCATCGCAACGTCGTGCCGCGGTAACCATTGTTGACTCCCGTCGTCCGGTGTAAGCTGGGAAGGGACAGCAGCTGGCTGTGCCACAAATCTTTACGACGTTGTACATTCCCTGAAGTGAATCGTTACCCAAATTCCCGCCTCGAGGGTTCTTCGGGGCTGGAGGACCGACCCAGGTCAGGCAGGTACCACTTAACGCCGACACGATGGAATATACCGGCTTCGCGGAGCCGGGGCGTACATATGTACGGGCACCCTGTTTCTTCCAGGGTGATCTCTGGGGTACATAGAAAAGGTTAAGAGGTCGCATGATCTCTATTAGACCGACATCGATCGCTTTGTATGTTACATTAGGTAAACCTTCGCGATTTGCATTGTCCTGGGACTACTTCCAACTACATACTTGCAATATGTGCTTTTCTGAAAATTCCCGCGACAGCATCAATGCTTTCCACAAGTTAGACCCGCGTCCAGAATCTTCGCTATTGACACGCGACCTCGTTGTGCCATTGGGTTGTAATTACTGTTCAACTACGACCAAGAAAATGCAAGGCACGATAAGCAATATAACACCGCAGAGAGGACAGGCAAGGGTGACCGGGGCTTATGCTAGGTTGTTCCTGTGCATGGGATTCTTCGACCTTGATTGCTACGCCGTACTAGCTGGTCACACATTTCACAGTTCACGACTTACCACTTGTGTAGCAAACAGTTGCAGGTAACATGAGTCGAGATCTGTTACACGCAGCAAGCACTTATCAAACGAAGGTTCGTGTCTTATTATATTGAAAAGTGTATAATCCTAGCTCAGTCCTCCAGCCGCAATGCCTCGGTATAGACAACCATGTCGCCTCCATCATCACTGTCTTCCATCTGGATGCCGGTGAACCCGTCCTCCTCTTCACTGCCGAAATCAGAACCCGCCGCGAACTCCGTATATGGTGGGGGCGGGTTATCGATGGGTGTTGCGCTACCCGCAGTTACATGGGTATTTTCCCTGATGGCCGTGGAAGAGGATGCACCAGACGCAACCGGCTGTTCGCGCGTCTTCGTGGAAGTACCCTTCGGCTCCTCGGCGCCCGTAACACCGGCCAACTTGTCATCTCTTACGGTCGTGCCGGTCTTTTGGCTCTGGTCAATCTTGACATTTGGGTCAAACTTATCATTGGCCATGTCTCTTTCGGTGTGCTTGGAAGGACCCATATGGGTCTTGTCGTCGATGTCGATTAGGTTGCCCATCTTGGCAAAGTCGTCATTGTGAAGCAGGATGGCGTCCTGTTCTTTCTCGATCGCGGCTTGCCCATCCTTGACGTTGGGGAATCCACAACGTGTCAAAATCTTGGGCATAAGATCGGGATACCGAAGATGACCTGTGACCTCGGCGCTTAGGTCCAGGTTCTCGACGCCTACGACTTCATCGCTAATGGCCTGTATGCCAGCAATACCCAGCTGCGCACTCGTTGTCCGATATAGAAAAGCAAGAATGTAGTCATTTTCTGAGTAGACATTGAAAAGCTTGCCGGAGACGACCGTTCTCATCATCTGCCAATGGCCTGGGTTTGAGGGAACCGGTGCCGCAACCAGCACAACCGAGTCTACAAGTCCAAATGCCTTCCTCTCGGCCAGCGATCTCAGGCAGGAGTAGATAACGCGAGCGCCGAGAGAGTATCCCACCAGAGTCACTGGCCTTTCACCCTGCACTCTGTTGATCAGAGCATCGGCCAAGACCTTGCCCGCTTTCTCTGATCTGTTCCGTGCCAAGCTGAAGGGGTTATCGACGTTCGTGGCCATGCCGATGAGGTACGCTGGCCACAGAGCGGACCATAACGATACTAGCACCGTTCTCTTCAGGATTTCGGATTTGATGGCACCCCAAGCGTAAGAACTGACCAACTCAGAGAGCTCGGCACCCAGAGTCAGCAGGCTCTCCATCTCGTACCTGAGCGCAAATACCTCGGATTCGTCACCCAAAGCCCGCCACGGCTTTGTCACATCTGCCGCTTCCTTGAGCCAGCCGTTGATGCCGATCGTAACACGCAAGCGACGGTCATCCGGTGAGTCCTTCTTCCATTTACCACCCCACTCCGCTTTCAGGGGAAGAAATCGAAAGTCCTCGACTTCCTTGGCGTATTGGTCTACCTTTTGGCCTGTCATCCCCGCGCCGAAGGCTCCAAAGATGGTACCGACCAGGGCTCCGTTCATCCAGAAGATTCCGAGGAAACTGGCAAGTCCACCGAGCCCAACACCTCCCATCAACCCGCCTATAGCGCCGGCTACTACCGGCGCGGCCAGGCCCCCCGTGATCCCAATCACGGCTGCTCCAGCGACGCTTGCCAGTCCGACTTTCCAGAACCGACTGCTCTGTCCTGCCTCTCTGCGCTTCTGGGCCTCTGCTTCGGCAGACATGGCATCCGCCTTTTGCACAGATTCGACCATCGTCGTGGCGATTGCTATTTCTTCGTTATCCAAAAATGTAGGCGGAATCTCCATAGCCGAGGCAAGATAGCAGGTCAGAGTCCGCGAATAGGCGGAATAGTTGCCGATGGCCAGCAGCAGGAGAAGTGTGCTGCTCAGTGCCTCCTTGCGGTCGTCCAGCGGTATCGTAGTGAGCCGAGTCGGGATGGGGTGATATACACTCTGGAACGCGGAGACATTGAGGGTGCTGGCGGCGACTTGCTGCGCGGCAGGCAGGCCCTGAGCCTCCCCGCCTTCCGAGGCGCCAGTCGTGGTGTTGTTAGAGGGTCCCTCTCCGAAACTGAGCAGATCTTCGCCCTCGGCGGGCTCTTCTGTCTTCCTCTTCGCGAGGATCTCAAGTCGCTTGCGGCGCGCCTCCAGGATCTTCTGGTCATCGGGACTCGCGACGACCTCCTTGAGCTTCGCGAGCACTTCAGCACGCCAAGCGTCAAAGTGAGCAAGCGCCGCTTTGCGCAGGCGGATCAAAGCCAGGCTAGGTGGTGCGCGCCGCTGCTGCTGCTCCTGCTGTTGTTGCGCGCCAATATGCGAATCGGCATCATCATGTTGCAGTCTTGATGAGGAAGAGTCGGCATCACTGCTGCGGGGTACGAACAAAGGCGCAACGCCGTCATTGCCCTGCTGCGGCTGTTGCTGCCTCCGCGAAGACGAGGAAGATGTAGGATGCGCGTTGACGGCGGCATTAGCACTTCGCGCCGGAGATTCATCAGGGCTGCTGTTGCTACTCTGCGGCAACTCAATCTGACTGCGCATGTAGGCAGTGATTTCGACGACGAGTGTATAGTATGCCTTGCGCCGAGCGCCATTAAGCACCACGAGCAGCTGGCGGGGCTCGGTGCTGAGGGGCGCCATGGTTCATGCTCGTTCGCACCCAATCTACAGATCAAATCCCGAAGAAGGAAAGTAGAGGATATTTAGCGAATGTGAAATCGATGGAGCATAAGACATCAACCGAAATCTCTTTATTTTGTTCGCTCTAGTGGTATGTTGTTCTGTATGTCTATTGCTGTGCCCTTTAATCTCGATGTTACTGTACTTAAGTATCTAGGCAGCTACTTAAGATTAAAAATAGAACCAACCCGGTGACCGATCACTCCACTTGGTCGATCCCCTTGGGCTTGGCCACGAACGGACGACAATATTTGCTATTGTTACACAATTCATCACTGCGATATCGTGATACTGATATCCATCAACAACAGTTGGAGAGTGTGTATTGCTCGTTTTCAGTATTGCCTATCAATGGCCGGAGCAAGGGAAGAGCGGTTTGCAGATCTTACGAGATGACATGCATGTGGGCTATCTACCCTGCTACCTCTTTACGGTCCCTCGCAACCTTTGCTGACGCCAAGCATCTTAGAGCAACACCACCACGAAGCTTATTGAAGGGCGTATGTACGGAGTACGTCTCTGACTCGGCATTGACTATCTCCATCTAAAACCAGATGGTTGTACTCTGGCTGATTCTGGAATAAGAATACTAGTAGTTTTCTCGGATGCGCTTCACAATGAAGTGCCCCGATGTTAGAATCTCAAGCCATCGCTAAAGACACAAAGAACATTGCTCTAGAGATTTTTTCAGATTCAGATCACTGGTCTGAATGTGCTTCCCTAAGCCTCCACCCCCTATCGTATTGAGATGCCCGAAACATGTTCAGGTATCTCAACTTCCAGCAACTTAATCAACGAAATACTAACTTCTTCTGGAAAACTTGCAACGTGCTGTCTCTTCAAAGCTTGGAAAAGATGTGAAGTTAAAGCCTGTCATTCTCGTCAGTTATTGTCCCTGCTGGATGGGTGCTGTGCAATCATGACAGTCTACTCACAGGTTAAGACAACCCAAAGTTTTGACCACATCCCTTTGTCGACACCGTCTGGCACATCTGGCAATGGGAAAAAGATGAATGTTCCAATCTATGTCCCAATGAATGACCATATTCATGATGTTGTATTGGGCAGTCATTCTTGTGATGAGCTCCTTCTTAGTCTCCGTAGTTGAGTAGTCTTCCAGAAGGCAGTTTCTCGTCAGGTACCTTCTCCGTCAAGAAACCCAGATGATCAGCCTGGTCCTCACTTTCGGCAAAGGTTCTCTCGAAGTGCATTTCGATTGGGAGAAGAGACAGAACATCGTCGGATCCACCGGTCACGCCCTCGAAACGGTCCTTTGACACACTGATGCGGAGGTAGCCCTTTGGGAAGAAAGAAAACTTGGTGCCATCTGCGATGGGAGGAAAGCCGGGGCCCTTCATGTACACCTCGTACACAGCCAGCTCCGTATCGTAGAAATTGAGTGCTTCATTCCGGCTGTCTCTGGTGGTATTGAGCAAGGGAGAGACGAGGTCGATGTCTGGCAGAAGACTTTGTCCCGATTCGTTAGTAAGGAAGTATCGAGATTTGCTCTCATCTTCCAAGAACTGCTGCCAAACCATCCTCTGGATTTCCAAGGGAAATCTCGGGAAGTAGATGAAGACATCCATGGCGTTGATTCCACGATTGGCCGGAAGTCGATGGGTGGTTGGGACAAGGAAAGGATTATTCAAGTGAAGTAACCGTTATTCACAGTACGCCCTTTCGACTGTTGTAAAAGAAAGAGTAAAGAGCTGGCCAGAAGCGGATGGGTTGGTGGGCAAAGTGAAGGAACCGTTGAATATTGTGGGATTACAGTACGCCCTTTCGACTGTGGTAAGAGAAAGAGTAAAGAGCTGACCAGAAGCTGATGGGCGATTGGGACAGGGAAAGGATTATTCAAGTGAAGTAACCGTTATTCTCAGTACGCCCTTTCGACTGTTGCAAGAGAAATAGTAAAGAGCTGGCCGGAAGCTGATGGGTGGGTGGGCAAGGTGAAGAAACCGTTGAATATTGTGGGATTACAGCACGCCCTTTCGACTGTTATAAGAGAAAGAGTAAAGAGCTGACTAGAAGCTGATGGGTGGTTGGGTAAGGTGAAGGAACCGTTGAATATTGTTGGATTATAGTATGCCCTTTCTATTGTTGTAAGAGAAATAGTAAAGAGCTGACTAGGAGCTGATGGGTGGGTGGGCAAGGTGAAGAAACCGTTGAATATTGTGGGATTATAGCACGCCCTTTCGACTGTTATAAGAGAAAGAGCACCTGGCCGGAAGTTGGTGGTTGGGCAAATGAAGGAACCTTTGAATATTGTAAGATTACAGTACGCCCTTTCGACTGTTGTTAGAGAAAGAGCACCTGGCCGGAAGTTGATAGGTGGTTAGGCAAATGAAGGAACCGTTGAATATTGTTGGGTTATAGTACGCCCTTTCGACGACGGTCATAAGAGAAAGCCTGGCCGGAAGTCGATGGGCGGTTGGGCAGGTGAAGGAACCGTTGAACATTATCACATCACGCCCTTTCGACGACAGTCATAAGAGAAATAGTAAGAAACCGTTGAATATTGTTATAGTACACCCTTTCGACGACAGTTATAAGGGAAAGAGCACCTGGCCGGAAATCAATAAGTGTTAGGCAGGTGAAGGAACCGTTGAATATTATTACAATACACTCTTTTAATGATAGCCATAAGAGAAAAAGCACCTGACCGGAAGTCTTTAGGTATTAAGGACAGGGAAAGGATTATCCACCTCAGATGAAGCAACTGTTAAATATTGCTACAGTACACCCTTTCAACAACAGTTATAAGAGAAAGAGTACCTAGCTAGAAGCTGATGGGTATTGGGAATAGGGTGAGGGTTATCCAGATGAAGTAACCGTTAAATGTTATCACAGTATATCATTTCGATGATAGTTATAAGAGAAAGAGTACCTGGCCAGAAATCAACAGGTGGTTGGGGACAAGAAAATGATTATCCAGGTGAAGGAGCCGTTGAATATTATCACGGTATGCCTTTTTGATGATCATAAGAGAAAGAGTACCTAAGGTGCCTGCCTGCCTTGCTTGGTTTCGAATTCAAGTGGAATGAGCTGAATGGCCAAGTCCCTTTTCACAGGCACATAAATTGTAAGCTATAATCTCATTGTCACTCTACTAAACTGGACGTTACCTGATTCTCTATTGCTGGCCGTCTCATCACTACTTATTCCATTGTGATCTTTTCACCTACATGCGATCATTTCACCACCTAGCTGTGAAACTCATATTCATCTGTAAGTCCAACTAGGTGTCAAAGAATGATAAAACGTTGAAAACTATGTGAACGTTGGACATGGCTTCTTTGGGATGAGATGATACTACTTGGCAGATGGAAAGCTATCGATGAATCAGCCAAACCTCAAAGGGAGAGCTGCAAAAGCGGTTTAGGTCTTTGCATTAATTCATCCTTGTCTTGTTGCCTGATGTATGTTTGCGACTTCCTCGAACGTGGCTCATAATCGTTCTGATGCTGCCTGCGGAGCAGTGCAGGCCAGGGCATACCATTCTGCCCTCGACATCACTTTGCGAGTGAGCTGATAATGACTTAAACAATATAATGAAGTTTCACAGCGAGCATCGAAAGACAATGGTGGCTGGAATGTGATCTTTTATTTCAGCCAGACTGCCCATAATTATTTGCGTGCCTGCCTGTAGAAGTGATCATTATTGGTTATTTGAAGAGTTGACGGAGCAGCAGGTTGCATTGTGTGACATGAGAATGTAATCTTGATGTGCCTCATTAGACGTCCCAACTTTTGGATTGAACGCTATCTAGATTTGTATATAACTTCCGACCAACTTTTGGGCTTCGGGATATCCCAGACACCAGAAGCGAGCAGGCAAGGATGGCTCGACCACCATCCTAGTCTTTGGATTCTGCCTCTTGCTCAGCATTGAGTTTCAGCATGCACAGAGCTGATGGTTTCAGAAATGAACAATCTCATGAGCTCGTATTTTCGTTATTCATCGTCGTCGTCATCGTCATCATCATCAACCTCTTGCTCCCCTTCACTGTCTTGCCCCT
This sequence comes from Apiospora koreana, assembly GCA_017163955.1. Classification (NCBI taxonomy): domain Eukaryota; kingdom Fungi; phylum Ascomycota; class Sordariomycetes; order Amphisphaeriales; family Apiosporaceae; genus Apiospora; species Apiospora koreana. The sequence continues at coordinate 2,865,580 of JAFHKQ010000004.1, forward strand.
GCTTGAAGACCACCTTATCACACAGCTGCAGCATCTTCCGCACGGGCAGCCCCACGACATTGTCTACGCTGCCTTCCACCTTCTCAACCAGCACCATGCCGGCGAGACCCTGTATGGCGTAGCCGCCGGCCTTGTCGACGCCCTCGCGCGTCCGCACGTAGCTCCGGATGACGTCGTCGGACAGGCCGTCGGCCGCCTTGGCGAAGAAGACCTTGGTCTCCTCGACGTGGGTCTCGATCTCGTAACCCGGATGGGTGGCCTCCTCCTTGGGCGCCAGGCAGCAGACGGCGCTCAGCACGCGGTGGACGCGCGTGTCGCGCATGTGCTGCAGCATGCGGATGTGGGCGGCCTCGCTCGACGGCTTCTCAAGAACGCGGCCGTCGCGCGTGACGATGACGGTGTCGGCCGAGATGACCAGGTCAGGCTCCGAGCCCTTCTCCACCGCCTTCTCGTACACGTCAAGGCACTTTTGCCGGGCCGTCGCCGTCACGTACTCGAAGGGCACCAGCGTTGTCTTGGAGAGGTCCTCGGGCAGCGTCGACGGCACCACCTCGAAGTCGGTCAAGCCCAGCCGGTGCAGCAGCACTTTCCGCCGCGGCGACCCGGAGGCCAGAATCACCTTGTGGCTCTTCATGTAGGTCAGGATGGGGATCTCGAACGGTGGCGGGGGTTTCCGTGTGACCGGCGGGCCAGCAGGTTGCCGGATGGGCAGGCCATGATCTCGGGCGGCGGTGTCGTAGTCGGGCGGAGAGTCGTGCCCGTCGGGGTTACTCGACAGTAAAGGTTTTTGTTCGCTCATCTTGGAGGTGTGATATGTCACTCTTGTCCAGTACGCTATTTCCCCTCTAAGCACCTTTCAGTAGCTAAGAAGTAAGCAGGTAATCGTTAGCGGAGGCAAGAGCTTGTTTTTTGTTGTTGGTGGTTGAGGGTTGAGGGTTGAGGCGGGAGGTGGTTGAAGCTGTAGTGGGGTAAAATGATGCAGGTACGTCAACTAAAACATGTTTATGTGGTAGGCGCGCGGGAAGTCTTGACTTCCAATGCGGGTTATTAATGGTGCACTGTTTTTTGCCTGCGCCTCTATTTTATCTCTACCTATCCTTGTACTCTATGTAGATACTAAGGTACGTACGTTGTGCTTTGCTGTATGTGTTGCATATCTCTTCCGGATCAATTTATCTCTAAATCTCTGCAGACAGCAAGCAGCTTATTTGCATGTACGTGCATCTCGTGGTTTGAGTTGCTGGGTTTCCTGAAATTCCATTGCACCCGAAGATCGAACCTGGCCCTTGGGACCACCCTTGTGCTTGCCATCTCATCCTTATGGCGGCCACTAAATTTGGCCTACAGGGTCTCAAATACCTGTAGCTTGGCAAGTATGGGGGCGGGGCACCTCTCATCACATGCACCATTTTGTCAGATCAATGTGAGAAGGAGAAGGGCTTGGCCGCAACTCACCTCGCGACTTCAACTCTTTTACGCGTAATGCGACAGATACACTAATGTAAAACCAACTCATTTCGAGGTTGCATATTGACTCTTCCATTCTTCTACTCTTCATCGGCTTTTTCTTGCATATACTTTGCCTCCTTGTAAATCATTCGCATTCCCCATATTCCATACATAGTATGAGGTGCTTCGGGTCTGCTGTACATGATTGCATGGTGGCATACATTTGTCGAGCTCATAATCGCAAACTAGCCTGGTGAACCATAACTAGGACAAAAAGCAGAATACTACGAGATATCTCCGTACGCACAAGTAACCATGGCGGATAAGTCATCACATTCCCCAAGTCCTGGCCTTAATGGGCAAGGCGACGAGAAGCAACGCTTGACCGAAGAGGAGAAGAAGCAAAACCATATTGCCTCTGGTACGCCCCGCAACCAAGAACTTGCCGAGACCGGCCATTCGGACTCGCTGACTCTCGTATACAGAACAGAAGCGGCGACAAGCTATCCGCGATGGGTTCGATCGTCTGTGTGAACTAGTCCCAGGCCTCGAAGGACAAGGCCGTTCCGAGGGCCTGGTGTTGAAGCGCACTGTGGAATACATTCGCGAGCAACTTGAGCGCCGCCGACAGCTGGTTAAGGACAAAGAAGCTCGTGGCGAGTACGTGGACGAGAAGCTGAAGGAGTGAGTTCCAAGGCCCGCGACTGCATATAACACCCGCCAACGTTACGTACTGGCTAACACACGTATTAGGCCCATAGCCATACTTGAGCGACTCGAAGAGAGGGACCGGATGCGAGCAGCGGAACGTCAGCGTGAAGCCAACGAGGACGACGAAGACTTGTCTTAGGTGGACGGCGATGGTGAGATAGACCACGATGAGTTGGTCAAGTATCTCCGGCGTAAGATCCCTTATTGGAAGCGCAACCTACTGGGGCCAATCGCATAAGCACCTACTGGGACCAATCGCATAAGCGGCACACGGTTCCCTTTTTGACATTCAGTGGCATTTTGGCAGGTCAGCGGTCAACCACTGACCTGGGCCGGCTGTTGGTTCTATTCATACAAGTCTATTTTAGCTTTCAATAAACCCAAGAGCTCCTGAGGACTCATCTCCTTCTGTTTATGTGCATCCTTTTCGCCCTCAACATTGAGGTTGGTCATATCGACTGTGAGAGTGCCATTGGGCAGCTGCCTCGGTCCTACTGTAACAATGACGCCATATCCCTTGGCCTTGGCCTCTCTCACTTTTGCCCCTATGCTCGTTTTCCTATCATCAATATCTACGGTTAGTTGAGTAGCATTGGTGACAGGGCCATCTTCTCCTGGCGTTTGTTCATGTATGCCGGTCAAGATGTTCCGTGCAGCTTCGGCCAACTTGAGAACTGGCTGGCTATCATTTACCGCTAGAATCATCACCTGTCTCGGGTTGAGCCAGAATGGCCATTTACCGTCATAGTGTTCGATGAGAAGCGCCATTAGCCTCTCGACAGAGCCGAGAACGGCTCGGTGGATGAGGACAGGGGTAACAGGCCCCGACTCTGCCAGCTTGTCCGCATCCGTGGTGATTTCGCCCCTTTGTTCCAACTCAGGTGCTGGGGCCTGGTACTCCAGCTCAAAGCGTTTGGGCAGCTGAAAGTCGAGTTGGATGGTGGCCGTTTGGTGCTCCTTTCCATCCGAGTCTCTGAGGATAATGTCGATCTTGGGTCCGTAGAATGCGCCATCGCCCTCATTGACGGCCCATTCCTGACCCGACGCATCGAGGGCGCGCTTCAGGCCGTTCTCAGCCCTGTCCCAATCCTCTGCAGTGCCAATGAAATGGTCAGCTGGCCTTGTGGACAAAGCCAGCCTGTATGGCCCCAGCTTGAACACTTTGTAGGCAACGCGCACGAAGTCGAGCGTCTTCTTGATCTCCTCTTCAATCTGCGACGGCCGGCAAAAGATGTGGCCGTCGTCTTGGTGAAACCGCCGAACGCGAGTAAGTCCACTCAGCGCCCCCGATATTTCGTTTCGGTGTAGCGGGGAGAAGTCGGCATATCGGATCGGCAGGTCGCGGTAGCTGTGATGCTGCGCGGCGAAGATCAAGCAGTGCCCAGGGCAGTTCATGGGCTTGAGGCCGTACTCGTCCTCCTCGCCGGTCTCCGACTGGTCCTTGCGCGAGGGCGAGGTGCTCGTCACCGTGAACATGTCGTCGCTGTAGTTCTCGAGATGGCCCGACTTGACCCATAGCGACTTTTTGTAGATGGTGGGGGTGATGACCTCCTGGAAGCCATAGCGCACGTACTGCTTGCGCAGGAACTCGACTAGCCGGTTGAAGATGCGGGCACCGTTAGGCAGCAGTATCGGCGAGCCGGGGCTGTAGATCGAGGTCGTGAACAGCTCTTGTTGCACGCCGAGCTGTCGGTGGTCGGCTGCGGGTTTCGGGGGTAGCCCCGCGGTAGATGTTGCGCATGTTGCGCACGCTCGTCGCAGCGAATGTGTGGTCGAACGAATGGCATAGTTGCGCGGTGGCAATAGAGGGAGGCCGTGAGGGCGCAGCCTCAGAATTCTCCGTGCAAACATCCCTGTGGCTTTGAGGTGGTTGTCGAGCCCATCTCACGAGGTATTGAATACCTCGAAAATCTCGAGGTCCGTTAATTGAGGTTCCAACTTTTAGCGCAAAACGCCGACACACCGAAGCGTGTCGGGCGTGTTAAGCTCATTGCCCCGATAGGTATAGCACCGTAGCCTGCACTGGCCTGCTGTAGAAAACCCCTGCAGCGGCCAATCGTTCAGCGCTGTCAGACTCATCGTCGCTCAGCTGACCAGGATGTCACCTGCAACATTCTCCAGTTCTGGATTGCCGTAGGTTACCTAAGTACTCACGTCATTCTCCCAAAGAAGCGCTGCGAGGTCACTCACTCCATCAGAGGCCGACTCGTTCTAATGGAATGCCTTATCGGCCAAGACCTCTCTGTTCAACCTGAAGTAAACAAACATGCGAGAAATCTAATTCTATCCATCAAATCTACTGGACACTTGACACTTGACATCCATAATTTCCACGAATAAATGAGTCATCACGCTCGGGCACCACGGCAGCCTGTGTCTTGATTACCTAGCTATAGATGTCCTTGGCGACTATTGTTCGATTCTATAAAGAGAGCCAATCTACATCCGTTCTCCAAAATATCGCCACCGTGGAAACGCGACGCGATCTACATTCTATACACGAACTTCGCTGTCTCATATTGACACAAGCCTGAGGCACGTCTGGAGGCATTTCATCCCAACACGTCAGGCAGCAACGTATCTTGGGAAAGAGACGATCAACTATCATGTGGCCGTGAGGAAGGTGATATTCAAACTGCAGCATCATCACCAACATGGCCCCGCGAAGACAAGGTCGTCAGGCGGACTTGCCGGTAGAGAGCTCTTGGCGTATGGTCGAGGGTGGCGAAAACGACTCGTTTGACACCTCTATTGTGAATGACCCTTATGACGAAGACGATATCGTCTTCCAGACCCAGCCGTCCCAGATTCCATCCTCGCAAGGCCTGAGCCTCAATTCCCAAGACAGCATCCGAGACTTCGCCAACGATGCAGATGAGGAACAAGTCATTCTGCGCGCGCCCTTTCAGCCATCGCTAGCTTCTACTCGCCACACCTCCATGGACAAAGACAATACGTCCGTTCCCGAGTTCTTTATGCCCAGAATGGAGGTGGAGAGCCCGCGACGCAGTGTTCGTTCGTCGCGAATGATCCAGCCGGAATATGATGACCGAATGTACGTGCGACGACGAATAAATCGTCAACCAAGTGATGCAAGTGGCCCGACATATCAGAAACGCCCCGCCCCAGATCGCAGGTCTCAGAGCAGCAACCACGAGACGAACTCTCTTTGGAACAGGTTCGCCGCATCAAGTCCCAACTTTGTATTCAACACTGTTGCCTGGTGCCTTTCTGTCTTGGGGATGGCTCTCCGTATCGCAAAATACCCCTTGGCAATTTGCCTTGCCCTCTACATCTTGTTGGGCGCTGGCATGATGGCCAGGAATATGGTGACAAGCTCGATCACTACGTCTTTGTCGCCATTGTGCCGTATTCCTGGAGCCTCGATGCTCGAGCTCCCATTCTGCCCTGATCTACCTCCGGTGCCAGGAACTGGAGGCAAAACGCCAGTCGAGTTCGATGAGCTTATGAACGTACAATCCGACTTCGAGAAGGTCCTGGAAGACTCGGCACGAGGCGTTTCCCTGCCTATGGAGATGAAGCGCGCCGAGGCTTCGGTGAGGGACTTGCGTACGCTGGTCAAGTACAGCGACATCCCGGCGCGTGACGAGCTCGTATTCGAGTTCGACGGTTACATCGACAACGTGCGCATAATCGCGACTGATCTTCAGACCTTCAACACCCACGTCGGGAGTGCTGTGGATAGTGTCATCAGCATCAACCGATGGACGTCCAGGTATATCGACTCCATTGCAGCGGAGCAGGAAGCTAACGACAACGCGCTCGCTCGTTGGAGCGGCTGGATATTCTCGCCTTTCCAGCCGCAAGTCTTTGACGAGCGGATGCTGCTCGACAAGTACGTGGAGCATACCAGCCTTGTCTCCGAGAAGATCGCCAACCTCATCGTGGAAGCCCAAGCTGCGCTGCGTCTGCTCTCGCAAGCGGAGAACAATCTCCAGCTCATCAACGAGCACGTGGTGCGGAGCGGGAACGAAGTCAAGGCCAAGAAAGACGAGGTGTTCTGGACGTTGTGGACGCTCGTGGGGGCTAATAACCGGCGGCTGACCAACCTCAAGGCACAGCTGGGCCTCTTGAAGCAAGTCGAGGTGCAGCGGACCTCGGCCGTGAAGCAGCTTATCGGCCTGGTTCACGACCTGGGCGACATCCAGACCAAGCTCAGCGACCTGCGAGACAGAGTGGTGGCGCCGGAACTGCTGGCAGACCAGACGTCCATTCCTCTCAGCGTTCACATCGAGACCATCAACGCCGGGGTGGAGCGACTAGAAGCCGCGAGAAGCCGGATTCGTGCCGAGGAGAACGATAGGATCCAGGAGGCACTTTCGAGAGCGCGAGGCGAGAATCGTCTGATTGACGGTTAAACCTAGAAAGGCGGACTTATGGCATGGTCAACCGCTTTTTAGAAAACCTTCTCCTCGGATATGGCATACATCAATCATTTGCGAGATCTGACGGATCTGAGGAGGCTCATCCGCACAGATTACTGAGCTAGGAGGTAGCTTTTGAGACTGGTGTTTTGGCGCTCTACAAGAATGAGAAAGTTAATTTAGGTTCGCTCTCCTTACTAGACCATTCGATTAGTGCACTCTTGTCAGTGCATTGAATACATACATATATATTAATTATCGACATTGAAGAAGCAACATTTTCAATAATGAGCATCCAGTCTGTGGAAGTATGGATATGAAGTCTTGGGGTTCTTATCCCCAACTATACGACGTAACAGCCTGCCTTAGCCATGCATAAGGCATACATTCTTGGCGATTACTGCATAAGTCTGTCTTGTTGAACCTGTGTTTGGACCTTGCAGGTAGGCAAGCTGTAATATGCTACATGTACACATTACGAATGGGTCATCAAGCTCTCTTTGTTCAACTTCGCGGATACGTATGATTATGTATTTGCCTGGCCCATACCGCAATTCCTGCTCCAGCTAAATCATTTGCCGACTCTGGCACTACATATTTTTACTTTAAGTAAGTGACCTCTATCGTTTAACATGGAAACTGTATTCGCTCGTAAAGGAGTTTGCCAAGCTCCCTGGTTCTCACTGGATGGGATTCGGTGCTGGATATCAGCTTATCGTCGTACGGTTATGGGTGCCGAGTCCTGCTCGACCGGGGTTAACGGGGAGTGGAGAGTTGCAGTAGATTTGCTGACAATATTCCGTTCCTCCCAGCTCTCGACATCTCCAGTGTGACCGGGGTAACGATGCGATCAGCTTCCGCCTGCCCATATCCGAACCAGTCACTTTCAATGAGGGCAACCATCTCCAAGCAAATGATGTCTACCTACATATCCCCTCATACTGCAGTCTTATGGCCATGGCATGTATGCAGCTCAGCTCAGCACTCCATCGCTCGACGGTGCCTCCGAGATTGCTATCCAAGACAATGTGGTCAGCCTGCATCAAATACCACGTTGGGGTCAAATCGCCGGGCCTGATTGGATGCGATGCACACCACACCACCTATACGATCAGGAGGTGACGGTGGACAGAACCCTTCCCACTCCCCAAGTTTGGGGTCCTAAAGCTTCCTGGCCTTCCATGTCCCTTCCATTGCATGAAAGAAAGAGTCGCAATCTGGAGAGCCACGTGGGTTTCTGACTTTATCTGAAACATGTGAGCGTAATCCTTCAAAGCCGGTATATGGGGGTTTGTTTGATTATCAAGAGGGAAGGGGGGTTTATGAACTTTTGTCGCCGGAAGTTTCGGTGTAGACGCTTTGCGTTGCTCTGTTGTCAAGTACATAGTTGATTTCGATTGAGCCTATCATACTTTAACCCCGAGTGGGGATGACTATAGTCGTTTTATTCCCCGACTGCGGGGCCGAACTTCTACGACTCTCTCCATCAACATCTTTGATGGCAGGTCAGACCCGGGAACCAGTAAGTAAAATGGAGGGAAGACATCAAGAGCTGGCAGCAAACTATCGAAGTCCCTCGCATGCATACCCATCCCGCACCCTCCATTTGCTGGGAGAGAAAGACATCCACCGCACGTGGCTCCGCTGACCAAAATCCAACGTAAGCACAACTGCCGCATCGAGGGCACAGAGGGCACAGGGGGCACAGAGGCAACCCTACAAGGCTGCCGTGCCACCGCTTATGTGCTTGTTGATGACATTTAATCAGAGGAGGGAAATGCCTGACCTCCTGCTTATGTTTTCCTCGGAATTTCCCTTCTCAACTTGATCCTCTCAAGTCAACATTACTTATAGCTTGATCGTGCAATTCATGATACTGTCCAACCTCATGACTATACCTTCATATCTCCATATTTCCTAGCACCAGTGAATAGCGGACTAGGCTCATACATAGCCCCAGCCTCCTTTGCAAAGATGTCGAGCTCTGTGACCGTGACGCACACCTGCAAGCTACCGCGCAACGTGACTCGGCAGGCCGTCATCGAGTTCCTGCATAGCCACGAGGACATCATCGACCTGTCGCCGCTGGTCAAGGAGCGCCACCCCATCAAGGCGCCCGCCAGCCCGCCGGCGGACCAGCAGCACCTCGACAACGCGTCCTGGTGGAGCATCACGGACAAGATCTCGTACCTGCCCGGCCACCTGATCAACGGCCAGTACACATACACGGGGGCGTTCCAGAGCACGCCAACCGGCCTCGAGGTCCGCGTGCACGCGCGGGCCGGCACGACGCTCAAGGACGTCTGGAGCGTCGTCGAAAGCCCCTGCTCCTCACCATCTACCCCCACTTCTTCCCCCTCACCAGGAGCCACTGCTACTCACTCGGGCGAGACGAGCCTCTACATCCGCGTGGACTCCACGGCGCGATGCAAGTTCGCTCTGCGCGCGTTTGTGCGCAAGATGCTCAACAAGTCACACGCGGAACTGGTGCGCCGGCTAGCCGCTAAGGCTCAGCTGAACGCCAGCGCGTTTGGCTGGAGCGACAGCATGAGCATGAGCATGAGCAACGACGACTTCGAGTCCGTCATCCTACGAAGCAAGCCGTCTAGAGAATGGGGAGGAGTAAATGGTAGCGGAGGCGGCTACACCGCCGCCAGGACGCCTAGCCCTACTGAATCTATGGCTTCTCCCTCATCTTTCTTCACATCAAGACCAGTGGCACCTGCATCACCAGCACCGTCGCCGAACTATTGCGACATGGCCGATTTATACAGCTTCGCCACACATACGGGGCCCTTTACGGCGGTGGAGGGGGCGCAGACCTGGACTGTCCCGGACCCGAACACGAATCGCCAGACTGGGTATAACGCATGGTCAGCTGGGCGGTATTGGGAGGATGACTACCGAGCTCATGTCGGCCACAGCTTTGGTAGAGGCCAGACCGTATGAGAGAAACGGACTGGGTCTGAAATGCAAAAATTTCAGACGATGAAGAGTTTAATCAACCGAGATACCCTTGATGTCGAACTAGGCCAGCATGGCCTCGACATTCATATACCCCAACAACTTCGCCCGCGGACCAGATGCGTTCGTGCGTGCTGTCTACTCATATAGTAGAAAACGCCCCGAGAAGAGGAAGGCAATCCAAGTTTGCTGGATATTGCGCATAAATGCCATTTGGATCTGCAAGTGTGGAAGAGGTAAACGCCTCGGGAGGAAACAAGATTGGACGAGATACCCCCGCGGATGAATGAGGGCGAGCGCACCCTCTATACCAAGTCACCATTACATGAATGACCTCTGTAACATTAACATCGTATTTGATGATCAAGACTTACGTTTACTTTGTTTTATTTGTAGTCGTAGCTAGAAGTCATTTCAATCAAAAATTATCATCAAAATATTGCTATGTCAAGTGTCTGTCGACTTAGTTGATTTGAACGAAGCCATCGCCTTGCCTTGTAAGACGAGGTGTGGATTCTTGTTGCAAAGTAACAACCTGACCTGAGAACCGATAGATTGAGATTGGACATCGCAATATTTCCAGAAGTTAATATATATATATATTTACAGGATGGACCTTAAGAGTAGAGACATATTTTCGAGTATCATATAATATGAAAATAACATGGAATAGGGAGCATTCTTGAAGCAATTACGTTTACCTGTAAGTTGGCAGGCATTGAGGATAAGTGAGGAACTGAGGGCGGCCATTCGCACCAGCGCTTATCTGGCGCCCCACACCCCACGACAAACCCACTTAAAAGTTCAAACCTCTGAGCATCAGCAGCAATTCAATCCCAAAGGCCAAACGCCTTCAAGACGATCAACGACAATACAAAACGGTCTCTTCCACCGCAACCTACCAACTCGACAACCCCGACATAGCCTCAACGCAGCACAACAGAGGCCCACCATGTCGTCCATGCGAAATGCCGTGCAGCGGCGCAACCACAAGGAGCGGTCGCAGCCCGCCGACCGCAAGCGCTTCGGCCTGCTCGAGAAGCACAAGGACTACAGCCTGCGCGCCAAGGACTTCAACAAGAAGAAGTCGCAGCTCAAGAGCCTGAAGAAGAAGGTCGAGGACAAGAACGAGGACGAGTTCTACCATGGCATGATCAGCCGCGCCGGCCCCTCCACCTGGGCCAGCAAGGGCAAGCGCTGGACCGGAACCGTCGACGGCGACCGCGGCAACAAGGCCCTGCCCATGGACGTCGTCCGCCTCATGAAGACCCAGGACATGGGCTACCTGCGCACCGCGCGCAACGTCGCCGGCAAGGACGTCAAGGCGCTCGAGGAACGGGTGGTAGGCATCGGCGGCAATCTGAGCGGCCCTCCTCGAGTAGCAGAGGACGACGACGAAGATGACGACGACGAGTGGGAGGACGAGGAGGTCAACAAGAAGCCCAAGAAGATAGTCTTTGCCGACGCCGTGTCGGATCGCGAAGACAAGATCCTGGCCGAGATGGAGAAGGAGGAAGCCGCACAAAAAAAACTAGACGAAAAAGACACACCGAGCGACGACGACGAGGTTAAACCAGAGACTTTACGCGCCGAGAAAAGGCAAAGACTGCTCCTGAAGCTGCACCGGCGGCTGCAGTTGGCGCGGAAAAAGCTCAAGACCCTCTCGACGGCCGAGAACGAGCTGGAGCTCCAGCGTGCGAGAATGGCCAAGACCTCGACAATCGGCGGCACAACGAAATCGGGCAAGAAGTTCAAGGTTCGCGAGAGAAAGCGATAGATACACACACACATCTTTTCGATTGCAATCATGAGGAAGATAAAAGTTATTGTGTTGTCTCAAATACTGAGACGCGGCGTTAAATATTCCATGGCCGCCAGCGAGGGGCTATCTTGATATACCCAAGAAATAGATCTAAAATATACAGATCGAGAGCTTTGAACGCCTCTTTGGTTTTCCTTGGATCGTCCATCTCTCGGAGCCCCCAAATACATTATTCCCTGATCCATGATCCCAGATGAAAGAACTCCTCATCCCCTTTCCAGGTGCAACAGTGAAACGCTGACCTAGCTTAACAGTAACTCAGGGTATCCTATTCGCGTTCGTCCGTCCGTGATATACTAACCATACATAGCAAAATCAAAACGAGACCCAATAAAGCCAGTAGAAGAGATCCGTCATATTCCTCGTGATAAACTACTAAAATCGACACTTGGAGCCCTGCGTGGCAGTGGCACTCCTACAACATCATAGCTTCTCGCTCGTTAGACACTTGCTCATGCCCGAAATGATGGCCACGAGCGTCTTGAAGACGAGCGTCAGCGTCCAGATGACGCACTTGAAGGCGAAGCTGATGAGCTTGATGATGGTCCGCGTGCACCCGGGGAGCTTGTCCCGGTCCCGGACCTCGAGCTTGCCCAAGCTGCTCGACTGGCTCTCGAGGTCGAGCTCGAACTCCTCGAACCTGTGCTTGCCCTTCTTGCCGTTCTTCTTTTTCTGTTTCTTTTTGTTGGCTGCGCCGCCGAGGTTCTCTTCGCTAAGGCGGCCGCTCAGCCGGCTCATCAGACTGTCCCGCAAGTGCGCCGACGAGGGCGCTTTGATTAGGGGAGGCGGCGGAGGCGGCTCGAAGTGCTCGACGTGGGACGTGTTGCGCTCGTCGAGGTTGGCGACGAGCATGAGGGCGCAGACGGCGACGTCGAGGATGTAGTAGGCCTCAATGCGGCCCGCGACGCCCGTGTCGAGCTCGAGGTAGCCCTCACCCGTGCCGTCGCGTGTCAGCTTGCCGAGGTGCTGCGGGCTCTCGATGTGCTCGATGGTGTACTCGGTGCGGCTCCAGGCCGGGTTCCGCTCGACGGTGACGCAGAAGGGCGTCGCGAGGGCCGGGTGCGCCAGGAAGTAGTTGCGGCTGTCCACGTCCCAGACCAGGCGCGCGCACTCGCGTTCCGCGGCCGCGACGGCCTGGCTATCGCCGGGCTTGTCGAGCGCCATCTTGGTCGCCGCCGACGGGTACAGCAGCGCGACCAGCCCATCATTGGGCGGGAGCCGGCGCGACTCCTCCTCGATCGTCGTGCTGATGGCCTCCTGCCACGTCTTGTTCTTGTCGTGCGCCTCGCGCAGCGCCGCGAGGATCCCGCTCGGCCGGTCCGCGGCCGGGTCGCGCTCCTTGAACGGCTTCGAGGGGTCGTGCCGGCTAAGGGTGACGTAGGCCGAGGCCGAGGTTGGGTTAACCTTGAGGTGGTACAGGCCCTGGGTCGTCGAGGAGAGGTGGTAGATGGGCGTGTCCTTCTCCGACGTCAGCTTCATGCAGAAGACCCGCCCCTCGCTCCCCGACGCTTTCCACCCGTTCGCCGCCTTCCAGTAGTCCTTGAGGTCCTCGGTCGTGCTCACGGGCGGGATCACGGGCGGGTCCTGGTACCGCCGCGGGTTCGGCATCGTTGGCCATCTTGGCTGCGTTTGCGCAGACCCCGCGCTCATTGGGCTGCGGACAGGACTCCGCACCGCTGCTTGCTGCTGCTGTTGCTGTTGCTGAGGATTTTGGCTTTCTGGTGGCTGCTGTTGCTGCTGCTGCTGCTCCTCTTCCTGCTGCGGCGGCGGGAAATGTGACTGGCGGCTGATGACCTGCCTGGGTATATGTCGGGGACTGGTTTGGGTGGGGTAGTAGTCCTGGCGGTCGAATGGGAGGTTGTGATCATACTGCGGGAATATCGAGCGAAGACCTGCTTCCCCGGGATTTGATGAGGATGCCGGTAACGGCTCGTGGTCCTCCTCGTCCACGATGGGCCTCTTGGCAATGGAGCTCCTCGATCGGTAACTGGCGTCTCGCACAAGCGTGCTAGCCCCGGACAAAGCCGTATCTGTCCGTGGTGGCGCCTCCGAGACCGGGACCGGCTGTGAAACGGCGGCAGTGGCGGCGACAACAGGTGGCTGCTCTTCGCGTGAAGGATGCCTGCGGGTCTGGGTTTGATGATGAGAGGTTGGAGAAGAATACGGTCCTCCTGGCCGCCGCCCCCCTGAAGCCGAGAGCGGCGAGCCGTCAATGACGAATTGGGAGAGGTTGCCGCCCTCCGGCGTTCGTCGTCCGTGGTTGTTCCGTGGCGGTGTCATCTCGAGCGAGGGACGTGGTTCCCGTGTGGATGATTGGGGCGTCTCTGCACGAGGCCGAGGTGTCGTTCTCCTGGACGGCGGTTTTGTTGTATTAGGGAATAATGAGAACCCTCCAGTGGCCCCGGTCGATGGCGACGCCATCCTTTTTGCCGGCTACAAGCTACTCGTTTTCCTGGTCTGTATCAAACAGAAACCCTTGTCTCGTGCTGCTTCCGATATACACCTTGGAAACGGCAGTATTGTCCGAATATCCAGATGCAGATGACCAACGGTCCCAAGCGGTAAGGGAGGCGAATAAGTCACTATTATTGGGGCATGGCTTGGCTCCTTTCAGTATATGGAAAAGACGATCAATGAGGGACGCGAGTGGTATCACAGCGCATTAACCGTGCAGGAAAGAATCTGCAAAGAGAGAACCAACACGCAATAGACCCAGGTAAGGTCCGAGGGCGAAGATATGAGAATAGCAACTCTTCTTCTATTCTTCTAAGTTTAGGCAAAATAAGCAAGGCAAGGGAGCAGGAAAGGTATATACCGCCGAGGAGAGAGCGCCGGGGACGAGAAGACCAACACGCCTACCACCTGCAGGCGCTGGCTTGACCAGACCCTGCAGCATCTCCGTGCGAGGCCCCTCCTCCGCAGTAGTTAAAGTTGCCCAGAACGCACATCAGCGGCACTCACTTGTACGCGCTGGCGCCCATCATGAGTGGATGGTTGGTGGGAACCGCGGGTTTGCAGGGTTCTTTGTGTGTCGCTCTCTCATATCATTTTTCGTTTCCTAGCATGCAAGGTGCAGCAACACCGACTAGGTGACAGGCAGGGAGAGAGAGGGGTTGGTTGGCCAGGTCAGCAAATGGGGGTTTTGATTTGCTGGGAGACGAAAATAGCAGTGCAGAAAGTCTCGCGCTTCTTGGTGCAATTTTTTGTCAGTTGAAAGACCGGCGGCTATGATGTTGTGATACGGCCAATGATTGGCTTGGGCCATGCACGATCCCTGTTCCGAGGTGTTGATGGTTGGTGGGCCTGAATATCGTACCTCTGATACCGTCCAATTGAATCCTTATCCAGCGGCAATAAAGATCAATATGGCTCACCGTCTTCCCTTCGTATATTGCTGCTGACGGAAATAACAATGGGAAAGCGAGAGAGAAAAAAGATGTCACGCAGCCAGCGCTCACTTAATCCAGACTGATTGGAATCATGAGCGCCTCACAGGCGGTCGGGCTGAAAGCTGGGCGGGTTTCTGTAAGCGATGAGAGGTCGCGCCGAGCGGTCAATTGCAACTCACTCGTCGATCTGTTCCAAAAAGGTTGGCTGCATGCACGGTAAGCAATCTGAAGAGGAGATCTCAAAGTCGTAGAATGGAACTACCCAAGAGATCGACCTGGTGAGATTGAGATACTGGGCAAGCCAAGCCAAACTCTTCGTCCAAGTGATCAATTGACTGGCCCTTCTAGCCCATGGGGGCCCAGTTGCTATTTACTTGAAAAGTACAGCCCACACGCATTGGAAGCGAGCGAATGTGCGACTCGGCTGCCAGCATGTGTTTGTCGCAAAATGCGCTTGCGAGGCAGGTATGGTATTGGCGATACTACTCAATGTTTGTGAGGTAAGTACATACAGGCACTACTGAGCGGCAAATCGAACGGTGCGATTGGAAAGTACCAATCAGAGGACACCTGAAGTTACTCTGCCGCACCCTAGCTAAAACTACCTAATGGTCAAGCTCCAGTCAGTCGTCAAGGTCGGTATAGTTGCTTGGCTGAATTTGAGTAACGGGCCATTCTATATGATTTGCTCACCTGGCTTGTTCTTTTGATAAGACAACATCAATGGTTGGCTTTTTGTTCCTACCTAACACACGACATGGTGCTATAGCCGAGGAAGTTCGGTGATTCACCGGGTGAAGAGACCATAGCGACTGCCAAGTGCCCCGCTTCCTCCGATACTCGGATATCCGAGATCATTCATGTCACGATGCCGGCTAGATGAAATTCCATCATCTCATGATTTCTGCACTGACGCAATCGTCGAACCTGATGTGTACACTTACTCAATAAAACTCAAATTATTCGACTTCACCTGGACTTGCTTGCTGAGTGAAGTAATCTGGCCAACTGATATTGAGCACACGAAGACTTACCAAACAACGAAACGAACTTAAAGCTCTGAGCTCCTGTCTCTCCCTGAGCAGAAGCTTGTTCTTTGGCGAAGACAATGACACACATAGTCGTACTTGGGTAAGCATGTAACCCTATATTTGGCCCAATGAGAAGACATCCATGGCTGAAGCGGTACAGGGCCGGCGTCATCGGGCTTAGCGCGGCCCTCCAAATCCAATCGCAAGGACATCAGGTCACGATCCTCGCTAGAGACTTTCCAGGTCCCTTTGAGACTGTAGACCCTAGGCTGCAGATCGACTACACTTCCCCATGGGGTGGCGCACACAACCGTTGGATTCTGCCGACGAATGCGGCGGAAGAGCGAGAGCATGCGATGGCACTTCGGACTTTCGCCCGCATGCGAGAAATAAATGAGAGCCATCCTTCTGCAGGAATCACCTTCATGCCGGGCATAGAGTATTTCGAGGCCCCAAGCCCTGCGTACCAGGCTCTGGACGCGGATAAGGCCAAAAGTATGGGCATGGAAGGGTTCCGGATGCTGACAACAGAAGAATTGCCAGATGAGAAGGTGAAAATGGGAATCGAGTATAACAGCTGGTGTGTAAACCCCATGGTATACTGTAGCTTCTTACTGCGACGGTTTGGATATCTTGGGGGCAAGGTTGTCAAAAAGGAAGTGAGGAGTCCAGTTGAGATCTTCGAGATGAGGGATTTGGGAAAGGTTGATGCCGTGATCAATGCTTCTGGCATTGGATTTGGTGACGATAATGTGTTCGTTACGAGAGGTACGTCCGGGAAGCTATCCAGTCTTGACCTTGTTCCACGTTTACGGTGTTGACGAATTATCTTCTACCAGGTCAAACTTGTCTTGTGGCAAACTTGTGCCCAGCAACCGTCACGCGGCAGCATGCGGACGGTTCATGGTCATTCTCGGTACCACGCAACTTTGATGGCGGCACCATCATTGGAGGCACAAAGGAGCCGAACAACTGGGATCCGAATCCATCTTCCGAAGTGAGGGCCTCGTTGCTCCGAAACTTCGCATCTACATATCCCCAGATACTTGGCCAGGACCAGGAGTACCGGGTCATTGCGGATATTGTCGGGAGGCGACCGACGCGAAAGAATGGAATGCGATTAGAGAAAGAGCTCACCGGGGATGGCCAGTGTATCGTACATGCATATGGCCTGGGAGGAAGGGGGTATGAGTTGAGTTGGGGCGTTAGTGAAGCTGTGGCTGGCTTGCTGTCTGGACATTTGGGAAACAAGTCTCCAGACCAGAAGTCTAAGTTGTAGGTGAGTTGGATTGAAGGAGGAGGAGCGTGGCATTTGCCTACTTAAATATAATGCATGGGAACGGAAGGTATGAATGTTTACACACAAGCACGCAAACAGAGCTGCACTTTCCAGTTTCGATGGTGTCGGGTATTAGTCAACTCCCCTTGCATTTTAGTAGATGGAACTTCGACCATCCCGGCTTGATTGATTGAACTTGATTTGTACATCTCTCTTTTCTCCGACTATTGGGGCTCATCTGCGACTAATCTGTCTGATCACGATCACTCACAAACGTCACTCGCTCTCCTTGCTCATTGAATTACTCTACAATCAACAGCCACGCTCGTTTCAGTCAAGTATCCCAAGACTCTGCATCCGCACCAATGACCATGCTGCGTCAGGTCGTCTTCGTCTTCGTCTTGATCCTGGGACAGGCTCTCGCCAACTCCTACCTCAACTTCTGTGACCTTCTGACCTACGGCTACACCAGCGAGGGCTTTGTCGTCGCTGCAGAATGTGGCGATAGCAACATCTCCGGCTGTCAGGAACTCAATCTTGGCCAGTGCCTCGCCAACAGCCAGGGCAGACTGGTTGCTGCAGTGAACGGGTATGATATACCCATGTTCTCATATAACTTTTGAGGATGCATTTACTGACCATTCTGCATATGATTTAGAACCGGCGGCTTCAACACGTCTTGCACGGGTTGCAACATAGACATGTCCAAGAGCAACACGTCGACCTATGGTACTTTGACTTGTGAATGCCTGTATTCCGCCACCAACGATACATTCGCCATCACTTCGATCAACACAGGTGAGACAAGACCCCAATGACTTCGTTGTGTCATGGTATACACAGGATACTGATATTAGCGAACTTGATAGAGGGCTTGATCAGCTTCGATGCAAATCTCGGCATGCTGTGCGGCACCGGAAATGGCTGGGCCGTCCAGTCGGTCGACTGTCCAACAGCTAAAGAACGACGGTCCAACCATGTTCGCGAGCGGCAGATCAGACGTAGCCTCCGTGGCTTTCCATCCTGGCATGGCGTCTGAGTTAAGCAACAGGAGGAGTGAGTGTTTCCAATCCGGTACCACTCACGTCAACTGATGTTTGACCACACGGACCGACCTCTTATCCCATTTACCGGAGAGTATTTGCAGAAGAAAGAACATGGTTATGTGGGATGAGGAGTGGGATTATCATTACATCCGCCATGATGTGCGGCGAATCTTCGTGGGGAATATGGGATAGCGGAATGACTTGTACTGTTTGATTTGTCAGATCGTCTTGGAACGCCTCTAAATCACATCAATAATGACATGTTGGGCTGTGTTGCGAACCAGAAGCAGAGATAGATATGTGCTATTACAAACTTTTTGGTCTTTGACAAGCTGGAGGTGGCTTCTAAGTGCCAGCCATGTCTCTGTGTGCGGAGATCTAATCGCTGATGAGATCTATGGTATGTTCGAATTGCCTGTGAAGCATGGATACGATGCCAAGTGGTTCGACTTGATTACGCCACAGCTGTACTGCTTATCTTGACCTGCACCAATTCATTTCATTTACAAGAATATCAATGTTCGTGTAATTATTATCTCCGTCCGTTAAGTACAAAAGCATTGCTGAATATGAAATAGGAAGCTACCACATGGCCTTCGGACAACAGGCATAGAGAATGGTGACATTGGTGGCATCCTGTCAGATCAGCTGCAAAAACGCATCGCAGTTGAGTGTGGCTTATATAATCCAATACGCATCATGGAGAAGAAGAAAGAGCCCAGCTTTTCCCCTAATCCATCATTGCCCTATCACCCCTTTTTCAGATTGCACACCATGGGTAGCTAAATTAAGCCAAAAGGAGTGCAGAGACACGGATTTTGGAGCTCAGTTCTCGGTCTGATTGACGCACGTAGTATTGGTAAGCCTTCATCCGGTTACTGTCTGGGAAAAGTCAAGGGTACTTACAGGCACAATATAGAACGGCGACTTCCCGGAGTTTGCTTGGTTCACTGGGACATTGGGGGCTTGGCCACCCACGGGAAACATTCCTTGGCCGTTTTTGTTGGCATTGCCGCCTTGTTGGCCTCCAGTATTGGGATTCATGGGCTGATTACTCATGCCGGCGCCCTGGGCAGGGTTCTGACCGTTGCCATTGGGGTTGGTGTTGCCCATGCCTCCGCCGTTGTTGTTATTAGGAGGAGGGGCGGGAGAAGGAGCAGGGGTTGGCATGGGCTGGTTCAAGAGGCTGTCCGCGTCAAGGGACACGCAGAATCCCAGTGAGCTGCCCTGCGTCGTCGAGACGCAGGTGCGCCGGAGGCAGCATCGGTCCCCACCCGCGGCGCAGGCTCGACCCTCTTGCACACAAGCGCCGGCGACGGTGGTGAGGGCGGTGAGAAGGATGGCAGGGATGATGAAGAACTTCATGATTGCGAAGAGGGAGTGTTCTTTGATTAAAGATACAGTATAAGAAAGACAAAGAACGAGCAACTTCAACGATGATGGTGATAGAGAGAGACTGTGTATATGTGTGTGCGAGCCAAGTCCGACAACCAGCGGATAATGACAAAAGCTAGCCAAGAGTGTGTTGAATACGGAAGCGAGAAAGGAGGAGGAAAGGTTGGTGTGGCAAGGATAGGAGGATTGAACTGGAGCTGCTGGACTAAGGCTGGTCGACGGAAGACTGGGCCTGAGGACTTTACCTGAGCTTCTGGACATTCTTATATACTCGTGTTATTCTCATCATTCTGATAGATTTGACAACTTGACGCCATGTTCACGTGGCAAATAGGGGGCTCAGTGTACTACCCCTATGGGATCCTAGCGTGCAGTCAGTCAGTAGCAAGTCGAGTTTCCCTCTACTACTGCACCACCCTGCATATTCCAAATTCTTGTTAACATTATATGCATTTGCTTCACACAAAAAGGGGAATAGATAGGATTATACGCTTTGGTGGCTTGCAGATGTGACGGTTCCGCCGCAACAAAAGTCTATTGGATTTGAAATGGTCCCTCACTAATCGCGGGTCTGATCCCATTATCAAAGGCCCAGAACATCGTCTATTGGTCCAGCAAATAGATAAATGATGTGCCGTCCCTTCCGCAGGTAGCATATGAGAGGGAAAACGATAGGTGCCATTCGTACTTCGTCCGTGAGCAGCTCGGATGACAGGACAATTCATCCGAACTTTGGGCGAGGTTCTGAGACGACTCCTTGATGGTGGCGATACTGGCCTTGCAGCTTCTCGCATGGGGTCTGCAACAAATACCTTATCTTTCCGCAGTAATTTGATTTCATCATGTTCTCTCCACATTGGAAGGTTGTGACAAGAACAACACATCGAGTTTTGACTTCTTCTTGTCTTGAAGTGCTTTGAGATATCGGCAATCATTCCACCGGGTGTTCTGTTTCGTATCTAGTTGCTACCACGACGACAGACCGGCTTGACCGGTGAGTAATCAGAGACTGGTCCAACCGGCAGATAATGCATGCATGGAAAACAGCCGCCTTCCGTGTATCTTGGGAATCTGACCATTAGGCCGAGAATGGATTTGCATTGGTCTGCATCGATATCTACATCATCGGGCCGAAACTCTAACCCTCTTCCCCAACCTCCTTACCCCTGAGTCTCCTACGGACAATTGTGCGCTCGACCCAGCCCAGCCACCCCTCCATCTTTCTCCCTTCAAGCCAACGCAGCCGGTGATAGCCAAGGCTGGCACCTCCCCTTGTCACAGTACCCGCTGCAACACTCCCCGAGCGAGACCCCCGTGCTGGGACTGACGCATGTGACCCACGTCGGGACGCAGGTGCCAGAGCAGGTGACGCCGATGACGGGCTGCGGCGGCCCGAGGAGGATCTGCTGCAGGCCCCGGCTGTCGATGCCGTTGACGAGCGCCACCTTGCCGGGCGTGCGGAAGACGCATTGCTTCTGCACCGTGAAGTCGGGCGCGTCGATGTAGTTGACGGCCTTAGCGTTATCTGTTGTTTCCGCTGCATATTAGCACCGAGAGGATATGATAAGAGCCGACTGGCTGCTGGGAAGGCTGCTCAGGAAAGTGTCATACTGGTTAGATGCTCGCGGCCATCGGCTGGGAGTCTCATGGTGTGTTGGCCATCGGCGCTGTGGAAGACCAGAGTGACGAGTTGTGGCCTTGGGATCGATGCCTCCAGTGGATGGGCAAGCACACCACTGGCAAGGCCAAGGCTCAGGAGCATCTGGATCAAGTATTTCATGATTCTCTTGTAATTGGAAATTCTTTTCTTTCTTTCTTCTTCTTTTTGCGAATCTGGAGCCCCTTTTATTCCTCTTTATCTGTCAAAGCTTGATGAACACACATTTTCTCAGCAGGCGAGGCGGCGACACATTGCTTTTATAACTGTCCATGTCGCGCGGTTTTATTCTTCGATATTCTGGGTTCGCTTAGAGAAGCATGCGAAATGCATCGCTCTGAATACTACGTCAGCGTGTCTCTGCAGCTGTCATGATTCCATTCTATCGTGGCCAGACCATGCAGAGATGAGGCGTCTCATGGAGCTCGGCCCAATAACCACTTACCAAGACCGGATAAATGATTGCCAATGGTACGGTCTCATCATGATAAGATGACTGCATGATGCTACAATACGACCGTTCGGCCAGCCGTGTCTCGTCACCCAATCGCATAAATCGCCTTGTCGGCAAAATCGCAGGACGAAATCGTGAGACCTAAGACCATTGCTGGAGTCCGGCCCGGTCTGGAAGAGGGATTAGTAGACTATTGCTTGAGTACTACCTTGTTCATCATTCATCAAGCAATCGTGTGTTGGTCACATTCCAGCAAGAGACTCTGAGATGATGGGCAAAGACAAAACTGGACGTTAGTGGTATCTGAGGGCTCAACATAATACACAATCTTTCCCGTTCTTGTGTTTTTGCCTCGGAAAAGAATGAGGATGGAAGGGACCTTCATTTCGCCAATCACGACAACGATCTTCAACTGAAGCTCAAAGAAAAAGGCAAAGATGAGAGTTAATTCACACGAAAGCTAGATCTAGCCGAACCAAACTTGGCAGATGGCCTGACGGTTGGTATGGACACTAGTCTTTCCTGCATCTTGGACCAGAATCTCATCAACTATTTGAGACCAACTGGTATGAAGAGACACTTGATCGTCTTCGTCATCATAGATGGACTTTAAGCAAGACACTCGGACAACGAGACTGTGATCGATGACTATATGGCAAGTTTCCAAGCTTCGATACAGACGAAAGAACTAGTAAAAGCCCGGTTAAGAGACCGAGGGAACGTCTCATCGGTATCCAGTCAATCCGTTTTGGCCACGATAGGGATGCGCGAAGCCGGCTTCATCGCATCGACACCGATTTGAAGAATCGAAACAAGCTGGCACAGAAAAGTATCGACAGAGCCCGGGGCCAATATTCGCCCAGATAATCCAGCATTACCATTGCCAATGATGTTTTAAGTCTGATCGTTGGCGGTGGGTACCCCCCTATTCAACTGACGTTATGGTAGGGTACTTGGCGGGATCTGTGACTACAATCACCACACGTCAGTCGACCCAGAACATTGATACAAGTTCGTTACAGTAGCGCAATTGATAAAATGTAAATACGATTCATTCTAATTCGTAGCATACGAACTCATTACAGGTTCACAAGGAAGCAAAATAACTCTCCGTAAACGTATGTCCATCTGTCACCACAACGCCGGCCGCGGAGACAGTAGAAACAGGGGTGTCGACAGGAGCCAGACCCAGTGCAGAGGGCCATTCACTCGCAGACGGGACTCCTATAGATGAATCATCGGCGGATGTCGTGGTGGGAGCAGGAAGGTCACATTCCTTTGCAATAGGGCAACTAACTTGCAAGAGTTGTCTAATCCGATTTCAAAAGAGTCGATATTCCATCTCCATTGGGGTGAGAATTCGAATGGTTCCGGTAGGCAGCCCCTGGTATGAGATTTCTGGCCTCAGCAGACTTTGTTCACTTGTGCGTAATAGTTTCGAGTATGAACTTAAAGGGAATATTGATTCTCGAAGAGTAAGAAGTGAGCTACAACTGGAACAGCGAATATATATTTCCCCCAGATCTCCATAGCGACATAGTCTATGATGATGTACAAACTCTTGTCTCACAGCTGGTGGCTCGAACTTGAAATCAAACCCCCGGCCTCAAATTGTCAATGTGCAACGAAAGGTGTCGGGGGGTTCTGGGAGTTCAGCGGATACCACACATCGGTGGATCCGGGGGTTGTTTGTGTGATAGGGGAGAAGAAGTTAACCCTTTCCGCCAACGACCTGGAAAATATTGCGCATAGGTCATCGTTTTTGATGAGCTGCATGAACTCCGAGGGATCTCCAATTAAACGGTAATCGTTGTTCTTGCCCACAGCATCGAAAACGGCACCGATGACGCCGGCTATGTTTATCTGGGCATCCTCGGCGAAGTCGAAACCTTCGTCGCCTTCGTCTTCATCACCAAGATCTGGGCTAACCCCTGCCGGCGTTTCTGAAAAAGACGGCGAGATTTTAATATAGCTTGGTCGCTCGAATTCTTGGCTGAAGACATCTGATAGAACTAGCTATTAGTATGGAGAACTAAGGTATAGAGTGCAAAATACATACCGTAATCTCGCTTACGCAAACTAGAAGTGACGGCATCAATTGGCAGAGGGGGACCGCTTGTCTCCTGGCAAGTTGCGGCACTGGTTCCATCAATCGAAGCTGAGGTCAGAGCAACAGCCGGAACAGCAGCCGGAGGCGGAGGCGGTTGTCCGGTTTTGGTGCTGTCAGGACCATTGGGACGCCCCCCATCTTGTGTGGTAGGAGGCGGGTACAGGTGCTTGACTCTGGGACTGTAAGCGTCCAGTTCTGAATCGGAATCTAAGTTCTTTTTCGTGTCTCCGAACTTCAGCGCTTTATCTACATGGCCAAGTGTGTGGGCAGCTTTTGTCAAGTCGGTCTTCTTAAGCACCGATGTATCTAGACGAAGCACATCACGACTGAGCCCCCGGCGAATGCATGTCGCGTAAAACCCTCTTCAAGCCCAAGTAGTCGGACCCCAACCCTCAATGCTCGTAGAGGAAGATCTCTTCCTGCTGGTTTACCATACGCATTATGCCTGACTCGCTCGTAGGTGCACAGCACCGGCTTGTCAGGGTGCAAGAACGGTAGCAGGCCACCCGAACGCTCAGCCAAGGCACACAGCTCATTGTACGTCTTGGCTTCGACGTTTCCGGATCGCAGGGCCTGCGCGAGCAAAAGGAAGACGACAGAGACCATGCCCACGCGGTCAGGCAGCTGTGCGAGTTTCCAAGCATGGTACTCGGTAACCTTTAGCCTGTGAACACAAGTCAGCCATAGTACGAGAAAAAGTGACGACGATTGGAACATACTTGCCACCCTTTTGATTAGGGTTATCAATAACGACATCCCAACCATTATTGTCATCGAATTGGAGTTTCACGTGTTTCCAAAGAAGAGTGAATTCTTCACTCCACTCTCCAGACAATTTTGTATCTCCAACACAAACGCCAAATACTTTCATGAGACACAACGCGAGAGCTTTCTGCACTACGTCGTTCCAACACAAAGTCCCAAGCTTCAACGCGTCCTCAAATATGTGTAGTATTATGGTAGTCATCGTAGAAGCCGGCAATGTGTCTCTCTCAATCAACGGTTGCCGGGTGATCTTGCCATCTTTCACCAATCTGTTCAGAACTTGGTCTATAATAACCCAACACACAAGTGAAAGTTGAATAACAACATACCTAGTAACACATCGTTCGACTTCTCCCAGATAAACGGGGTAGGGTACTTGAACGTCGCCCACCTCTTAATATACCTCATGACTTGGGCAACATAAAATAACACGTTCCTCCTGTATAGATTGCCGTTTGAACGCACATGACGAGCTCCTTGAAGCTATCATAGCCCCGATATTTTCTGGTGTATAATTGAAGATGAAACGTTGGCTATGGCTTGGTAATGGAGAATTAATCTGCCTTGAGGTCTCAAATTTATTGTGCGTGACGGGCCGGCGCGGACGATAGTGTTATATCAGCTAGGAAGAGAAGCGCCCCCAAACTACACCTGGAGTAGTCGTAGACTTCTCCCAATGTCAGCTCTGAATGTACGGTAATCAGACACACTCCAAGTACCAGATTTCATGATGTTACCTACATGGTCTGCACCGAGTTGGATTCCGATACCACCTTCCCCCGCGCCTCGCCTGAGATCCAGGACCATTTCGATGCCTACCACTGCAGCGATTGTTTGCTTTAACACGTCAATCATAAAATGCATGCCCATATATGCATCGTTACTACCTACTCTCTGCCAGAGGATTGCCTCACGCGAAGCTGTCTGTGGCAAACTCAAAGACCTGCCCCAGGAGTCTCAAAAAGCGACCTGCAAGCTTCGTATGTTATGAAGTGTTATACTTGGCCATATCGAGAAATCGCGGCAAGCTTCTTATAGATAATTACCAAATCGCTACAGATCAATATGAGTCCGACCCGGTCGGGAACCTCTCATCTAGTCCCAAGCTCCGACCATCGCTCATCACTGCCAGTGTGATCGCGACGACATTACAATGTCGAACCGCTACGCAGTGGCACGCCTTTATCAGCGCCATGAGCCTAGGCGGTCAGAAAAGTCTCGACATGCTGCATGTGTTTTTGCCTCTGGTCAGAATGCGAGAAGTGAGCGGCACCGTCCAGTGTAACCCATTTCACCTTCTCAATGATATCAAAGAAAGGCTGCATTACCACATCCTGGCATTCATCGTCGGATCCGTTGATCAGAAGGGTAGGAACGTGGATGTTGCCCAACAGCGGAATACAAGTCCAGTCGCGAAGCGAGCCGGAGATGTACAATTCGGTGGGACCATACCTGCAGCGTATCGTTAGCATGTCTCTCTTGTGAGTTATTCTCATGCCGAGACAACAATGGTAGAATTGAAGCTTACATAGTACCGTACGTCGTCGGATCTTTGGCAAACCAGTCAAGCGCGGCCTGGACCTCTTTCGAAGGCCAAGGCCGCTCCAGGCTGAGATGTCGCTTGTAGAAGACCTCGACAGCAGCCTCGTATTCGGGGCTCTCAAAGTCCTTCTTCTCTTCCCCACGGCTGAGCGTTTCCTGGACGTCCTGTGGAAGTTTGCTCCTCAGATCTGTGATGTTCTTTTGCCACAGGTCCATGCTCGCCAGGCTGTTTGCGATAATGAGACGTCGGAGGTTCGGGGCGCGTGAGGGTGTCCCGGCCCACCCGGCCACTAGCATGCCGCCCCAGGAATGACCGTAGACATCAATGGGTCTTTCTTGGAGCCCTAGGTGGGAGATCAGGTTGTCGAGCTCGTCCATGAATAGCTCGACCGACCAGAACTTCTCGTCGCCATTTTTGTCTGGCAGATGCGTGGACCGCCCGTTGCCGATCTGGTCGTAGAACACCAGGGGCACTGAAGAGACGAGGTCTGTCAGTGGCAGCAGGTAGTCATGACATGCCCCGGGCCCCCCGTGAACTACTATCAGGGGTGTCTTGGATGCGTCAAGCTCGCCCACAATCTTGTACCATGTTTTGCAGGGCTCGGGAAGGCCAGCGACCTTGAATTCGGCGGTTCCCTCTTCCGTGTAAACCATCATGAAAGTTGGATGGAATGTGTATGGGAGAAGGCAAGTAAGGGAGCACCACGGAAGGCTTAGCATTCTGCTATAACCCAACCAGAATGCGTATGTAAGTCCCTGCCCGGTCAGGTTCCCCCGCCCCTCACATCAGGTAAACTAAAGGGATCTTACTCCGTGGTAGGCGAACCTCGTGGCCAATCACTTTGCGAGATTGGCACATCACGCTAAGCAATGTTGATTGGCACAATAACCACTGCATGTGGTATCGTATTCGTGGGCTGGGTTCCATCAAGATCACCCCATTGTGGTGGTAATGCAGTATGCCTTGATGCATAGATCTCGGCCTAGTATGTATCACACTTTTAGGCACACTGCTATTTTTCTTTTGCGTTAAATAGTACTACCGCCACGTGCTATGTGCTCTCTATTTGGCAGCGTTAATGGTATGTAGTTAGCAATGCTCTCACTCGACTCTAGAATGGTCTTCATCGTGGAATGATTATATTTTAACGCGCTGAAAGACTATCTAAATTTGTCATGTAAAGGAGGTCTATGATGTTTGTTTTGATGCGTTCCTCGTGTATTTGCTTAACGAATGTGCAGGGATCCCCTCAAATGCACTATAATGCAATATTCGTGTAAAGTCGTATCGTCGTAGTCTCGTCCCCCTCATAATTATGCCAGAGTGCGGTGAGAATCCCAATCATTCGATGTCGTATCTAAGTCCCCCTGAAATACAGAGTGTTGCCTCCCGAATGCTTGATGCTGGTATTAATCCCCTTTCCCAACGCCTTATGTCAGCCAAATATCCAGAAAGGTAAACCATTTGTTTCTGAATAATAGCAGAACCGTCTAGTAAATGATGGTGGTTAAAAGATAAAATATAAGAAGGTACATAAACAGCAGATATGAATAATCGAAGAAGAGACAGAAAGGTAAAGAAAAGAAGAAAGCATGGAGCACACCACAGTCAAATTATGGGAAACCTGTGCTTTGGCTCCGGACCGAATTGTCCTCTCTTCCTTTTCATCAACGTCTTCTCCTTGCGTTTCCGTCTAACGAGGTTGAGTGTGAGCTGGCCGTCCTATATACACAAGTACTATTAGCGGGTAGCCGATTCAGAGAATGCAATAGTGACCTTACCTTTGAGAGTCGGGAGGGTATCCAGTAGGCCCAGTAGTCGTCGATATCCCCACGTTGCTCAACTCGAAACATCAGTCCCATGACACATATACCAAGAAAGGCTCACGTTCATAAACAGCACGACATACAATGGAGTAATTTGTACCATGTCTTTTCGCCAGGAAGCCTTCCAAATCGCTCCGTTCCAGGTTATAGGCCTTGGTACTGCTCATCACGAAGCCCCCCTTACTCGAGGATATACTGGATCAAACACACCACTCGCTGTCTTGACTCTTCTTGTGGCAATGTATTAGGCGTAACCGGGACAGAATGTTGTTGATGTGAAATAGTATTATGATGACTTGGCTGAGCTCCCGCTATACTGGAAGCACCCAATTGAGGTTGACTTCGTGCTGCATTTCCTTTTGTGAAGGTCCAAGGTTGCCAGATTTGACTCGAACTTTGCGCCGTAAATAAGTTTGGTAGGAAATTTGATATAGTTGGCCAGGCACGCTGTATTGGCTCTAAAAGTGCCACAACGAGAGAGAATATGTCAGATGAACTTATCCTCCCAATCAAAAGGACTTGGCTTAGGAGTGCCTGTCAAAAGGCGAATGGCTATAGGGATAGGATGTTTTGATCGACTGTTTTGTGTGGTAGGTAAAGTAAAAATAGCAGTGAAGACTTCTAGGGGGCTTGGCTCGGACGAGAGACAGAGAAGACACAGACTTATACCCTATCTAAGGCTTCCATCTCGAAACCATGCTACGTTGCCTTTTGGGAGTCTCTCCTTGTTTGCTTGAGTGCGCGGGAAGATGTTGCAGTCTCTGGTGGCTCAAGCTGGGAGTGTGGCTGTGAATGAACAGAGCAGACGCGCCTGGACTGGTAATATGCAAGTATATTTATGACCACCAACCAATAACCATGTGCCTACTCCCATAACTGTGGCTACATCTTGTACCTGTGGTGGTCGTCTCCAACTTCTCTTCAGCTCATCACATAGCGCATACTGATCCCTTACACAGGAACACAACTGGTTTCCCGCGTGACTTCTTTACCCCCGTCAAAATGAAACATGGGCATTTGAACCAGCCCCTACACCCATGGAAGTGTTCATGCAAGTACAGTCTCCAAGGCACATGTTTCGTTATCGACAAGTGGGGGAATATGTACGGAGAGTTGCGCCAGAGAGTTGCGCCGGAGACCTCCGAGTGCTAACGCCTCGAATTTCCAAAGCCTCTTGCAAAACACAACCAGCAACACTCTAATGTGCAGAACACGATACCCCTTTCGGCCGTCTCCAAGACGACAGACGGCTATAGCATCGGTATGTTCACCACAATTCGGACTGTTAGACTAACATATGAGAACTCTTTTTATGGTACAACTAGCGTGCGGTATCTTTTACACTCTATGACCGTGTGGCTTTCCTCTCCCATCGAAAATTAGCATCGTCTAACACACAGAATCTTTAGAAGTTTCGGCTCATGTCAGCCCTGATTCTCTGGTAGTCGAGGAGGCCCTCGATGCTGCCAACAGCGCTGATGGCAATATCCTGGTCCCAGAGCTTGCGGTTGGCGAAGGACATAACGTCCTTCTCGGTGACCTGGTCGATGGTGCGCTCAATCTCACCGGGGGTCATGCGGCGCCCAGTGGTGACGAGCTGGCGGCCGATATCCTCAGCCACAGCCGATGTGCTGTCCAGAGACAGAAGGATCGAGGCCTTCAGTTGAGCCTTGGCACGCTCAACCTCGGACTCGGTGACGTTGCTGGAAAGACGCGACCATTCTCGGAGGGCGAAGTGGACGAGGTCATCGAGGCGGGTAAGCTTGTCAGAGACAAGGTAGATACCCCAGAGACTACGAATGTTAGAATCGGCCTTTGTCAGAATAAGTGCAAAGTAGTAAACTCACCCAGTATCACTGTAGCTAGTAGAGAAGCTCATGAAGCTGTTGGCCAGGTCGTTGGAGTGAACGAAACTGCTGAGCTTGCTGCCCTGGTGGGGAGCACTGCCCATGGCCTTGTCGTAGTTGCCAACAATGGCCTGGGTGACCAGAGCGGTAAAGTAATCCTCATCGTTCCAGCTAACACCCTCCACGGCGATGGCGATGTGCGCAGCGGGGATGGTGTCATCACGAACTCGCAGGTCGGAGCCAATGAACTGGGGCTTTTGCTTGGACAGAAGGTAGGCAGAGTTCTGCGAAGAAGTCGTGGGCAGACCGGAGAAGTGCTTCTCGGCAAGACCGACAAGCTGCTCGTGGGGAATACCACCAGCACCAACGAGGACCATGCGGTCGGCGGTGTAGTTGTTCTTGATGTAGCTGGTCAATTCGGTACGGGTGATATCAAGGATGTTCTGGCGAGGGCCGAGGATGGTGCGGCCAAGAGGCTGGTGTTGGTAAGCGGTAGCATGGAGATGGTCGAAAACAACCTCGTCCAGTTGCTTCTCGACCTCCTCGGACTCGCGCAGGATCACATCGCGTTCCCGCTCAATGGAGGACTGCTCGAGCTTGGAGTTTTGGAGGATATCGGCGAGAATATCGACGCTTTGGGGAACATCGGCGTTGAAAGCTCGGGAGAAGTAGACGGTGTTTTCACGCTGTATTGATGTCAGCCTGAGGCCTTTTAAAGGTTGCTCACAGCGCCGCTTCGGATGTGCTCGGCAATTGAGCAATTATACGCACCGAGGTGTAGGCATTGAGGTGACCGCCCATGTTCTCGATCTCGAGCTCCAATTGCTGCTGCGTTCGCTTCTGGGTGCCCTGTGATAACGGTTAACATGCTGGAGCAGAAGACTGCGAGCTCGGCGGCCCGGGCAAGCGGGATCTCGAACCTTGAAGGCAAGGTGCTCCAGGAAGTGTGCGGTGCCATTGTTCTCGTTCGTCTCGCTCCGCGAACCGGCATCTATCCATACACCGACGGTAGATGTGGAGGCGTAGGGGGAGTGCTCAGTTGCGACGGTCAGGCCATTCTTGAGAGTCGTTGTTTGTGTCTTTGCGCCGAGGGCAGAGGTGACGGGAGTGGCGAAACCACGCTTCAGGGGGCGGAAGGCAGAAGGGGCAGCCCGGCTGCGGATCCCCTGGGCGAGGTTCAATGCGAATCTCCGGGAGGCCATCGCGAATTGAGATGGGGAGAAGGGCGAAATGTGGTCGTGAAGTAGGTGATGTGCGTAATTTGACGCAACGCAGCTTGGGGGCCTCAGGTGTAGCCAGCTCTGAAAAATGAAAGGCGGACCTTTCGATAGCCGTCGGGCAAAAAACGCCACGAATTGTTGACTTAAGCCACAGCTGACCCGAGCTTTTGAGGATCCGTGATTTCCCATTTCTTGCCCAAAATTCAAATAGGCCGCTTCCGATTGGCCAATAACATTATGTAATCAAGCTATTCTACTTGGATTCTTTGCCCGCATTCTATTGGTCAATGGATTGTTTCCAATTGGATGAAGTTGACAGACGCTACGGAGACGGAGTACGTACATACTCCCCTCCTCGGTGCGGGTGTCATCCAATACTGTAAGTGCCCGCTTTGTCTCGTCTCAATGCTCAATGCCGGAGAGTCGCTGGCAGTACCCAAACTTAAGGTACATATAGACGCCGTATCTGATCCCAAGTCGGTGAGGCTTTATTCACTCTTCTTCCGTCCTTCAAAATTCGGTGTTTTCCTCCAATGTTCTAGTAGTACCTTAAGTACTCAGTTGCTACCATGGGTGACGAGCCGTACGACTTTGCGACCGAATTCCAAGCTGTCTTCATTCCGAAGCAGAAACCTCCACCTGAGCCATCGGCCACGGACATGGGGGTCACTCTCTCAAGCTACCCGCCTCTTGGACAGGTCACTCAACTCAAAGCTGGAAACGGCCGTTTCACCGTTCTTCTTGAAGTCGAGAAAAATGACGCCAATGAGTCTTGGGAAGTGGCAGCTTGGCACTCGCCTGATGGTGCTGAATGGAAAGAGGAGCCAATGATGCCGCTCAAGGAGGGCCTTGGTTCGACGTCGATACAGGGTGTCGAGACAGATAATATACGCATATACTTCACTTCTTCGTTTTCTGTTTCTTCCAATCTCAACTTCACATTCAAGTTCCGTAAAGGACCAGCCGAGCCCTGGCGCTGGGCGAGGGACGAGATGAGCATTGGCGATGGCGCTGTTGTGGTCAACCCCGAAAGGGCCCTTGGTGCGACCGACTTCGCTGATGTCGTCAAGGAACTCAACCCTGATCTCAAAATCAACTCGCACATGAGCCAGAGTCGAGGGACCGAACTGTGGAGTATAGAAGCACCAGTCGGTGCTGCCAGTGGTGAAGATTCCACCTATGCTGATACGCGATTGGGTACCCCGTGGGGAGGCTATCTGAGGTAAAACCCCACCGTGCCCCAAGAGTCAAGTATCAAATTACGATAATATTCTACAATGATACTGACTCTCTCAGATGGTTTGCTCTTGTTCGTATTTGGACGCCTTGGCTTGCTCCTCGGCACGGCAAAACATCGTTCGAGCTTGATAAAGATGGAATAGTCTTGGGGTTCATCAACCCTCAAGGCAGACATCTCGTTCTCCTTGCAGTCAGTGGCATTGACGATGTTATGACTGTGTTCCGACATACGGAATCTGGACAAGTCTCACTCCATGTAAGCGACCCATGATATTCCGTCACAGACAAACATGTCCTGATGATTACATCAGATACGTAATGATGGGGAAGCCGAATCAAACGGCTTGGTTCTTGCAGCCATTGGAGACCACTTCGAAAGCGCGCTAGCTGCCGTGGTTTATCATTCCCGGAATGTGGTACTGGCAGCTAAGAAATTGGATGGGGCGCTTGATGACGAACTACAAGCCCTGAAAGATGATGTCAAGATTGAGTGGATGGAGAATTGGTACGATGGATTGGGCTACTGTAAGTATACTTTAGACTTATGTCGGACTGATAGTTGTATTGACCGCGTCTAGGCACATGGAACGCACTGGGCCAAAACCTGACCGACGAGAAGGTGTACAAAGCCGTCGACACACTCGCCGAGAACAAGATCAACGTCACTAGCCTCATCATTGATGATAACTGGCAGGATATAGATTACACTGACCCCAGCCAGTTTCAGCGAGGCTGGAACAGCTTTGAGGCAGACCCTAAGACCTTCCCCCAAGGTCTGAAGCATACCATAAGTCAAATCCGCTCCAAGCACCCCAACATCCAGCACATTGCGGTTTGGCATGCCTTGCTTGGTTACTGGGGAGGGATTTCTCCTGATGGCCAGTTAGCCAAGACCTACAACACTGTCGTTGTTGAAAGGGAAGACTCAAAGAGGCGCAATCTACCCCTTGGAGGCCCCATGACCGTCATTGCCGAGCCTGATGTCAGCAAGTTCTACGATGAGTTCTATAGATTCCTGTCGGACTGCGGAATAGACGGTGTCAAAACAGATGCTCAGTTCACAATTGACACATGGGTGTCCGCGAAGCATCGCCGCGAGCTGACCAAGACGTACCTGGATGCTTGGATGATATCATCCCTTCGACATTTCAGTATCAAAGCAATTTCATGCATGTCGCAGACTCCTAACATTCTCTTCCACTCGCAATTGCCACGCAATCGACCGGCTTTGTTGGTACGGAACTCGGACGATTTCTTCCCTGCAATCCCAAAATCGCACCCATGGCACATCTGGACTAATGCCCACAACGCACTTTTCACGCAGCATCTCAATGTGCTTCCTGACTGGGATATGTTCCAGACAGTCCATGATTACTCCGGTTTCCATGCGGCAGCAAGGTGCGTGAGTGGTGGCCCGATCTACATCACTGATACCCCAGGAGAGCACGACATGGATCTCATCGGCCAAATGACGGGCCCTACTATCAGAGGAAAGACAGTGATCTTTCGCCCGAGCGTTGTCGGGCGTAGTATCGACCAATATAATGGTTACGACGACGATGCGTTACTAAAAGTCGGTTGTTACCATGGCCGAGCCGTCACAGGCACACCCATGTTGGGGGTTTTCAACATCTCCTCGCGGCCACTTACCGAGTTGATTCCGCTGTCGCGGTTCTCTGGAGTCATCCCATCGATGCAGTACATCGTTCGAGCTCACAAGAGCGAGAAAGTATCGGAGATTGTCACACCCAGCTCGCCTACCGCCCTCTTACCAGTCTCCCTCGAAGTCCGAGGGTATGACATCTTCACTGTCTTCCCACTGTCACAGTTCAACAGTGACACGAAGGGCACGATATACGCAGCTAACCTTGGATTGGTTGGGAAGATGGCGGGCGCGGCTGCCATAATGTCGAGCGAGCTTGAATTAATGCACAACGGCAAGGTGATGCTTGATACCCGACTCAAGGCCTTGGGCACTCTTGGTACGCATAATTTCCAAGGATGTTGCTATAGTAGTCTCTCGGTCACTAACAGCATGAACAGGGCTCTTCATCTCCACACTCCCAAACATGACGGTCGAAGGAGACTTCCTAGCAACGATTCAGGAGGAGGTGATCCCACCACATACCGTCTCCATCAGCAAAGCCGACCCACGTGTCCTCCAGATAGATGTGGAGGCTGCGTGGAATGAGATGAAGCTCGACATCGGATGGGGAAATGAGCTAGAGATCAAGGTCTTCTTCGCTATCGACGAATAAAATAGATCTCACATACGAAGCCATACAGATTACATGGGTAGACAGACTGGGGACGCTGGTGAAAAGGCACACGGTACTTGGGACAAAATTGACAGGTTGACTAACACACCATAAGTATGATATATTAACCTGCTGTATGGTTATCTCATCAATGTTTTCTGTGGAAAACATTTCCCATTATCTTGCAACATGTCAAGATTTGCTTGGCTGAAGACTGGGAAGGTGACATCAGTGATAAAGCCTATTAGTGTATATTAGCTATGTCAGCACTTTCCATGTCAAAATTACCAATAGCACTTCCAACAGTAGAGCCTATACACTTGTATTGTGACTATGTATCGAAATATACGTGCAGATGAATACCCTTGACGAAGCCCACGAATCGGTCATGAGCCGAAAGGGTTCCACGGCTTTCGAATATACTCCGAATACAGCTCCCCCGCTTTCACCCCATGTTTGACCACCACATCCATCTACCAAATTCAACAACGAAAAGTGCAATTGATCACGATCACTGCGTAGCACACCGAAGCCCATGAGCTAAGATAAAGGTCATTAATATGTCTCCCAAGGTGTTCTTGTAAGTTATACAATCTTGGTGAAGAGGTACTTGGTTGGGGTTCACGGCTTACTCTGCTTCAGCACTGGCGTCACTGGTGATTTTCTCTCAATCATATTGGTAGGGATAGTTGGGTAATATGATTTGACTTACACGACCCTAGGCTACATCGGCGGTGATGCTTTCCACGCGTTGTACGAGAGCCATCCAGACTATGACTACACCCTCTTGGTCCGCAACCAGGAGCGAGGCAAGCCTGTCGCCGAGAAGTATCCCAAAGTGCGCCTGGTGTACGGGGATCTGAGCTCGGCAGATGTGATTGAGAAGGAGTCCGCCGACGCAGATATCGTGGTTCGTAAGTCGTTCTACTCTTTCTGGCGCTACTGTGGTCATTTAGTCAATAAGGAGACATAAACTCAATGCCCGTTTGACTAGATACTGCCAACTCGGCTGATAGCATGCCCTCGGCTCTCGCCATTGGAAAGGGTCTCGCAGCCGGGCACAGCGCCGAGAATCCCGGCTTCTATATCCATCTTTGCGGCACGGGCATCTTGATGGACACGGCGCGCTGGGGCGAGCCGCCGTTGCCCGAGAACACGTACCACGACATCGACGGCATCGAGCGGATCCTGTCGCTGCCGGACAGCGCCTACCACCGCGACGTGGACAAGGTCGTGCTCACCGCCAACACGGCCGACGGCAGCGTCCGCACCCTGATCGTGAGCCCCCCTTGCATCTACGCCCGCGGCCGCGGGCCCGGAAACCAGCGCAGCATGCAGGCGTACCGCATGGCGGAGACAACCCTGAAAACTGGATACGCGCCAATCTACGGCACAGGCAAATCGGAGTGGGACTACGTAAACGTGCGTGACCTGTCGCAGTTCTTTGTCTTGGCCGTCGAGGCGGCCCTCGACCCCGAGAAGCGTGTGAACCCCGAGGTTTTCGGGCCGCGTGCTTACTACTTTCTCGAGAGCGGGAAGCTCGTCGCCGGGGAGCTCGCCCGGTGGATCATGGACGAGGTCAACAAGCAGGACCTCCTGGTGAAGCCGGCCGAGCTGAAGACGTTCGAGAAGAAAGTCGCGGGCAACGCGAGCTTGGCGTGCAATTCTCACGGCGTGGCGGCTCGGGCTAAGAAATATCTTGGCTGGGTGCCACAGGCCAACAGCCTCAAGGAGGAGGTCTCGGAAATCGTCAAGAGCGAGGTCGAGAGATTGAGAGAGAGTGGCGAGCCGAGCCAGCTCAAGAAGCAGTGATAGGGCCACACACAGCTGTCACGCATGATTTTACTACATATACGATGCGAGAGTCGATTTCAACCTCAAAACCGAGAATGCCATCGAGTAGCTTGCCAACTAGATATGTCGAGTGATTTTGATGACATCTTAAATTTGATTTATCTAAACGTAGCCAGTATGCAGTGAAGGGAGCACCCGCGACCCCTTAATTGTGGGATATTCTGGCTTTGGTCAACTCATGTCCACCAAGCAGTCCCATGGGCGAACTAACCACGGATTGGGCTACGGGTTATTAGCTACAGGGTGAACTTAACTTACCAGCCTCTATGCTGGTTTTGCGATGCAAAGGCGTAAGGGTAAGGGGCTTGGGGCTGGTGCTGATGATGATATTGGTGGTACCTATTGTACCTAAAGTTCAATTACTGGGCCCGCCCGCGAGCCGGGTCACAGTTCCAACATTGAATGTTCCAACTTGTACTGCGTACCTACCAACCAGAGACCAAAACAACGCTTGCGTCGTAACCGTTACATGATAAGAGCATCCTGAACGGACCGCTTTAGTCACTAATGGTCTGAGACTGAGGTCATCTGATGCACTGTTGGATGTCAGCTGGGCCCGATAACTTGTTGGAAGTTGCGGTGGTTCGGCTTATCAAGGGATTCAAGGGACTTCTCGGAGGGTCGGCAAGACGGGGAAACAATTCTGCGCTTGGTCCTCCCAGTCGCCATCGATTGTCCTAGCAAGTTTAGCGCCCTTTGTCGTCGCCCTTCATTGATCGCTTTTGCATACCAAAGAATTGCAACGACGACGTCTTCTTTTGACAGCTTCGACGGCGCATAACCACATCCTACAACCCTACCCAGACCTTACCGACGGGTCAACATGTTGCCCTCTTCGGTGCGGCGGGTGGTGGCCGCGGCACCTTCGTCATCCCTGCTATCCAACCTCGTACCGAGCGCAACTCGTGCGACAGCCGCATCCTCCATCGCCTTCCCTAGAACCCAGCAGCGAAGACGCTATTCCTCCTCAAAGCCCTCGAGTCCTAGTGATTCTCCGAAAGGTCTTCCCACCGGCCAGGTGACGGCCTCCCCCGCCCAAGCTACCAAGACGGGTAGCGAGAAGCGCAGCCGTCGCAAGGCCAAGGACACGACAGATGCCCAAGGAGCTCTCCCCTCGGTCCCCAGCACGCAACATGTGCCCAAAGAATGTATGTAAACCCGGCACCCTCGCACGTTTCTTAAATTACCCACTGACATCTGACTATCTACAGCGCTCGCCTTATCGGCTTTCTTTTCTTTGCATCGCCCGATATCTGTGACGCAGAGCTTCCCCAAGACAATAAACGACGATGCCTTCGCCCAGATTTTCACGCCCCGGTCAAAGGGCGCCAAATACAACGACGTCATGTCTACCTTGACCCGTACAGTGGAGGAGCTGGAACAACCCATGTCAAACATGAGCATTGGCGAACAGCAGGAGTCCGCTATGGCCGAGGCCGATAGCGAAGGGATGCAGAAGATCGAGCTCCGACACCCCGACGGAACCGAGTCGAGCTTCTATATCCAGCTCAACGCCATGGCCGGCCAGTTCGTTCCCTTCAGGCCCCCTCCTCTGCCGCAACCCGAGTCGGCGGCTGCTGCCGAGACCGGAGCCGAGAATGCGGTGGAACCCCAAGAGCAGCATCGTGTCTACAAAGCCATCATTACTCTGGAGGAGACTACGGATGTCAACGGCGAGGTGCGCATAGTGGCTCACACCCCCAAGCTGATCGAGGAGAAGACACAGCCCCAGCCCTTCATCTCGCGCATGGCCGTGCGTCAATGGCGCCGCGAGGCAGTTCGGGGACGGGCCGACAAGATGTTGGCCATTTCCGTGCGAAGGCAACGGAAGCTCAAGATGAAGAAGAAGAAGTATAAGAAGTTGATGAAGCGGACGAGAACCGAGCGACGCAAGCTTGATAGAATCTAAGGAGTGGGTTTTAGCACCCCTCCTGTGTACATAACAACATACAGCGGTTTCGGTACAATCGCACTAGAGACTTTGATTTGGTGCATTCGCAACTGGCCATCATAATACGGTGTACGGTAGGGAATGTTTGTGTCGGTCTTGTTTGGGGTAATCATAGCATGCATGCTCTTCGAGAACATCCTATAGAAGCGTACCTAAGCTAGTTTCCCCCTTGTGCATTTGAAATCATCTCTCATCACACCGAATATATCGTGCTTTGGTGAGGTATTGATATTCACACTCAAATGTTGTGGAGAAGGTCATTACAGTTACGGTAGTCCGGCATCTACTCAACGGTGTCGACCAAAGACTTTACCGAATTCTCGACCATCAACTCGATTAGTGACAGTGCAACTTCAGCAGCAGCAAGCACCGTCGTCTCGCCGGGGTTGTCGTATATCGGGGCGACCTCGACCACGTCGGCCCCGACAACATGGAGCCCCTGCAGCCCGTCCAGAATCGTCAGGAGTTCCCTCGTCGACCAACCGCCCGGCTCGGCTGTCCCCGTAGCTGCATCATTTTCACGTATCCCGTTAGTGGAGGCTGTAACTGTTTTTGTTGTTGTATGAAGACTCGTCGCGCGTATACATACCTGGAGCAAACGCGGGATCCAGCACGTCGATGTCGACGCTGATATAGACCTTGGAGCCGCCCACGCGGTCCTTGATCTGCCGGATGACGCCCGCGGTCCCCACCTTGTCGAGGTCCCGCGCCCGGATCATGTCGAAGCCGCAGCGTAGGTCGTTGCGCATGTCGCCCTTGGCCCGCGTCAGCGGGGCCCGGATCCCCGCGTGGATCGACGTGTTGAGGATGAGGTGCTCCTCGTGCGCGATGTGCAGGAAGGTGCCGTGGTTCAGGCCTCTGCAGTTCATAAGGGGCGGTGGAGGGATTATGTTAGTCTCGGTTGTCGCAAGGGGGAACGATAATAAAGGGGGACGAGGGAAAAAAGACCGAGTAAGGTTTAGCAGATATAGATGGACTTACGCATAGTCTGATATGCCGCCCCCTAGCACAGCGGGATCCCAGGTGTCTGAAGACCCGGGGTTAGTTCCTTGGTTGTCCGAACATCAAAGACGAACGCGCTTGTTGACCGCCTCCCTCCTTTTGAGTCGTGTTGATTCTGACTGACCGATATGACTGTCGAAGTGAACCACCGAGACCGGGCCCCAGCGCTTGTGAGTTGATCGCAGAGCCGATAGCGTCGTCGTATGGTCGCCCCCGAGGGTCACGATGCGCGGTGTGACGGAGTGGCTCTCATTGGACGCCTTTCTTCCTGAAATGACCTTTGCGTTTTTCCCTCTTCGAATTAGCCACAAGTGCCGAGTGAGCAAGGGAATGAAAACTGGGAAGTTGAGCGGGAATTGACGGACCTTGTGAGCCTTGTCGAGCTGCTTCAAGGCGACATTGTTGTCGAGCCACGTCAGTCGCACATCGCCGCAGTCCACGATATTGGCCCATGAACGCAGCGGGCTTTTACCTATACCGTCGGTACCGTGGTTTTAGCAATGTTCATATGTATGCAAGCAGACTTATAGCAAAATCGAAAGGTTTACCCGTGTATACGCTAACATAACCAGCCTGAATCCTCTGGCTGCCGATCCGGATCCCACCTGGCCCGTAACGCGCCCCGGGCCTCCCAGTAACGGTCTTACACCAGCCCACTTGTTAGCTCCTGGACTTCTCTTATACCACAGTTTTCAGGAAACCAATCAACTTTCTTTTAACTTACAGTGTCGAACGGCGCGCCGAGTATCGCGATATCGTACTTTGGGCCCTTCTCGGCCTCCGCATCCGACAGGCAGTTGACATAAGGCAAGTTCGCGTAAGTCCTGAGTCCATAGAACTGGCTACCGCTCGCGATATCTACGTCTTCGTCCGAGACTGACAGGGGGTTCTCTGCGAATATGGGTTTCTGCTGCTGCTGCCCATGTGGGATCGGTGGGGAGCGGGGAAACTCCCAGGCTAGGGCATGTTGAATGCACAACAACCCGAAGGCGAGATACATCATGAAGCGGTTGATATTGAACAGAGCAAAGTTGGTGATGTGATGCAAAAATTGAGGACCGGGAGTTCGAGCTGCGGAGTTGGCAGCGTCTGGTGGCAAGACGTCGGTACTAGCTGCAAATTAGAGGCACCCCTTTTGTAGAGAAGAGGCTTCTGGTTGCGGAAGTGTGTGGTGTACGTGATGGTGTCGGGTTGCGGGTGGAGGAATCTCACTATTATAGTGCTGTTGAAGTTCATACCGTTTTACTACTGGAGGTTAGTGTTACTACTGTATTCACTTCTAATCAGTCAGGTCGCATTAAATAAATCAGCACAGTGAGCAGCGCAGCGTTGGAGTCTAATTTTGGACTAGGGTACATGAAGTTGTCAATTAGCTAATTGTCTTATCTACTGTACATCGAACCTGCTTATGCATCAACGTTGCGTCATGAAGATTACACCGATTTTCTTCATTGGATTTTATTTCTATTGAGTGTCACTGGAGCCGATATGCTCGAATACACCCGGGTCTCTAAC
The DNA here is from genome assembly GCA_017163955.1 of Apiospora koreana. Taxonomy (NCBI): domain Eukaryota; kingdom Fungi; phylum Ascomycota; class Sordariomycetes; order Amphisphaeriales; family Apiosporaceae; genus Apiospora; species Apiospora koreana. Next base: position 2,906,292 of record JAFHKQ010000004.1, read on the forward strand.
TGCTTAGTACATATGGTTGTTGTTACATGCGTTTATATCCGGTGCTATGATTAGTTCATCCAGCCCTTAGGTCCGCCCCATGTGCCCTTGACCATGTTGTTGTAGTACACCCAGGGGAAGAAGTCCTTCTTCAAATGGTAGAAGAAGCGGTTAGGGTTCTTTTGGTCTATGCCAATCCACTTGTCGAAAGTCTCCTTGGGCACACCACCGTACTTGAACTCGGCCAGAAGCACCTTGCCGTACTCGGTCAGAAGAGGGCATGATGTGTAACCGTCGTATACCGCATCGGCGTCCTTGCCTTCCATCGACAAGAGCAGGTTTCGCACCAGGACGGGCGCCTCGGCCGTGATGGCGGCGGCGGTCTTGGATGTAGGCAGGCTGGAAGCATCACCAGCGGACCAGACGTTGGGGTACTTCTTGTGGCGGGTTGTGGCATCATCGACGTCAACGTAGCCGGCTTCGTTGGCGAGGGCACTGTTCTTGACGAACGCGTGGGGTCCCATCTTGGGGGTGACGTGCAGGAGATCAAATTGCTTGGTGACTTGCTCCTGTCCATTGGCGAATACTGCCTTGTCGCCGTCGATAGAAACAAGGTCGTGCTGGAACAGTCCTTCAACACCGCGGTCCTTCCTCATCTGGTCCAGTTCGGCATTGTACTTGGGAACGCCGAACATGACCGGGAGGCCAGTGGCAAAGGTGATCTTGATGGGCGAGCTGCTGGAGTTGCTGGGGTCGTACAGGCCTGCGCGTTTCCAGGTGTCCAAACCAAGCCACATGATCTTCTGGGGAGCACCGGCACACTTGATGACACCAGCGGGCTGCGTGAAGATGGCGTTACCCTTCTTGAGCTTCTGGATGGTACCGTAGACCTTGCTGCAGTTGTCCTGGCCATATATGGTAGAGACGAGAGAGCTGGGGTCAGCAAGAGCTTCCGGGAGGCCCTTGACACTTTCGTAGTTGATCTTAACTCCGGGTGCAACGACCAATTGCTGGTAGGAGAGCTTGTCTCCATTGCCCAAGGTGAGGGAATTAGCTTCGGGGGCGAAGGCGCCGACGCTGTCGCCGTAGAACTTGAGCTTCGGGTCGACCAGGCTGTTCATGGGTCGACGCAATTCCTCCATGGTCTTCAGACCACCACCAACGAGCGTCCATCCGGGCTGGTAGTGGTGAAACTGTGCAGGGTCGATGACAGCAATATCATCCTGGGTGAACTTGCCGGAGTTCAAGAGCTGGTGGCTGATAGAGAGTCCAGCAGTTCCGCCACCGACTACGACGACCTTGTGGCTGCGTCCGGCAGAGGTAACCGGCGATACTGAGGCAAGTCCCCGGGTCCCCGACACCAGATGGGGTCTAGCAGTGCGCGCTGCACGGGCAGTCGAGCGGGAGAACATGGCTGTGCGGAAAATGAGGGAATATAACTCGAATGAATGTTACAAGAAAAAGGCAAGATCCTAATGAAAAGAGAAGATAGATCAAGAGCCCGAGATGTTCAACCCCTGTAATTAGCACTTCCGAAATTCAATGGGAAAAGTAATTAAGAAGTGACCGACAACCGCCATCTTTCATAGACTAGGTCGCCGATCGCTAACGTTTGGCAACTTTTTTAGTAGACGAGTTCCTTCTTCGGCCGGCACCGCGATGACGTGATCGCAAGCTGCCCCACCAGATTACATAAGGCACGAATTTCCCCGTAAAATCCAACTCCCAACTCCATGGAACCCATTCCCAAATCCCTGCCGAATCTCGCATTCAATTCCCACCTCGTCGCATTGCCTGTCGTGCCAGTCGTGCCAGTCGCGCCAGAAGGTCGTGCCATCGTCATGTTGGCCCGCGAACTGTGGAACTGATGGACCTACGAAGAAACACGCAGTGCAACCCCGACTTCTGCTTGTCTCACTGTGTTCAAGCTTAAATCAACGGCGGTTCTATTCCCCTGTCAGTCAGCCAATGTAATCACGTATCACGATCACTCCGCCGCATCCGATCAAGCCAACGTGTGTCTGGCCGCTATCCGCTTCTGGCGCCCATAGCCGTCCGGCAAAGCAGTCGGGACTCGGTGGGCTTTCGGGCGGGCTTTGACGGGCGTATGGAGAAATTCGCTGGGTACTTAGTCAGTCTACTTGCCGCGTATTAAGCGGGTCGCCGACCATATTCGAAACGGGGACTTATCCAGACCTCAGAGTCGCCGTCCGTCTCGGCCACCTCTTTGGGTCATTGCCGTTAGGAAGTTAAACATTTCCGATTCTTCCTCCCTTCAAAAGCTGTCTATTTAATATCAAGCGTGAGCCAATACTATTCGCCATGAAATCTTTTCGTCCTCGCTATCATAGCGCACAAGTGTTCGCAGATTTCCTTCACTCATCCACTGTTACCAAAGCCAGCCATATTACTGAGCCCCTGAACCATACTATTCGCGTCACCAGGTCTAGAAAAGCCTTTTACAGCAGTCTGAATCTGCAAGTGGGCCGCCCTACAACCATCAGGGAGTTCCACCAAGCTGCCTGCAGACGAGCACTTCCGAATCCTGAAAACATAGCCTCGCATCTCCGAGCTCCTTGGTTACTCGAGCAATCTAGTGGTGCTCCAAAAAACAATCAAAACATGCAAGCGTCAACCCCAGAAATTGCCACCACGGCTGCGTCGACTGAGGGACAGCCAACTATTCACGAAGTCTTCGAACCCAACACTGGGACTTGGCAATATCTCGTGGCTGACCCAGCTACGTTGAAGGCTGTCATCATTGACCCCGTCCTGGACTTTGATCTTGCGACTCAAGTCATCTCGACTACTACGGCTGACGCACTACTGTCCCTTGTTGAGGAAAAGGGGTATCATGTTAGCATGATTCTCGAAACCCATGCGCATGCCGATCATCTAACTGCAGCGTCTTATCTTCGGTATCGCCTGGGTGCAAAAAGCGATGGGCTCAAACCACTGGTGGTCGCCGGACAACGTATTCGTGAGATGCAGGAAGCGATAGGGGAGAAGTATGGCGTCCCGGGCGAGGAGTACATCAATGTCTTCGACAAACTGTTCGAAGACGATGAGACGTTCCAAATCGGCCGGCTTACGGCGATGGCGATCCACCTTCCGGGCCATACACCCGATCATCTTGGCTACAAGATAGGGGGTGAGTGACTTATTTTTACGCGAAATCATGATGCCCCTTTTCTTTGTATGTGCTGACACTTTGGCCCCGGATCTCAGATAACGTGTTCTGCGGCGACTCCCTCTTCAATGCCGACCTGGGCACGGCACGCTGCGATTTCCCCGGCGGTAGCGCACGGGATCTCTTCAAGTCGGGCCGCAAGCTGCTCAGCATGCCGGACCACTTCAAGATCTGGACAGGCCACGACTACCCCTCGGCCGAGCGCGGAAGCCCCGTGCCCTACATGACGGTCCGCGACCACCGCGCGCAGAACAAGCATCTGCGAGACGGCGTCTCGGAGGACGAGTTCGTGGCGCTGCGCGAGGAGCGCGATGCAAAGCTACCGGCGCCCCGGCTTCTCCATCAGTCTCTTCAGGTTAACATCCGTACTGGGCAGTTACCCAAACCTAATGAGGATGGATCGCGCATGTTACATCTCCCCTTGAAGCTTAGCGGCGAAAAGTGGTGATGGGGTGATGTACAACATCTTATCATATTCTCACAGCCTATATTACGAACATTTCCAATTTAATTATGCAGTTCACGGGATTTTCTGGGCTTACTCCCAATTTATTCTTTTTCTATTTCGAAACAAGTCGCTGCAGCCTGCATCTCTGCTGATGACGTCGAGCAAGTAAGCCGACACTAGACGGTGCGACTTGCCATGGCTGGGTTTTACAAGCATCTACATCGATGGCGGGTGCACGCCTCTTGCCCGGTCACGAATTAATACATACTCGCCATCGCCCAGCTTGGTGTATTTATCTCTTTCGTACTCTGTACCTTTCGGCCCAAAGCTTTGCCGTTCAGAATGGACTTAAGCGGCCATCCTGGCTGGGTACCTCATGATTTTGAAGCGATGAATTCGACTTTGTGTTGTGTCACCAGATCTCCTCCAGCAGCAAGGTCACATCATTGGGTACGGCGGGCATCGCATTGTCCGCTCCGGTCATCGGTCATCGGCCATCTTTTACCATTCTACGACTTGGCACAGCCCCCAAATCGTCACCTAGCTTGCGGGGGCCTTACACTTTTGTCTGTCAACCGAAAATCCCTCCTGTGCTGTGTGCAACCATCCCTCGCGCGCCGTAGCATCTAGGATCAAATGCGCCCCGTTTTGCTGTGCCTGTCACTGTTGAGCCTACCGCCTCTTGCTGCGGCTGCCACCGGGCCCGTTGCTTTCGCTACTAGACACTTTTGGAGCGATAAGCTCACGCAGAATATTACGGGGGGCTTAACACGGTCCAGCGAAGATACCGACGAAACATCAACGGGGTTATATACCCCAGGCGCCTCAAAATTGCATGCCGATTTCGCTTCCCAGGCGTACATCATGGACTCTAAACGAAGACCCTGAGATTATTGGCGCAACGATGATAGAGGGCTCTGTGCATAATAGTCACTCTGTGAGGACATTGAGGTGACTGGTACGAATATAATAGGACACCGCCTCAATACAGGTACGCCAACCGCTAAACTAACAGCACTTCCCACACCCCAAACCAAGACACGATATCAACTATGATTCTGAGCTGCACTTCCAATCCAACCAAGAAAAGTACGTCGGCCACCAAGCCAAAAACCGTCGAGTCTGGCCATGTGGTATCTACTAGGGCACGTTCATCTAGCTCTAGTTCAGCGTATCCAATATACGTTCAAGATTGTTCTGCATCTTCTTCTCAGACTTCCTGATGGCAACGGATGCGTCTGAGGTCTGGTCTGCTAGCATGATGTTACGGTTGCTGCTGAAACTCGGTTCGGCGACAAAGGCTTTCTGGCGATTCTCGGACAGCTTCTGCCGATCGACCCTTCGCTCCTCGGCGGTGGTGGAATGGGTCGTGATGCGTGAAGGGGCTCCCCCGGTGGGGCTGGAATTTGAGAAAAATCAGTTGTGGTTACAGACCGAAGTTGTAAGTGTACGGGCACTTACTGGTCACCTTCGGCGTGGCTTGAGTTGGGCATGATCACCCTCAAAGCTTGAAGGCTATTTTATGTATAGGGGCTTGCTAATGGATGGAGAGGACTTCACGACAATATGTTGAAAGATAAGACAAGAAGCTAGGGGACTTGAGCAAAACTTTCAGGACAAGACATGCTGAATACCTCTTTCTAATATGATAGACATCACGCACAGGATACTCACTTCTGTAGAATATAATTTTCTTTACTACTTATACCACCCAGATACAACAAGCCACCCAGCTTCTGATAATTCGTCCTCTGTCCTTGTTTTCGGTGAGGTGTCTCTTGATTTGTACATTGATCCGGCTCTTCGTACTTCAGAGGATTCAGAGTGAGCAAAGCTACATGAAGTACTTGGGACAAGGAACTGGTCGGAATTGAACTGATCTCACGCACGCACTCGTCAGCGTTATCCAGCCCTGTGTCTGGGTACTGGGTAACGATGGGGAAACTACCGGCTGGATGGGGAAGTATACATGTACTAATGAAAAACATGCAGCTGCCCAACCAGCTGCAGGCACCTCCCACACCCAGGTTCCGGTGATGCAGCACGCTCTGCTGCACCTCTGCGTCTCTGGACTGGACCAGCCGGCTCAATCATCCGTCATTCGCTGCAGAGTTGAAAGAAAAGTTCAACCGATCGGGGTAATTCCAGCCGGTCTCTCAGTGACTGAAAAAAAAACCGTCAGGGCAGGTGTGGCGCCGCCACCACCAAGATGTGTGTGATGTATGCTTGTAGCGACTGCGCTCGATTTCGCTTCTTTTTGAAAACAGCCTGGCTAGCTTCCGGGAGTTTTTAGGATGCTCGGCTTGGCATCAAGAGTAGCTTCATCCGTTCTATATTTTAGTCGCCATGTGCAGGCCAGTTGCGTTACCCATCTGACTGATGAGTATGGTTGAATGGTCTTTTGGGGATGTCAAGACAAAGACGGGGAGGGAAGATTTGCGCAGATTTCATTAGATACATGCTGTACGTACTCCAAAAATACCTATCGAAGGTTGTCATGCGAACAACTTATTTGTCGATAGATTGGTCGGTTTAGTTTGATCTAGCTGACGATGCGCCTAGCCGTGGCCGTGCCGGTAGATATGCCACGATGGTCGAGTCGGTGGTAACTTACTGTACAACATCCTGGTATTCTACAACATCCTGGTAACCTGCAACATCCTAGAGTAAATCGCCCAATCAATGGCGCTTGATATGCAGATCGATAGTTGTCTCGCTTCCCACGCTTCGCCAGCAAGCGCCACTGAGCCCTAGAATGGCGACAGAGAGACTCGTCATGTCACTTAGTTCTTAAGTCCGGCCGACTCGTATTTCTTGCCTTTCGAACCAAGTCGGTGAACATGCTCGCTCCTGAACACCAGAGAAGCAACCGACAATGCGAGAGCGGGTTATTAGCAAGACTCTGTACAGCATGCCGCGTATCTTTCTGGCGGAGTGGCATGTCGGCGTATGCACGTGAGGATATTGAACTGACGCCCGGTTTGCAATTCTCAAAAGGGGTCCTTTCGTACGCCGTGGTGCGGTTGTTTACTATGAAGTAAGTACTCAGGAATTCGCATGTTTTTAAGTAGGTAGGCCCTTTTTACAGCCCACTCGGGATATGGTTTAATCACTATAAAGTTTTAGAACTGCTTAGTCAATATGAATTATATCCACCAGCAGCAAGAACAGCTGTGACGCATTTCCCAAGGCTACAGCCTCTTTCTCCGATCGGTTTAGCGGCCTGGATTTGGTGACATCTGATTATTAAAGCGTGCACCTAATTAGATGGTCCGTACGATATATACCCTTGCCCATATCATTGACTGCATACTCATCCGATCAGGATCGCGGAGCAGTTATCAGTTGGTTTCTGACCAGATCCTGAGCGAATTCGTCCGTCCCTGAATGGTGCAAATGGCCAAACTGAAGAAGGCCGCCACGTTGGCTGCCGCAACCCCGGTCGACGACTGCGATCTTCCCAAGACAGCCGCGGAGATTGCGGCTGACCAAAACTTGGGATATAAGATACGGGTTCTTATATACGATCTCCTAAACGTTTCAAGGGACGCAGGTTCTCAGCAACGCACGCTACAGACCACCGACGAGCTGTATATCAGCTGCCCCTATTTCACCCCCGAAGAAACCTCCATGGTCAAGAGAGCCACATGTGTCTTGGAAGAGGAGGAAGGTCAATCACCGACAACCCCTGAGAGTGTCGAGGGTGCCATCCAGAAAGCCATGGCGAACTTCTTCGAGAAGCGCAAGGCAAGTGGCGACGCGAGGCCATGCGGTCCTCACGATCTTGCCCCGATATACGAGGCTGTGTTTGGCATCGAGAAGAAAGAAGTCCAGGATGAAAAACTCCTCAGTCGCCTACGTCGGCAGGGTTTGCCACCTGTGGAGGATGACCCGAAACCTGTTGTGACCCCTAGCCCTGTTGGTGGCAAGAAGAAACCCAAGAAGAAGTAGGGGATGCACGTATCGGGTATTCGGAATATGAAAAGCACGATAACACGATGGGATGGGATGGTTTGTTCGACGGCACGTGTATACACTGAATCAAGGTTGTTATCGCCCCACATACTCGTCCCTTTCGCCCAACACACAACAAACGAACCTCATGGCTGTGTTTGTTCACACTAAGCAACAACTCCATACCACCCCAGCTGCCACGCTCACAGCTGCTGGGAAACATTTCCATGGTAAGAGAGGTACCAGCCCCCGTGGTCGTCGTTGGGGGTGCTATATTGAAGTTGATAACACATGACCAGGAGAGCATCATTATTCGCTCAATGGCTTCATGATGCCCTCGATGTTCGACTTCATGCGTGCATTTGCCGCCCGCACTGCAGTTCCAGCATCCGAGGTTCCATAGGGGATAGCCACGTGGAGATTCCCATCCCGGGCAGGCTCGTCGAGGAATTGGTTGATTCTTTGGTTTCCCAGTGCCTCTCGCTCAGTTTTCTTGGCCTTTGAGGTCTGGCGCTGCTGCCGATCCATGTCTCAGGGATTCTAGTCAGGCCTGCACAGTGAAGTGTCAACCATGGTCGCCCACTTTCTACTATAACAGTGTGTCTGGTGTAAAAATCACTTACAAGATGCGTATACACTGCTTCTTGATCTCAGCTTGTCTTGTGGTAGCACGGGTCGGTGGAGGATGGTGTCCAAGGGACTGCTCTGGTTCCCGAATGGATTCCAATGGCCCTTTGTTTGGAGTGATTCGAGGCTCGACAGAGGAAGGGGGGGCCACACACATAATAGCATTTTGTAGGACTTCAAGTTCCTATCCGGGACAGCTTCCACCAAAGTTGGCTCCTCAGAGAACGGCTTAGGACTGGTTTGATCAGTTACGAAAATGTACTTGTTCGTCTTGCCTATCCCACCCTCCTCTATGCAGAAGTATTTGGTCAGATAAAGTATCAACTGGTGTCCCTCGTAGAAGGCTTCTTGCGGTTTGTCGGCCTGATTGGCGATTGGATCTCCAAGAAAATATTAGAGCACATAGCAATCCCATTTCAACGGTTGCGATTGCCCAATTCGGTCCATCATTGCCCATCATTGCCCACCATTGGCCAGACGTAAGTTTTTATGATAATTATGAATACGGGAGTGTGACCTCCACGTTGGACACGGGCTCAGTTTGACCCCTGCAGCGACCTGAAAGGGCTGAAGGATGAATGAAATAGTGCGTCCATGGAGTTATAGTTTACTTCGGATTGGAGTAACCATCAATATCCCTACCAGCCACGACAGAAGGGTGACGCAACCGATGCCTCTTGGCAACCGCTGCCGTGTCTAGTTTAGCCAATTATCGTTGTCAGAGACGCCAGGGAGGGTCGGATATTTCATAACTTGCACAGTTTTAGGGTCTCAGTTATGCTGCAGTCAGCACAACATGTTGCAAGATAGCTCGGGTTCGGTGAAGGCCAACCAGGAGCCCAAGTGATTGGGAGCCTGCCTGCCGGACGTACAAAGGTGCCCCAACTGCCAACTGCCTTATGCCCCTAGTGGCTGGCTTCTACGACTTTACTGTTCCAATTGTTTTACCCATTCTTTGTTGCTAACAAGAAGGTTGTTGCTACTACCAACTACCCCATTCATTTGGACATTGTAATTGCTTGTATAAAGAACAAGACATCCATTAGGGGCCAGAGAGAACCAGTTACTCTGTGTATTTTTGGTAACTTGTTTGATTAAACTACATGCAGTTTGCTCTTTTCATTTCTCGAAGGTGGCACCAAACGAGCGCAAACCACTTCACCAGACAGACTACATGTATATGAACCACCTTCAGCTTTCAAATATCCTCTATCAATCTCATTATATGGCTTTACTTTAGATCAGTACAGAACATAATCTAAATATTCGAGATACATACGGTACACCAAGAAACAGGGACACAACCCCTATCTACTGAAAGCTCCTAGTTCCAGCTCACCGCCACCATGAGTACAACTCTGGACACCACCCCCAAAGTCTACTTCGCGTACGGCTCGAACCTCTCATCCACCCAGATGAGAGTGCGCTGTCCCAAAGCCGTTGCAATCGGTCTCGGCCACTTGCGTGGCTGGACCTGGATCATCAACGAGCGCGGCTACGCCAACATCGTCAAGGACCCCCCTGCCGCCGCCGCAAACACTCCGGCAGACAGGCAGCTTGGCGTTTACGGCGTCCTCTACACGTTGCCGGTCAGCGACGAGGAGATACTGGACATGTACGAGGGCGTCCCCACGGCCTACGGGAAGGAGATGCTGGAGGTCGAGGTCGTCAAGGACCACGGCGGAGCGAAAGAAACCGATGGGCACCTAGAGAACAAGAGCTGCTTGTCGGCGCTGGTCTATATCGACTATCACCGCGTCAAGGCGGACCAACCCCGGGCTGAGTACGTGGACCGTATGAACCTGGGGATCGAGGAAGCTCAGCGGGACTGGGGTTTGCCGGGTTCGTATGTCGGTCAAGTTATGCGTGAATTCATCCGCGAGACGTAGCCATGATTGGATATGGCAAAATCGTTGGAATACCCCTTTTATGATTTTGAGCGGGAGAGGGATAGGGGGTTATGGGAGCGTTTAGTCGAGGGCCCGCGTCCAGCGCTATTGGTTGGATGGTAATCCCCTGCTACGAAGTAAATAAATACTACATGTTATCAGCTCGTATTTTGCTATTTCAAGAGTGTCTGGATGCGTGTGGTATGCTTCAGAAACCAAATCGGTTGGTCATTGAAGATAATGTACTTCAAACCAGGGAACTATCACCTCGACATAAAACACCCCTTTTTGATCAAATATTGGCAATGTACTCAACCAAGATCTCCACTAAGTGCCAGTGTCTGCAATCCCAACCATCATTCAGAGAGCAATATTATCAAGGTTAAAGATCGCCAGACTTTCGCATTCACACGTTGATTATATAGCAACCATATATAGGTGAGTAAGTATTTATCGTACAACCTGACCCAATACTGGGTTTCAAAATTAGATCTCATAATTTGGAGAGGACTGACTGACTACCGATCCATGTACACAAATCAAAAACGCCCTCCTTATGACCCAGCCCGCTCGTCCATGCAAATTCGCAGATGTAAAAACACACACAATATTCTGGATCTCCAGTGGCACTCCCACGCTGCTGTCCTGTCATAGCGACGACGAAACTACGCACCGCACTCGACCCCTCCCTCGCCCATGGCATCCCGAACTATCCGAGTCGCCGCATCGCCATCCTCGAGGCCCGCGTCGCCATCGTTGGCCCACGCATTGTCGAACCATGTCTCCATGCCCCCCATGATCGCCTCTTCGCCGTGGTGACCATGATGGCTCATGCCTGATTGGTCCTCATGGTCGACTTCCTCGACATGACTGCCGCCCCTCGAGGCAGCAGTAGCGTCGGCAACGGCCGCAGCAGCGAGTCCATATTCGTTAGACTGTCGCAGGAACTGCGCGGCCAGGATCTCGCCGGCGATGTCTTCCACCTCCAAATCGGACACCGTGAAGTTGTCGAGCATCATCATGTTTTCGTGGTACGGCCTGACAAGATCTCCGCCGCACACCGTGCCGTTGATGTGCGCAATGGACACCTGGTTATTATTGATAGTGCCATCCTCGTCCAAGGAGTTCGTGGGAGAAGACTCGGTTTCGTCCGACGATATAGAATGCACCGTGCCGGGCGCGGCAGGGATGAATGTAGGGGCTGGAGAACTATTCTGATGACGATGTTGATGTTCGCCACCCAGCATCGTATATGAATTCGGCGGGGAAAACATCTGGTGATGCGAAGATACTGCAAACGAAGGGATGATACTGGGGCTTAGCCTGGGGCTTCCCCTGAGCAGAGCCCTCACTGGGTTCCGTCCGGCTGTGAAGAGGCCGCGCAGGCTGGCCGGGAAATCCGACTCTTCTGGTAAGCGCCCCTTGGCGAAGCTCAGATCCATGGTCATGGCGAGTCGCAAATAGCATCCGGGCTGCGAGGCCAATATGTCGGTCCAGTTCGCGATGGTACTCGTCGTACTAGTTGCTGGTAGAGGCGTGGGGGTGTCGAGCTGGGCCAGGGTCATAATATGCCGGATCGTCTCACTCACGTAATCGCAACCGTCGTATTGTGGTGTATATGTCTTCATGGCCTCGACCAGCACGTTGAGCCTGTTTTGCTTCACCAATTCCTCAGGCGAAGTTTGGTTTCGACGGAACGAGGAAAGTTTGACATCTATGATATGTAGAACAAGGGGCAAAGCCGTGCATGGTACGCTACGGGAAGGTAAGCCACTGAACAGTTTGGGTAGGCTGGGTCAACTTACGCGCTAATCGGGAGCCAACGAGCCAGCTTGAGTTGGATGAGCTCCTGAAGGCACTCTGTTACTCCGGATGCTGCATTCTGGAGCTCGTGGCGGTTCTCGTATATGCTGGAGAATTCGCGAAGGTTACTTGACAAATTCGGCGTCACCGCCGTAACAGCGGTTTGAAGTACTTCATGGTGGCTTAGTGCTACCCATGAAGAGCTTTCGAACTGTCAGCGAGCTTGATCCCTGGGCAAATATCATCGACACGGGTGCACTTACTGATAGTACATATACATCATGTTGGTGTACAGTATTACTGAGTCGTGATGGTGACCTTTGCCCCTTGTTACAGTTGTGCGCGGGGAACTACAACCGCCAAACATCGGGAACTTCTGGGTCGTTATCGTGTACCACCGCCGTAGTGCTTGTTTGCACTCCATCACTCCGACAGTCTCATAGGGCCCAATCTTCTTTCCCCAGCCTGGGGAGTCGTCGAGAGGGAAAACCATCATGATCAGGTCCGTCAGTACCGAGCAAAGATTCACGATCTGAACAAACATTTCGACCAAGCATTTTTTGGTGGCTGGATCGTAGACCTGCGACCGCTCGACCTCGTCTGCCATGTCCCTGTAGCCGAATGCCGGGCTCGAACTAAAGTCGAAATGTGACCTCGTGATCTTGAGGCTTCGACGCATTCCGAGGGGTAGAATTCGGTCCCTTACAATGCAACACCACCAAAGCCGCTTGAGCACGTTCTGCTTCTTGTATTGCACAGGACTTATGATAGGCGAGAAGCTTGGGAGTGCTGAGTAGTGGTGGGCCTCTGCATTCTTTGCATGCTGGATGGCGGCACTCAGCCACGTTGAGTTTGACTTCTTGAAGGCTTGGGTAAAGTTGGGAGACCATTGTGTTAGCATGATGGCCGTCTGGGCAAGGTAGATCATGGAGGATTCGCTCTCGAAGTCGTAGAGAAGTTTACACCGCCGGTAAAGGGTAGCTCTGGCCACCCGAGTGCTGGGGAAGCCCAGGGCTTTGACCTTGTCCTTGTGGACGAAGTTGCAGGCTACGAATAGCATGGACTGGAAGACCAGGAGCGACATTCTTTCTCCGGACCCGCCGAAGCCGAATTGGCCGTACATTTCCCAGAATTCCCCTTCGCTGATCACGGGCATCAAGGGGTGGACGTGGAGGAAGTACTGCCGGACAAACTCATCGAGAATGGTAGGCGTGGGTACGCGTAGACAGCCCTGGGACTCGAGGTAGTTGACATCTTGAGGCAGGAGGTTGTGGAGGTTGTTGATACTGAGGAAGGGATAGTAAGAGTATGTGATATCCGTGCTGCTCGGGCGTTGCCCGTTTTCCGCCCACTGTGCATTCGTTGACGGATACATGTTAGACATATCCGACTGGTTGCGGTCAATTCCGGTGTGGGGGGCATGAGTCCTGTCCTGGGTGGGAACATTGGGTTCAAAGCTTGGTAACGAGGTCTGTCCTATATCAAAGGCCTGGGGTGCCTGTGACTGTGACTGTGCCTGTGCCTGTGCTTGCGTTGTTGACGGAAATGTGTCGTCGTCATAATCATTCTCTGTGGCCATATATGCATTTCCGGACTCCGAAGCATCATTGACGCTTGGCTCATACGGAGGCATTGATACCTGCTGTGGCTTACGGCTATGTGGATATAGGCGGTTAGTGATGTGTCAGTCTCTGTGTAGCAAGGGGGTTTGACGCACGATGCTCGATCTGCCACAACGCAAGTGTCGTTGTCGAGGTAGCAGTTCATACACGGCATCCCGCGCTGGGACACGTCGCATCGCACTTTGCGTGCCCGACAGGAGAGACAGGCCTTGGCGGCTCTTTTGCGAGCTTTCGCAGCCGCTCTGGGCTTATTAGGATCCATGATAACGATGGTTATTGATGTGGATATTGGGTCGGGCCTCTTGCGGCCTCGTAACTGATAAGAAAGAAGTACTAAACGGAGAAAACGCGATCAGGCTTCGAGGGGACGTTGAGATAGAGGCTGAGGATTGATTTCGGAATCGCGGGGGAGTGGAGTTCCAGGGTGGTGATGACCAGGGGTGCTGTGGGGTGCTAGCGGTGTCCACGCCCCTATATTGTCGTGACTTGCTGCCACTAAGGCATGCCCCGGACTGCTTATCGGACCCGTCTATATCTTGGTGGTATCGAGGATGCATATGTAGAGAATGTGGAAAAGCTTGATTACCAAGATACAGTTTTAAGGTGAGGTGATAAAGTGGTAAGGTGACCATGTCTCCCTGTCGACCTTGCCAACAACAACGCGATCGACCAGGATGTGAACCCAAGAGGGCAAAGCCCATGATTGATGGAGAGAGGTAAGAGAGGGTCGACGAGATACGGCTTGCTCCGTCTCCAGATTCGAAGCTTCTTCTTAAGCCCAATCTGCAGCGAACTACCTCCGACCATAGTTCTGGCCATAGACGAGCTACAGTACAATACAGACGTCGTACAGGCCGCCCTTACATGCTCACATGCAGCACGTGTACATACAGTACATGAGTCTACTGGACCCCAAGGACGGCGAGTCCGGAGGCGAGTCATTGGTGCAGCAAAAGTCGACATGGTCACTGGATGGATCCCCATCCTCGACCCTACCCTAGTTCTTAAGGGTGGTGGATGATGCTGCCCTTGTAGTCGATTGGAGGGCTCTGATTGGCTCTGCCGGTAATTCGGTAATAACTTGACCACCGGCGACATTTTCGGCAGTGAAATCCTTTGATTTCCTACTGTGAGCCATCGCGACTGCCGTATCCATAATCTTGTTTTCAAATAAACTTTGAGTCCAAGTTGCGTATTTGCCTAGTGTTCAGCTTTCTTTACCTCGCATGATATGAATCGAAAATGCTGATCCATACAGCGAGTCAGGGGAGACGGATGGCGATTGTATTGCCAGCATCTACATTCTTTACATTCTTTGTTTTCAATGGGCTTTAAGGTTTTCGGGTTTCGGAAAGTCGAACTGCTATTGGATATATCGCTCACGTCGCCAACTGGACATTCCGGTATACCAGTGGCATCGCAAAGGATTTCGGTGGTTTGCAGACCACGACGACAGTGCGGAATGCCGCTCACCTATACAAGATACGCGAACTACGCCGAACGTCAATCACACCAACGATTTTGGCCTGCCTGCCTGCTACACAACCAATACCGATTAATGGATGGATGGATGAAGTACACGAAGTTTCAGCACTTGGGAGTCCTGCTCTCCCGAAGAGGCATTACGCATAGCCTACGAAGAACTTGACCAATGACTACGTCTGTCGACAACAACCCTCGTAGACCCAAGGACTCGGATATGTCATTTAGTGCCGCCACCGAATCATAAGGGACGCCACGGCTCAGATCGACGGTGTGGCTGTGCCATCGGCCAGGCGCCAACGGTATTTGTGTTCGACTTACCGTCGGCGATACAGACGTTGGAAACATTGACACAGAGCCACCGCCCCTCTATTATCGAACAGATCAAAAGTATCACAGGTAGGCATGCGAGGAAGATATATTGTTTGCTGAAGCAACGGTAGACTGGTACCAAATCAATCCGTTGGGCATGGTCGAGATACAGTCCCATTTGCAGCACAATGAGCTGCGGTGCGAGGACTGGTATATAAGTCGCCAATGATCGATATGCAATTAATTGTATGCCATCGCAGCAGCAGCTCCCATGGGACGGCCCGGGCCTGTGTTTGGCTGCATCCTAGTTACACGCTGAACTCTATCGCAACTAGCACAGGCTTCCTATGGACTACACGAAGCTGTATAAAGAATCCCTAATCAAGCCTGTCTGTCTAATAAGCTTAAATTTTTTTTTGGCGCCGTGGCTGAACATCTACCGCGAGACATTGAGTGCGACGCGGGAGGCGCGGTGGGCTGTCAAAAACGGCGGTGACGACATCATACCTTTCTACGGATAACGCGGACAAGTGCAGCCCTGACCTTCCTACAACCCGGGTTGGCCCAGGATAGATTAGGTACTTATGTATTTCTATTTCGCTCTAATGCCCAAAAGAAGATGCATGACTATAGAACTAACTGGCTGTCACGATAATATGCAACGGTAAATGAGTCGAGCTGGTGAATTGAACGAAAGTTCCCCTTGGACCCCGAAAGCGGGTAACAGTGACTCTAGTGGTTGTAGCAGAAGTTGTAGCTGTACCTGCCGGGGTTGAGGTTGGCTGGTTGGTCCCTTGCAGATCCTCCCAGCTCCCAGCTCCCAACCGGCGAAGTCGGCGGTGAGCTCATTGGAAATTTTGTGAATCATCCAATCATCAGCATGATATTGCCCCACGTAGGACAATGACAGTCAGTCGTCAAGTTGTGCTGATGCTGAGAAACAAAACACGACTCCCGAACAACTCCTGGTCAAATACTTCTTCTTTGCTTAGATCAGACTACAGAGAACCGCGAAGCAGCTTCATCCCGACAATCGCATCCCCCAAATTCAAATTTTCAACCCATCTCAACCCCCGCATTTCCTTCACAATGGCGTCCACAGTCCTCCACCTGCGCTCAGAGGACAAGTTCAGAGAGGAACGCTCGGCGCTGACTCCCACCACCGCCAAGGCCCTGATCGACGCCGGCTACACTGTCAACGTCGAGAAGAGTCCCGTCCGCATCTTCGAAGATGAGGAGTTCTCCAAGATCGGCTGCGCCTTGGTGCCCACTGGCTCCTGGCGCGAAGCGCCCGCCGAGCACATCATTGTCGGCCTTAAGGAGCTCCCCGAGGAGACCTTCCCTCTCAAGCATGTCCATGTCCAGTTTGCGCATTGCTACAAGGTAAGCGCTCCAATTGCTCTATGTTTGCCCCCACAACCACGGTGGTGCAGCATCGCTGACACGTTCTTTTTTCGACACTTAGGGACAAGGTGGCTGGGACACAGTTCTTGGCCGATTCCCCCGCGGCGGCGGCACCCTGCTCGACCTCGAATTCCTGAACGACCCCAAGAACGGTCGCCGCGTTGCCGCTTTCGGGTACCACGCGGGCTTCAGCGGTAGCGCTCTTGCGCTCAAGAACTGGGCCTGGCAATTGACCAACCCCGGCGTGCCCCTGCCGGAAGTGTCCAGCTACCCGAACGAAGACGCGCTCGTGGTCGACATCAAGAAGGACGTCCAGGCCGGCGAGAAGAAGGCCGGCCGCCTGCCGCGCGTCATCGTCATTGGTGCCCTCGGTCG
The DNA here is from genome assembly GCA_017163955.1 of Apiospora koreana. NCBI lineage: Eukaryota > Fungi > Ascomycota > Sordariomycetes > Amphisphaeriales > Apiosporaceae > Apiospora > Apiospora koreana. The sequence goes on from JAFHKQ010000004.1 coordinate 2,923,377, forward strand.
CTGCGGCCGCGGCGCCGTGGATATGTGCCTCAAGGCCGGCATTCCCGACGGCCAGATCCTCAAGTGGGATATGGCCGAGACGGCCAAGGGTGGACCCTTCCCCGAGATCACCGAGAGCGATGTCTTCGTCAACTGCATCTACCTCAACAGCAAGATCCCCCACTTCGTCAACCGCGACTCTCTCAACACGCCCAGCCGCAAGCTCAGCGTCGTGTGCGATGTCTCGGCCGATACTACCAACCCCAACAACCCGGGTGAGTGAAGATTGCCCCATTACTGACCCCTAATGACAACAATTGGACCCAAGAGAAATCGCTAAAACCGTAAACTCATCTAGTCCCCATCTACACCATCGCCACCACCTTTGCCGAGCCTACCGTGCCCGTGGAGGGTCTGCAGGACCCGCCCCTGAGTGTCATCAGCATCGACCACTTGCCCAGTCTCCTTCCCCGTGAGGCGTCCGAAGCCTTCAGCGGTGACCTCTTGCCTTATCTTCTCAAGCTCAACGACTGGAAGAACGACCCCGTCTGGGCCGGCGCTTACAAACTGTTCCAGGAAAAGGTTGATACGTTACCCAAGGATACTTCCCGCACCAACTAGAATGTAACTGACAACCCAGGCGACGCTTTCGTTGGCTCAAGTGGCGTGTCGGAGAGTGGAGCAGCTGGCAGGATGGCTCAAGGATCAGGCAGGTAAATAGGTATGGCGTTCTAGGAAGGATGGAAGGGAAAAAGGATACATATAACGAGTAGAAACACAGTCAGGGGGGCGTGCTGATATGTGATATTTCTTTCTTGGTGACTGTACACACAGAGTGTTTTGTTAAGATGTGGTTGGAGAGCGTTGTCGCGATGATGGTTGGGGTTAAAGGGGAATACACGAGCATTTTGACTCGTGCTTCTGTTTTGTTTATTATACAGGCGATCATTTCGATCTAGAGTATACGGAATTATACATCCCTTTGCCCAACACTGCGTAATCCAGTAGTGGGAATTGAAGCACCCCAAACGCCGACTGATGCATTATACATTCAGACATGTACACGCTCCCATCGTCATGTCCTTTCCATCATCTTCCGCCCTTGTTACAAAATGTTTCTGTCGGTGTTTTTTTCTCTTCTTCTCTTGTCATGGTCGTGCGTATGTCCTTTTCTATTCTTTTCCTCCTTTCGTTTTTCACCTCTTCGCTTGGCCGGCATCACCGCCACCATTCCTCTTCTCGTAGCCGCCCCCGATCCTCTCGCCCTGCTGCAGCTTGGCCTCCTCGCGGCGGACGTCGTCGGGGTTGCGCTCGGGCAGGCCCCACCACTCGCGGTGGAACTTCTCCTGCTCGATCTTGCGGCGCTCCTTGCGCTCGCGCTCGCGCGCCCGCTCCATGCGGGTCGCGAACCACTCCTCGCGCGCGCGGTCGTGCTCGGCCTGCGTCGCGTGCGCCATCATGCACGAGTTCATCTGGTGCGAGAGGGTCCGGCAGGAGAAGGGAATGGTGAAGGTGCGGTTGCGGGCGCAGTCGGCAAAGGCTAACGAGGGAGGGGCAACCGTTAGCAAAAAGGACTTGGGCTTGAGGTTTCTCGGGAGGGGATGAGGGGTAAGGGGAAGGGGAAGGGGAACATATTATTTGTTCTGCTCGGAAGGAATAAGAAGCACCCAAGCCACAGTACCGAGCAAGTGGTGGTGGTGGAATACCGGCAGTTCTAGCAAAGCAATGGGTAGATAGGTAGGTTGAATAGCAGTAACACACCTTTGATCTCGTCTTGGCATTGCATTCGCACCCGCGCATTGAAAACCTCGCGCACCTGCGCTTCCTGACTGGCTGATAACGGCAAGGGGTTGCGCGAGGGCATGGGCAGACTCTCTGTGGCATTCTTCCCATCGCGGCCGGACGGTGATGTTGAAGCCATTGCGGCGGCCATTCACGATATGGTGTATGTGTGTGTGTTTGTGTGTGTGTGTATGGAGGATGTCGTCCGTCGGAGGGTTGGCAAGTTCGTTTTCGCTAAGTACGTTGGATCATCACTATCCCTGACTATTATATCTGTTCCATGGGAAAAAGCAGGTGAATTTGTCGTCTTCGATAAGTTACTGGGGATTGGAAATCGAATTGCCGGACCCTTCGAAACCCAGCATCCACCGAGACCGACCGATTATGGGCAGAGCAGCTCCGAAGCTAGCAAGCACCCTCTGCACCGGTCATGGAGCATTCTGCCACTCGTCACCGCTAAACGCCCGGAATCAGGAGAGATACGCAAGTGATACAGCTATGTTATCAGAGCTACAGAATACCGAGTATCACATATATCACGCAAGTTCGTAACTTATTTCAAAGGAAAAGTCGTAGAGTGAAGTAGAGACACTAAAATCTCCTAACGCTTATTTTGTAGTCCATGGTTGATAATTGCCTAATGCCCGCTATGCTGTACAACCCGTGATGACGCCTTAAGACATGCATACATGCATTCAAGCTTTTGCTATTGATCTTCCGACATGGCACCCAGAGTCGGAGTCGACGGCGCAGATTCTTCGTCCTTATCCTTGCCGCCTTGCTTCTTCTTCATCGAGAACCGTCCCGTCCAGCTGGCCCTACCATCCTTAGCCCGGCCGCCACTCACGCTTCCGATATTGGGACTGCTGTTTGCACTTTCATGGCTGTGCGCGAACAGTGCCGCAGCATTCCCACTCTCGTGGGCATGCTCCTCGAGGTCAATGCTCGTACGCTCCATCGACAAACCCTTATCCGAATTGGTAACGCTGCCGGGGCCTTTCTTCGATCCGCGGATGGAGGAAAGGCTGAACTTGGACGAACTTCCCTTACGGAGAAGCTTCCTAAGTCCGCTCTCTGGGTCTTTCACCCCAAGCCCATGTGCCGGTTCCGATGGGGTATTCGAATGGGAGTGGTCCAACGAGAGAGACTCGTGTGATTCCGATACCGAAAGGGTGTCCCTCGACTCGCGTGATTCCGCAAGGGACTCGTCCATCGAAGGACGTTCAGCTGATTCCCAAGTGGATGATGTGATCGACACCCGTGGGTTTGCCTCCCTATGCAAATCCTTTTCTTTCCCCTTGGCCTTGATCTTCTCCTTGCCCTCTTTGCCGTCCTTATCCTTTGTTCGAAACATTCCCATAAATGATGGCGCATTGGGGTTAAGGCTTTGCTTCAGTGCCTTGGCAGCGGATGGTCGCGAGCCGATGACACCGACTCCCAGGGGAGGTTGGCGGATCTCAGACTCGTGCAGAATCTCATCTTCTGCATTGGCCAAATTGGTCTTCAGAGCCGAAGGGGAGCCGTGGATCGAGGGCCGCCTGGATACGGTTCTTGACCAAGGATCACCTTCACGAGACCAAATCCTGCTATGTTCAGATCGGCCCCAGATCGGCGGGCCACTTTCAGTCGATGGCCTGGGCAACTCGGATGAGGCGATGGAGAGCGGCCTGGGACTGCTAGGGTCCCTTTCAGGGATGATGGACCCACTCGCATTATTGCTTGCAAAGAGAGGCCTGTGTTGTGAATTAATGCCACGAAGGCCAGATAATCCGTGGTCGCCCACAGCAGGTCCTGCCGAGTTGCGATTGAACATGCTTCCCCAGCCAGATGAAAAACTGATCCGCCTCTTGTTGGGGTTGTTTGTGTCATCAGTTTGCCGGGGAAAGGATTGACTCTGTGCAGATTTGAGAGAGCCCAATGTTGGCGGCTCATTAGTGCTTTTGGTATTACGATGTGGCCAAAAATTAAACCTGTTTGTTTGGGGCGGAGGACCAGCTGGGGACGATGCCGTGCCGTATTCTCCTCGCAAGGAAGTCCTCTCACTGGCGTCGCCTCCGTAGTGAGAATAAGGCAAGTGCTGAGCAGAGCCACGGGGGCTAGACATGGCACTATACGACATACCCTCTGATATGGGTGACTGGGGATCGTTTGCAGGAGACATTGGCTGACCGAAGGTGCCATGCCTTGCCGGTCTGGACAACGGGAAGTCATCGTCAGCCGTGTCGAACAATGATGATGGAAGCAAGGAATTTGCGGTCGGACTCAGGGGCGCGCCAGCCGTGAATGCGTGCATCTCATCCTCATCCAACGGGGCAGAAACGTCGGAGAAGTTGGTAAATGCGCTGGCAGCAAAGCCCGGGGGAACAGTCGGAGCACGAGAAGTTGGAAATGCGCCCTCGAAGCCATTTGGCGGCCCATAAGACTGTCTCTCTTCGATCGCGTACGACGTAGAGGGCGACGGTGCTGCTGCGCCTGGCATGGAATTTCCTGTTCGGCTCCGGCGCTTGAGTTGAGTCTGATTCGCATTTTCGAAGTCGACTCCAGACGCGTTGGCTTGTGCGTAGGAAAACCCAAGATTCGGCTGCTGCTGAGCCGTAGCAAGCTGAGTCCGCAATATCAACTCATAATCTTCCTGCTGCTTGAGCTTCCTATTGAGGAAAAATAAACGCCGGTTGAGATCCCTACATCTCGTCTCCCAATCTCTCTGGATCTGACGGTCCCGTTCGCGCCATTCGTCACTCACTTCGCCTCCAGGAAGTCTCTTCCGCTGATCCTCGGCCTCTTTCAACTCCTTCCCCTTTTCCCTCAACTCTGCCTCCTCTTGCGCGAGGCTGGCTTGGAGGGCCTCGATTTGGTCGTTGTACTCTTTCTTCCGCTCATCAACATCTTTTTGAATCTTCGCCTTTTCCTGCTCAAACCCAGCCTGCCTTTTCTTCATCTGGGCCATGTCCTTATCCCACCTCGCGATATCATCGTGGATCTTCTTGCGCTCGTTCTGCTTATCCCTCAGCTTCTTTTCGACATTGGTTTTCTTCGCTTGGGTGCTCCTCATGGACCGTTCCGTCGAATTCATCTCGGCCTTGTATTTGTTCGTCGTTTCGTCCTTCTCTTTCAAAATCTGCTTCTTGGTCTTTTTCTCCTCCGTCAATTCATCCATAAGCTTCTGGTGATCCCTTTCGTCCTTGTCTAACTGCGCCTGGGACTCGTCTTGGTCTTTCCTGATGTTCTCAAAACGGGTGCTAAGCTCGACTAAAGACCCTTCGGGAACCCGCTCCAGTGCGTCTTTAACCGATTGATCCATACTGGCTGTAGAAGGGGAATGTTTCCTTGTCAAGGTATTGCGCCGAGTAACAGACCCCGTCGAGCTTATCTGCATGGGAGTAATTGAAGTTTCGGGGATCGAAGCTGTTTCGACGGCAGCGGTAGGGACTCTTATGTTTCCTTCTTCATCGTGGCTTTCTGTCACCGAAGAGGGCTGGTCGTCGGGTACCCAACTGGCAGGGACCCTGCCGTTGCCGGTTTCTGGTCGGCCATCTTTGTCGTACGTGCGCAATCGAATGGACCGGCTGCCAGCCTGGAAGTTGCTGTGCGACACTGCGATCACGCGAATGTTATAAAAGTGGCTCGGCTTGAGGCCAGTTACGGTTATGGCAGTCTCCTGGCTTGAAGACTCGCCCACTATGAAACACCAATTGTCAATATTGCGAACCCCAGCCCGTGTAAAGAACATGCACATTTTGCAATACGTTGTACATACCAGTCACACCATTGACCTGTATAAGAAACTTGGCGACTGTGCTATTGGCTTGCGGCCGGGTCCAATTAAGAGTTGCTGCATTTTTGCGAATGCCGGCGAGAAAGACATGGGGAGGGTCGGGGACCTCGACTCCAAGGACTTGGATAAGCTCTGGGACAGGCTTTCTAAGGACTTGCCAGGCTCTGAACGCCAACCTGTAGGAAACGCGGTGCGGTTAGAATCATGACTTTGTCCGCCGCTCCATGGGCCAAGGTCGCTGCGCGCGAAGAGAAACGTACCAAGAGGCGGCAAGGCCGGTCATCAACATGCTAAAATGCTTCAAAGTGAATATGAGGAGTATGTCAAGGTCCGACGTGGCTAGGAAGTTGAGAGCAGCCTGAAATAACCAGGTGGGCGTCTCTTGGGCCAGCGCGGTTGGGGCGATGGACCAGATAAAGAGCATCAAACCGATCGTAACGATGGCATTGAGGTGCGCCGTTTTGGGCTCAGTAAACCACCAAGCAAGCACGGCACAGACGACCAACACTGAGGGAACAGACGTCGCCCATGGGGTCCATAACATATCGTGGGAGATCTCGACCGTTGACCAAAGAGCATACCAAAAAGGGGGGGTGTGAAGAACATGAAGTATGTAAAGGTTGAAATGCAAGGTTAAACGGTTCTTAGCAGTAAGGAAAATGTTTCTCCTCTCTCCGCCTGCAGCTGCCCAGGATGGGTGGTGTATGTACTTTAGTGCTGCCACATACCCGCTCTTGCCTTAAAACCATCCATGCTAAGCTCCAATGACAATGCTCCTCGTTACCTTACGTGATACTTCCAATAGCTGCCAGCTACACTAGGTAATATACAATTCGTTTAATAGGAGGATAATCATATTGGTTATGAATTCTGTTTACTTTAAATTTTTTCTTCATTTTGCTTATTTTCGGTTGGTTTACATTGGATGTTAGATGGCATATAAATACATGTACCTATTGGTGCTGTAATTCGGCATTGCTGGCCAGCAGTGTGGTTTAGATCCAGAAGCCGCATGCCACGCTGCAAGGCTTGCAGAAAGCCCGTCACCCACCACCCGTTAGGCTTACGCCGACGGTCTTGTCTCCAGCTGGGTGGGTAAGGGACCGACAGCCTCCATTTCTCCAGTCTCACTTTCTGTAGCCTGTTTATTAGCCCACGACGCGAGACGAGGCGACGCGAGGCGACGGGATCTCTTCTAGGTAGTGGCTTCCCGACCCAGAGTCAAGCAGTCGATGATTTCTTCAAAGATCTAGTGAGTGCAATAGGCAAATGCCGTTGGTGTAGCGCCCGCAGTCATGGAACGCAGCAATGAAATCTGTTTCGGATGTAGGTTATGTACTTTAAATGCCTGGTACAAGGTAGCCATTAATGAGGCAACCTTAGCTTGGCTTTCTTCACTCTGTTCCAACCGCCGCCATCCGACTCGTTGTCTTCTTCTTAGCACGAGTGGATCACCCGCCGTCATGCATACGGATTGCGTTTACTGATGCTCTTTGTCTAAGTTAATACTTCAATGATAGAGATTGAGGGGGCAAGTTCACATCACACGATCAGGCATCGCAACTACTGTACCCCATGGCAAGCAATCTGAGGTCAAACTGCCCCCCATTGACCTACCCAGATGCTAAACTGAAAGTGGATTGATGGTAGTTGCACGATCGAATGGAAGGTCGTGGCTGCATAGTAGTAGGGTGAGCTGGCACCAGTGCAGTAGCCCATTGCCGATATGTGCAGGCAGAGCCGGGACGGGAAACTGGTCGCATGCAGATATCAACAACATCAGCAACGTTAGGCATCTATCATTCTATCATTCGGCTTATCGACTAGGCTACAACCCTACGACACCAATGGGACGAAGAAGAGACGTATCCCTCAAGGTCTAAGGAAGCACAGGGAAGTAAGCATGCATCAATGCCGGCTACCACATATGCAGGGTTATTTTCGAATGGGTTGGACGGGATGCCATCAACTGCCGTGCTGGCCCTGGCAACGCTAGAAAGTGTCCAATGACGGAAGCTTTTGTGTGGTTGGAGGAGTGTTTGGAGGAGTGTTTGGAGGAGTGTTTGTAGCTGGCCTGTACCGCTCACCACTGCCTTCTACCTACCATAATGTACGCATGTTGGCGGTTTACACTTTCTGGGTCTGCTGTACCGGGCAGCTACCATATATGACTAGAATATTAGGCCGTTTGGTCTTATTAACAACATCATACCAGCTATGTGTTTGTGTCTACAATATTCACATCTGAGCTTCCCACTATTTCGTATGCTGCTAAGGTGATCCGACGGCCAACTGTCTCCGCTTTCCCGGCTCCGAAGCCCGTCACAAATACTCTTGCTGGCTATAGACTTATATGTAGACTGACACAATCGTTCATGTTAAGAGTATAAAACGAAGGTTTGTCTCTTCCTCCGAGATATGACACTGTACCTAAGATGCTTTGTAATGTACGTATACTGCTTCAAGGTTTCTTGACCCCTCAAGGTCGCCATATTAGGCCTTTAACCTAGTCTTGGAGCACTCAGCATTCGCGTGCTCAAGTATATGTATAAGGAAGAGTAGGCCCAACTCAGCACTCAACATTTCTCAACCCAATTATGATTTACAAGTTTCATTGGCAGTTGTGATTCACAGCCTACACTGCCGTGCCTTCGCCATTGAAAACTGAGACATGGCCCCTTATATCAGAAACAACGATCTGTACATACTTGTACGTATGCACATGTTAAATGTCATGCACTTTCCTTCTTGCCGTCCTACTGCACATGCTTTTATAACAATTGCAAACGAGTAGCCGCGACGTGGGGAAGACGAGTCGATGGCCCACCATGGGAGTAGAGAATACGAGTCCTTGGTAGGTTGGTTATCGACTGTCACATGCCATCCTGCACCTGTGCTTCATACAGCAAGAGGGGGGACACTACGAAAAGGCCTGCAACGCACGCGGAATGACATTTTTCTGGGGCTCACTCAAGCAGAGTGGGCCTGCTGTCTCCTTTCGACCCGGTCAGAAAGGAAATTTGCAGGTGATGCCCGGCAGCCCGATAACGGGGCGGGCGGAACGGGACTTAGATCTAGCGGCGCAACATAGAAGACATGTAGAATGAGTTATTGGATCGCAGACTTCCGAACTTCCGCAAAGTACTGTAATCCCACGAGGTCTGCCACGAGTCGCATGGCAGCCAGGCTACTGGTGCAACAAGCGCCCATCTTCAGCATTCTCAGAAAGAAAGATAAACTTTTGCGACGGAGATGTTCCCGAGCGTTGTTCTAGACCAACGGTACTATACAATCCACAATACGCCCGAGGGGGGAAAAGGGTCATGTATTACCCATGGTCAAGCAAGCACCACCGAGCTGTCGTGCTGCATGAAGAGCTCCCATGTCTGTGGAAATAACGAGTTAATAACTACCTAATAGCAGTTGCATGGCGACCTGGTGGCTGGCTGGCTGAAGCGCCCCCTAGCCTTGGGCTGGAGGTTCGTACAAGGGGAACACGGATACAATATTGCTGCCGGCTCCTCTCTCATCTCGGTCAGGCAAACATTGTCTGATTGTCTTGCGTTTTATCAGGTATGATCAGAGTCCTGGACAAATATACGATGAGATGAGCGTTGAGCCCCCCTCGCAGCCTGGGGGAATGAACGCGAGTCCTATTGGATTCAACAAAAAAAACACTGCTTGCGCAGGCGTCCCTGTCCACGACTCGTGTCAGATGGGCCGTTGCAGGCTTATTTGCTGACGGGCGCCCAATCCAGCCAGTCGGGATCTTTCTGGTGGTGGCCTGGACTTAGACAGCTGCTACTAAAAAGTCAGCTGGATGTGGCTCCCGATTTGGGCTAGTGAGCGCTGGGGATCCTACCAAAAAAAAAGTGTTGGTGTGCTGGGGGGACACTTGGGGGGCACTTTAGGGGGGCAGTTGCGGCGTCCTGGCTGTGTGTAACATTGCATCCAAAGAGTGCACTCGATCAAGTCCCCAGTGTCTCAACTCTTTGACCTTTTGACATGCAGTAATAATAAGCCCTACCAACATTCCTCCTCGTCTCTTGTTTTGTCCCTAAAGTCAAACCACACGATATCTTTCCAGAACCATTCACGATCATGTTCTGATCGTCTTTCCTCTCGATCGTTTCGTCCGGTTGCCCCCGTAAGGCGTTGCATTCTGCCCCTGTCTGTGCTGTCGATGCTGTACTGTACCTACTACCTGTACCTATTCGCATCTACTACTTAAGTCACATTATTAGCTCTCCCAAGACTCCGCCAGCTGCACCTCGGCATTGTTTCTGCTCGAGCTACGTCACTTCGGTCACTCAAGGGTCCCCAGCAAAAACCATTGCTTACGCCCCAAAACAGATTCACCACTGGTCACCTGTTACATCCAGCAAACGAACGTCCTGGTAATCGCACTTTATATACTCGTCGCCTCGTGTCTGTGACAACCCACCAAAATAACACCTCCGGACTTCCTCCCCTTTATACCACTCACTTATTTTCGCTCGTTTACAAACCTCCCTGTCGTTGTTGCTACTGTTGCTGTACATGATCAGCGAGTGCTCTTGTCATAACTCGTCTAACATCAGAACCAAATAAGTCCAGAGTGATGAGCAGACGATTATTATTCTAGCCGACTACGCTGCGACAACGTTTAATCCACTGCCGGAGAGTAGATTTTGGCCACCAAGCTTCTCTTTGACTGCTGCTTTCTCATTTAGCTCTGTGGCCGACCGGTCTGCGAGAGACCTAACCTGCAGGGCGGGCCACTTCTCCGAGTTGTACAGGAGAGAAAGAGAAAAAGGAAAAAGAAGGAAATTTGCCTTTTGTAGACTTTCCTGGGATAGACCACCCTTCTGCCGGACGACCTCCCGCCTGGCAGGCTTTTTACAACCGAAATCGAATCAGCTGCGCTCCCCTCCGATTATCGCATAATGCAGTACGTCCGGAATATTAGCGACTCGGTGTCGACCGCATGGAACTCGATCAACCCCTCGACTCTCAGTGGTGCTATTGATGTGATCGTGGTCGAGCAGGAGGACGGCAGTCTATCCTGTTCCCCTTTCCATGTTCGCTTTGGAAAATTCTCGCTCTTGCGGCCATACGAAAAGAAGGTTGAGTTCAAAGTCAATGGAATAAAGCAAGAATATTCTATGAAATTGGGCGAGGGCGGAGAGGCCTTCTTCGTTTTCGAGACCAGCGACACCATCCCACAAAGCTTGCAAACCTCCCCACTCGTCTCTCCAGCTTCCAGCCCACCTCTTGTGGCAGAAGACGACGATCCCGACGCTCTGCAGGAACCCGATTTACTCCAGCTTGACGAGCCATGTAACGATGTTCGCTCTTCTTCTCGGTCTTTCAGTGGATCCGGAGTCCGGCCAGGTCCAACGCCAGTCCTAGGTATGTAGTCCCTACGCTCGAATCAAATGATGGCGATACTAATGCAATGCTCAACAGGGCAAGTAGGTCACCACCCGACATCCCCGACGCTAAGCAGTGGACGTCCACCTTCACGAGACACAGCCGATACATACCGACTACCATCTCGCAGCGACAACGTTCTCCCGTATAGTGCTCGGGCGCGTAGCGAGCAGGATGATGTACCTGAAGGGTCAGACCATGATGATAGCAACCAACCGTCTCACAGGTCGATCAGCCCTCCTCCTCTGCCGCCACAGCAGGCTGTACAACGAGCCATGACCTTGTCTGAACAACTCCACGCTGCGAACATCCGAAGCAAGGTAACCGAAACCGGTGACTTGATGCTGGACATGACAGGCTACAAGAGCAGCGAAGAGGATGCTATCCGTGCTGAGGTTGTGGCGCGCAAGATCCTGTCCGAAGAGATGGAAGGCGATTATGATATAGGCGCATTGTTCGGTATGGATGAGCACGGGAATCTCTGGATCTACAGCAGCGAAGATGCGAAAGAGGCTGCCATGAAGAAGACTGTCGCTTCTTTGCGGCCGTCTGCTACTATTGCTATCGATGCTGCGTCAGACCCAGGTTATGCCAGTGACGACTCGGCCTCGTCAGCCCCACTACCTTCGCACCGCCGAAGCGAATCGGATGCCGGCCAGATGAGCGTGGGGACACCGCCAACCACTCCTGGGTCGAGTTCCGTCGGCGACCCCAACAGGAACTACGCCAAGACTCTTCGGTTGACTAGCGATCAGCTGAAGACCTTGAATCTGAAGCCTGGTGAGAATTCCGCGGCTTTCACGGTGAACCGAGCCACCTGCCAGGCTTGTCTGTACCTTTGGAAGTACGACACGCCGGTTGTCATCTCGGATATTGACGGGACTATCACCAAATCGGATGCTCTAGGTCACGTGTTGAACATGATCGGCCGGGACTGGACACACGCAGGTGTCGCCAAGCTCTACAGTGATATCGTAGCCAACGGCTACAACATCATGTACCTCACCAGTCGGTCAGTGGGACAGGCCGATACGACGAGAGCTTATTTGAACGGTGTTGTCCAGGAAAACTATCGTCTTCCACGCGGCCCGACCATTCTATCTCCTGATCGAACAATGGCGGCCCTCCGGCGTGAAATATATCTTCGAAAGCCACACGTCTTCAAGATGGCTACCCTTCGAGATATTCGCAATCTCTACGGTCCGGACCGTCATTGCTTCTATGCGGGATTTGGTAACCGTCTGACAGATCAAATCTCATATCGAACAGTCGATGTGCCACGCAATCGCATATTCACCATCAACTCGAATGCCGAGGTATCCTTAGACTTGCTCTCTCTCAACAAGCTTAGGCTAAGCTACGTCAACATGACCGATATTGTTGACCACTACTTCCCCCCGGTAGCGACCTTGGTCAAAGGAGGCGGGGAAGAGTACACCGATTTCAAGTACTGGCGAGAGCCCCCCTTGGAAATGGACGAGTTCAGCGCCAGTGACGATGATGACGAAGACGAGGATGAGGAGGATGAAGATGATGACGTCGGGAACCTCGGTGACAGCTATCTATCACGCGTCGACGACGACGATGCTGTAGAGAGCATCTTCAGTGGCAGTGGTGTGTACGAGGATGAGCAACAAATGATGGGATCTATGATGGAGGAATATGAAGAAGATGCTGATGATGAGGATGTCGATGACGAAGAGGTCGAAGACGACGAGTTCGACGGCGAGGGGGCCGAGTTTGACGAGGATGGCGAGAATGACGGCGAGGAACAAGTAGAGGAGGAGAATGGCGGTTTGAGCATCCCCAAAGACACAAAGGCCCAAACTCCCAGCCCCAAGATCGCCGTCCACGATGAGCTTGCTGAGATTATCACGGGAGTGCAGCAGTTGGAGCACGAGAAGGAGGTGGAGTTGCAGGAATAAGGGAGGAAGCACTATCATATTCAACATAGTTGGCGACTCCATTGCATTGGGCGGGTATTTTCGCATGGCTGGGTGTTTTCCATGATAAGGGGAAGCTTGGTAACTACCCAGAATTCTCTATATGCATAGCGTGGCGTTTTATTTTGGAGGGCCTTTTTAAATTATTAGACAAAGCATACTTCTTTAATGTACATTGAAGCACTGTTCCTGTGTCTGCCTGGGTGTCCTCTGTGTTTTCATGAAGGAATCTACCTAAAGTGCTGCTTGCCTGATGATGCAGTCAGTTAAATTTTTACTGACGACTCCTTCTGTCGTCTAAGACTCCCAACTTTTGGAGGCTATGTTTAATGCTTGCTGGCTGTAGAACATTCCCCTAGCCATCCAATCGACGATACCAATAAAACGCCATCAAACTCCTGTACGCAGTCTTTGGGCGCCTTTGTAGAATTAATAAAAGCATGCTTGATCGCCATCACGATGGGCGGAGACCCCGCCGCCCCAACAGGTACACATCTTTGGGCTCCTTCTTTCTCTTACTCCAAATCCATATCCTCGTCTTCGTCGGCCATATCGTCGCCGAGCAGCTCGCCCAGGCCTCCCTCGCCATCCTTAGCCGCACCAGCACCTTCCTTGTTAAGGTTATCGCCGCTCTCGATGCCCTCCATGGCATCCTCCATGCCGCCCTCGGGCTCGCTCTCGTCGTCGTCGTCTTCGCCGTCGCCCATGGCTTCGCCGCCGTTGCCGCCCCAGCGATCTTTAAGGCCCCAGCTCATGCCGCTCAGGACGAAGCGCTCGTTAGGCAGGCGCACGCCCCACTCGTGGGCGTGGACGCGCGGGAGGGCGACCCGGTTGCGCTCCTTGGCTAGCTCCATGAGCCAGTCCTTGCTCGCGCCGCCTCCTGCCGAACCGCCCGCGCCGCTGCCGCCCCGGAACTGGTACGCCTGCCGCGACGCCACAGCCAGGCTCACGGCGTTGGTGCTCACGGCGGCGTCGACGTTGGCCGGCGCACTAGGCGCGGCCCCCGCCGCCCCCGAAGGCTTGCTGCCGGCCGCCGACGTGTAGGGGTCCGTCGTCAGGTGCAGCGCGTCCGACAGAACCGACGAGGTGTGCCGGTAGGCGAAGTCGAGCAGCAGCAAGGGCACCCGGCTGTCGTACGAGGTCACGCCTTGGCTCGTCAGGAGCAGCTCGATGGTGCGCGCGTCGCGCGGGCGCGGCGCCGAGGTCGAGGGCTGGGATGTGCCGTTGGGGGCGGGCGTGGGTCCTGCGCCGCCGGCAGGTTGTGAAGAGGCTTGTAGAGTACTCGAGGTCGCTTGGGTCGGCTGTGACTGGGAGGGCCCCGAGGCGGCGGAGGAGGGAGGAATGCCGTTGGGCTGTGATTGCGAGGCTGACGCCATGGTTGTAGCTGTGGATGCGCTTGTGACTAGCTATGTAATAATAGCAGCAACGTAGGATGTCTTCTTTCAGAAAGTCGAGGTCTATCGCAAAGTATCGGGTTGCGTTCTCATTGGTAGGTAGGTGGTGATACCGGGTGTCGAATCGAAGGGTGGATCGAAGTCGGAGGATTGCGCGCTCCCAGGTGGTGGTACGCGAAGAGCTTCCTCGAAGATGGCTAGGCCATCGAGGTTTGTGATGTTGAGTGAAGCAACAGTCGACGGGAGGAAGGTGCACCGGGAGAAGAGAACGTCGCCGATTGGGGAGTTTTGTGGGTTTCGATTGCTCAAACCAAGATGCTGCTGTGATTTGATTTGATCGCCAGCAACCAAGAGAGAGGTTCGCGGTAAAGTTAATGGATGGAAATAAAGTTGGCCGATGCTAATCGCTAAATCGATATCGATACTGGTGCAGCATCGCCTAAAGCGAGCAAAAGTACGCGCTAGCGCTAGGTGTGTTGTTAGGTAGGTAGGCGTTGAGGCGTTAATCCGACGGTCAAAAGTACATACTGTAAAAGACGACACTCCCCCAACTCACCCATTTTGATATTCTACCACTTTGTTACTGATGCTCTCACTTTCTTTTAAAGACAAAGCAGTAAAAATCCAATCCCTGTCTCAAAAGTCATGTCCTTCCTTCACTCTTATTCATTCACATAACAGAAACTCTTTGGAGTTGCATCCAGTCCAAGATCTTACTGGCCCTCCTTACTGTGATGGCGACTGTTGACTGTGACTGTGACTGTGACTGTGTGACTGAATGCACAGACCATAGCCTAAATATGTACTGCAAGTAGCAGTGACGAATAACTGGGGCCCATCATGCGGTGTTTGCACATTCGATGGAGGGGCAATTGGCAATGCAAGGACGGGCAATGAGTGAATGACTGGACATTGCCCCGCCAAAGCCAAAGCCTGGCCGATACAGGATCATCATATTTTTTTCCAAGAGACTACTATTATTTAGTCTAAGTCGGTGATCAACTCAAGGTGCAATCCAATTCTCCGTATTCACTCAGTGTCTCTTAACAAGAATCTACATTGCACAAGTCAATTGATATGGAGACAACTCTCCCCCTCCCGTTTTTGGTCGGCGTCGCGGTACCTCCCGGCCTCGAGTCCAGCGAGGGGCTGACCCGGGACGAGGTTTCCTGTCTTGGCTGCGTCTTCTTTGACGTGACTCAACAGAATCTCGACAAGTTGCTCAACTACTTGGGCCAGCACAGCTCTTCCTTCCACACCTTCTTCGACGTCACCGGACTGGAATCCAAGGACGACATCGTCTCTCTTCTCGACCATGGCGCTCGTAAAATCTTTGTCCAACCGGAACGCTTATCTGAGTTCGCCGACTTCAAGGGGCGCGTCGCCCCGGCTGTCACTAGCCTCAGCAACGTTTCCGTGGGAACCGAGTATGGTATCCTCCTGAAGGAATTTGATCAGACCAAGTGTGATGTTGCCAAGTTCTTGGAGCACTCCACGGCTGAGAAGCTGCCGCCGACTTACATCAAGCCCATCCAGGGAACCAACTTCGAAGACTTCGTCAATGTTTGCTCTCAGATCTCGGCTATTCCCATCGTGCCGTCCACGGGCTTGACTACGAACAAGGACGACAAGTCCAAGATTTTCGTGTCAACCATGTTGTCTGGCGCTTGGGTTTCAGACCGCCCTGACAAGCTGATGCCCACTGTTGTCTGCGATGAGAGAGGCATTGCCCTTGGCTTGGTATACAGCAGCCAGGAGAGTGTTGCTGAGTCACTCAAGACACAGACAGGTGTTTACCAGAGCCGCAAGCGTGGCTTGTGGTACAAGGGAGCGACATCAGGGGATACCCAGGAGCTGGTGAGAGTCTCGCTTGATTGCGACAATGACGCCCTGAAATTTGTCATCAAGCAAACGGGCAAGTTCTGCCACCTGAACCAATTCGGGTGTTTTGGTGACCTGAAGGGCATCTCGAAACTGGAGCAAACTCTGGTTTCAAGAAAGGAGACCGCGCCTGAAGGCTCCTATACGGCACGACTGTTCTCCGATGAGAAGCTGCTGCGAGCCAAGATCATGGAAGAGGCTGAAGAGCTTTGTGATGCGCAAACATCCGAAGAAATCGCTTTCGAGGCTGCTGACCTGATCTACTTCGCTCTCGCCAAGGCTGTTAGCAAGGGTGTCAGCCTGGCTGACATCGAAAGGAACTTGGATGCAAAGAGCCTCAAGGTGAAGAGGAGAACAGGGAACGCCAAGGGCAAGTGGGCCGAGAAGGAAGGCATCACCAACGAAACTGTCGAAAAGGCCAAGGAGACTGCTAAGGACGCCACGACTCCACTTACATCGGCACCAGCGACGAAGGCCCAGACTGCCCCGGATATGGGTAGAATCGCGATGAAGCGTCTTGATGCCCTCAAGATGGGCACAGCGAAGGTCACGGAGGCCCTCAAGCGGCCGTCTCAGAAGTCAGCCGAGGCTATCATGAGCATTGTCAGTCCCATCATCAACGATGTCAGACAGAACGGTGACAAAGCCCTTCTTTCGTATACCCACAAGTTCGAAAAGGCAACCTCCTTGACTTCGCCTGTGTTGAAGGCACCCTACCCGCAGTCATTGATGAACTTGCCCAAAGAGACTATCAAGGCTATCGATGTCTCTTTTGAGAACATCCGAAAGTTCCATGAGGCGCAGCAGGAAGAGCCATTGAAGGTGGAGACCATGCCCGGCGTGGTCTGCAGTCGCTTCTCGAGACCTATTGAGAGAGTTGGTCTGTACGTCCCCGGTGGTACCGCTGTTCTGCCTAGTACCGCTCTCATGCTTGGTGTTCCTGCCATGGTTGCCGGCTGCCAGAAGATTGTGCTTGCGTCACCCCCTAGATCGGATGGTAGCATTACTCCTGAGATTGTTTATGTTGCTCACAAAGTCGGTGCCGAAAGCATCGTCTTGGCAGGAGGGGCTCAAGCTATCGCAGCTTTGGCTTATGGCACAGAAAGCGTCACCAAGGTTGACAAGATTTATGGACCTGGCAATCAGTTCGTCACGGCAGGTAAGATGTACGTGAGCAATGATACCAATGCTGGCGTCGGCATCGATATGCCGGCAGGTCCGTCCGAAGTGCTCGTTATGGCTGATAGTGACGCAAACCCTGCCTTTGTGGCCTCGGATCTCCTATCACAGGCTGAGCACGGCGTGGACAGCCAAGTGGTTCTGATTGCCATTGATCTCGATGAGCAACATATGCAAGCGATAGAGGACGAGCTTCACAACCAGGCCATGGCTCTGCCGCGTGTTGATATCGTCCGAGGCGCCATCAACCACTCCGTCACCATCACGGTGAAGGATATTGATGAGGCCATGGTCATCAGCAACGACTATGCGCCGGAGCACTTGATTCTGCAGATCAAGGACGCCGAGAAGGTTGTTGATAAGGTCATGAATGCGGGCAGTGTCTTCATTGGTCAATGGACGCCTGAAAGTGTAGGCGACTACTCTGCTGGTGTTAACCACTCGCTACGTAAGTTTCTATACCCGTCCTTTAACCATCAACCCGGCTGGTACTAATTACCAAATAGCTACATATGGATACGCAAAGCAATACTCAGGTGTCAACCTGGGATCGTTCTTGAAGCACATCACCAGCTCGAACCTGACCGCCGAGGGCTTGAGGAATGTTGGGTCGGCTGTCATGCAGCTGGCGAAGGTAGAAGAGCTTGAGGCCCACAGAAGGGCGGTAGAGATACGACTTAGCACCATGGACGGAAAATGAACTGGGAAAAGGGGGGAATATGATGAACATGCGATTTAATGTACCTAGGAAGCGGCGTGGGATAGACTGATCTTTGCTAGGAATTAGGCAAATGGAGATTCCATCTTTTGAAGACTAGGCTTAGCAATACGGTCTATGAAGGATAAATATCCCAAGTCTTGCTCTATCTTCTAGGGTTTGGCGTTACTTGATTCAGAGCAAGCCACTTAATTGCCTACCTTCCTTTCATGGGAATACTACCTGTCAAGAGTTGCACAGGATAGGGGCCGTGGGTTGACGGCGCGACGACACTCAAAGTATGTGGCGGAGCACTCAACCATGCCGCCACGCAGCCGATGTCTTCTGGGGCGGTAGTCTGCCGCAGCATCGTGCTTGGCCCTGTCAGGCTGGCTACGGAATGATAACCCGAAGCTTATCTTGAGCGTTTGCGTTGATGGCATTCGAGGCAAGTTTATATCGTTCCGCAACTTTGTTTCTGGTTGGCTGGTTGGCCAGTGGATGTCAGATTAGAGTTGCAATTGCGCCAGCCACCCTTTGTTTGGTGCGGGAAGGGAGTCTGGGATCAAAGAGGGGATCGGCGTGTTAGTGTACATGTCAAAGGCAACCTTGGCGCCACCGATCTGGAAAATGGCAACGAAGGAAACAAACCACAGAGTCGCAGGTAGTGAGTGGTGGCATGATGTTGGTTGAACTCTTCTCCCCTCAACCCCCTCATCCGCCCCTTTCCCTTTTGCATAGTCTCTCAATCGGCCAGGTCTGGTCCGGTTTAGTTTGGTTCGATGGTGAATTTTCGACCTGAATGTTTCAAGTTTGATGAAGATTGTTTGATAGAACAGTGACGTAGGAGGCTGGCTGGGTTGACCAAGTTTGCTTTTGGTCTGCACTGCAGTATGTTTCCTTAGTCATCTTGAACATCGCCGGCTCGTTAATAGCGCCCGACTCTGTGTCAATGGCGCAGAACTTGAATATGAGGCTTTCTGCGAATCAGGTGGTGCGGTAATGAAAGTTTGGTAAGCCAATATTCGCAAATTCCGGGTGAAGACGGAGCTCTTCTTCCAGAACACAGACTGTCAGCTCTGTGGCTCCATGCTTGATACACATAAGCAAGACGATAAGGCCTTGGCTGTGGGATGAAAGATAGCAGTCTGCTATTTGAGATGTTTGACGTATCTACCCCCTGCCTCGTCCGCCGTGCTCAGGTCGAGGGCTCGGGGTTCAGAGACGGAGGGTGACAGAGAGAGAGGAAGAAGACGGAGAGATCATAACATCAGCCGTATCGGAGACAACCTGAAGCAACAACAAACAGGCTGGTCTTTTCATATCGGCCGCACTATCTGGTAGAAAACCTGCCATTCTTTCGAACGTTCGGCCGAGCTTCTTCAGTATGAATGGTTTCATTTGGAATTGATAAGACTTTTGACCTGTATCAACGCCTCGCCCTTTCCTCTGATAAGCCTCACCAGACAACAACCTTTCCAAGCCCTCTCCCGACATTAACTACCGTGGTTTCGAACAAATTTGATGATTTCTCACTCCTTCCCATCTACTCTACGGACAACATGTGTATGTTTAACCCACATTTCCCATTATCTTTGTGAGAAAAAGAGAGTTAAACTTACTCTGGTCGGATGATAGATTCTCATCACTACTGCTGAACAGGGGTACTAATGCGCAGACAATAAGTTTGTTGGCACAGCCAACACCCCGCGTCTGGAGATATGCAGGTTCTTGACTCGCTCTTCCTCTCTGGTCTTTAACTAAACTACAACAAACGCATAGGCTTCCGCGGACCCCATCGGGTGACAGGCTGAGGCCATACTACTGTATGTATCCCATCTGACGGCTTGGCTTCTTCTCAACCCTCGGAACAGACGCTAGTAGCAATACATGAAAGAAGGGAGATATAGAGAGTCATGACGATGACGATCGCTGCGGAGGCGTCGAGCGAAACATACCAGCGTGGAATCGATCCCGCATCGCCAGGGCGGCGGCAGCTTCCCACCTGAGCAAAAGGGGAAAGACAGGGGGCGCCAGCCTTTGCTGCTCAGCCGCGCGTATATTTCTTTAGCAGGTTTCGAGAACTATCTAGGAAACGGGCGGGGTGTGAGAAGCACATGCAGACAGGTTGGATGACAAGATTCTCTGCCTAGGAGAGAACGCCGAAGGGGCGGGGACAAGGATGGCGATCTGATGAGGATCGAATGATAGTCCGAGTAATCGTAGACCGCTGAAAGTAACACACGCCAAGACACTCGACCATTGCTCAAGATCCGAGGCATTGATCCAGCCAAAGTTGAGCCATGCCCTGCCAAGGCTTATCAGAAGCCAGGCATACTACGCCGTACCACATATTTGGTATCTTCCCTACAGCCCTATACAAGGGCCCCTTTATCGATGTTTGATGCGTTCCGATATCTCTACTACGCCGCATCGTCTGCGACCATTGCCTAGATAGCACATCCCTTTACCGTAGCATTCTTCTGTTTTTTATGTTTCAAAAGATCTGTTTAATGTACTCCGTGCCCAAATATGGCTTGTAGATACTTCATCTGATATATGAAACGGTATCCGCCAATTGACAACAGTTCAGGAGTCCGGGCTGTACGGCAGTTGCATAGCCTCGCTGGACGGAGGCGTAAGACAATTCCCAGTCCCAACATCTCTGGTTACCATTACCAGACGACCAGAAGCGAATCAAGCATACTGCCCCCGGGGAAAGTGACGCCCGCGCCATCATGCGTCCTGAGGCGAGCATTCCCACCTGTCTATAACCTGTGGAGATATAGTTGATCGGATTTCCCGCCCAGCCAGACCAAATTCATGCACCACACCTTCTCTCTTCCATCCACCTTCCTTCCCGGCTTCCGGCTTCCCCCCCTGCCCACTTACTGGTCTCACAATCAACGCCTCCCCGCAAATCGAAGCCCACGCACCCCTGACGCGCATCATTCTCCTTATTTTGACTCTACCAATCGGAACCTCCCACCTATCATACCATCGAAACAGCTAGACTCCTGTAGCCCTCTCCCCTACCATTAGGCGCCTGTCACAAGTTATCACAAGAACCATTCTGTCTTCTCTTCGAAAGCCGCGGTTCGCGCCTGTCAAACACTGACGACATAAAACACACCAATGCCCTCCCTGGGGTCTGGACTATTCTAGCCCGCCTGCCTAGCTGACGTCTGTGACGTTAACAAGACAACCAACTACACTACATACCACTACCGCATGTTGAAACAGTCGATGAGCAGATAAGAGTTATTGTGTACAACATTGTAGCAACAACATACAAGGATATTAAGCATGCCTCCGCGAAGATCACACAAGAAGTCGCGGAACGGGTGCAAACGATGCAAAGCCCGGAAGATCAAGGTGAGGAGAGAGCACCTCGGCTTTACCGTCTTCCCAAAGCTTGTATGAGTTGCTGACTGTGTCCATTGCATAGTGTGATGAAGTCTATCCATCATGCGGCAACTGTGTTAAGCACGGCGTGTCCTGCGACTTTGAGAACATCAACTTCCTTGCCGTGCCCGAGATCTCGTCACCTCCGGGGGCCTACTACTATTCCAGTCCAGCAGCAAACAGCAGCCACGACTGGAGGCGTGGCAGCAATAGCTCTTGGTCGACACCATCATCAAAGACATCATGCGACAACTCGCCCCTGACCCTGTACCGCCAGCCCTCGGCGCCGCACCAGATGTTCAGCCCGGCGTCGGGGACCAACCGGATGCTCGAGCTCCGGCTGCTGCACCACTACACCACCTCGACGTACAAGCATCTGTCGGTGATGGGGCCCGGGAGCGAGGCCGTCTGGCGCGAGCGTGTGCCGCAGCTTGCTTTCTCGTCCGCGGAGACGACCTTGTCGGACGGCGGGGCCAACTTTCTGATGGACGTCATGCTGGCGGTGTCGGCACTGCACTTGCGGACCACGTCGCCCGACGACCGCACACTGGTCCGCGCCAGCCACGCCTATACTGCCGCGGCGCTATCTGCTTACAATTCTAGCCTCAGCCAGGGCATCAAGAAATCTAACGCCGAGACGCTGTTGATAACGGCTCTCTTCATCACCTTCCAAGCCACCGCCTCGAGGGTACTCGGAGACGGAGACATGGACCATACTACCACCATCATTAAGCAAGAAGACGGCGGGCACTGCGCATCAGTATCACCGTCGCCGGATGAAGACCAGGCGTGGGGCTACCGCAGTGCCAAACATCGCAAATATGAATTGCCCCTATCTTGGTTTCATTCATTCCAGGGCGTGAAAGCCATATTGTCCAATGGTTGGTCATGGATCCAGGGGAGTACGGTCCTCATCCCCATCATCCAGTCGCTCCCGGGCCTGGATGTCACCTTGAGCTCAGAGTGTTCCACCTTCTTTGGGCCACTCCTGGACGGACTAGCAGGCGAACTTGATTCCTTGGAGACGGATCCGGCGTCACGCATGTTGACAGATCAAGCCTACCACCACGCTGTATCTATGCTGAACTGGGCTCACCGGATACCGCACACCGGCGCCCCTATTCTGTTC
The DNA here is from genome assembly GCA_017163955.1 of Apiospora koreana. Classification (NCBI taxonomy): domain Eukaryota; kingdom Fungi; phylum Ascomycota; class Sordariomycetes; order Amphisphaeriales; family Apiosporaceae; genus Apiospora; species Apiospora koreana. The sequence goes on from JAFHKQ010000004.1 coordinate 2,945,953, forward strand.
ATGTTCGCCGTGTCGCGGCGGTTCATCGAGCTACTGCAGGCCCGGCGGCCGCGCGCCCTGGTGATACTTGCGTGCCACTTTGGCCAGCTCAAAAGCCTCGACAGCGTCTGGTGGCTGCACGGGCTCGCCAGGCGCGAAGTTGAGGGGATATTATCACTGTTCGAAGAAGACGACGACCACAGCCTGAACACCGAGGCCTGGTGGCCTTGGCTCCAATGGGCCAAGCAGGTGGCGCAGTACGACGGCAGTGGGCTGGTGCCAGCTGAGATCTGGGGTGTCGAGCTAGCTCGTCACGACCCTCCGCCATGTGGCCTCAGCACGGGCTCCTACGGGGGTGTGTCCCATGTCGAGTTGTTGACCTGCATGTTCAAGAGCTTGACGGCCATGCATTCTAGGCCTTCGTATCAATCCAGCGCGGATGCCACCGATATTGCATTCACAACCGCCGGCACCATGTTGTTGGCCAACAGCTTGGTTGCTCCACTGGTTGACTGAGGCGGGTTTGTTGTCCGCGACCAAGGCGCAACTTGATGCATCCGTAATTCCCTCGCAATAATACCCATGCCGATTTCCACGTACTCAACATAACCACCAAGCTTCTGAACTTGTTTGCTACAGTTTGATTTGAGAAGTCGGGATTAGACACTCTTTTCGCCTAAATGGCCGTTTTGTTAGGGATCATGGAGACCTCTCACCCACTCATTCACTTATTCACAACAGAAAGTCATCATACGCCTAGATTGGTATGCAATTACAGTTGAGCTTTGGGGATACAGGGAAGAAGATGGTAGAAAGGGACCCGTATCCATTCAGGTGCAATGGAAGTGCAATGCTTTCTCCTCCATGTCGCTTTGGATAACGCTCGCTAGCGTCAATGTTATTCACACTGGACCTTGAGGTCACCATTTCAACATCGTGATGCGGCGAGCCAACCCATCCTAGTCATGATGTAGTTGTGACTGGCAGAGCCAGCCGATTATAAGAAAGCTGCAAACTGAATGATCAGGCGTCAGGGAATAGGGGGTAGGCAGTGCCTACTTAGCCACTTCGAGAAATACACAGACATAAGAACCCATCTGAATCGAAGCCGCGACCATGTCTATCGAGTCGACAGTGGAAGATGAGAAGAGGCGCTCCGAGATGCTGCAGCAGCGCCCGGGGGTGCAAATCTTCCTGCAGCCAATTGCGCCGCCGGCAGCTTTGGGCCTGGCGGGGTTCGCATGCTCGACGTGGATCACCGCAAGCTACATCGCCAACTGGTGGGGAAACGCCGAATCGCCGACCATATTCTTCCCCTTTGTCGGCATCTTCGGAGGCCTCGCCCAATTCATTGCAGGCCTCTACGGGTTCCGGGCGCGAGACACGTTGGTCACCGTCATCAACACCATGTGGGGTTCCTTCTGGATCTCTATAGGCATCCTGTACGCTTTCGTGGTAGGTCATTTCCCCGTAGCGCAACGGCTAAGTGGATGGTATACGGTACCGGTAGAGATGGCTGACGGCGTTGTGAACAGGCGGCTGGGGCACTGAAACCTCACGAAGTGCACACCCATTTCCCCGAGTTGGCTTCGTGGTTTGTAGTTCTGTGCATCTTCACCTGGTCCTGCGCGCTGGCGGCGACGGCGCGAGACTTGGTGCTCACGGTCTGTCTGTTCTCGCTCGCCATCGGCAGCACCATTGCGTGTTGCATGTTCGCCTACAACGGCGGCACGGGCTCGGCGTCAGGCGACGGTCTGCACGGCGGCGTGACGCGCGGCATGAAAGCCGCGGCGTACTTCTGGATGTTCTCGGCACTGATGGCGTGGTGGCGCGTCACCGTGTTTCTTATAGAAGAAGCCTACGGACCGGGTCACGTCATTACCAAGTTCTTCCCGATCGGACGCACGCCGATGGAGAAGAGAGCTCCATATCTCATCCCGGGGCTGGGGGAGCCGGGGGTCAAGCGAGGTGTGCCGAAGCCGCTAGCGGCCTAGTACCGCCGGTGAGACGAGCCTGGGGTATTGTGGTTGGGGGTGTGGGCGTGTTGTCGAATCAGATTCCGAGCCGAAGCCGAAGGGAAACGTGGGCGAATAACCATCAATGAAGATAAGCTTCCCATGCTTTAATTGTAGGCCTTTCTCTCGATGTACGTCACCCCTAGACTGTTTCGTGTGCACCAGGCGTATCGTTACGTATGTTAGGAATCCAAGATAGTACACATTCCGATGTGTTCATTCATTTTTTTGCGTATTTGTTGAGAAAAGGCGATGCGATACGTGATTCCATTCGGTGGTTGCCGAAACGTGCATGATCTGACAGCAGGCTCTGAACAGCTCGATGAGTCAGATTGCCATACGACGCGTCGACAGGATTCGTCAATGCGGACGTCGAATGCCATCAGATAAAGAAAGTGTGTACGCAGCGAAAATTGTGGTATGCATATCCATGGACCATCTGGTCGATTGTTCTGTTCCGAGCTGAGGGGTGTTGAAGATGACGACGAACAAAGAGCAGCAGCAGCTCTCTAACCACCCAACAAAACAAACCTAGGTTACAAGCTTCCACGAATTGCGACACCAAATACCGCCACGCATGCCCTCTTCGTACACAACAACGCTTCCAGGATACCAGTCTGCCAGTATAATTCCTTTCGCGAGGAACTAACCCAAATAAAACCATGCTTGCTTGCAAAAGACGGCTCGTGCCGTCATCTTCGGTCCTCGGGACCTGCGCAATACGAAGGCAAAAGGAATTCTTACTCCGAGACAGTCGCGGCCGTCTTACAAATTGACAGGGGTGCTAAGATCACCACCAACGGGTGGGTTCTGGGGACTTTGGCTGGCCAAAATAAGAAAATAGATAAGGCTCTTCTTGGGCTCGTCTCATGTAATTCCATCAATCTTTTGTTCAATTGCATCAACTTCATTCCAAACATCGCGATCTTGTGTTTTTTCTGGACGAGGATCGAGGATGAGCGACCACCATGGGCACGACTATGACGCTACCGATGCGGCGGTAGGAGGACAAGCCGAGCAACATAGTCTCCTCGGAGAGCCAGAAGCAGACGCGGCGGCGCTACCGCCACTGCCACGGCAACGCCGGCAGCGACCAGGACACCGGACGGCCTTCTCGACCACCTCCATCAGGTCCATCGCCAGCATCAATGTGCCTAAAGTCCACGATGGCGACACCATCGTCAACCTGCTATGCGCTGTGCTTTTGGTGGCTTCTTCCGCCGGTGGCTTCTTCGTCATCCCCATGACCCGGCTCGTGGAGGATGCCGTCTGCCACCGGCACTACGAGCAGATGCAGACCGTCGACGGTCCCATTGACGAAAGCCTGTGCAAGCTGGACAGCATCCAGACCAAGGTGGCCTTCATCTTTGCCATGTACGAATTTATCCAGTCGATTTGTGGATTTACTGCTGCATTTCCCTGGGGGATTGCAGCCGATCGGTAAGCTGAGCGCAAGCTTCCTTTACGATTTTCTCTGCCCGGCCTTCGATCGTTAACTGATAATCTCTCCAGGCTCGGCCGCAAGCTGGTTGTTGGTCTCGCCATCATTGGTATGGGCCTATCTAATTTGTGGATCATGATGGTTCTGGCTTGGTATACAGTGATCCCGCTTTGGGTCATGTTTCTGGCCGGCGGGTTTCACTTCATCGGCGGCGGCAACGCCATGATCGCGGCCTCCCTACTCAGTATGGTATCCGATGTGATTCCCGAAGAGAGACGGTGAGTAAACCCGCAATATCCCCTTCACTTCCCCGCCACTGGTTCCCGGCAGCTGACAAGGCGCAAAGAGCTGTATCTTTCATGCGTTTCCATGTGGCCGCCATCCTCGGCAACCTGGTCTCGCCAGCACTTTGCTCTATCATGATGGCGCAGACAGGGCCCTGGCCTTGCATGTGGGTGTCTCTGGCCCTTCTGGGCACGGGGACGACAGCCTTCATGTTCATCCCCGAAACGAGCTCGCACAAGCAGCAAGACGCACAAGAGACGGCGTCGGACCACCCGGTTGGCTTCAAGGCCCACGCCGTGCACATATACGACCGCCTGCTGGATTCCGTGTCGATCGTGAAGTCACCCTCCGTCATCATCCTGCTGGTGACGTGCACGGTCTCGATCCCCACCTTCGTCGCGGTCCTCCAGTTCTTGGTCCAGTTCATATCGAAGCGCTACCACATGTCCATCGGCAACACGGGCTACGTGCAGACGGCCTACGGCATCGCCCAGGTCTTCCTGTCGCTGCTCGTCCTGCCCTACGTCTCCAAGGTCGTCCTGTTGGAGTCTACGCCGTGGCCGTTCAAGATGAAGGACGAGAGGACGAGGGACCTGTGGCTGGCCCGCTGGTCCTACGGTGCGCTGATTGTCGGGTTCTTCTGGATGGGCGCAGCAACATCGCTGGCCTCCTTCGTCATGGGGCTGTTTGTACTGTCGCTCGGCTCTGGTTTCAACTCGATCACCCGCAGTCTCATGAGTCTTTACGTGGATCCCGAGCACCGCTCTCGCCTGTTCAGTTTGGTGGGCATGGCCGAAGTGGTCGGGTCCATGTACGGGCCGCCCATGCTGGCCGGCCTCTTCGATCTGGGCATGCGCTTGGGTGGAGGATGGATCGGCCTGCCATATTGGGGCATGGCGGGCCTGTGCCTGTTGGCTGTCAGTGCCCTCGCGTTTGTTAGGGTGCCTCGGATCAGAGTAGGGGAAGACGCCGAGAATGCGCAAGAAGAGGCGCGCTAGAGAGACTTGCTAGCACCTTGCATATGCCTTCTCGTCACATCTGATATGGTGTGGGATCTTGCTTCATTATTTTGGTCCAGAGTAAAAGATCCAGCTATCACAGGCGGCCAGAAGACCTCGTTGGTGGCTTCCTTGTATTTTTTGGACCCTGCGGCGTTTGGATTAGATTGGTTCAACCGGTTAAGCACAACAAAGTGTAGTAATAGGTTTACAAGATATCTTTGATTGTGAGCTGCCGCAAGATTTTCAAGACATTGCCATGGGATGTTTCATGCATATTAGTTATCTCAAAGGACTAGTATCTGGCATTGCTGCAGCCGGCTGTATTGAGTTGCCATCACGTTCGAGCAAACGACGCTCTCAGTATTGCAACTGTCCGCATCTATCCTCTACTAACGCAAAGCAAACAAACAAGCAAGCAAGGCATCATCCCCAGAACAGTCTCGCAGCAAGCCCTAGGAGAATAGGAGAGATATTGCATAAGTTAGATCTTGGTATCTTCTATTGAATAGGTCAACTAACAAGTCGGTTGGTGGGCGTTGCGCGGCCCATCGCGCCACACTTAGAAGGTGTGTTTCGGTCAGCTCTCCTTCTACTATCTACTTACTATTACCAGCTGTGCGGATGTGTGCAACCGTACTGGGGGTGTCGACTGGGCGCCGCCATCTGCAATGCATAGGCGCAGCAACAACGCCTGCACCATCGGTCGCACTACGTATGTATGCAGCCTGGTTTCCATCGGGGCAAGGCTGTGATTAAGGGGATGGGGGTCACAGAGGTTGGCTACACAAAACGTGCAGACACAGATGCAGGTAATAGTACAGGAACAAAGGCGTTTTGCTTTCGCTAGGTATGCAGTGTAATTTCGAAAAAGTCATTTGGTTTACAACATGTTTCTCCAGGCAGGGAGTAGGTAGATAAGAATGGTCTCTCATGTTAAGGATATGACGGCAGACATCCTAGTTCAGACTTCAGCCATCAGATCAGGATCAGGGGGGCGGACATCATGTGGTGAAGTCCAGGCTGTACTTCTTTGCTTGGTATTCAATCAGAAGACTGGGTGATCAGAATATCTCCAGTGAAGACAAACATCTCGGCGAGTTCATTCGCCGCCGAAGAAATGGGTTACAGGAGCGGATCGAAGATGTTATCGTCTGCAGTGGCGAAGGGTAGTATCATGATAACGGGACGGGCAGCAGAATGTGAGATGGTAGCGTGAATGCGTCTGATCGTTTTGGGATAAGGATGGTAAATCATCTCTGCTGGATATCATCGGGTTTGTTTTTATATGCAAAGAAGCACACACGAGATATATACTTACTGATTAGTAGATCTGGGGTAGCATTGTCCATCGTTTTCTCCGTGTAGTATGGTAGCCCACATGACTGGGATCGTATGCAGGCTCCATTTTGTGATCCTGTTCGGTTGCATGGCCGCCATCACACATAACGCCAAGGCCTAGGAGGAGATTAGCCTATCGTTCCAGCGTAGCATCTATCTCAAACATCGTCAGATATGTATGTACTTACATTGGTAGTCTGCAGAGGAGCCCATGGGTGCCCATGTTGGTTCTACGTACTGCATATGTAGATGTAATCGAATCTGCCGCTAGAACCCTTCCCCTCTCCCTGTCACGGCCCACTGGTAGCTGGGTGTTAACCACTGGCACCTGAAGAACAGTGGCCAGAAGCCAGTAGGGTGCAGACCCGAGTTCCGATCATCACCATCATCCACATCTTTGCGGGTTTAACGCGGGGGCAAGCAGGCAAGCATGCCACTCGCTCATCTGCTTGTTTTGTTCATGATTGATCTGGCAAGAGAGTCTTTCGGTTCGACGAAGCCTCGGGATATTTCCGACGAATTGTAAAGTACTCCGTCCCGAGTTCTGGCCAAAAGTGACAGTGGCGCAGTCGAAACCCCAATAGAAGCACCCGTAGGCCGAGCTAGTTTGTTCGGCAGTGACAGCTATTGGGCCAGTAAGCGCGACGCAGTGTGGGGATCCAATACCTACTTCCCGTCCTCCATTTCAGGGTGTCTGGTATCGGCGGCAAGAAGGCCTTATCTCAGCGACAAGGGTAGGAGTCCCTACAGCTGATTCTGGATTAGGTAGTCGACTCGGTTCGGCCAAGCGATTCTTCCTCGGCGTGCTCAGGCAAGCTGTGAGCTCGGCCCGGGGCATGGGATGTCGCGTGGGGGAGTGTGGTGGTGATCATTGCGTGTTCTGGCCTGCTCCTCCCTCCCTGTTTATAAGTGGTAATTAACATACGTCTTCGATCCGCGCAGCCGGTGTACGAGACAGCCATCGAGAGCCGGATGTCCCGCCAAGATTTGCATGATGTAGGATCAAGTCGTATCTTCTTACCAAGATAGGCTGATAGGTGGTGAGTGGTTTGTTCGAGTGATCTGACAGAAGTTTGATATCAGGTCAGCTATCCGTAATCTCCAAACTTCTCCCTGTATCCATCCCAACGAGCAGCAGATCCCGGCCAAATACATCAGCACGCTACAGCCACACGTCATCCTTGTCGGTGACAACCACCAACCACTTCCATGGTAATTTGTGTTGGTGTTTGGTACGGAGTACATTTGTTTGCAGTTGGGGGATTTAGAAGTCTCCCATGCAGGCTGCGACACCCATCTTCAAGACCTTCTAGAATGAAGTAGAGTTTGGTCTCGACAGCATCATCTGATGATGATTATATGATTATTTCAGGGAGTTGTTGGTTGGGCTCAGGGCTGTAAGAGTTCTTTCACGACTTTCGCTGCCCAACGTACGACTGCCCATATTGGGGAAATCTGGGAGACGCGATGATTGCCTTCTTAAGGTAGGTGGTATTGGTATTGCCGAGACGGAGAACGGCAAGCGGCAAGGATGGCACTCGATGCAAATCTGGATGCGAGTCGACGAAAGGGGAGGACGGAAAAGGCAAACATGCCAAAAAGCCCATTTATTGGTGGCCATTCATCCCAGTCACATATTCGAGGCTGTAGATACTTTGAGGAGCTGGAGGGAGGAAGGAGAAGGAGGGAAGAAGGAGTAGGAGGGCCCACTTGCCACTTCCCTATGAGCCTATCCATGGATTCCTCATGTACGCGACCTGCGACCTGCGACCTGCAAACAACCCAAACCTGGTCTCTCAACCAGATCTCGTACGCAGCTGAATCTTGCAGCAGTAATCTGATCGATGTGTCAATTTTCACGGTCCCCAGATGCGTCGGTTAACACGCTTTTAGTTTATTTTCTCTGAAAACACCCACGACCAGCCAGCACCCCCAACAGGCGTTTGCTTGAAACCCTGAGCGTCTAGGCTGCTGGTCGAAGGTACATAAGCCTACCTAATGTATGCTGGTACTCACGATGATACATGTTCTCTTGGCTAGGGTATCGGGCGTATGTAATGCCCACATACGGACCCCCAGGTGCTCTTTCGCCATGTCTTCCCTCAAGTCCTCCCCCAAACCAGATACGGCATGTTCCGGTCGCCAAGGGTCGCGGCTATGATCCGGACCTTCCATCATATCTAAACGCAGAAGTCCTACAGCCTTCTAAGTACATGAAGGATTTGCCATTGCTACTTCTCTGGTTGGTGAAGCTTACAGCCCGGTCTGTGGGGATCCTTGGCGATGACCATTCCACCAACAATGGCCTGCACACTGGATCGGCAACCACATTATGCCATCTTAGTTTCTATACCAGGACCTGTCCTGCAACATATCAGGGGATCGTTATTGGAGGGTGGTCCAATTTGATGCAAATGACTGAGGTCGGCAGGATAGCATTGCGTCGACCCGAGAGAACGGTCCGGTGTGGCAGAGCTCACGATCTGACAACAAGGTTACAATCACAATAGTAGCACATTGGAGTAGCCACGCTAAGACTAGGGTACCGCCTTGGGACCACGATGAAGACAAGCTTCATGAGTGATGCTAGAACCAAGCGGGGAGGTGTCACTACAATGGCACCACGATACGTCGATTCGCCAATGTCACTCCCCCCGAATTCTTGTCTAGGTTGATATAAATGTCACGATAGCCATATGCATCTGCTGCCTGCAACTCACGATCATTAAACCCGAAAACTACGTGACAACCTAGAAGAGGCACTCAACATCTACCTAAGGTGGGGTCTATGGTGTCACTTCCATCGTCCCTTCCTCTTTGGCAACATCTATTTCCATTCACACAGTCAACCTCTCCTTTTACTGTCATACTCCACCAAAAGCAGACATTATGGCTAAAGGGGCTACATATGCACCTAGGCTATATACAAAGCGGCAGAGATCTCAGAAGAGTACGAAGTCAACCAATCAACCCGGACAGTCTTGGGCACAGGCTACCGACGGATCTCAGGATAGTCGCGCCTGTCCTTACGCTCGCCTTCTTAATGCCGAACGCGAATGTCAAGATAAATTCGCCTGCTGGAACTGCTTGACGCTGAAGTACCTGGTCGAGTTTGAGACCGAACAGACCATCAATGTAAGGCGGATGGACCTTCCCGACTGGCCGATCGAGACACTGCGGCGAGTATGCATCGACTGTGGCATCAGCATCGGTCTCTACAGGCCTGGAAACGTCGTTGCGCGCAACCAGCCATTGGATTGCTGGGTCTGCGATTGCCCCCGAGCCCACGACAAAGACGACAACCTGATCGGCGACGAGAGCCGATGTGACGACTGCGGCATGACACAGCCGTTCAGTGCGCCGACCCCCATCCAGAACCCCCTCACCAACGTCGTCTCGATCTTTCCACTCCCGCGAGCCAAACGATTTGTGACGGTCCCTGATGTCGACGATGCATCACCAACCGAGCAAGTACGGAAGACGTCTATTCCATTCCTCCTGTGCTCGACATCGACATCGACATCAACACCTGGCCCCTTGTCCCCGTCATACCAATACTCAGAGATGGGAAGTGAGCTCGAGGAGGGCTCGTGGAGCAGCGAACATTGAAGATGTCAACTTATGGGTTTCTCCTTGTCCTACATATATCATATTTGTTATGTAATTGTGTTCGGGTTTTCTTTTCTGTGTGCGCTTTTTCCTAGATTGAAAGCAGATGGCTCGCGTCATCACTGTCATAGGCAGCTGGATACATGGATATAGACTGTTGTTGTAAGGGACCTATGCATACCCTTTGCCTGTTTTCCAGAATATATTCAAGCCAATTTTACGTCTCCATGTAACATTTTAGCAACAATATATCATCATAGAAATCTTGAATTCCCAAAATCACTTACCGCTGAGCTGTCCATGTAACGAATGAGGGGATTCCAGAGACACTTCCGTCGGGCTGAACTCTGCCCTTTCTCCTCTCTCTTCTATTTACCCCGGAGCAAGCCGAAGCAACTGGAAAGCGACAAATCATATAGAAACATGTCACGACCCCACAGAAGTAATAGTCGCTTAGGCATCGCTACATGACACGTCTCACAAGACATAATTCGGGCCGGACCCTTGGGGAAGATAGAGATACATCAAAGCACCAGGTGGACGACCTCTTAATCCCTGCTGGCTGGAATATCAGGCATCTCAATCAACTGAGTTACCGGTCCCCCTCATCTGTCGTCATGTAACGTTCAAAATCTGATTTGACAGGTCGACCGGGAGAGAAGACGCTCTATCAGTTCTCAGGTAATGGTCACTGCGTCGAGGTTACTTATGCTAGTCAGTTGTCAGCCCCTCACGCTTTGTTGAAGCGATGGTGCAATTTGCCGTATTCTGTGCCTGCGCCAACCCCATCCGTCCATACACCCTGGTAATCGACCGCTACCATTGCTCTGGGAAACCCCCAGGGACACGCGGGGGCCTGGCGCGCCGTAACATGCATTTCAGCCCAACTACCTCGCCGAAGTTCTCGGGGGCTCTGCATGATCGGGCATCAAGATAAATACCCCTTTAATTGGATGTGTCCAGGCGCCAAGAGTAAGCAGCGAAAGCGAGAAGTGACATGGTGGAGGCTCAGAACGAGACGATGTACTTTGAGTGATCAAGATCCTGTGTTTTGCACCATACCCCATCAAAACCAGGCACATCCAATGGTCAATTAATTTAGGGCTGCCAACGGAATTCGAAGCATGCATAGAACTTCGAGAACAATTCCCTTGCATACCGCGAAAATGGGATTTGGGTCGCAGGGGTGGCCGCTCGCCAGGGGGTTGGCAAGCAAACAACATCACGCACTGAAGCTCACTGCAAGGAACATTCCAGGGCGGCGGTTCCAACAGCCTGACGATTTGACGTTACCGAAGATAATTCCCCATAATGCTTCCCCGGATCCCGCGCCCAGCGGATTTGAACATTCATCAGCTTGGACGCCGGAGACTGACATACTTCAGCACTGCCGGAAAAGTGTGGAGAAAGAAAGGGGAAATATGGTCGGTCGGTTTTTTCTGTTTGGTTAAATCCAGCGTTAAAGAAAAGACTGCACTTGCTTGTTCCGTGGATGGGAAGCATATTATATCTGTCAAGATTCGACCAAAGTGCTCGGCCTTATGGGTGTTAGGACTCGAGAACGTAAAGGAGAGCAACTGGTGGTGACCAGTCGTTATAATGCTCGCTGATTCTCATAACAAGACACATCGGAGGGAAGAACACCATGTTATCACCAGGTTCCAAGCAGCCTAGTAGCGGAAAAGAAAGCAATGCGCGTATATTGGTACCCGGAAGTCTTGAGACTTATGCTCTCGCCCGTCTAAGTGGGCTCGAGGGGGTTGAAAGCAATGGCGATACAGCAAAAAGAGGAGTCGCGTCCGTTCAGCCCCATCTAACGAGAAAGAAAAGCCCTGTCCAGATATGGTGTTACCCCTCCCGCACATTTGCCATATCAAAATCATCCTCCCCCAAATGAACGAACGCCCGGTCTGACAAACGAAGTGGTGTAGTCATACATGACGAAGAAGTGTGGTGCTACAAGGAAGAAGAGGAGGGAGATGTTGTTTCATGGAAGAAATGTCCTCCTCAGTTGTAGCCGCTGCGGCTACGTCCCTTTTGAGTCTCGTCCTGGCTGCCGGTGCTGTCGGCAGGGCTTGAGCCACCGCTTCCCGAAGTCTGGTCTCCAGAGTCAGGCATCTTGATAGGAGATGTGTGAAGTTTGGTTGACAAGTAGATGTGTTTCTGATGGACTCCGAGACTATACCGTCTGGCGTCTGATGTATATGGGTGTATGGCGAGGTAGTCTTGCTTGTTGAAGTCTCAGGTTCCGTGTTCAGCAAATAGCTTCTTTGCTGTCTGACCAGGTAGTCACTTTGTACGGGACTTTCTCAAGAAGGTGCGTGGTGGACGCAGCTAAAGATGAAGACTGTGAGAGTAGCTTATTGATAAGAAATTGCTTGATGAGGAATGAACAACAGTAAACTTTTGAGATGGCTTTTGTTTTATTTTATATACATGTCTCGGTCGTCGAGGGCCATATAAGCGACTTGCTGGCAACCTCATCATCCCTCGCGTTGGCGCGCGGATGACATAACAATACGATGCAGCACCCGAAGGCATAGCCTCAGCCCTATGGCATGTTGTTTCTATAATAATACCTACCCGTCCTGGATCATCGCAATCTGCAGAGGGGCCGGCGGCAGGACTTGCAGCCCAGCCGGCTTGGGTCTGGACGTTTGACTCTCACGCCGCAGGGAGCACGCGTAGGATTGCGAGCTTGGAGACGTGATTGTCACCCGTGGAGGAGTCATACACCGCGGGACGCAAGACCCAACAGCTAACAGTTGGGCGGCTTGGACGATGCCATTCTCCACAGATACCGGCTGCGCCGTCTGGTCGTCTGGTCGTCGACGGGGAATAGTAGCATTATCCGTCGATATTCCTCCGCGGCACAGGCTTGCCTAAGTGGTGCATGCAAGGCGATTTGAAGAGGTAAGCAAGCATGTGCCTCTATCGCGTCAAGCTTCGATCCCTGGCCGTGGGGGCTGACGGTAGGCAGAATTGTGAATACTGCGCCTCGAACCTTGCAATAACCCTCCGCGGCACAACCGGAGCGGGTGTCTGTGCTCGGGACGGGGTTTCAATGATATAGGATATGGCAACCATGACGAATCATGATGATTAAACAAATATATGTTCTTACCCCCTCTACTTACAGTGATTTGGAATGGTATTGCCGGGCATCTCGGATGTCAAAACCAACGACGGCTGTTGGCAAAATACGAAAGAGCTTCGTATGTGTGCACGAATAGATGGATGCAAATAAGCAGCTCGAATGCTCCTGTGCGGCCCAGCACGCAGGCAGCATCATCACCAGGTTAAGGTATTCGCATTCGCACTGGATTCCTATGACCAAAGGGAGAGCTCGGCGTTGAGCAGTGATTCGTATCTGTCGATATGAATCCAATGATATTAGGCTCTTCTCGTTCCTATCGGGGTTCCATTCCTGAAGGCCGCCTTGGAAGATGCAAACGAACGGAGATAGACTTGATGAATTTAATAGCAGCAGTTCGGGGGTCGGAAAAAACGCATTGCATTGCATTGCACCTGTACTACTAAACTAAGTAAGTACCTACCACTGGCGCCTGCCTGCCTGCATTGCCGAAACGTGGGTGATCAACTTCTAAATTCCGAAGGTGGCAGGCCGTGCTACAGGCTATGTACAGCGAGTACAGCACGTAAACTGTCCCATTCCCCAATTCCACCCTTTCGAAATATTAGGTACTTACTTAAGTACTGCCAAAATCAGCAGCTTCAACATACGGAGTGACTCGATCTCCAAGTATATCTGCACCAATGGAAAGCACTACCCGACGACATAAAGAACCAAAATCTGGTACATGGCAGATGAGCCACCATATCTTTGTTATAACTCTCCAATGAGAAGCTCTTGTGGGGTCTGACGTTGTCAGACACGAGGTCCTACTGGTTCTAGATCCGATCGGATTTCAAGCCCAGCGGCAACTTATATCTCCGTCTCGGCTCCGCCGCGGCCTCGAGTCGAATGAAAGGGCGACGACGCCATACCTCCGCACTCAGTCTGCGCTTCGTCTTTACCAACTTAGCCGACTAGATGTGTACACCGGTCCATGGTGCAGCAAATTGGTATGGAAGGATCAACAACCTTCTGCTCGACCAAGACTATCCATCCACAACGGTAGCCCATTGTCCACCGCCTAGTACAGCCACGCTTTCATCTCGTTACCCCCCAATACCAGGTTGGGCGTGTTACACAACTTCATCGTTGTAGGCTGCTACTCCACAACGCGCGTTTCTCGAACACGCAAAGAACAGACAGCCCTTGCATCTCACATGCATGCAGTGACATCGGGAAACGTGGCCCACAGGAGGTCCGGTCTTGGCAAGGCCTCAGGGTCCGATAGAGAACCAGTTGCCAGGCCTGGCAGAAGGAGTATTCACTGCTAGGTCCGTCGAATGATCTACGATTGGCATCGATTATATGTTACAGCCAAAGAAGGCCAAAGAGGGCAAGATCAGTCCAGCTTCACAGCTCAGCCATTTCTCCTTATTTACACTTTCTATACTCCACAATGGCTTGGTTTTGCAACTCCAGATCCAATAATTTTATCCAGTACGACAAGGTACATTAGTATGGAATGCTGCTTTGTCAACAGTCTGTACAAGTGTTGCCGCAGCTTCCTATTCGACAGCATGATCATGCGACTTTGTTGCAAGGAAGTGTGACTGGACAGCACACCGAATTTCCAAGAAGCGAATAGCACGGTGACTCCTTCGACAGATGACACACAGGAGAGCAACCAGTTGGTTATTGACGGTCTGATGCAATCTCCAGGCAGCTCGACTATATCATCAAGCGCCACTACATATCCCCAACATATCTCACCCGATACCCACTCGACATCCCACGGACCCCAAACACCCCCCACTTTGTGAGTGCAACCACGTTGTCAGGCGTGGCTGCCGGCCTGTTTTCCCACCTTCTATTTTTAGTCAGACAGACACACATACTCGAGAGATTCTGACCAATCCGCGATCCAAACCTCTGAAATTGAAGATTTCTTCACTACACGTGTTACTTCGACGCCGTCTTCATGATGCCCTTCGAAGTCGACAGCACAGCAATACCGAAACAAACTCTTCATTCTTAATGAGAGCCACATGCCATTTAACACTGACCACCCCCGGTCAAACAAATGCGGGTACCGCATCCTTCTATTATGGAAATAGAAATGCGTCCCTCGGGGTACCAGAACCCTCATAAGACCCAGTGATGCTTGACACCCCCGGCAGATGAGGTCTCACATTAGGAGATGGTGGCACTGGAGAAAGAACTGGTTGGGAGCGAATGGGGTTCCCGACTGTACTCTTCTGACGTGCTTACATAGACCTGGGGTTGGGGGCGTTCTCTTATAAGCGGCGGATTCAGACTTGTGTGTCAGGTTGCCCTTGGAGAATCTGAGAGTCTGGATTTGGTGGAATCCAGAAGGTAAAGCATATCAATCTCCTTGCTCTCTCCAATTCTCTGCGGTAAGAGTACGCCGTGGGAAACCGGAACGTGGGCTTATTTGTCTGGCAATCATTTGGATGATCAGATGACCCTTCCACATTGTTCCTGTCTCCTGGATGGCGCTTGTGATATTGCGGCCATATTCAAGGTGCCATGCGTGTTGAGGTAACGAGGACTTTTGCCTTGGGGTAGGCAAGATAGACTACCCCCTCCCGAACCCGGCTTTTGTATTCATCCCCCTCAGGCGGCACTGCCTGTAGCCTATTAGCCCAGTCTCGAGGATTTCTCTCCCAGCTTTCACAGTACCTGAGTACACTATCTATCTTCTTAGTGCCTTACTCTTGGTATTCTTCGGCTCTTTTGTGAAACAAAAGAGGTCGAAGATTGCCATGCAAGGATTTGACCTTAGATTGAACGGATCTCGCGGGCTAATCAGATCTGCCGGCGAATTCCAATCTGGGAAATGGTCATCCTCCGCGAGCATCAGAGCCTATAACGGCTCGTATCAATTAGATTACCAAGCGAGAGCAAGCCACCCCTGGCTTGGATGTTATACTCACTGCGTATCAGACACGATACATGCTGTTTCGTTGGCAATGTCTACTCCTGTGATTCAAGACCAGGCTGTCTTGATCCAACCGCACCCTCGCCCAAATGGTGAGTTAGGGTCTTCGGGAGCCACCCAACGCCCACCCATGCTGCTTCTCCCTTTCTTTTCGCAGATTTGCCGCAGGGGGCTAATATAGGAGCTCGCATGCTAAGCCATTGGTCAAGACTTTGCCGGTAGGCACCCAGGAGACATCCCAAGTGCCATCAGTGAGTGCGAGCTGTGGCAAGTGCTTGTATATTCTCTGCCCCCCCCCCCCCCCCCCCCCCTTATGGCACGAGAACATCTACCTGTATATCAAAGAACAAGGAGCACATCGATTAATATGGCTATCAACGAGTATGCAACATAGGTACCGTGGCATACAACCAGATAGCAATTACTGATCTCCGTCAAGGCCGAGGCTATCTGAAGTCGCTCTTATTTAGAATACCACGAAGCGAGCTATCTTCTTATTACCCTCCCCGAGTACTTAAATTTGGGTTTCCGTTTCCTTCACGTCTCGAATAATAATAATAATATCTTACCTAGAATGTTTGACAGTGGAATATCTTCTTATAACCTTCTTCTAACCCTCAAATTCATCCTTTCGACGATCTAGATAATAATGTTCTTTTACTCGTATACCGAATCGAATAGCGTACGCGAATGCTGCGCTGTCAGAGAGCTCCTCGAATACCGAGAACAGCGGTATGTGGAAGACTTTGGTATTATATGTTTTCGACCACCACACACATAGACTACAGCAGTGGGACGGACCTACCTAGTCCAAGTCACGTCTTTCGAGACGCCGAACAAGAAATCGGACCAAGAGTCCATATTATCTAGTCTGTCTCTAATCCAGGGGTCAAGTGGCGGATCGTCGGTCGTGGTCCACGCAGGCAGACAGTCCGATATCCAACTCACACGACAGACGTCGTAGTCGCGTATGCTTCCTTAAACGGCAAAGGAGCTCCGCGCCAGCCTATCTTCGCAGCCACGGACCGCATCCACGGACCGCATCGGGTGAAAGCTGTGCTCGCAGCTCGTGTCATTGCAGCTGTCGTGCTTGCGGCTGTCATGCTCTAGGCTCTCTTTTTGGACATCGGGGCCCAACAGCTGGGCTTCCTTAGTCCAAGTCACGTCTTTCGACACTTCAAATCAGAAATTGGGCCAACCCTCCTCCTCAGCCACGAACCGCATCGGGCGGAAGCTGTGCTTGCGGCTTGTGTGCTTGCGGCTCTCCTTTTCGACGTTGCGATTCAACAGTTGCGCCACCGTCTGTACATGCCCACGGCATCCAAAGTGGCTTTGAGCTGCCTGGCTTTTGCAATGTCTGGCTTAGGCAGTGGGGAAACAAAGGGGGGTTGAGGCAAGTATACTCCTGCGCCCCCCTATCTTGGAACAACTATAACTACCGAGCCAGCAACCCGATTCCGCTCGGACAAAACGGAATCGACCCAGGCCCTTCCCCTGAAGCGAAATCACTATAGAACCCGTCTTTATACTATCCAGGAACGTCTATAGGGGTATCCGCGTTTTGGTGTATACATCGCGTATGTTGCCGTCGAAAGGCGGGTGCTGCGTCACGGAAAAGGGCACAATGGCTGGGTAAAGTGGCGCCTGACCAGGTCACCTCGTACTCACCCGCACAATGGAGGAAGCATTCACACCTCGTCAGCGTAAAACGAATTGCGCATGTCGGCGACGTATTAGGGCAGATCTAGGGCTGGTGTCGCGAATATACCCCGAGCAGGCCTGGCATATTTCCCTACCACAGCAGCTCCAGAGATCCCTTTCGTGGAATTCACCTTTTATCACCTCCAACAAGGACAACACACCTCGTCTAGGTAAAGGATGCGGTACGTTCATTATTTCTGTCGACATCCTTTCACTTGTATTCACACGCGTCGTCGAAAAGGGGAGTCACGCTGCGCGTGTCTTCGGCCACTCGATCCTGCCAGCTGCCTCCCGCTTTTCGTTTCTCCCTCGCTGCTCCCTCCCCCTCCCTCACACATATTCGTTCGACTCGGTCCCCTCGAGTCTCTCGTATACTCACGAGCGTTCACAAGGGACAACGTCTCGCCGAAAGGCCCCTACTTCTAACAGGTATGAATTTCATTCTCCCCCAATTCTTACACGATTGTGATGCGTATCGGGAATTTTCCACGTCGACTTTTACATAATCGTGAGTCGAGCTGGGAACTTTCTACATCTACTTTTATACGATCATGAGTCGAGTTGTGTCGGCGATGGGAAATCGTCGATTTCCCATATCGACGTTTACACGATCCAGAGTCAGGCCGTGCCAGTGATTTCCCACATCAACGCGAGGCACGTCGGCGCCCCTTTATGGCAATAACCCATCCTTCACTTGTCACGGATGCTGGATGCCGGATGCCGGATACCGGAAGGCGTCCGAGAAGACGCCATAGCTTCCACGGTCGTCACCGCCGTCACTCATACCTTTACGGCATTACCTCTGACTTGTTGAACGCCGAGATAGACAAATGCGGGTACCCTTATGCACCTACTAATACAATACAATCAGCTGGGTAAGAGACAAACCTTTGCCAAAGCTTGCGTGCCGTAGCAAACTAACCGTCCAGGCTACACACCTGTCTCTCTCTCCCCCAAAGTTCACCATGTCGTCCTCATCAGAGGTTTCGCCGTCCGATTCGGTCTCCCAGCGCGGTGGAGGCCGTTCCGATGCCGCCAAGTCCAGCAACCCTGCAACGCTGGGCAATTATCGCGTCCGCAAGACCGTGAGCCGCTTTTGCACCTTCCTCCCCCCGTAATCCCTTGACCAGACGTTGACAGCATGCAGGAGAGCACTTCCAGCGCGGGCTCCAGTGCCAAGGGAACCGGTGCCTCGCTCCTAAGCCGAATGCTGGCTTCAAACCCTCCCGAGGAGGGCCTACCCTTTGTCAAGAATTGCGGCCGTGTTGGAGATCTGCCTCACTTCCGCCTCAGCTTGGAGTAAGTAGTACACTGACCCATAATACGACACGAGCGAGGCAGGGATTAACAACGTGACAGGGCGGACCGTATTCTGGAGGATCAGCAGATCCAAGACTCGTTCGTCCCTCTTCCAGATGAACAGAGCCGGGCTCACATCGTGACCCGAGAGGAGTCTGGAGACCATGGCCCCGAGAACTATGGTCCTGATGGCAGCGGATTCTCCTTGGACGGGGCCTCTGACTCTAACCCTGGCAGCGGTGCCAGCGGCAACGGCGGAAGCACCAGCGGTGGTAGTGGTGGCGGCGGCAACGGTTCTGGAGGCCTGATCCGCGGAGCCGGTGGTAAATTCCTTGACTTATAACCCTCGTATAATCGTCGATCTGTCTGCTAATCATCTCTCTCTCTCTCTACCTTGCAGGCCTCATCCGTCCCCAGGGAACGCCCGGACGTCACAACTTGCACCCCGGCCTCTATGTCGCGCCCGGCGACGAGGAGTACCCTCCCGGCCCGCCGAACACCCCCGAGCACTACAGCAACCGGTACTTCCACATCCGCAAGTCCGACCTTGCGGGATACGGTGCGTTCGCCTCCCAAGACCTCAGCTGGGGCCAGAAGATCCTCGTAGAGCCCGAGCTTTTCCGCGCCGATCATGTCACCTTATACGATGAGTTCGATAAGTTGACCCAAGGCTGTAAGCAGGCATTTAACCGCATGACTGCTCATTGCACAACGTCGGGCTTCGACAAGGTCACGTCTATCTTTCGCACGAACAGGTATGTATATAACCAAGAGAGCCACTGGCTGGATCCCCGCCCTTTAGCACTTGGAAGAGAGAGAGAGAGAGAGCGTAGAGCCCAGACTAACACGGTTCCTTCCCCTAGTTTCAACGTTGGTGGAGGCCAGGCTGCCATCTACTTGGTGGCGGCTCGATTCAACCATGCCTGCAATCCTCGCAACAACGTCTCGTACCAGTTCGACCACGAGAAGCGCCGAATCTCCTTCACCACGACCCGGGATATCGCGGCCGGAACCGAGCTGACCATTACGTATGGCTCGTGCCGGGAGGACCTGTTCGCTCAGTGGGGGTTCGTTTGCAAGTGCGGTGGATGCGTGCCTTTGTCGGACGAGGAGGTGGCTCGTCTTTCTTCTGGTACGGACTGGAACTAAATCCTTGTACAACAACGACAGCTATATCGGGTGGGAGGAAAGGTTTCTGCGACAGATGCGTTGAGTTCATACAGAGAGAGTCAACCGAAGAGCTGGTATCATGATCCTATACGGATCAGGAAAATCGCCGTGTTGTTGCACTCCTCTAATCATGCCTTGCGTTTTCTTTTCATAGTTACTAGTCTCTCTCATACAGTCACTCGTTAATCGACACTTGCGCTCATTAGAGCAATATTGGCACTTGACAAAAGACAGGTATCATGTGGCTTATAGGAGCCTCAAGTAAGTGATGGTGGGTAATTGCTGAATTAATAAGATATATATAAGCCATAACGACGTGTCTAACAGCCGTGTACCTGCCGCTATTTACTGTTGCTAGAACCTAGCCATCTTCCATCTTGAAGCGTTATCCGGCGGCACATGCCCTGCCATGGGCGGTGTATATGCTTCCAACTCGCCAGGTCTGACATTATGCGCCTCCAGCTCCCTCATTTCCGAGACTGGAGCTGGGGATGGGGACGTAGCCATCACATCGTGGTTCCGTGACGCAGAAGTCGCAGAAGCCGCCGCAGAAGCCGCAGCAGTCGATGAGGATGATGATGACGAGGATGAGGGTGACATGCCCAGCAGTTTAAAGCTCGGTTTGGGTTGCTCAGCCTTCCTCCTTTGCTTCTTTTGCCACGAGTACAGAACTATGAGACCGACCAGGACCAACGCCAGCGTCGGGCCGAGAATCGCCCCTACCACCCAGGACGGCATATAGGAGCCCGAAGGCGCCTGTTTGGTTTGGCTACTCCCTGCACTCGCACCTGTCGGATTACCTGCCGGATCGGCCGAATTTGTTATAGATCCCGTGGGGGCAGGGGAGGCCCCGGAAGAGATGGAACGAGTTACGGCGATCGCCATGTCGAACTTGTAGTTCGAGTTGGGGCCCATTCCGTTCGCATCGAAGCTCTGCTTAAAGTAGCAATTGAGGTATCCGTAGTTTTGCGTCGAGTCGTAGGCCACGGCCACGCACTTGGTGGGGTGGTCCTTGTTGTACTGGACGCACTGGTCGATGCAGTTGCTCATGCTGGCGGCCTGCACCTCGAGCAGGCTGCCGGGGGCGTAGTACTGTCCGCAGCGCACCTGGAACGGGTTCCCGGTGCTCCCCTGGGCCGAGTAGACAGACCCCAGCTTGGTGCAGTCGTCGGCCGCGGTGGGCAGGTTGGTGGCGACGGCCGAGTCCATCATGAACGTCTGGGTGACGGCGGGGGCTAGGGAGCTCTTGGGCCTGTCGACTCTCGGCGTTAGCATTACTCGCTTGGGACGTAAAGGGGGTATGTCTCAAGAATCAATAGGCAATATAGACAACTCTACAAAACGTTGGATAGCCAGCCCTCCTGAAACACACCCTCAAAAAGGAAGGGACGAACCACAAAAGTTTCTTACCAGCAGTTGCGCGAGTTACCCGAGTCGCCCAGGGCGTCGAAGGAGAAGCCCAGGCACTTGGGGTGCCAGCCGATGCAGATGTCCATGCAGTGGGTGAAGTTGTTGGCGACGACCTGGGCGAGGTCCGACTTGGGCATGTCGGCGCCGCAGGTCACCTTGAAGTCCACGGTGCGGTCGAAGACGGTGCCATCCGCCGCTGGGCACGGGTCGCGCGAGACCGAAGCGCGCGCTATTATCCGTTGAACAAATCCTGAAAAGGGGAGAGACGGTATCAGTATATCTGCCCGTTGACTACATGTACACATCTTCTCACGGGACCAAGTACTTACCTGCCATTCTGTTATAGACGCCGTCTTCCAACCGAAATTATGATCAAATATGGCCCGTATTCAAGACGAGTTCTGGAGCCAGCTGGATAACATGCACGAGAAAGAAAGCAAATGTCACCCTGAATCCTGAACGTATTGGGGGTGCGGTGTATGTTAGGTATGTATACCACCCTCCCCATTTCCTCCCATACGAAGCTGGGTAGGGTAGGTGCTTGCTTACCATGGGACCCGGCGGATCTCATAGTCTCAGCCCCCTTGGGTCCCCCGTCGTCGGGGTGGACATCACGATACTAGAGGCTGACGATATTTTCATAGAAACATGATGATAGTATGAGACAATTTGGGGGCTACGGGTTCTGCTCTCGTACGTAGAAGGTTCATTGGCTAGATACCCCCGTAGTGAACAGCCCACGTTTCATGCGGGCATCGTATACAAACAGAACCCCTGGTGGCTGTAAGCGGGCCCAAGTGGCTATATAAGCTGTGCCTCGATGCGGCTGTATTAACTTCCTAGTGAGGTCTAGGGAGGAAAGGAAAAAACTGCAAATAGAGCTGTGGTTCGTCAGGAGCCGAGGCCAATATTGGCATTTACGATTGCAGGTGGGAGTCCAAGCGAGACAAGACAAGTATGGATCGTGTCGTACAATATCCATACCCAGCAGTGTCTGTCGGCGAAGTGAAGCCTGTAATCATGTTGATACTACCGTAGAACACTAACCTAGGATAATACTAGGTGGGTGACAGTGGAAGGTACATGTAGGTAATAGTTTGCGACAGGCTACCAGTAGACCCCACCAACTTTTTCAGCCCTACTACCTACCTACAGTAGGTACAGCTACAGCCCCACTGCCCAATCAACAACAAGTGCCATCTCGACCACCTCCAATCCGCGTCATAACCTTCCAGTCGTGACGAGTATTACTACCACTTCCAAAACCCGATCTCACCTAAGGCAACACGCGAGTTTTGGATAGGCATTTTTGGTCATACAGAAAGGCACCCACACGCATATCAATCCCTGCCGCATAAGCTTCCTTCTGCTGTTTCTAGAATCCAATCCCCACCACCGCCACCAGCACCGACATAGACACGCGCGCAACACACGCCGAAGCCGATCCCGACCCCGACGCCATCAACTAGCACAACCACAATGCTCCGCCGACCCCCTACCACCCTGACTCTCACAAGCGAGGACATAGCCTCCTATGAGGACCGTCGGGCCGCTCAGCTCCAAGAGGCCCAGCTGCAGGCTCGGAAACAGGCCCAGGCCCAGGCCCAAGCCGCCGCCGGCCCGCGCATGCAAGCTCTCTACTCGTCCCCGCGCGGTCGTCTCCATCGCGAAACCACCCCACGTCTCGCCGCGCCCTCGTCCCCGCTGCATCATAACCAACACCAACATCACCATCACCACCAATATCAGCAGCAATCGTCGCCCCTGCACGCGACGCCCGACGTGCCCCAGGGCGGCGGTGGTCTCTCCTCCCCGCCTGAAGCCGACGCCAACGATTGGGGGTACGGCAGTCCCGAAGAGGAAGAAGAAGAGGAGGAGGAGGATGATGAAGACGAATCCGACGAGGGCGAGCCTTCTGTGCTAGACCAACGCGGACAGCGCCTCGCCGCGCAACGACTCGCGCAGCAACAACAGCACCAACAGCAGCTCCAGCGACAACAGCAGCTAGACACGTCGGACGTGGAAGAACAGTATAACGACGACACGGACGAAGACGAAGACGAGGAAATGGCCGACTACGACCCCGACATGGCCGGCGCCATGCAGTCGATGCCACGATCCATGCGCCCACCGCCCGCCGCCACGACGCGGTCCAGGGAAGGCAGCGCGGGGCCGCCCGCCAGCCGGCGATCGCGCGAGCCGTCCGCGCCAGCAGCGAATCTGGCCGTGACGCCGGCGCCGTCCAACCACCACGCCACCGTCACCCCCGTCGGCAGTATGGGAGCAGCCGCAGCCGCAGCGGCGGCGGCAGGGATGGCGGCCCCTACAGGCGCGTCGCAGATCCCACAGGCGCCCAGTAGGCCCACGGCGGGTGCAAATGGAGGACTGGGCAACACGAGGGCCCGGGCGACGCGCGGGACTGCTGCCAGCGCCGCGGCGGCATCGGCACCGACCACGAGGGGCTCGCGGACGGCTGGGGGCGCGGGGGCGGGCTATGTGGGCATTCGAGGCGAGGGGCGCATGACGCGGAGTCGCGAGGAGCGCATCGGCGTTCCTGGTACTGCGGGGGCTACTGGGTCAAGGCGGACAGCAAGAGGCGGGTGAGAGATGTGTCTCCCACCTAAAAGGTTCCCAGAGCGAGGGTTGTTGATGTGCTGGATATATCATATCAGTCAGCGGACATTCACAGGCATCGGCCAGATGATCGGTCTCCATGTTTTCGGCCTGGACCAAAGGCTTCTTACACGACGATCATTGAGCTTGACAGACTACCTTCTGGCCTACAAGCTTGTCTCGTGTCAGCAATGTGGGAATAGGGACGGTCTTTGAATAGGAGATTGTCTAACCTAGCCAGAGGCGGCGGCCATCATACAAGATCTACGGATCTACAAAAAGTACTAGGGGCAGGCAGGTCTGACATGGCCATATCATAACCCCAGCAGCGCAGGTCCTGAACCGATTCTAGAAACTGGATACTGTGGTAAAGCGGAAGAGATAGATAGAAGGAATGGTAGCGATTCACATCACATTATCAATCAGTCTCAGAGCAAACAGACGGTGGGTGGACAAATGGCAAGACCCCAATGGTCAAATCCAAGGAATTAATCTTAACCAGACACTCGATTTCACTGGTAATTCATGTTCAGAGTGAAAATGGTAGTAATGTACTGCATTTTGACCGAGCGCCTAGAGCTGCGAAAGCATGCTCCCCCATCCGATTTGGGCGTGGGTTGATTCTGTACGCATGCTAACCCATCGCGCCGGGGAGTCGAAATTTATTGTGGCTGAGAAGACGAAGAAGGCCTGACTTTGATCTTGATCTTGGACTTCGTAGACGCCAAGAGGGAGGACGGTGTGTTGTTAGACGCCGGTGGCTGATGGGGAGTATGCGAAGAGGAGGGAGCACCTTGATTCCCTCCTGACGGGAGCGACGTGCGATTGGCCGAAGGTAGGGGCCTACGGTCGTGAGATCCGCCGCCGCCACCGCCACCGCCGCCGCCGGAGCCACTACTGGAGCCACCACCGGGAGTACTGCCAGGCAGCGGCTTCCTGATGGGCTTAACATTGTTACCATTGTTAGTACCGCTTAGGATCTTAGCCGACGAGGGTTTGATTGTCTGAGTGGGGCGCATCGGTGGTGACGGGAACGAGTTGTTGGTGATGGACGTAGGCGTGGACACATTGGACACATGTGGTGACTGTGACTTGCTGTGTTTCGAAAAGCCGACTGAGCTTGCGCGGTGCTGGTGCTTGGAGGATTGATGGTGCTGGCTCTTGCTGCTGGCACGAATCGAGCCAGCATCTGGAGTAGCTGTCCTTGGAGGGGATGGTTTGCGCTTGAGCTTGTCCCAAGCCTTGAATTTGACAGTGACAAGCTTGGATCGCTTCTGGAAGACATGGGCCGGGAAACCTTTGGTGTTGAGCTTGACAATCTTGGTCGGTCTCGGCGACTCGCTGGGCTCGTTGCTTGCCCTCTTCAATGACTTTGGAAGTTGTGGAGCAGCAAGGGAAGCCGGAGAGTTACCCCCGCTCCCACTGTTCTTGCTGACGGGCCCCGGGAGCTTAGCAATAGGTCGCTCCTTTTGCTTGAAGACACTACTATCCTTTGACTTAGATGAGTGCTCCTTTGGCGGCTTAGACGAGTATTCCTTCGGTTTAGACGAGTGCTCCTTCGGCTTGCCTGGAAGGCTATCCTTGGGACTATCCTTTGGCTTGACCGACTGTTCCCTGGGCTTGACCGACGGATCCCTAGGCTTGACTGACTGATCCCTAGGCTTAACTGACTGATCCCTAGGTTTGACCGACTGTTCCTTCGTCGACTGTTCTTTGGGCTTAACCGACTGCTCTCTGGGCTTAGCCGACTGCTCTCTAGGCTTGACGGACGGTTCCCGGGGCTTGACGGACTGCTCTCTAATCTTGATTGGATTAATTTTAATGGTCCCCGACCCATCTTTCGGCTTGCCAGATTCATCCCTGGGCTTCGAGGAACCGGGTGCTTTAGGCGGCTGTGATCCAACGGAAGGGAGAGCCCTGCGTTCAGAGGATGACGGCAACACCGGGTTTGCCGGTGTGGCGGGAGTGGCCGGTGCTGTAGCAATGGAAGCAGAAGCCTTCGGTGGTTTCTCCACACTGGGGCGGGGGGCCTGCACCGAGATGCTGTCGCGACGAGCCTCCTTGAGAGCCTCTTTGACTGGGCTGACAGGTTTGGGCTTGGGTTCTGGTCGAGAGGCCGACACAGTAACAGCTGGGGTGGGTTTTGGGGTGGGTTTTGGGGTGACCTTGGGGGTAGATTTGATCACAGCCGGAACTGATTTGGTATCGCCGGGGCTCGGTTTTACGACCACGGGAGGCGGGGCACTTGCAGCCGGAGAAGCGGCTTTGACCGGGCCAAGGCTCGGGTTCCTGTTTAGATTCAGGGTGATTGTGCGTTTGGGTGCTTCTGGCTTTGCAGACGTCGCCGATGGTAGCTCTGCGTAGGACTTGTACTTTCTTCGAGACTGTGTCCGGAAATGGCGATGGAAATGCATCAATAGCTATGTTCCACGGTTAGACAATATATCACAGCAAACAACGTCTCATTGGGGGGAGGGGGTGTGTCATTACCTTATTGCGCTGCCTTTCGCCGCGGTGAGCAGTCCAGAAAGTTGGGTGCTTGAACGTGAGCGTGAGCTGTTCATCCTCATCAAAGAGGATGGAGCACAGATCCAGCAAATTCCTCCTTTCGGCGACCGACAAGACAGGAGAATTTAAACCATTCCAGATGACCTCTTGCATTACGGCATCATCCTTTGTCTTCTCTTTCAGCGCACCCAGAGCCTCACCGAGATTTTCGCGGCGAGCCTTTGCTTTCTGCTTGGCTTCAAGGGCTGTATCGTCAACGATCAGGCCGTCATTACCGGCTGGCGAATCCTTGTCGGGGTCCTCGTGCTCGCCAATAGCAATACTAGCCAGCCCGCGGCAAAATATCTTGAACAGCTGACTTCGCACAAACGGCGACGAATCTGTAGCAATCACGGATAAAAGGAACCGCAGGAACACTGGATGTGACATGTGCCCCAGTTCCACCATTGCTTCAAATCCTTTGATGCGGACAGCATCGATAGTCTTGTCCTGTAGGTACTGGACAAAGACGAGAGGGTCTGTTGGTATGACCTTGGCCTTCATCATCTGGCACAAGGCATCAAGTGCCGCAACTGTGAAACAGTTCTGGTACGAAGGAGAGTACTCGTCCATTCTACGATACCGGTCGATCTCCTCCAACGCACGCTCTTTAAACTCCTGAGGTTCCTTGTCGACAACAACATCTCCGTCCTCGTCTTCTTCTCCATCGCCGAAAGACATGGACATCGACATGGATGTCTTGCTTTTCTTCTCGTCGGGTATCTGGCATATCGCCAGAGCCTTGATGAGCTTGCATATGTAGAATTGGTCCGAATAGCAGTTCTCCTCGTTGTCATTGTTCTGGATTTGTTCCAGGATGAAGCGTCGAGCATCCTCCGGGCATTTGCCGTCTCTGTCCCTCACCTTTGCCACTGTCTCGATGATTGCGCATTGGATTAGATACGATTGTTTATTAAAAAAATCGTTCGGCCTCGGCATGCCTGTCTCTTCTTGGTAGTAGAAGTGTTGAAAGACTTTCATGAGATGTTTCAGCCCAATGCGTTCGGCCGGACCATCCACGGCATGGAGCTGTAGTATCGTTGCCGCCATGGTTCGTATGCCGTGGAAGTAACGAGAATCTCGCAATGTTCTTGTCAGAATGGTGGAAGCTAGAGGATGTGCCCCGTTCTTGTGCGAGAGCAACTCCATATACAGCATCGAGTCTTGTTGTGCCACAACATCCCTGTCTTGCTGCAGCTGGGAGACGTACATGTAGGGCTGCATGTTCGTCTTCATAGTGCAGACCCATTCGAAGTCAGCGTCCATACGAATCCACTCGTAAGACTCCTGATCCATTTGGGTTTCCTGGTCCTCATTCCAATCGTGGAGGCCCCATTCTTCCACATCATCTTGACCTTGGAGAACATCACCGAGAGAATACAAAAGCGCGCCATCCTCTTGGTTTTCTTCGGTATTCTTGTTGGTATTGGCCGCGATCTGTCGATCCCTTTGGCGTCGACTTCTCTTCAGTCGCTTGTACTTGGTGTTATAGGGGATCTCGAACTTAATCGACTTGGCTGTGTCTTCCTTGATTTCCACGATGTGCTCATAAGGTGTGCCATCAGCCTCGTGAATCCGGATTGTCATCGGCCCACTGAAGCAATGCTGCAACTCGCCAGCCCAGACCGAGTGAGTTTCCTCCAAGACGTCGCCCCAGAAAGCGTTCTTGTCCAGCGCTCGAGCTTTGTGAGCAGCAATATCCTGGACTTGCCGAATCGTCATTTCTACACAGAGCCGCTTCTTGTTGAACTTCTGGTAGACATCGAAACGCGGACACCCGGACCCGAAGATCCATTGGTTCCAGAAGCTCTCGAGGCGTGTTTGCCCTTGCTTCTCGCAAGCCTTGCGAAAGGGCTCTGACGCCAAAATCTCATCACCCTGGTCACCTGATGTGTTTGCTTTACTGACCATCTTGTTGATCAACCGCACTATCGGTTGCGAACTGGAGGACTTGCTGAGACGACGATCCAAGATGAAAAGTACCAGGGGTGCTTTCAGGTCCATAAATTCTACTTCAAAATCGCCTAGATGTAGGTGTTCACCCAGTGTGTGTAATGAAGGGCGATTCATGTCCACCTCAATAAGCTGGTCGGCTCTCGCCTTCATCGTAAATCTGTAGTGGTTGTTGCCACATATGAACTTCATGAAGTGGTCTGTCATAAACCAGGCAATGCCTACTACCAGCCAGACATCTGCGCTAGTATTCGGAATGATATTGATACCGAACCACTGGGAGGCCAAAGAGTTAACCAGAAGTCGAGTAGTTTCAATCTCGGTGTCGATGATCTCACGCGGATAGAGCAGCCGCGTGCTGGCTATGGAGAAGCCACAGAGGGGAACGCTGTTCGCAACCATGTCATCTACAAAGCAGATTTTGTAGTTGTCAAATGGGTACCGACCAAAGCTCATGGCAAATTGATCGATAGCGGTGACAATAGCGGCGCAAGTGTTCCTAACTTCTTCGGCTCGACCAGGTAGACAGTAGCCATGGACTTTAGTGGCATTAGAGCCAAGCTTGTTATCATCTTCCTCGGTTCTGAACTCGGACCATAAGTCAACGTGTTCGAAGGGCCCTATGGTAAAGCCAATGTGTCGAGCAGCTTTGTTGTGACACTCGAACGTCATCGTTTTCTTCGTCTCATCGTCCGAATCGAGGGTCTCATCTTCCAGTTTGCCCGAGCAAACAGCTGTCAACTCGAGCAGCTTGTCTTCTTCGGTGAAAGCGTCGCCACGCCGCCGTGGCTCATCTTCGCCATGTTTTCGTTTGCGATTGCCGTTGACCAGGCCACTGGCTGGGGCAACTGGTGCCCGCTGGAATGCATCTCCGAGGGTTCTTGGGAAAGTGAGAGAAATCTTCCAACTGGACCGACAGCCGGGGTCGTCTATACAGGGAAAGATGCACGAAGCTATGCCGGGCTCGACCGAGTGTCGTGTGTATATATGGGGATATCTCGAGTCGGCCTCGTCGACACCAACAAACTGCAAGCCATCCCGAATGTTGCGTAGGGTGAATGGAATGGTAATCTTGTGGAATAGCTTTCCGTTCATATCTTGTAGATGTTTATCAGCTGGGTCCGGTTTCTGCTTGTGCTCAAGAGGCGCATCCCGCAGCTTTATCAAGCCGGCTTGTCGATCCTTGAGTGACGGGAGAGTGACACGAAGAGAGCCATCCAGCGGCGTGCACGAGTTGTCCTTCTCGTGATCTGTTGCAGACAGCTCCTTCCGTCGGCGGTGAAGTAGCGAGTGCATGCGACGTTTTCGAATAGCCCATTGCTGCGCGCCCCATTGGTAGGCGGCCGGCGTGTCGGCAGCTTCATAGGGATCCTCATAAACGGCTTTCGCCGGACAGCCGCTGACTGTAATCTTGTCGAGATCGATGGTACACTGTCGCGCATCGATGAAGACCTCGTCGAGTGAGTCGTCCGTTACACTAATAAAAATATCGGCCCGTCCCTTGATGGCCTTCTCGCGCAAGTCGAAGTCCAGCCATACCTGCTCCCGAAAGACCGAGTACGGATGAACCGGTGTATCCTCGATCGGAGGCTCGCCAGAAGCACCGACGTCGCCGTCCTGCGCGGGCACCTGATCCGGCTCGATGATGGCGCCAGGCATCGTCAAGGCAGTCGGCGCGTTACGAAGACCGCAATCGAGTATCGGAGACGCCTTTCATGGAGTCGGATCGCTGGGTTGCGTGATGGAGCGGATCGACAGTTGGGTATCGGAAGGCGCTTGTTGAGCCCAGATGTGGGAATATGAGGTGGCCGCGGTCAAGAGAAGACGCGATGGCTGGGTGGAAGGCGCGCAGTGCTCGGTTTGTGGCGCCGGCCCAGAAGTTAAGGGAATAAGTTTTCAAGTCGGTAAAAAGTAGGAATTAATAAATTGATGCAGCGCAAGTGACAAAAAGTCGTAGATACACGAAAGGCAGCGAAAGGTTGAAGTGGGGGACACTCTTGGTGCAGGTGTCGGTGCGATGTCCGTCCAAAAGGTTGGAGAGCTTCGCTCTTTCTCGTATGGCGATGTACGAAGGCGGCGCAATTGATGGGCGCAAGGTAGCCGTGGAAAGAAAGAAAATTCGCTATGGTACAAATAGATCGATTGGTTATTGCTGGTCTCTAAGACGATCGTTATCGGCGCAGTCGTTGCCACAGAGGCGAGGGCGCAACAAAAAAAGACCAAATCCGACGTTCACGATGTCGCAGTGCAGAGCATTGCTTTGCAGCCTTGCGAATGGAGATATCTCAGCACTGAGTGCAGTGCAATGAGTAGGTAGGTTACCGTGTACCGTGCCTTTGGTGTCGTCTGTCCAAACTTCAGGCTTGGGCAAGCATCAAGTGGGTAGCACTGCTAGGAAGTCGTAGTAGGCTTAGGCTTAGGCTTAGGCTTAGGCTTAGGCTCAGGCTCAGGCTTGACTTGCACCACCAAAAAGTTGAAGGGTGCCTGGGTGTGTCGTTGTCGGTGCCAGGTGCTGCTGGATACCTGAGCTTTCGGAAATTAGAGAGCTTGAGCCAATTAAATCCGTTCCAAGCTGTGTTCGGTGGGGTCCTCTTCCTCCAGCCGCGCCAAGAAAAAGACGCGTCCAGGTTGGAGGATTTGGAAGTTGAGCTTTTGGCTTTGGGACTTTTTGGACTGAGGCGGCTCGACAATCCATGCTATGACATAACCCCCTGTCTGTCATTGTCACTCTCATCTGAACTGCTCCAGTTCAAATCAACCCATAACCTAAGCTGTTTGACTTCAGGGCTTGTTATGTAGGTACACAGTCAGTCAGCCATTAAATGCTACACACACAAGTCACGATAGCAAACCAATGCCTACAATCAAGTGTGATTCCATGTCTTTGGCTTTTACAGAATTTGGTAATTATTTTGTACATGCTTGCGTGCTTAAGTGACAGGATTAGGGATACATTCGAGCTCATGCATAGCAAATGATTCGCGCAATAGGATATCATCATTATCCCACACAATACGCCTTGCCCCTGGTATGCCCCATGAAATGCAGTCAAACCGATACCATACCATCGTGGTGTAGCACACGGTGGTCATAATCCTACCCAGTAGACGATGCATCATGCTTTGCGTCCTCTCATGTCCCGCCGTTTCCGCCGTGCCCGGCTCTTCATGTAGTCTTCGTCTCTGTACTCCTCCGACAGGTCGAAGTCATCCTCCTCAACTTCGGGGATCGGATGGCCCCAAGCCATGACTGTACGGCCTCTGCGGCTCTTCCTCAGAGAAGCCTCGCGCTCATGCCGCTTGCTGAAGAAAGAAGTGAATTCCCGCGGAGGCACGTAAAACTCCAGTACTTGTGGTGGCGGCTCAGCTCGAGATCTCCTGGCCCCGGCCGGTGCTGTATATTTAACACGGGCAAGTGACTCTTCGTGCAACTGCTTGGCGATAGAAGCGTCTACGTCGCTGTGGTCTGGTGGGTCGCCATCGCTCACGCTATCGGGGATCTCTCGATCAGAATCAGCGCTAATCATCTCATCATCCCGGTCGCTGTCCTCAGCTTCCTCTTCCTCTTCTTCCAACTCACTTGGCTCTTCTGAGCCTTCTGACCCGGCTTCCCGTTCGGCTAGCGCCCGCTCCCGTTCGAGCTTCAATCGTTTCTCCTCCTGGGTCCAATGACGAAATTTGTCCAGGATGGCCTGGCAGCCGTGTATGAAATGGTCCCGCGCTGGTTCGAATGTCTTTTTCCGGCTCTCTGTGACTCCATTGACACCCATCGTCCTTAGCCAGTCGTGTCCTTGTAGGTCGTTGAGCAGTCGTACTATCTGGTCGCGCTCATGCTGTGCACGCCCTCTCTCCGTATTCCGGATCGACTTCTCCAGTCGCTCGGCTCTTCGATGCGCGGGTTCATAGTGTTCGTCTGCGAGAGGATCCTCCCCGTCCTCGTCCTCGGTATCGTCTTTAGCAAGTGTATAACTGACAATTTCCGAGTCAAACAGGTCCGTGTACAACGCATCTCCATATGACTTGACAGGAAAGTTGCTGATTGACGATGCGACCGTCGAATGGGAGTGCGCTAGCTGCGTGGCTGGCTTAGCTGTGGTGGATGCTGGTCCTGCATGATGATGAGAGGCATGTCGGCTTGGCAAAACGCGAGGACCATGAGGTTGTGCATCAGGGGTTGTTGTGTTGGTGTCGACGATGACTATAGGAGTATCGACGTTAAGCACATCTGTCAAAGTAGGTACAAGTCAGCCCAATCCCAATGGTAGCAGTCCATGATGCAAGATCATAGTATGATATGAAATGAAATACAAAGGGGTCCATCGGCGTAGGGCTGAGTGTGTTTGCCTTTGGTTTTACGTACGTTGCTCCTTTGCATCATTGCCAATTACCTCATCGTAATCGGGGAAGTAGGCCGATAGCTCGCTTTTGAATCTCGTTTGTTCCTGTGAACGTAGCTTTCGGCCTCCCTGCTCCTTGGGCTGTTGTTGTGTGGCATCGGTTGCATTCGGTTGTAGTCTGTCTAGTTCATGCTTAATGCCATTTTTAACTTTTTCTTGGTGGCGTGTAAGTGAGGGCAGTGGTGATTGTTGCTTATCGTCGTTTGCATCTGCGTCTGCGGCGGTTTGGCTGCTGTGTGAGGCGGCGGATGACTGATCGGCAGCGGCGGCAAAAGGGGGCGGAGATTCCGAGTCGGGAGGAGGGGGGGTTTGCTGTTGTCGCTGGTGGTGCAGTTTTCGCTGCTGCGTTGTCGCGACGGTCGCTGGTTTGGCGGCGGTCTGGGGTCTCACCGCAATTGATTTGGGTGGGCTAATGGCTGAAGGTATGGATCGTCGCGAGATGATTTCGACGGCGATTCGGGCCCTTTTGGACTTTGGATGGTCCAGGTTGGTGTCGATTATCTCCAGAGGGCGCTTCATTCGAGCGGACGGGCTTTGCTGAGGGATGTTTGGGAGGCTGCTGCGCGTCGAGGTTGTGGTCGCGATACTGTTGCTGTTGCTGCTGCTAGTAGGTGTAGCGGTGGTAATCTCACTCCGACCCCGTTTCGCAGCACCTCGCCCGCTACCGCTGCGCTCCTGTCGCTCCTGTCGCTGCTGGGCCTCTGAGGCGTGTCGGGTGGACCGCCTGTTGATTGTCGCCATTGGTAAAAATGGTGCAGATTGTTGGCAGGATCTGTCGGCATCGTCTTCTCAGGGTACACGCATCAAGAAGCTGGTTTCATCGCGATTCAACATGGTCTGCTGCTGCAGGGTGAATTGAGGTGCGCTTGCGATCTTTCCTCTTTCTGAAGTTGGGTCGGTCGACTGCTCTGCTTTTTTGGCACAAAGCATCAATGGGAGCGCTGGACACAGTTGACTACCAACTGAAGTTCCAGGGAGCTAGCTTGCCTTAGGGGGGTTCTAGTACATAAAACACCTACAAAGCTTCAACTCCTTTAGCTGGTACGCATGAACCCAACCCACTGTAATCAACATGTAAGTACATACAACCCCCCTATCCTATCCAGCTTTCTCCGTCACAATACCTAGAAGAGATAGACTTCTGGTTTTGGTGGTTTGCGAATAGTAGAAATCGTTTGACATTTTAGAATCGCAATACTGCGAAAAGCAATTGTAGAAGTTTAACTTAGCAAATTACCTCAACTGTCTAAGTACTTACATAGTCTTTAATAAAAAATAGCCTACATTGTGCAGATGCTAACCCTGCATGACTGCCTGCTACTGCTACTGCTCATGCCTGCTCAATTGATGCTGTTCGTGTTCATGTACAATGGCATGAAGGCTAATACGTCAGAATCAGCTGTGGCCTTGACCGACTTGCCTCTATGCAGTAAATGTCCGACACTCTCGTCCCGTGTCTGATTGGACTGCCAAAATTCATTCTACTTTTCTGCTGCGTTTGTCAAAGCATCCGAAATCCGAATACCTACAGTACAATGAACCAATTCGGCCTGCATATACGATCCCGTGGGGTTGTTTACAGGTATCCATCCCACTATGACGGCTGGCTGTGCTGGTACTACTAGGTGCCAGCTCGTGTGTTGTAGCGCAGAATAGTACGTCGTGTCCGCAGTTTCAGCTATATTCGTTCCTTTGTCCAACCAACCGGGTAGATTAATGCACTAGTCAGAAGTCAAGCTATAAATAAAGTCACCAAGGACCCCTCCCATTGCTTTCAGGGTCTATTCTTGTTTGTTGATCTCCAACTTCCCTCTCTCTGTGCGACTCTACTTTTCTCGTACTTTCGCTTGTAAACTCCTCAGTGTTGATATATACTATAACTACCTCTACCAATCCCTCCCTCCCTCAGACGATATGGCGCCGGCACCGTTCAACGAGCAGAATGTCCAGGCCCAGAAGGAGCGGTATGCCGCTGCCAACCAGGGCCAGGTCCACGCCTTCTACGACACCCTCTCCGACGCCGAGAAGGAGGCCCTCTACCTCCAGCTCGAGGGCTTCGACCCCAAGGAGATCAACGAGATCACCGAGCGAGCCCTGAAGCCCGCCCCGGCCGAAGAGAAGCCCGCCACCGTCGAGCCCCTTCCCGAGTCCGCCACCGCCAGCATCCTCGACTCCAAGCAGGAGGACATTGACCGGTGGTACGACCTGGGCCTGAAGCTCATCTCAGAGAACAAGGTCGCCGTCGTCCTCATGGCCGGTGGCCAGGGCACCCGCCTCGGCAGCAAGGCTCCCAAGGGCTGCTTCAACATCAAGCTCCCCTCCAACAAGTCCCTGTTCCAGATCCAGGCCGAGCGAATCCTGAAGGCGCAAGAGCTGGCACAAAACAAGTACTCTCCCAAGGAAAAGGTCACCGTCCCCTGGTACGTCATGACCAGCGGCCCGACCCGCCAGAACACGGAGAACTTTTTCAAGGGCGAGTCGCTGGGTGACATCCTGCCCGACGAGACCGAGGAGGACCGCCAAAAGCGTGGCTCGTACTTCGGCATGGACAAGGAGGATGTTATGATCTTCGAGCAGGGCGTCCTGCCATGCATCTCCAACGAGGGAAAGATCATGCTCGAGAGCAAGGGCAAGGTGGCCGTCGCCCCCGACGGCAACGGTGGACTGTACAAGGCGCTGTATCAGGCCCCCATCACGTCCAAGTTCGGCGCCGACGCTTCCACCGTGCTCAAGGACATGAAGGCGCGCGGCGTCGAGCACATCCACGCCTACTGCGTGGACAACTGCCTGGTCAAGGTGGCGGACCCCGTCTTCATCGGCTTCTCGGCCGAGCAGCGCGTGTCGCTGGCAACCAAGGTGGTGCGCAAGCGCAACGCGACCGAGTCAGTCGGTCTGATCCTGTCTAAGAACGGCAAGCCCGACGTGGTCGAGTACTCGGAGATTGACAACGCTACGGCCGAGGCCAAGGACCCTAAGCAGCCTGACGTGCTCAAGTTCCGCGCCGCCAACATCGTCAACCACTACTACTCCTTCGCCTACCTCGACGGCATGGACGCCTGGATGTCCAAGCTGCCCCACCACATCGCCCGCAAGAAGATCCCCTGCGTCGACACCGAGACCGGCGGCGCCGTCAAGCCCGAGAAGCCCAACGGCATCAAGCTCGAGCAGTTCGTCTTCGACAACTTCAACATGCTGGAGCTCAACGACTTCGCCTGCTTCGAGGTCAAGCGCGAGGAGGAGTTCTCCCCCCTGAAGAACGGCACCGATGCCAAGGACGACAACATGATTACCAGCAAGGACGATATCCTGGCACAGGGTCAGCGATGGGCCAAGGCCGCTGGAGCTATCGTCAAGAGCGAGGGTCTCGAAGTCTCCCCGTTGACAAGCTACGTAAGTTTACTTTCTCGTCGCGCCATCCACAGAGCTTCAATTCAAGAGCAGTTGCTAACACATTTTTCATAGGGCGGTGAGGGTCTGGAGAAATTCAAGGGACAGGAAATCTCAACTGCTGCGATCTAGGTGCCCACTCTGGGGATGTATTGGTTAGGGGTTAGACAAAAAAACCACTGATGAATGGCTTTATGACATGGATGAGTAGACTTTCGATATACAGCTTCACACTTCGAAGCTTGGAGATCCAGCCTGAATATAATACTATGGCACAACAATGATGGCTCGGAGTGACTGCTACATATGATAATGCGTCATATTGCATTGTATAGTATTGTCTGTTCTAGAGCGTGCTAGTCAACTTGGATGTTGGCTTCCATCTCTCATAACTCAGATAGCATTCTGAACACCTCCTGCCATCGTAGGTCCTAGACAGTGAATATCTTGATGCGTAGCTGAGTTGAATACGACACTCGCGTTGATACGAGGCAAAGATAGAAGAAAAATGTATTTGGATACCAAGTAATTTTTTAATACCAGCTTTCGCAATAATACAGACTAAGTGGTTGTAACAGCCACGCATCTTGGCTCTTAGAAGGCCGCATATGTTCTCGTAGCATACTTGCCTATCACAGTCCCTCCCAGTGACCAATGATAGTGGATTGGCCTTCATCTTACCTTTGTTATTGATTTTTTAATCGATCTAAGATACTATAGTCCCCGAAACAGGAGAGAGGTTTCAAGGTTATGGGCCCTTCCTATGCGTTGCCCCTATCCCCCCTGACAACTCACCCTTTCGTCGCCCACCACATTTCCGACAACGCAGGCTAGTACTATACTGATTGGGCTTGCAACCTTAAGATAGATTGGAAGGCATATTTACTTTTGGGGCGGTTTTCGGGACGTAGCTGGGACAAGGCCGCCTGGGACTCGGTATATCAACCTCATTTATTAAAACATATAGCTTGCGGATGTTTATCCATTATTAGTAGCAGCTTAAACTATTGCACATAAGACTGGTGCGATTACAAGGCCTCTTGGAATCTGTGGTGGTATCCTAATCAACGCTTTACATGAATCCCTAGAAGCACATAGCGCCCAGGTCTGCACTCCATTTTTATGCCCGGTTGACAACCCCTTCTTCCGCTTCTTCTCCTTCCCTTTCCTCCATCTGTTCTGCTCTCGAGACTTCTTCCCCCCATCGCACCCCGTAACTTGCTTCCATAGCTGTAGGAAGCAAGGCAGGCCATTTGGAACAGCCCTGAGAGAAGAAGGTGGTATCCGATTTGCCTGGGCAAAATATGAAAGAGAGGCCCGCCGCAAAAATTTGTGTACATCAACCTGAGTGCCAAAAAATGGTCTGCATGCAGACCCCGAGCTAAAACACCCTGTAAATGTGTGCTGTGCTGTGCTGTGCTACCGATACACCGCAGTGCAAAGAAGAGACGTGACAAAGGAAAACCCAAACATTTTCTGTACTGCATTGTACCGACCACATCCTATTCCTCCTCCTCCAACAGTTTCAGATATGGGGGGTACGAACGCTTCGAAGCGTACCTTTGAACGGAGACTTGCACTTAGAGTGGAAGTACGTCACCGCACAGCCTGCCAAGCTTGGGGCGCTTCTCTGAGGCCATCCCCAGAGATGCAACGAAAGCGAAGTTTCGTTCTGTTTTGAACTAGGGGCCTGGTTTCCGCTGTGTCAGGCAGGTGAACGACTGACCCAACAGACAACCGGGCCCTGGAGCAAACGGCTCCCGATCGCTGATTATATATGATTAAACTGTACATCTACACAAATCATCACCCAACGCCTTCCGCTATGATGTGCTCGATGGGCCCGGGCTGCAATTGAGTATGGGGATGTTGGAAGAAAGAACTTTTCAAAGGGTGACATCAAGAACGAGGCTGACGTCCTGGACGTTGGAGCCTGCCAAATCCTCAAGAACCGGGATGAGGTCTAATAATTCATTATCGTGGGCATCGGAGAACCAACTGCTGATGGGCACGGCGTGTTGCGGGTGGAAGATGTAGGATGTGGGCGAGTTGTCGATGATGATGGTGTCTTTGAGATCGCGGCCGACCTGGGACAGGTCCTTGACGTAGTTTCCTTGGTGATTGTAGCAGCTTTCACGGAAAAGCCTATGGTGAACAACATTGTGGATGTCAAGCTGATCGAGAAGAGGATCGCCGTACTGTTTAACCCCAGTTAGTACCGCACGGTTGGAAGTTTGCGAGTATGCGACTTACCTTAGAGACTGATGCAGTAAATACCACGACTTCATAAAGCTCACCCACCCGCTTCATGAACTGATCAACGCCAGGCCGCTTGATGACGTAGACATTATGGTAGTTTCCTTCAATCTCTACTGGTATCGTGAAATCGGCTTGGTGTAAAATCTAGGACAAGTATTAGATATCATGCGCAAGACAGGCACATGTCAGCAAATACGTACCTTGAAAGAAGAATGGACCAATGTTTCGTCAAGGTCAAGAACAAGACACTTTCTGCCCTTCATGTGAGGTTCAATAGGAGGTAATAAGAACTTTTGCTCCGGTGTCGACTCCGTCACTGCAACTGCACTCTGATCGGGAACGGCCGCAGGCGGGTTCGGTGCCGGTACAGGTGCCGGAGGTGGGGACGACACAGTATTTTGCTCCGGCTCTTCAGGGGCAACAATCGGCTGGTTCACCCGAGCCGCAGGTTCCGCATCAGGCATTGCCACATCGCCCTCCGCATCCTTGGAAACGGAAGCATCTGCCCTCTGTTCAACCTTCTCCGGGGTCTCGGAGACTGGCGGATTCACAGTGATGCTTGGTCCTGTCGCACCCACCAGCGTGGTCTGCTTCGACTCGCTTTCACGATCGGCCGCCGCGGGCTGGTCCTGGGAAGTGGAACCCGAGGCGCGCTTTGTCTTCGGCTGCTCAGTTGTGGGACCGGCCTGAGTCTGTGTGTCCTTCTCCTTTTCCTTTTCCGGCAATTGGCTCTTGCTGCCTGTAGTTTGCTCGGATGGTGTGCCAGTGCGCCGGCTCGAAGTCAGCTGTCTAGGAGGGATTCTGTCCAGCTTGTGAGACGGAACAGGCTCTTCTCCGCCCTCCAGTGCATTTCCGTGGTCTGGCACCACACAGCAGCCCAACATGGAGAGAAGACCACCCTTCTTGCGTTTCTGGGGCGCTACGGCCGGTGAGTTGGGTTGTGTTGAACCTGGCGTGCTGGTCGGGCCCGTCACAGCCCCCGAGTGGTTGCTGGACGCGCTCCCGTTTCGCTGTCGGCCTAACATGCTGTTTTTGGATTCTTTGGAATGACCACCGATGCTGTCTCTTGAATCGCTCGCCGTCACGCCGCTAAGTCCTGTGGAAGTCGGCGATGACTGGTTCTTTTGGGAAGACGATCGCGAGGGTACGTGGAGTAAACCTCTACCCTTTTTGGAACTGGCTCCGTCGTCTTGCGCAAGCGATTGCTTTTCTTTGGATCCGTCGTAATCAGATTGTGGCTTCTCTTCGATGCCCTTCGACATATCTACACGAAATGTGGCGGGTGTCGGCAGATTCTCGAGCGAGATGGTCCTTGCTACAGCGCTGAGAGGAAGATAAGGTGAGCTATGCTCTCGGATCTCGTTCCGAGGTCGGAAAAACAGGGAGTCGCGAGGTAGTATGCAGAATGAGGGAGATTGAGAGGGATTTGGGGTCGTTCTCAGATGGTGCGCACAACGGCTTGAGAAAGCGGTGGGAGGATACAAGGTGTCACAGGGTAACACAATGTGAGTGTTTCCCCTTAAACCAGCTTGGGAATGATATGATGAGTGTAAGGAGTGGGCAGTGATGGATGGAAAGGGTGGCCAGCGATGGCACTGGCGGCTTGCCAGTATAAGAGGCAGTTGATTGAATGTAATCGGTCACTCACCTCGGCGGAATGTGCTGCTGAGCGTCGAATGGCTGCCCAACCCCCTAACGCAACGCTGCGACTGCAATCAAATCAGTGGCCGTTGAGGCCGGTCGGAATTCGGGGCCGTAGTTCGCAAGCCGAGTTCAGGACTGAGGATGGGATGCAGAGCGCAAAGCGAATTGAAGAGGCCCGATGGAAAGGGCAGCGCTGGTGGTGCACGAATGGAAAAAGGTTGAGTGAGGCTGAAGATGGTTCGCGCGTCGTGAGCCGTGGTAAGGAGGTATCGTGGTAGCAGTAGCGTAGCGTATGTAGTTTGTAGCTGGCTGGGGGGGGGGGGGGGGGTTCGGTGGAGATCGGCAGACTGTACTTAGAGCGGAAATGGCCTTTTGGGTACTGGACTGGCAACTGGCTGATGCTGATGCGACTTGGGCCTTGGGCTCTGTGGAGAGAAGGAGCGAGGTACTAATCACCTAAGAAGAGAAGAAAAGGGAAGAAAAAAAGCACGAGCTACAGGACTCGCGCCGATCGACAAGAGGAGCCTAGGTGGGAATCAAAAAGGGTGGGCAAGTAATAACAACGAACAGAAGAATCAGAATTACTGAATCGAATCTAAACACGGCAACTACGATTGTCGGCGCAAGAGGCTTCGCATCGCAGCTTGGTGGAAGAGTAGGTGGTCAGGAGGTAGACAAGACAAGACAAGACAAGACAAGACAACAGACAGAAGGGTAGGGTAGGGTGTGCAAGAAGGATGGTTGAAGGTGTAAGATGATGGCTGGCCCCCCGGAGACAGATGGACAATCGGATGAATTGCACTATTCTGGGCAAGAGGAACTGGGTTAGCCTGGACTTGCGGACTTGTTGCTTGTAGACGCTGGCAGGCTGGGCGACTTGTTCCTCTAGCACCCACAAGCGAGATGATGTCCAAGATTGGGGGCAATCTACCGTACAGCACATAGGCTGGAAAAGAGAAGAGAGAATACGGCCGGCCGTCTAACCACCCCTGCCCCCCTGCCCAGTACCTGCTCTTGAAGCCGGGCAATGCTAGGCCGAGAGTTGGAGGAGTTGAGGAGACAGCACCCAGCAAATTGTAGGGTACCTCTCAATGTCACTGGTTGACCAGCAACAAGTCAGTGAGCTGACTGGGAAATGCCACAATCTGTCCCTCTCTCCAGTTCTTTTATTTTCTTTTGTGGTCTTGCTCTAGATGGACACTTCAATACCGCAAATCACATTGTACGTGCTCCCATCAGCTGTTGCTACTTGGTAAAACAGGTGCTCCTGCTCCTTAGGTCAATATTTGGAGAGCGTGTACTCCTAACTTGAAGCCTGCGATTTGCTGGTAGAGGATGAATTGGTTTAATCAATTGCTTATGGGTCCCACTACCCTAGCAAGCAGGGTGCCCACCTATAGTGGAAATACCCCCGAGTTGTATTGGAGCTAACAATCGCGACTTTCATATTGGACAATTTGTTAGGCGGACCATGCAGCCCGCATACAAAACCTAACTGCTTCACTGTCCTTTTTAGTATCACTTGTCAAATTGCCAGGCCGTTCACGCCCACTTTATCTAGAGTTGCTCCATAGCCATGCTCCTTGCCTCCACCAGCATCTACATGAACGAGTAATTGAAGATGGGCACAGGCACACACAGGAGACAGGCACACACACATACTGTGATTGACCCTTCCATTGCGACTTTCCAGAGCCAGCGCGGGCAACGGGCCAGTCTGCCAGTAGCCGCTCGAACTCTGCGCGAACAAGACTAGATACAAAATTGATACGTTAGCCTCTCCTTCTCCCTACATTACCTTCATGCTCACTGCCTCCACCACCATTGTCACTGGCTGCCCCAACGGCGGGCAATTGGGAGAGGACTGAGATTGGTCGGATCCGCACCCCTCAAGGCCAAAAGCGCTTCATCCAAGCAGCCTACATAATGCGCCCATCAAGTGCCCCCGCGTCCCCGAAGTTACGAGTCACCCATTGGTTCTCGTCGCCGAGAGGTCTTGCTTGGACTCGGATCTTTGCATGAGGGCTCTGCTGTTTGGAAATGGTGCCTGTGGTTCTGCCACAGGCCGAAAGTCGCAAGTGCTAATTCAGGGTGTTGCGGGCTCTCCCGGGTATGCATCCGCCAACCTGGAGTTCGATACAGCACAAGTCAAGAATCCCATCTAGGTTCTGCCGAGTGAGAGTGTAGCGTACATGTTTCTGTCTTTCTATTGGCTCCCGTACCGCTGGCCTAGTGACTGCGCATGCAAACACTACAGACTCTGGGACCACTCAGCGATAGCTGCTCCTTCAGTCCCGAGAACCATGATGGCGTTTGGGAATACATCTCAGGGGAAACCTGCAAATCAGATGTGACGAAGCTAGAGAGCGTTTTCCTTGCTTAAAGTTGGTTATTGATCACACAGAGCGAGCGCTTCTCATACCCCGCGTTCCCAGGCTGCCAGGGGCTCGCTCACGAACGAGCACATGTCTCTATTTTTATCCTCAGAGCATATCCAGGATGAGCCTCCCTCGTCCATACCTCGCTTACTGGGTTTTCGCGGCTGACGCAAAGGAAAGCTATGTATGTTCATGTCACATATCAAACTTGGGTGTTAGCTGCAAGTAAATTCAAGGCTTGCTTGTTGTTGTGTTCAACTCAATACTCTAAGGGTTCCCTTGATCGGCAATCGAGCCTTGCGTAAACTGTCGAGGATGGCAGCACACCAGCGACTAGGTAGTACTACCCACCGAACACTTACCATGATATACTGCCCATAACAATAAGAGGACATTTGGTATTGCTTCCTGGTAAGCTACATCGTATATTACGGGCCATATAGCCTCCCTCAGCATCAGAGGGGAACTGTATTGTCTAAAAAGGTAGAGGGTTGAGATGTGAACTTGTCGGAGCCTTGGGGCGTGGCATTCTCTCTCGCTCGCTCTCTCTCTCTCTCTCTCTCTCAGCTGACTGGGGCCCGAATGGGGTCGGAATCTGGGGTAAGCAAAGCTTTGGTGGGGACGCGACACCAGACACCAGCAACTTCCAACCTCGGAATTGGGGCATGGACCATCTCATCACATGTTCACATGTCTGAACCTGTGATGACGTCCGGAAGCAACAACAACTAAGTTCCGGCGACTACAATCCCTAGACGGGCAATATCCCAATTGCGCAATCCCTTGAACCTATATATCTCAATTTCTACCAATTATTACAATCAAAGAAATCGTCGCAGCTGTTCCCGTGCCGTCCTATCTGGTTTGGCCTTTGTTCATTGCCCATAAGAGCATGGCGATGCGGTCCCTTGGATAACTGAACGAAACGGCTCCTAGCTGCGCTTCGTAACGATGGCCGCCCAGTCCACTTTGCGCCATTCGGCGTCCGAAGACGTCTTGATGGCCTTTATCGACAAGTATAAGAAGCTGATCCAGGATCGGCTACGGAAAACGACGAAGCGCACCAAATTGCTGGCCACCATAGCGCTTGCGACGACGATTATCCTCGGTGCCGAAGGCAGTCGACGATGGTGGAAGAACCGTCGCGTGGAGAAAGAGCAGGGAAGAAAACTGCTGCGAAAGAACTCCTGGCTGTTCAATAAAGATGGGTCGCGGACCATATATGTCCCTTATAAGGACAGTACCGCCAAGGTCGTCATCCAGAGAACCAAGCCTCTGACCTTTGAGGCGCATCGTCGACTATTCCTGAACCCACCCAAGATCTCGGGCCTTGGAGACGGTACTGTCCCCTCAGCCCAGGCTAAGCCGGGTCTTAACCTGGCCTTTCTGCATCAGTTCTTGAGCTTGATGAGCATCATGATCCCTCGATGGACTAGCAAAGAGGCAGGATTGCTACTTAGTCATGGAGTGTTCCTGATGCTTCGGACATATCTCTCGCTTGTTGTCGCACGACTAGATGGTGAAATCGTACGAGATCTGGTGGCCGGTAATGGTAAATTGTTCCTCTGGGGACTCGTCAAGGTATGTCGCAACTATATATCCCGGTGAATATTTGCGTGTGGGCTGACAAATCACTTCTTCAGTGGTGCGGCCTCGGGAGCTTCGCTTCATACGTAAATTCCATGATCAAGTTCTTGGAGTCAAAGGTGTCCATCGCTTTCCGAACCCGTCTTACGCGCTACATCCACGATTTGTACCTCAACGACAACTTGAACTACTACAAGCTTTCCAACCTAGATGGTGGAGTCGGCCAAGGTGCCGACCAGTATATCACACAAGACCTTACGTTATTCTGCGCCTCGGCAGCCAACCTATACTCCTCACTCGGAAAACCTTTCGTTGATATTTGCGTATTCAACTATCAGTTATACCAGTCTCTTGGACCTCTGGCATTGACCGGTCTGTTGAGTAATTACTTCCTGACAGCAAGTATTCTGCGGAAACTCTCTCCGCCGTTTGGAAAGCTCAAGGCAGTGGAGGGCCGTAAGGAGGGCGACTTCCGCGCGTTACACGCACGCCTCATAGCCAATGCCGAGGAAGTCGCCTTCTATGGCGGTGCCGAAATGGAGAAGACTTTCCTCAATAGGGAATTTAAGTCTCTAAAGAGTTGGATGGAGGGTATTTATATGCTCAAGATCCGCTACAACATCCTCGAGGACTTCATCCTAAAATACAGCTGGAGCGCTTATGGCTATCTACTGTCATCACTTCCAACGTTCCTCCCAGCTTGGGGCGGACTCGGTGGCGCACTAGAA
Source organism: Apiospora koreana (assembly GCA_017163955.1). Classification (NCBI taxonomy): domain Eukaryota; kingdom Fungi; phylum Ascomycota; class Sordariomycetes; order Amphisphaeriales; family Apiosporaceae; genus Apiospora; species Apiospora koreana. Next base: position 2,990,728 of record JAFHKQ010000004.1, read on the forward strand.
ATGGCAGACAATGCGGAGAAAGGCGGCCGCGAGCGTGGCCGCATGAAGGAGTTCATCACCAACAAACGACTTATGCTGTCACTTGCCGATGCCGGTGGCAGAATGATGTACTCGATCAAGGACCTCTCGGAACTTGCTGGCTACACCAGTCGTGTATACACGCTCATCTCAACACTTCACCGGGTTCACGCCAACGCCTATGTCCCCCGCCCAACTGGAAATGAGCTTTACTCGCTTTCAGATTGTCAAGGAACCACCCAAAAAGGGTTCGACGGAGTTCGCCTTGAGCAAGTGCCCGTTGTTGCGCCCGGCTTGTGGCCCCAGGGCGGTGATGAGCTCATCGAGTCGCTCAGCTTGATTGTACGCAGCGGTGAGCACCTCTTGATATCCGGGCCAAACGGCGTTGGCAAATCCGCCATTGCCCGCATCCTTGCAGGTCTATGGCCAGTATACCGGGGCTTGATGAGTAGGCCAAAGTCCGTCGGAGAGGACGGCATCATGTTCCTGCCGCAACGCCCCTATCTTAGCATCGGCACGCTGCGCGACCAGGTCATCTACCCAGATGGCGAGGTAGATATGCGACTGAAGCGGAAATCCGAAGATGACCTGCAGCGTGCCCTTGACGCGGCACGCCTTGGGTACTTGCCAGACCGTGAAGGTGGCTGGGATACCCGCAAAGAGTGGAAGGACGTCTTCAGTGGCGGCGAGAAGCAGCGTATCGGCTTCGCGCGTCTCCTGTACCACGAGCCCAAGTATGCCATCATTGATGAGGGCACCAGTGCGGTATCTAGTGATGTGGAGGGACTACTCTACGAGACTTGCAAAGAAAGGGGCATCAGTAAGCATTCCCCACTACTTGCTTATCCCTCATATTTCACAGTAAAGCTAACAATAAACACAGCTCTCATCACAGTTTCTACGCGTGCCTCTCTGAAAAAATACCACACCTTTAACCTTGCCTTGGGCATGGGTGAAGACGGTTCCGAATGGGAATTTGAGCGCATTGGTACGGAACGCGAGAAGATGCACGTCGAACGTGAGCTGCAGGAGTTGCGAGAGAGGCTTGCCCAGGTGGAAGAATGGAAGCAGCGGCGCGAGGAGATTGAAAAAGAGTTGGCCCAAGTGTGGACGGCGGATGGGAAGGACGAGCCCCTGAGCCCCCCGCCGTACGCGGAAGAAGACTCCCAGCCTGTCACCGATTCAGATGAGTTTGTAGAGGCTTCTGAGAACAGCTGAGAGCCGCCAATGGCGAAACATGTATTTTATGTTATTTACGGATACAAGGACTTTTATCCGCAATATGGTGGCGGACTGCAATATTCCATTGTATTATCATCATTCAGCTGTGCTCATCATCACCCAAGAAGGGCTGAAGTGGCAGGCAAGGCACGATTTGAAGCCATCAAAGAACTAGCAGGCAGTATCCTTGCTAGACCACGCCACCCATCCCGGTTCCCGTTCTCTCCGCCCTCGAGCACATCCAATCACGCCCCCCGAGGCTCTTGTGCAGCGCAGACTTGATGGACAATTGTTTGATTGCAGATCTGCGCCGATATATCCAAGGTCTAGCTTTGGAGCTATGCCAACATCGTCCCTCCGTCCAATGTCGACACTATGCCCTTCGCAACATTAGCTTCGCAAACCGCCGGCGCTGGCGTGGGCCAAACGTCGTCATTTCGAGCACCTTACTCCCTTCTTTTTGTTTAGACGAGGGGGATGGGCTGCCATGACTAGCACGTGTGCTTCCATCCCTTTCGCGGGGAAGGGGACCAGACTTGTCTGGACTGGATAGTAAGTCGTAGGTGGTTAAACGCGCACGTTTCCCGAGAGGGAGAGCCCTTCTTCATCTGAATACCAACAAACCAGCATTGTAATATGTAGTGGTGCTTTGCGAGTCGAGTGTGTCGGGCAGTCATTGATCCTCGTTATTATCTTTTCGGCCTATTCGCCAACCAATTGCTCTCCATTTGTGGTTTTCACGACCTCGGTTTTTTCATGACTTCCTGCCACTTTCAACCACATGAGCGCATTTATTCATCGCTTACGAATACTTGAGGGAGCGCCACGCCTTGGGGTCACTGCTACTCATACCTACTTGTCCCTATGAGGTTTACAGTTTTCGCTTCCTGGGGGTACGTTCGCTGTTAGACCGTCTCATAATACGCTCAGAGCCATGATCATGAACCCCTCGACAGGTTGAGCCTACGTATTCAAACATCTCGCAACGGGGACCTTTGTGGTTGCTGCAGTAGGGTAGACAGTCAGTCAGTTTGCAGTTGACTTCTCAGCTTGAGGCTATTATTGGCCACAGACATACTCGGTCGTGGTCCATATGTGATTCCACCTTTCATTTTGCGTCTCGTCTCGGCCCAAAACGATCTACGTGTTTACTTACATATGGCCCACACGCGTTGCAGACAAACAAGCAGCATTCTTCGTGGCCCAACATGCGCCGGGGGGTAGTCTCCCCGATGACAGGAGCGAAACAGTCGTCTAGTGTCCACAACAGAATAAACCCTCTGCCTGTCATCGAGGAGGACGAAGCCAGCCACGAGGACGACGGAGACGAAAATGCGCCCAAAGTGCCACCCAGATCGCCTAGGCGGGTGTCCCCCCTGGCTGCTGTTGCTGCTGCTGCCGCCGCCGCCAGGGCTCGCGCGAGCACGCCGCCCACCACCACTACGACCGACACCGCCACCCGTAGTTTCTTGTCCAAGCGGGAGGCTGTCACAGGCGGAAATGGCGGCGGCGGCGGCGGTGTCATGCCGACAGCCCAAAATTCGGAAAAGGCTGACGCTGAGCTTGGCCTCAAAAGCTGGCTGGCCAAACGTGGCGGATGGTATCGCTTCGTCATCTTGATGGCTTTGGCCATATGTACCGTAGTCGCAATCACCGTAGGTCTGACTCTAGGACTGCGGCAAAGGAAGTAAGTCACTATCTTGCCTCTCCTCGCCCCCTTTAAACTCGAGTCAAAGACGCCTACATATCTACCTAGCCCATCGCATCTGGCGGTGACCCCTTGAAATAAGCTCGCACTAAATCCCGCAATGTGATAACAGCAGTGCAAAGGCACCTTCGAATTCAGAGGAGGGGCAGCCAGTGGCATTTCCCGCCGGCTCTTATGCATTCACGACAGCGCTATTCGACATCACAGACGACTGCACATCGAACAATGATACGTTCCGCTGCTACCCCTTCAAGACGTATAACCAGTCGAGATCGGACGCCTCAACGACGTATTTCTGGATCATCACCCAAGTTAACAGCTGGGCGTACCAAATATCAGCGGCACCCAACCCTTTCGTGCCGCAGTTCACCAACCTATCGCTCACGCAACTAGACGCGAACCAGTTCAACGAGCGGCTGACGTTCAGCTTCTCGATGCCCGGCGCCGCCGTCATCCCCACCGCGGCCCTGGGAGGCGGCGGCGGGACGGGCAACAACAACAACCACAACAAAAACGGTGGTGGTGACGATGACAACAAAGCCGTCACTTGCTACTACAACGACACGCTGGTGACGGGCACGATCTGGACGCGCAGGCCGGCCGAGTTCCCGGCCAACCTCTCGACGCCCGTCAGCAGCGGGGGCAACGGGAGCGCCGTCACCTCGTCGACCGCGTTCGAGCCCTGGCCCTACGCCGTGCAGGTCGTGCAGAGCACGCGCGACGCCCCGGACTGCCGGGACGCGGACGGGAACCGGGTCGGGGGAGACTTTGGCCTTCCGCCGGGCCGGGCGGGAGATTGCGCCTGCTCGTACGCCAACTTCGATTTATAGCCGAGAGGTGCGGCACCACAATAAGCGAGTACGAGCAACCTGAGTCGAGAGTGTGTACTGCCTTCCCCCTAATTAAACGAGGGGGAGTGGATTGCTATTTCAATCCAGGTAAATCAGACAAGGGAGGACGAAATTTGTATAAATCTTTCACATACTGATACCAAATCACTTTACTGTATAATGTATATAGATATGTATTCCCCGATGCTCTAGTCGATATGTCAATAGCAAAACATAAACACATACTTCGACCCGACAGTTGCTGAAGAACGATAGGCAAAAGCACCTTCAAAGCATCTGTTGGTGTTACTAGGAGGAACTCCAGACCTGACAGTTCGGCTCTCCATGCATCTTTGGGTTACTTCTCCCAGCCTCGAAGCTCAGCCTTTCTTTTCTTCAGCTTCAGCACCACTCAGTATTCCTCTATCCTGGTTATGACTCGAAGGCGTGACATCGTCGTGGATGTATAACCGCATCACCTTGGGGCCCGGGTAGTGCCGCGTCGCGTGTAAAACCCACCATAGAGCCGAAAGGGCCACGGTACCGACCAGGATGACGCTGTTGTAGTTCATCGACTCTTTCGTCGTGGGGATGGCAAAGGCTAGTTGGTCATAGCCGTTAGCATAGTTAGGGGCAAGGCCATCATCACCCATGATGCGCCCAGGGACGGTTAATACTTATAAGCAACGAAGGGGAAATGGGGTGATTGATTGGTGGAAAGAAGAGAACAAGACTCACGGAAGCAGAACAAGACATCAAACAGCACGATAAACAGCACCGCCAATCCATTAATCACCCACCCGACCCGACTTCCCAAATGGAACGGGCCCTTGGGGAAGTAGCGTCGCCCCGTGGCCATATTGGCGACGAACGGGATGGCGTACGAGAACGTAGTCAAGACGACGAAGGAGCCCGAGAGGTCGAGGAAGGCGGTGGTGGACCCGAGCGCGATGGCGCCCAGCCCCGTGGCCACGACGCTCACGAACAGCGTGGCCGGGACGGGGCAGCTGCGGTCCTCGTCGACGCGCGCGAAGAAGCCCGAGAACGGCACGGCCCGGTCCCGCGCCAGCGCCCAATAGGTGCGCGAGCAGGTCAGCAGGGTTCCCACGTTGCAGCACGCCGTGCTCAGCAGCAGGATCAGGAGCAGGCCCAGGGTCCCGCCCGCGCTGCCCGTGGCTTGCTCGTAGATGATGGCTAGGGGGTAGGTGTTGAGGTTTCCGGGTTCGATGCTAGTAGTGGTTGACCTGCGTTAATGAAAATGGCAGCCAAGAGGGAGATGGGAAAGAAAGAAAAGCGTAATTGTGCTGTGACCCCGTGGTTTGCAGCTTGCAGAAGTTGCTGTCCCTTGATTGAAAAGGGGTTGTCGTTGGGGTCTACTAGGAAAAGGGGATCTTATTTCACTTACAGCGCCGAGAGGTCCGTAATAGCATACCCAAGCGTGATAGCAAACACAAAGGCAAAGAATCCACCGAGACCGATTTGTAGCCCTATCACCTTAGGCAAGTCGCTGCGCGGGTGCGGCAACTCCTCAGCCAGATGGGTGATGGCGTCGGGCGTGCCAATCGTAAAAGCGCCGTTGAGGACGCCGAGCAGGAACGCCACGCCACCGGGCCAGCCTGTAAGGTTATTCTCCTCGAACGAGGCCCAGACGAATTTGTTGCTCGCATGCTGCTTCGGCATGGCCGCGATGACGGCGATGGTGACGACGCCGCCCACGATCACCAGAGCCATGCCGACGTGCTGCGTCCAGGGAACGGCGCGACGGTTCGCGAAGACGACGCAGGCGGTGCAGAGCCAGAGCAGCACGACGTACGTCACGTAGACGTGCCACGCGGCCGGCGCATAGGTGTCGCGGTGGTAGGTCGCGTACATCTGCACCGCGACGTTAGCCGTAACCTGCAGCAGCGAGGCCAGGCCAAACATCCACCCGTAGAAGTTGATCCAGCCGGCGAAGAAGCCCGTCATGCGACCCCATCTAGGCCCGGCGGCGATGGTGGCCCAGTGGTAGACGCCGCCTGCGGTCGGGACCGAGGAGGCCAGCTAGTACTCGCAATGAGAGCCAGAAGTCAGTTTTCCAGGAGGGGCATTGATAATGACGTAGGCTTGCCCTCTCATCAGAGATTTTCTATAATTGAATCCGGGCTGGGACTCACTTCTGCCAGCGATAAGCCGATGAAGGTCTGTTCAGGTGTGTCAGTTATGCGCGAAGTTCACCCTCTGATCAGTTGTATCTACTCACATAATAGAAAACAGCTACAAATAGTTCGTATATAAGGCCGGTCGGTCCGCCGTTTCTGTTGACAGAAGTTTGAAGCTCAGCACCAGAGTTCTCATCGTCGCGTCTCGCAGCATACAAAAGTCATTTAGAAGGAGGGATGTTTCGTACGCTATGGAAACCGCGATGGAGGACCCCAGTGCGGCCCAGGCATTGTCGATGGTCAGGGCCATACCAGTCAGAGCCCAGAGGTTGTACTGCCGCTTCAGCTGATCACGGTGGCCGGCCGCATTAATTTCCACTCCGCCCTCTACGGCAACGACTACCTCCTCATGCTCCTGCTCCTCGTCCTTTCCTGTGGAATGTAATTTGTTATGTCGCGCCGCCTCCATCCTCTTTATGTTGCTTGCGAGAAATTGACGGTATTAGTTGGCTGGGCGAGGGTAGGTTGCTGTTATATCATCCAGGCAAGGCAAATTGGACCATGGGTATGAGAGCAAGAGAAATCCAACTCTATTAACCGGACGGGCAAACGAATCAATGATGGGTACCCGCCCCAAACTATATACTGGCCAGTCCTGTCTTACCTACATGCAAGTCGAAACCCATTATGGCAGTTATCAGAAGTGCCTGAATAAGACATGGAACGGAGAGCGACAAGACCCCAGAAGTGCAACACAAAGGCCAGAGCGGTGCGCTTATAGACCGTTTTAGGCATAGGTGCAACAACTACCTTCTCAACGTTCCTAATCAAGAGAAGTGAGTGACATGGTGTCCGTCTGACACGCACGAGGTAGTATTGCTTTTCTCTTTTCGAAAACAAAAGGTATTCTCTTCGTGCAGATCCACGAATGGCATGACGACTAAGGGCGAGACAATGGCATGAGGTGAAGAGAGGGGTGCTGTGCAGAAGTCACTACCGGCGTGGACTATAGGCAATCAGGGAGGTGGTGCATATACTAAAGCGTACACTGTTACCTAAGTATGCAAGGTAAGCAACACTCTTTCATTGAAGAAAGGGGTGGTGTGAAGTAGGAAAGGAGAACATATAAGAGGTAGAGAAGAGTGACCGCAGAGAACGACATGTCTACTTGTACATAGCATGGCCGTACAGCTCCAGGCCCATCCATCCGTCTCAAAAGACTCTACGCGACACCCGAGCACTCGAACACCCGTGAACAATTCGTCTTTGACCTGGTAAAACGAATGAGAGCTGGCCATGCATCCCGGCCAATAAAGTACTTGTATATGAACGGCTTGGGGGGTAGTAGCAGAAAGCTTATATACGAAAGCTGCATACTGATGCATATGCAGATGACGGCGCAGCTGGCCCCGAAGGTCCCATTCAATGGCCAGAACGTTCGAAACAGAGTGAAAATGATTTCACAGGAGAGCGCAAAAAACACACGAAAACCGGCACGCCGCGGTCGACAAGTTGGTAGCTATCGTGGCACGACTTAGGATATCTTCCTAACAGGTCGGACGTCTCAATAAAAAGGGGCATCGTCTTGGGAGTTTTAGAACATAACGATAAACGCTGACAATTACTGAATCAAACCAAACGTATAGGGATATCAAAAAACTAACGTCTAAGCAAACTTGCCCATTAATAATAGAGGGATGAAGTCTCTCTCTGACTCCGCCCAGACGCCCTCCGAAAGAACGGCTCTATTCCATGCCCCCTCGTAACCTCGTAATGACATAATGCTGTTGAAATGATGCAAATACAACCCCTATCACCGTCATCATCAATACCGCATCGACATGCAGCCAATGGCCAGGCTTTACTTCACCACACCAGTCCGTTGCGGCAGAAACTCGCTCATGCGCAAAGACAATGGGAAATACAGCAGTAATACTATTGCTTCTTCTTCTCCTTCGGCCTGAGCCCCAACTTCTGCAGAAGACGATAGCCGCCGCCGCGGCTCTCCCCCTTCTTGACCTCCTCTTCCTTTTGTAGGAATTGGCGCTCCTTGGCCGCACTCTCGCTCTTGTCGCGCTCAGCCTCCTCGCGGCGAGCAACTTCTTCGGGGTCGAGGATGCGATCGCGGTGGAGCGTCGCCTTGTGCAGGGCGTCTTTGCCCTTCCGACGCGTCTTGACGTAGGCCTCGAGCCCCACGAGGACCGCGTAGCTCTTACTGATACTCACATGGCTCATGTCAACCCCTTCATCGCGGAGGCTGTGGACAAACGCCCGAAAATTGGCGGCGGGTGGCCGGTAGTGGCCCGAGAGCGGGCTCAGGCTCGACAGCCGCCCGTTTTTTATCTTGATCAAGCCCGCCGCCGAAATGCGCGACCCTTGCAGGAACGAGCTGTGCTGGAACGCGCCGCTCGACTTGATGCCCACGTACAGGCGGAACGACGTGTCGGCCACGAAGATCCACGTATTCTTCTTGACCGACTTGCGCAGAAGCCGGTTGAAGATGGTGGCCGCCGAGACGTGCTTGATCTTCTTCACACCCTTGGCGTCATCCAGGGTCGGCGTGGCATACTTTGCAGCCCGGGCGGCTTCTAGTTCGGATTCGGAGGCGTCCGAGTCCTCCGAGTCAGACGCGGAGTCGTGGTCCTCTGGATTCCGGGCTGGGTCGTGATGCTGCTGAGAGTGCGACTCGATATTGGGTGCATATGCGGGCGTGGGGTCATCAACAGGCACAATACCGTTCATACTGTCTTTCCACTGCTCGGTTGTATCCAGGCGGATCCCGTTTTTTGCCCAGCAGAGGCGTCCTTCGCCATCGACTTTGACCAGATACTGCTGCCGTTCCTCGCGGCTCAGATAGCGTACTTGTTCCCTCTCTAGCCGATCCCGGTGGCATCCCTCGAGCTCGATGTTCTTACCCTCACCGTAGTCAAGCCAGTAGAAGTAATTCTCATTCGTGTCCGCCTTCTTCCACTCTTCGTGATATTGCCGCAGATTGGAGCCGTAGCGATGCTTCACGTCCACCATTTCGAGGAAGTATTGCAGACCCATCATCTTGGCCTTCTTCCTCCTCTTGGCCTTGGCTTTGGCCCTCCGTTTCCTCACTTTTTCTTTTTCCTTCTCTGACATATTCTCATGCATTTCCAAGTCGGGCTCGGACTCGGACTCTGAGTCAGAGTGCGACGAGTCCTCGTCGCCATTGGCGCGCATGGCGATCGCCGCCACCTTCTTCCAGTTCTGCCGGGCAGCAGATGTGCTAGACCGCGGCCGGCTGCCAGCATTGCCAGCAGCGTTTCCCTCGCCGAGGCCGTCGGAACTCGTGTTACTGCCCCCGCGCGGACGCGGTTTGTTCAAGTTCTGCCATTTCGCGTCGCGAATTGCATGCGTCCAGCGGGTGCTGGCGTCGAGATTGAGCCCCTTCATCTGCCGCCGGACGCGGTAGCCGCGGTAGCTTTGCTGAATCAGCGTCGCCGCCTTGTGTTCAAGCCCCTCGAGCCCATTGTTGTCTGCGGCCGCGGCCGCGGCGTCGACGACACCATCGGCCGGAGGTACCGGAGAAGCAGCGGTGGTACTGTGAGTGCTGCCGCTCTCGTCCTGAGATGCTCGGCCGGCTTGTTTCAAGGTGGATTGGATGCAGTGGTGTTGTCGGGTCTCCATAAAGTCTCGCTGGGCGGTGGCCTCGGTTTTGGCAATGTCGGCCGACTGGTGTCGCAGGTCGCGGGCGTGCTGCTTGCGCTCGCGGGCGCGCTGGTCCTGGAGCGAGGCGAGGCGTTGGATCTCGTCGCCCGAGGGCGGCTGCAGCGAGTCGAGGTACTCCTGGTGCGACCGTGTCGTTGACGTCGACTTGGGCGAAGAGATGGCGGTTGCGTCTAGAGACGGGGTCTTGGATTCGGCGGGTGGCGGGGTTCGCGGCGGTAGGGACCCCTCCAAAGTTGGCGCTGGTAGTGGTTCGGGTGGTGGGGTTTGGGCGTCGAATGGATGAGAGGCAGCAGTCGCAGTCGCAGTCGTAGCGGTAGTCGGCTCACCAGCTTCCCGTTCGTATATCATGGGTTGAGGGGAAATGTCGGTCATATTTGCATCGTGTACGTACGACACCTGGGTAAATAGAAGAACGAGCGAACAAATCAAAATACTGGTTTTAGCCCACAATCCATCTTCGTTGGATCAAGAACAGGCAGGGTATGTATGGAGCGAGAAGAGTAGAGCTGAAGAACGAGAGGGATCGGCGTAGCTTGGCAATCGCGAATTCATGTACCTTGTAGGAATAGCAGCAGCAACTCTTCTTCTTTTTCTTCTTCTGGGGATGGATTAGTGCTTGCTTACGGCTTTGTCATCGTAGGACAAAATGAAAAGCCTGGAGTATATTATATTATAACAATACTTAACATTGCCAGATGACTGCATGTGAACCGACTGAAAGCTGCTGTGACGTAATAACAGGAAACTGGTTTGGCAGAATACCCGCTGGCTAAGTAGGATTGAAACCAGGTGCCCATGGGGGGGTGTGGTCTGGACCTGATGCTGGTGGCTGGTGGGGAGAGGCACTTGAAAGAGGATTACGAATGCCCCCGTGCCGGTAAGCCGAGCGAGGGCGAGGGAGCTGCTACTACCTAATAAAACATGTAATCAATGCAGTTAGTCTTGACGCCCACCTAACATCGTCGACTTAGTCACCGAGAAGCATTGTGTAACAATAACCTTTTGGCGTTTTAACATAGTAGATAGATCTGCCTATCAAGACGATCGATCATGTTAGAGTGACCAAGGGCCACTCTTTTGAAACGGTCGTTCGGTAGTCCATTAGCTCGCCCCAGCAAACCAGCTGAAGCGACACTTCTCCTAGAGACCGAACTAACACAGTGATATGATTTCAAGGAGGTAAGGGCGGCTTCAATTCACCAGTCACCAAATTCAGCGCTTTGGGGGGTTGGTGTATGATATATTTGGTTGAGTAACCTAGAAGAATCTTCCACGCCATGCAAGCCCCTATACTATGAAATTTACAAGTACGCCAAACCACCCGTACCCATGATCCCCTCCAGCGTCGCCCTGACCTCGTCCACTCCGCCAAAGCCCACGCGGCCAGCCACCTCGGCCTTCCTGTCCGCCCCGAGCTCGTTCCAGCGCGCCAGCAGCGCGCCGTCCACCACGCTGCGCCCCACGCCCGCGTCCACGGCGGGCGGGTGCCTGCCCACGGCGCCCGTGCTGATCGGCGCGCGGTACGCCTTCGGGTTCAGACCCGCGTGGTTGGTCAGCGAGTTGGCGAGCTGCGAGCTGAGCGACGAGAGGCGCCGGTACTCCTGCTCCGACAGGGGAACCAGCGCAGACAGGAGACCCGTAGACGAGGCGAGGAAAAGCACCTGCGCTTGCTGGCTAGATGCGCCCGTATTGTTGTCGTCCTCGGACTCCCCTCCCTCGAGGAGCTCGTGGCCCGGGGGTAGAGTACGTGGGAGAAGCTTGGTTTGTGTCGGGATATGGGCTCCGACGGAGAATGTGGTGCGGTGCAGCAGGAGGTGACCACCCAAAGATTTGGGGTCTAGTTATTACATCGTTAGTATATGACAGCCGACAGAAGAAATCAAGAATAAACTTACGCTCAGGATCGAACTGCAACATGTGGATTCCACCGTCAGGGTCGCAGGCCGCGATGGAGAGATCACTCCCATAGGGCAAGAAGTCGGCGTTCAGTACCTCTAGTACCGTTGAACTCTTTCCGAAAAGGATCATCTTATACGGCTCCTCGGTGTATCCCGTGAACCACACCCCCTTCACGGCGTCCGCCAACAAACAGAGGCCGGTGCCACGCAGCTCTCGAACCGACGTGACATAACAGCTCATATCCATGAATGCTACGGGGAGCAGACTTCCGTCTTCTTTCAGACCGCGCACCATGCATTTCTGCCCCTGGGCAACAAGCATGAGACCCTGGGTGCCAATCTCGGAAAGCGCGGTGACAGCGCCTCTAGGAATGTCTTCCTTTGCAATCAGCTTCAGGCGCTTGTTGGTTTCCGGTTGCCCAGGTTTGGGAATGACCGTGACGACATCGTAAACAAGGATGCGGCCGCGGATTGGCAAGTCTTCGCCTTTCGAAATGGATGTTCCGACCACGACGAGATGCTTGCGTTCATTCGTTGACTCCGAAACTTCCAAGTTGAGAGCTTCAACACACATCGCAGTTTCGCAAGGCTCGAGTTCGACCGTGTCAATGACGCTCCAGTTAAGGGGGTTGATGAGCTTGATGAGGCCGCGCTCCACCATAGGCTTGAAAGTCAAATCCTTCTCCAGCTGCCACTCCTTATGGTAATCATCTTCCTTCGGCAGCTCGAAAGGTTCAATGACGTCGCAGCCAACAGCATATGTGCTTGATGGTGGATGGAAGGTTATGGAGTTGACATTGGTGTCAAGGGGTAGCTTCCTCAAGGACATTCCAATCTCAGCGTATGTTGTACCTGTCGTAGGAATTTGACAGACTCTTGCGACTCCGTTCGAGTCAGAATATATAAACCCGCGCTCGCATCCTTCTGTGTGGAACGAGCTCATGCTTCGAACGCCATCGCCTTGCAAGCCAATGACTTTCGGCATCGTCTTGGATGACTTCATGATGAAGCTGGCGGATGCACCAGGGAGGAACACTGCCTTGTATCCACCGACGTCTGCGCATTTTCGTAGGGGAGCCATACGGGGTTGCTGTTCTGCTTCGTCCTCTGCAACCGCTGTCGGGCTCTTTGCGAATCGGTCATTGGAGACCTTCTGGAAATGCAATGACTTCGACAGATCCGCCGAGTCCTGCGAGGCAATGCGGAAAGGTTCGTATATTGTGAGGTCATCGTTAGAATGCCGTGCCTGCAGGCCATTATTAGCTATTACGTATGCAGCATGCTCAGGAGCAACAACTTACCATAAGGTACGGGGACGAAGAGGTAGCATCACCGAGATCAGCTACCAAAATCTCCGTAAGTGTTTCCTTGGCGTTCTTTCGCCGCGCTGAATAGCCTGCAGAAAGGACAGGAGGAACATAACATAAGCCCTCGATCACATAAATAGGCTTCGAGAGGTCCGGAAGTGCGTACACCTAGAGCATGTTAGTTACGTCGTTGAATATGGGCATTTCTGAACTCACATGGAGTGCTCCCGCACCGCTGAGCAAGAACATCACGACGCTCTCTCCTGGTTTAGATCCCTTATCTGTCGGTGCCAATGTGAAAGTGTGAGATGCGTCCTCGTACAGACACCCTGATAGCCACTTGGTGGCCAGAATCGTATCGTCTTCTTTTTCGATTTCTTCGAGCTCAAGGTTGTTGTCGATACCAGCAACAAAAATGCTCGAGTCGTCCCGCACCAGTAATAGATAACGGTCGGATATACTGGCACTGACAACCCTAGGCTCTGCTCCTGTCTCCTCATCCAGCATGGGCAGAATTTGACTAAGTCCAAAATCTGACACAGTTAGCTCCGTTGACGGTTTCCTTACGCAGAGCGAGAGTAAACATACCTCCATCGTAACATCTCACCTCAGCCTTCAATACTTGAATGATCCTCTTGGAATTTCCCATTGTGCCAGCTTCTACAGTGAAGCCTGCGGCAGGATCGAATTCGGTTCCCGTCAAGGCCTCAAACCCAGCCCCTGTGAGTGCGTATACGTCCGAGGTCTCGTAGCCATCCAAGTCGACCTTTGATACTATCATAAACATATCGCATTGTGATGATTTGTCGAACTCTGCGCCCATGGAGGAAGCCCCCTTTTCGGCTTGCAGGGATTTGGGCACCGGCTTTTGGCACGCTATCGTCCAGAACCCTCGTGCTTCCGGGAACTCGAAATGGCCGATAATGTTGGGTTGTATGTTGCGGTTGAGGACTGCCACGGCACCGTTGTTGCCCCTCCCAACAGCACAGATGAGGCTGAGATCACTCTTGACCATCTTCGAGTTTGCCTCGGACTCGTCTTCTGATGAGATCAAAGCTTGACCAATGGCAAAATCCTTTATCGGCGCAATACTGACGAGTCGGTCATGGATCCTAAAGGCCAGCTCTCCAGACTTGGGAGCTCCAGATGCCGATAAAGCGGACTCTTGAACCGCAGGCCCTTCGCCATATAGGTCGTCGTCGTCCATATCATCAAGATCTTCCTCGTCTATGTCAAGATCCAATGTGTCGTCGTGAACGCGTCCCTTCTTCTTGGTGGACTGGACCTGCTTCCTGATCCAACCAATGACGAGCGAGTCACCATCCTCACTACCAACAAAGAGAGCGTTCTTGTTAAGCTTGCTTAGTGTGGAGGCGCCGCTTCTAGGGAGAAAACCGCCAGCTTCTTGCGCGACAAGTTTAATGTCAAGGCCTGCGACAGTCCTGCCATCGATCCGGAAGTTGATCAAAGCTATCTTGCCGTCGTTTGTTACCATGAGAAGCTCGCCAGTGTCGGCCGAGATGACTTCGATGTTACATCCCTCCAGCCTCAGTTCAAGGTCAGACCGATCCACAAGACCGTATGATGTCGTTTGCCGGGCGAATGGGTTGACGGCTACCCCATGAGACTTACCCGACTGGTCGATGTGGATGAGCTCGTTTGTTCCCAAGAGAAGCGCTCCGCCCACGGGTGTTGGCAATGCAACGACACGGAACAGATCTTGAGGGAGGCCATTGACCTGGAGAATGGTGGTGGAGGCCTTCTGCTTCAGGTCCAACGTAAAGACACTGTAAGAGAGGTGATCCTTCCGACCAAGTACCGCCGAAGGCGCCATAGTAGAGGACAGAATGCCGAAAGTCGGCTCTCTGTACTCGTGTAGAAAGGCAAGATGCACAGGATGGATGAGGCTAGGATCAAGGTTGGAGAGGCGCAGTACGAATGAGGATGAAAATGATGTCTCTTCACTGCTGCTAGTTCCATTTACAGGAGTTGTCGACGGCTCTTTGGCTGGCCGAGGCCCATCCAAATCCTCATCCCAGTCATCCATTTCTATGTCTTCATCGGCGTGGCTGAACTGCAAGATTGCCAGGTTGCGCGCCCCGAACTTGAGGGCTGCGCAACGGCTACCGGGATCCGCTGCCAGATAGTTGACGTAGTCACTGAGAGGAGCGGCCCATGGCACCTTTTGCAGCTCATCTTGTTCATAGTAATGGACGGATGTTGTGTATATGGAGCGCTTCAGCGGATCCCACTCGACCGTGCTCAGCTTCGCATCTCTGAAGGCCAACAGTATAGCCTCTCCTCCGGACTTGGAGTTCTGTACTTTGACGCGCGCGAGCCCCGTTATTGTGCCCGACAGAGGGTATTCGGCTACGAGGACCAGTTTCGTATGTAGAGATCGGTCGGAGCGCACAGGGACGGAATCGCCTCCTAAGAAGGAGGATTCGAGACCGACATCGTCATGGATTCGACTATCGTACTGGCCGGTGGCTTTGGAGGATTCTATATTGTTGGAGTTTTGGGCATGCTCGAGCTCGGCGGACACAGCCTTGGTGGTGAAGATCTGGAGAAGCGACGCGCGCGCAACGACGAGGTTGCTGCTTTGCGCCGAGATGAACGGGAGAACAATGGAGTGGGTAACAGCCGTGGGAGGCGTCAGCTCCGAGTAGCACTGCATTGTAAGCTATTTTGCATTATCTCAATTCATTTCTTCGCGGATCCAAGATTCGGCAGCAGGACTACCAGCTTGTTTATTGTTGTTTTGTTGGTGGGATGTTTGTGTGGTAGTCGGCGACATGCAAGTGAGCTTGCTTTGCTCCAATGTCCGATGTCTGTCAAAGTGCTGCTGTAGCTACCCAAGAATTATCGCTGCAGACCCACTTACAGCACGAACTGACTGAACTGTAGCGCGCGGTACCTGGCAGGTGCGCGCTGGTGCTGTGCTGCTGGTGCGCTGGTGCTTGGGACTCGCGGTGACTTGGAATGCCAAACCCGGATATTCGTCGGCGGAAGAGCCTGCTGTTTACTGGCTGGTAGCACCTCCCCTAGCCTAGCTTACAAAGTGGACCACCACCACCAGTTACTACTATGAGGCATGAGAGACAGAGAGATGTACTTAAGCTTGAAATGGGGTAATATTTGATGCTTCATCCATCCTCTGCTACAATTGATTGATATCTTCTATCTGATTGACTTCATTGAAGACAGCCTAGGCTGGGAAGGTTAGCATCACATGCATGTGAAAACAAGCTGGGATTATTCATGCTCTTCCCAATCGCACTTCAAGATACGGCACCATGCAATAAAGGTCAGCTCAGGAATAGCTGTACCCCAACAGCACATATCTAAGATCGTTCTTAACATCTCAAATGTACTTATGAGCCGCTGATGTCAAAACAATGGCCTCAACTAAATATTTCCCTTTCTTCTCTCTTCCTGGCGAGCTCAGAGAAGTCATTCTCCAGCATGCGCTGCCCATTGTATCAGAGTGCACCATCAGGCCTCACGGGCGGCACTCGGTATTGGCCGACGTGAGCTCCACGCTGGGGGACATCTTTACCGTCAGCTACCAGATGCACCAGGAAGCCTCCGCCGTCTTCTACCGCCAGCGGCGGTTCGTAGTGGACGTGAGCTCGCGGCGGGCCTACGACGACTTCACGGCCGAGAACGAGCTCTTCAGCCCCGAGGTCCAGCCGGTCCGGCGGCGCATCCGCTCGCTGACCGTCATCCTGAAGCGGCTCGGCGGCGACTTCGAGCAGAAGCTGGTCCCGGCCCTCAGCGACATGATCCTCAACGGCGAGCTGCGCAATCTGCGGTTCCAGCTGCTGTCGCCCGACATGGACGTCATACTCCAGACCCGGCCGCGGCTCGCCCGCCGGTCCGGCGTCGCCGCCGACCTAGAGCACTCGCCCCCTTTCCAGAGGCTACTGTCTCTTGTCGTCGACCCGGACCTGGAGGAGGTAGAGATCTGGATCACTGGCACGCACCTCAGGTTCTGGTGCGCATTCCACGAAGGGGGTCGCCAAGACTCCCCGTGCAGTGAGCGGGAAATGAGGAACAATTGGGAACGCTGGTTAAAAATAGACTGGCAAAGGCTGGTGAAAACGTACGGGAACGTGCAGGAGATCTTGCGAATTGGCGAAAGGAATTTCTAGGAGAGCCGCGAGGATGGAAGACTATCGCCACCCAGGTAGTGATCACGTACCTCGTGATACCTGACACATAGAAACAACAAGATGGACAGAGTTCCCCCTAGCCTAGTACACAGCGTCCATTTGTTCAACCCCTTGCGGATCAGGAGACATCCCAATCAACGGCTACCCACGGGCTGCTGAGATCCCAGAAATTAGCGCAGACCAGTGTTGACCCGGGCTGAGCAGTGTTTGTGTTTGTGTACGTGCGCCTCGCATGTGCTATAATATCTATTTCAAGATCTAACAGCCACGTGATGGCTGCATCGAGGGTCTACGTTCGTCTTACAACCAACACTTTGGCGATGACTTCATTTCATCCCTTGCTGACGGAAGGATCGAGGGGCTGGCCCCCATGTTCTTCCGTCCCCCGGCAGGCAATTTGGCAGATGTAGCATGGACGTAGCATAGTCGTCACAACTCAGCAGTGAATGAAAGGGGGAGGGTTTTTGGAGCATCTTCAACAAAGCCACCCATCTATTCCCCACCATCATCAATCATCCATCCCTTGAGCGGAAGATGCCAGTCAACAACACAACAAAACGTCAATGTCTCGCTGCGCCTCGTTTCTTTTCGTGTCATACCCCCAAGCCGCCAAGCCTCCAGAGCGGGCGGCGGGAATGATCAAGCAACACAATAGCACCGCCAAGCCGGTAATCCTAAACAATCAGGCGCAGATCTTGCATCGAATCTGTCGCCCGCCAAGCGGTTTCCAAGAAACTCAATGCGTACGCATATGTGATGGGGCAAGACATGCCAAGAGTGCAGAAGCAATAAAAAGAAGGGCATGTGCAGCAGGCGCATCCATCTCATCAGACACATAAAACGAGACGCCTAGTGGCGTACAATAGAAATGTGGTTTCCTTCCCCTATTCCAAGCATTGGCCGTGGTGTTTATCGTGCAGCATGTCCCGTCGATCACCGGCTCCGCCTCGAGCGTTTCTGTCCAATGCTATGTAATGCGTAGGCCCAGGGGAAGAGTTGGAGGCAGGCGGTTTAAAACGCCAAGTCCCCGTGCTAGTTCATCTGAAAGAATGGAAATGATTCTTTTTTTATCCTGCAAAACTTAAAAAGGCTCATATTCAAGAGGGCTGTTTCGTTTCGACCACATCTCTCAAGATAGCAACCAAACAGGCCCAGCCTGGCTGGTTTCACACAGGTTCGGCGTCCAGGGACCACGCCCCTGCTATGTATGGCTATCCGATGCAAACATGCAGTGTGCCGTGGCAGGACTTTCGAATGCGGGGGCCACCAGCCGGGGCTTGCAAGGACCCGGGCTGTTCGGGTCCATCACTTTCCTATCTCGAGCAGAATACGTTATATATACGTTTCGATATCATCATTTCATGTGATTATGAAAATATGTAGCTCTCGTAGCCCGTTAGTGTGTTGGAAAAGCGGCGGGATCTTGTGGGGCGGGCCGTCTGTAGTTCGAACTTCGAGGGCGGTCTAGTTCAGGCCTTTTTTCTGTGGATGGTCCCCTAACTCCCCCCTAACCTAGCAGCAGTGAGTTAAGCAGGTACTTGCCTTTGGGTCTACAGCAGAAGCACTGGCACCCATTCATCCTCCTTCAACTGCGAATCCATAATCCCAGCCGCGATAAAACAGCGGTGTGGAGAGGGACGAGATTACATGTGTCTGTTGGTTGGTTACGCAAGATCTGCGTGAGAGTGAGTGTGTGTTTGTGTAGAATTATCTACTTACATTTCTTATCAATCTGTCTTTTTTAGCTAGCTACAGCTTAGGTAGGTAGCTGTGATGGATGATCCTGGCTATAGCTCTCTGCTTACGTGGTGGGTAGACACCCTCGGAGGAGCTGGAATGACGCAATTAAGGGACTTTCAGAAAAGCTTCATCACACCTCCATCCCTGATATCCCACCCTCCTTCTCGCTTCCACCCGCTATCAGCTATGCCGATCACTACTCTTCCTATACTAACCCTGAGATAAGCCCTGTCTGCAAGGCTTACTATGCATGCTTTAGAAATTGAGGTCGTGACAAGTGTTTCTCATATGCTACAACACCACCTCGACGGCGGTCGGAAATTGGATCTTTAGGATCTCTGTTATCTGTTCCCCGGGGGGTGAGGGGCGGGGACGGGGGGGGGGGGGGGGGGGGGGGGGGGAAACGTTGTGCTGTTGTTGTTTCAAGCCTAGCAAGAGAGACAGCGTAGCATTCTGCAAATCTGGAAGGATTTCGACAGAGACCAGTGAGAGAAACAGAAACGTCTTGGCGCATTGCGGATCTCCACGACGATCTTGCAGCCCTCCTTTGCCTCTTCTTTTTATTATCACTGGCTTGCTAGCCAGGGAGGGACCTTGTTGGAACCCAAAATTGAGAGCACACCGAAAAGAAATTTGGAGGCTGTCCACACCGAGCGGAGGACCTTTCTGTGAAGAAGAGGGGGAATATAGTCATCTATTAATAATTACTAAACACACCCTTATCGCGACAGAATGCGGTTACCTCCGTGCATCCGGCCGCCTGGGCACTGGACACCTGCATAGTGCCCAGGCGGCCTTATGTAGGTCTGGTAGATTTGGCTTTGTTTTCTGATTGCTTCTTCCATACATACGTCGTATCTAGGTATCTTGGCACATTTGTCTCGCGGTAGGTAGGCCGCAGCTCGTGCCAATTAGCTTTGCACGCTGCCATGCAACGATGACCCGGTGGGATATGGCTATCGCTCAAAAAAGCAGCTGCACGCGAGATCTCGCTGTGAGCCTGTGATAAAATAGTATAGGCGCATTGGGAAATGCCATCCATACTTGGTAGGAAAGTGGAAGGCTTTCTCATTAGTCTGGTTGATATCTCGCACAAGCAAGCGGACGAAAGGAGACACACATCTAGCACGCATTTTGAGGAGGTAAGATTATCATGTCCGAATGATCCGTATCATGATCGGTTTTGGATTTTCTAGTAAGAATGTGCCTTTGAGAAGGTGCTATTGAGACAGCTTAGCCGTAGCCCCGTATCCGTCCCATGTATGTGGGCAAGGTCAGGTTAGGTACATTTCTTGGCTGGGACATTCTCAGATAAGGAAAGCTCGTGAGGCTCCAGTCCGTTTCCCGGTCAGTCTACCCATTCTCCCTAAACACCATATACCCCTCTTCGCATAGAACCCCTCAGAGAAAGAATGCAAAGCAAAGCGCATCGCAGTTTCCCGTTGCTTTGGGATGAGTTTTGAACGCTGGCCAAATACACAAGGAAAAAAAAGTACATTTTATGGGGGGTTTTGATTTTCGTAACTTCGTAATGGTAGTGTCATCACACACAGCTCTGATCTGCCACAGTAGGCGCATCTTGCTGTTGTGTTGGCTTGTAGACGAGAAGACTTCCTTTACTCGATGTGGTGGAAGTCGTCCTTGTGGTCGTCTTGGTGCTCGCCCCAGTGGACGGGGCCGAGCTTGAGGTAGGCGAAGCTCTTCTCGCTGCCCAGGCTGGAGGTGCGGCGGCTGCCGACAGGGCGCTCAACGGGGGCCCTCTGGGTGGTAGGGTGGTTGTCCGAGGTGGTAGGGGCAAGAGAGAGGAATACCATGGACGGGCGCTCAAGAGCGCGGATGTCCTTCATGGTGGTGGTGGGAGAAGACATTGTGAAGGTGTGGTTTGTTTGGTTGGTAACCTGTTTGTACTAGGTTGCAGATGGGAAAATTCGCCGGGAATTTCAAGGAAGACGGTCAAGAAGTAGGCTCTTTAAAGTGGCAAGTCGTTTGTTGCGTTTGTGTGTTTGTGTTTCTGTAAAGGACAGAGGTAGATGTTGAGAGAATGAGGGATGGGTATAAAGAGAAGGAGTCTGGAATCCGACAGAGAGGGTGACCTCTTTATATGCCGTTTGGCAGACGTTGCCTTCCTCCATTGCATGCAAACTTACCTTGCATACTCGCTTGGCCCATGCCTGCCTGCCCCGGATGGATAGAGGTAGGAGGTATGTAGGTACTGTGAACCAAGTGGGATCGACCATTGATTGACCCATCCCGTTTGTGTGTCATTGTGTGTGCGTGTGTTTGATAACGCAACTGCCAAGAAGATGGTGGGTGGGCAATGACTTCAATGGATTTGCATTCTTTTTTCGGACTGCCGCGAGGCCCGCATGCCCGCAAGTTTCGAAACTTTCCCTTGTAGAGAGAGGAGAGAGGGAGAGACCAGATTAGGTAGACCAGACTCGGGGTCGCAGTGAGCGACTGCCTGGCCTAGGTCGCGCAGTCCGGCAGGAAACCTGCACGACCACGAGTCTCTTTGTGCCAATCTGCTGGAGCTGGGCCACGGGCTCGAGAAATTGCCCTTTTGCCCGCAGTAGGAGGTAGAAGAATGGATGCGTCTAGAGTCCCACGTGCAGGTCGCAATTGGCTACTGGCGGTCCTCCTGCTGAAATGGTTAGTCATGATTGGATGAGACATTAGTTCCTTCACTAACCGCAGAGAGGGGGGGCAAGTAGCAATGCCGGTACTGAGGTGAGCAGGTGAGGTGGGACGACTCGAAATCGGTCACCATCGGGAGTTCAGAACTCCAAAATGATGGAGGAAGGGAAAGAAAAGGCATCGCATGTCTTTAGACGGGTAGAAATGCGGAGAACCGGTGCCGTTCCGAGGCATCGGAAGAAGTTCGACGTGGTTGACCATCGCCGTGTTCCTGTCCGAACCTCTCGGGCTCGATTGCGCGACTGTCATTGGCTGGGCCGGCTCAACAACCCCATTTCTAGGGAATTCCCGGGTGGCCCAAAGCAAAAAGAATCCTGAGAAGTACGGAGTACTGGCGATTCCATAGGTTGCGAAATCCTCGGTATTAGCTAATTGGCAACCTTACCTTACAAGAGAGAGGCCTATTGAACTAACCCAGCCCTCGGCTGCGAAGATGAGCCTCTTAGCAGCGGCTTAAAATTGGCGATTCTTCCAGCTAGGAGGAATTGCCAATTGATCTGATCGAATGAGCTCATACTCTTTGTTGGAGTTCCGCCATCATGCCAGGCAGGGTTTTGCTTGCAGCACCAGACCAGATCCGCAGCAGCGATCCGATGCCAACCGCATTGAATGGGCTAACATCGTACTGGATCTCCCCATTTGCCCTATGAGGCAAACTTGACTAGAAGCGACATGAGACTCTCTCTCTCTCTCTCACACACTTCTGTCTCGTGATGGTGATGGTGATGGTGATGGTGATGGTTGAGTTAAGTGTCCTTTTCAAACTTTCGATCGCAAATGAGATGGCGCTGGTCATGCTTGGCTCTGGATCACTGAACAGATCAAACTTGTTTGTTGAAAGATGAATCACGATACCGGCCCGTTGGAGACATACTTCGGTCAACCATGACGAGATTGGGTGAGTTGGGTGCCCAACGTGCCTGGGGACAACATCATGGAGGAGACGACGCAAAGTCCTGGCAGGTACCAGGCGCCACATGAAACTTGCTGGTACATCGCCTTCGTTCGCCAGAAAGTAGCTCGTTAGCCACGGAAGAAAGAGTCCCTCCGGGCTTCGATTGGCTCTTCTACACATTGGCAATCACAGCACCAT
Source organism: Apiospora koreana (assembly GCA_017163955.1). NCBI lineage: Eukaryota > Fungi > Ascomycota > Sordariomycetes > Amphisphaeriales > Apiosporaceae > Apiospora > Apiospora koreana. The sequence goes on from JAFHKQ010000004.1 coordinate 3,013,246, forward strand.
GCAAGACTTTTCTGATCCGGAAGACAGGACACTTGTGAAGGAACGGTAAGGGTGTCTCTAGCACCTAACTCTTCCCTCATCATATGTAGTGGGCGAACCACTGCAGAATGGTTGGGGTTCGCGTCACTTGGAATCTGCGTCAGGCAACTTCTCCTCGCAGCTTGATGGTCTGGATTAGACTGAGTGGGTAGAGTCATGCTGGCGGAAGAGGTGCAGAAGGACATGAAGGGACCAGTGCTTTCTGCAATCGTCGATATCATCAAACCCTCGTCTCCAACTTGAGTACACCACCCTCTTCGCCTGGCATGCAGCCACACCAGTTTGGGGTCTTCCGTGTGGACACCTCTTGCCGTATGCCGGGCGACAGCTACTGATTGGGCAGCATCGTGATGACGTGGGCTGCGGTGAGGGGAGAGGACGGTTCACCGAATAGGGGGTTGCTTTGGATGGGAGAAGACGGTGTGAGAGAGCTCTCTGTGCCAAGCAGCCAGGTACTTCTTGAGCAAAGGCTACTCGAAGATTGCGCCGGCTTTGAGGTATTTCGGCCTGACTAGAGCAACTATGCGTCGGGAATTTAAGGGTATATTCATACCCCGGCTGAGGGCCCCCAGGTCATTTCTGGAAGGTCGGGCCGAGCTTTGAAAATAGTCAGAAAGTGTAGTTTCCACTTCTGGTCTTCTTGTTTCCGTCACGGGGATCTACGAGGTCCAGAGGGGGTGGTCAGGGACTTGCCCGAGGCCAGACGGTTATCTAGGAACACCTATTCATTGCCGCGACCCCTGACAAAAGGAGAGCTGTGATTCAAGCGAGTGAGTCCCCATTGTGTCGGCAAGAGCTGGCTTTACCGCCATTTGCCGCGCGTACGCCTGTTGGGACAAGCCCAGGACGAAGTCAACTTTTCCCAACTGCGCTTTTGCAAGATGAGCACCGCGGGCGTTGCTCGTTTCGGGCGTAATTTGGTGACCTGAATGAGGGTTTTTCTCCACAAGTGTGGTGTAAAAATCCCAGCGGACTGGTAGGTTGGCGCTTATGCTGGTGACGACGTTGGTGATGAAGCCCTGTCATTGGCTGGAACCCGGTTTGTTACTTGCGCTTCAACCTGCTTGTCCGAAATGAAAGAAGGAAGTCAATAGGAAACCACGAGAGATTTGCAACATGTCCATAAGCGCGCAAACGACTCCACACTGTCCTGTCTTGTCTTCCAACTAAATAAGAACCACTTTCGATGCCTGGTGAGAATGTTGTTGGCGCTTGTTCATATCCGTGATGCAGCCCTTATTACTCGATTTTAGGTAAGAGCGACCACTTTTCCGCGCCAGCTCGCCCAATCCGATGCCTGGGGGGCGGCTGTTTCACGTATACCATATTGCTTTAAGCATGTAAGCCGCGAATTATAGCCCATAGACGGAGTATCTCGAAAACTTGTGGATCGCGACAATGTGCAGAAGTGGGCAGGGGTTGGCTTCTAGCCTTTGCGTCTGGTCAGACCGCTGTCATTAGGTAGATATAGACATAGACGGCAAATTATGCCCGCATTACCGTCCTTTGGGGTGTCACAGAAATAGCATGTTTGCAACCTACATCCTCTGTGGAGGATCTCCAGTTGCTGGAGAACGAAAGGTCCGTCCGGAAGGAATACGTTCCTCCGAAGGCGGCTCGGCGCGCCAACCTTGGCCTTATTCACTAGACTTCCTGATGCTGTGCCTCGGCGGTTAGTTTAGGTAGCGAGATGGACCCCGTGAAATATCGCTGACTGTGCCACAAGGACCCGTTGAAGATTTCTATAAGGGTCGCATATCGAGGGACCTAAAGCATTCCTGTCAGATTGTGGCAGTGGCCCGTTGGGCCCTATGTGATGGCCAAGGCTATTCTCTGCAAGGATACTAGTGGTACATAGCTACTTAAGTATCGGGATCACGACATGACGTATGTAATCTCCTTGGTCCCGGTAAGCGGTCGCCTCGACGGCCGCATCGTGTGTACGGTCTTACATCTGCAGGGCCCTGATGTATATATACAAACCCTCGGGTTCTATTCAGGGAGACTAAGCCTGGGTCACGCTATGGGCCAAAGGTGAGTGACATGATAGAGTCATGAACAGGAAAATCGGTGTGCCGTGTTCCCACGTCAAGTGTCTGATCCGACCCTAATATTGGCGTGTGCCCTATGGGTACCTATTCTAGGTTTATGATAAACAGGGCGAACCGAGTCCATTGGGTCATTTTTCATATCTTGCGTTCTTTATCCTGGATCCGCACTGAAGCTCGTGGGGTCGAATCTGTCCTTCGGGTAAGGTATGCGCCAGGGCATAGGACAAGAGCGGCACTTCCTTCAGCTGGCTCGGGCCGGGACGAGCCTATTAAGGAAATGCCTTCATCATAAGAGTGCGTTCATGCGTTCGGTGTGGGGTGATCATTCCTAGGTAGCCGCATGAGGAAGCTCGTGGGTTTGTACTTGTCCGATCGTGTATACTTGCGAGACAACTTCATACCTCTTGCCTGAACCTCATTGTCTGTTGGACCTTGTCAATAGCCGGGAGGTTGCGAGTATAACGGTCTTGTGTCTAGAAGGATTCGGAGAGCGAGATGCGCTAGGCTTAAAGCCAGGGGTGCCTCTTGGTGGTCAGGCCATTCCACTGGAGCAACCTATACAAGTGGGTGATGTCGGGATGCCAGGCGCATGTTCGCGAGTACATGTAACAGCCAACACAAACGGTCGCAGGGTTTGACCCGGCAGCGTTCAAGAGTGATCGAGGTGGGGGAGAAGAATAATCCAAGCCGGTAGAAGCCATCCCAGCAGTAAGGGATAGATTCTGCTCGGTCGTCTATCACCCCCAAAAGTATGCGCTTATGCAAGGAGCCGAAGCATCTCCGCTACAGAGTGCTATTCGACATCATGATCCAAACTGCTGTGAGGGCAGAAGTGTTTGAAGAAACTGGCTATCCAGGCCAGTCCGTGTGTTTTCGTCGGAGGACGCCAGAGGCACGAAATCGGAACGACAGGAGTTTACGTTTAGCGCGATCGTTCCCAAGGTAAGTCGATACAGGAGAGATGATACCTAGTCGATGGGGCACGTACCAGTATGTCGGACGAAACGAAAGGATTGAAGATCAAGTAGGGCTGGTAGGTGAGAAGGGTAAGAGGCGCGCATGCAGGGTAGTGAGAGAGGTATTGCGGGTACTCGCAATGTACTTTCCATTTGGTTATACCATTTATGTGTTACCATTCACCCCCTCCCCCGGCCCTACACGCGTCTACACGCGAGCCATGATCCATGGCCCCCCATACTGGTGCTCCTGACACCGGGGGCTAATGGACCAGATGCCCACCAAATGCAGAGACGCAATCATGTGGTATTAACCAGCCATGAGGGCATCCTATCAACCGCCCTTCCTTTGATTGAAGCAAGTCATGCCAAATATACGGAGCCCCCCACTACCTAGGCTGGCTGCGACTAAAGCCAACGCTTTATGCGGTTGGCTTCGATTACAGAACTTGAAGGCGAAAAGGCAACCTTGCTGTCCGCCTTCTTTTAACATCCACGCCAATGGGGTTGTGTAGATGGCAGCAAGTTCACGAACTCCCTAATCAAAGCCGAACAACCCATACATTGCTACACGGAACCTGGCAATTCAGCCGTTTCCACATGGCATGTTGTTGCACAACATCCTGTACGCTGCTTTGGTAGAGGCAAGCAAGCCAGCCCCTAGCCTACTACTCACAGCGTGAGCAACACCGGTTGTATTCAGTCGTTGGCGCCGTTTTCCGCGCATCCAAGCCTTCTCTCTCTCTCTCTCTCTCTCTATCTCTTTTTCTTCTTACTCTTTTCCTGTAAAAACCCAATTCAGGCTGACTAACAGTTCGATTCTGCTCATAACCAGAGCCAGGTCTATCCTGGTAAAGTAATGAGGACCTGGTGAGTGATGCCAAGCAGTGCCTTCGCTTCTGGTCCAAGTGGTCTTTCCTCAGCCGGGGAAGTGATTAGTGGGTGGAGATGGGCCCAGGGCCCAGGGGAGGAGGGACCATGCCCACCCCAAACCCCCCTGTAAATCCATGTTAAGCACGCAATGCTCGCCGAACGCGAAAAGGGAAAAAAGGTGAAGTGCCTGTCTTGTGGTTTTATTTCTTCAGGTATTTTACCATTCAAGGTAGGCCGACTGCTCGCAAACCTCCACCGGCAGTTCCGCTATTTTTTATCTTTTATTTTTTATCTTTTATTTTTCATCTCGATTTGGACGCATGTACTTTCCAAGTATGCGAGGTACGGTACTTGCATTACCATCATCATTCTACACTCCATCAGGCCCTTTCAAAGCCATTTCCCTCTTCACCCAATCCCAGGGGCCCACCCACATCCGCACCCCTGCCCGGATGCCAGGGTCTGCCTGGTGTTGTCTCTCTCGCAGACTCGAAGGCAAGTACACTCTTCTTTAGCCTTAGTCTATCGACTCGCACCTGTTCTGCTGTGCCTCTTCTATCATTCCTAGCCCCGGGCCGTGTTCTCTATCGACGATATAGCTCTGGATTGGACGAGATGTTGTTCGGCTCCCAACTTCTTTCTCCCCTCGGCCGCATACAGGACCCCTCCTGGATGGACATTGATCGAAGTATTTCCTGCATCTTGCTTGCTTCCTAATGAAGTACATCGACTCCGGAATACCATTCGACAGTGTGTACCTAATCCGCAGCTTCTGAGTGGTCTGGTCTCCAAATTCCAGGCTCTCATCACTTGCCCGATTGAGATGCCATTCTTATCATCATTGTATTTCGGAGAAGAAGACAACGGCACCACAGGAAACCAACTTCGTCCCGCTACTCGGCATCATCTCAGGCAACAATATCTACCCGTCGAGGGAAGTGAGGTTGGCTGTCAGTTGCCGATAGTCGACTCCGGCGCTGGAAATATATAAGGGAACCATTTCCACCCCCTTTCACCTTCACTGAATCACCATCATCAATCCTCTTGATACATCTCCATATATCACAAGTCTCTAAGGGGCCTCTTCCAACTTCCAGCCAACTCGCTATTCTTTTTGATCAAGCCATATATACCAAGGCTATTGAATCTATCGCTCGTCCTAGACAGAGCCAGCCGTCCCAGAAAGTGGTGTGTATATCTAGCATTTTGTTTGGCTTATATGGCCATCTTATATTTGTGCCGGTCTTCCTTCGTCCGTTATGCTAACGTTAACTAAAGCCCACAAAACCCCATACACGAGTATATCTTGCAACCCGGTTCATCATGTGTACACGGATGATTCTTGTGTACTCCTGTGGCTGCCGTATACCACAGGATGTAGCCAGAAGCGCAGGCTGCACGGCCGCCGACGCGAATGATCCTAGCCACGTTAGAGACGCTGAATATCCTGAATACGGAGATTGTCCCAATGGCTGTGCAAGGTATAAAGCACAATGTACCAACTCCAGATCTTGTTCGCTGATCGGGCTAACTTCTACCTCAGTCCTCATTGATTTGCGCGCCGCAGCGGTGCTTGACGACATCTCTCGCACACAAGGAATGTCCCGAACAACATCACAAGAATTCCACGAGCAATCGTACTATTCTCTTATCAACTTCTTTTCGATACCGTCATGGCACAGCGTTTACGTGGGCAAAATGTACGCTAGTTTGTCATGGATCTTTCATGAACAAGTGCTGGCACCACATGTCTATGTGCGCGAATGATCAATGCTTGAACGGGGTTATGATGGATTTTCCGGGATCTTAGGTTATTTTTTTTCTATTTGGTTAAGGTTGTTTGCTGTACAATTCTTCCATGGTCTCCTTGGAAGGGGCTGTTTTTTATATTTTGTTATATCGAGGGTGCGTTGAGTCGGAGGCACACATTATTCAATCAACATTTCGTTTAAAGTCAAAGATGCCTTCCTGTGGTTATTATCATGCGACAATGTGGCGCCATAGGGGCGCTTCTAACCTCTCGGGACGGCCGTGGAGCATTGTCAAATGCACTCAGCTCGTGGACGAGAACGGGAGGAAGAGTTGTGTGGCGCTATTCCACGTTGCAGGAAAAGCAACACGAGAAGGCCGCTTGATGCCTTGGTGCTTAGTGTCAGCGAAGGGCAGGTTGGTCCATGTCTACTTACCTAGGTACTGTCAGGCTGTGGAGTTGACGTTCTAGTTAGGTTGAAGGGAAGGCCGCTTCATGCGGGTTGCCCCCTTATGCACCGATTACCATGGATTACTGCATTAGATTCTGGTCATGTGATGAGACTGCGGATCTGCTTGGGTACAATTGATTCTAGTCCAGCTTGTTACTGGTAAGAATACCTACGCAGTCAAGGAACTTTGCAGGGTTCCTCTCAACGATCGCTACGTCTTTGCAGCGCGTGTGGAGAATTGACATTCGAAAATGCGAAAGAGTAAGAGGGAGGTATGTTTGAAGACCCAACCCAAGTTTATGGATTGACTGCCCGGGCAGAGATTCTAGAGGTCAGAGCTGCCCGCATGAGGAATGAGAAGCGCAGCCGAATATACTGCCTGCCTAACTTACCTATTGCAGTGCACGTATCAGAAATAACTTGCCATGCCTTGCCTTGCCCTGCTGTGGCCCATGGTTCGGCCTGGAAAGGTCACACTACTACGTCGATAACTTGCGCTAATGAACGATGACAAGGTATGGACGGACGGACGGTACTAACGATTATGAGAAACGGCCCCCACCGGCCCGCAAGGCAGATTTGCTAGGCAATTGGGGGGTCCCTGATAAGGCAGCCAATGGAAAGGCCAGTCCAAGAGGCTGCATACAGCTGACTGTTGAACCACCTCCAGTCTCTGGGACGTGATTTGCGGGAATACACGCGATTGACGCAGCGCTGTTGGCCCGGTTTGACGACCCTCCATATATTACGACTTCACTTCATCGCCTCTCATGTGCTCCGGAGCAAACACGATATTCTGAGTCGCAGCAAAGGAGGCCAAGAGGCCCCCTTACTTGAGGGCATCCTCCAAAGGGGGCAAGCCTTGGCAGCTGATCTCCTGCTCGCTCACTTTCTCGGCCTTTCTCCCCCCTTCTCTTCGATGGATCTTGGAAACGTCGGCTGGCTCATTGGCCGGTTGGCTCGTCGCTTGCTGCGATACCGATCATCTTTCGCTGCTGAAAGAACGGGAATCGAAGGAAACCAGTCATTAGGGGTATGCAGTGTAACGGTATAGCCACCACCTCTTGGCTGACGAAGGGGGGCAACAGGAGGCTTCTCGATCGCTGCCCGCATGACTGCTATACCATGCATCCACGCATTAGCAGGTCAGTAATAGGTCAAGAAATTACCGATCATGCCTAGTTATGACTAATCCGGCATTCATGTGAACAGTGTCATCGCAAACACCATTGATCCATCGAACCCATTGTCGAGGCCAACTAGCTAGGGCCGGCCCAGCATACGTACGAGATTGGTAGGCAACCGCCTACCACCAAGTACGAATATGCATGCAATAGCCAGCAGACTGGATGGTTGGCGACTCTCTTTGCCCAAGATTTCGCTCAGGTGGATTCAATATTGGATGATTCAATCAATGTGTCTCCCCCGGTACTCGAAGACATACAGAATCGGAGCCAGGTGCCAGGTACGCAGCAAGTACCGTCCCCACTCCAGGATTGCGAATGCCACTCCACACCGAACCCACCCCACATAAATTTGACAGCGCCACTGGCAGCCTGTCATCTCCACACTTGGGATCCCCGTTGCCGGATGAGTCCCGTCGATATTACTTTCCACGAGAATGCGACATAGTCTATCTTCCAGTGCGTTGCCGGACATGCCAATGCGCGAGGCGTCAACTGCCCAACAGTATGCCCAACCGTATAACAGATAGCCGCCTACAGGCCCTGTCTCGTGATTGGCGACCCCTTCTCCTTGCAGCTTCTATCGGCGCTTAGAGGGTGCTATGCCACCAATTACAAGCCCAGACAGCCATGGAAGCCCATTGTGTTATATCAACAAGATCAGCCAACATGATGTTGTCTTCCAACACGGCTACTCATAGACGCGCCTATTGGGACTAGCAAGGGGGAACAGACGCGGGCAACGACAACTCGGTCAAGAGGTATGCACCCACACCTGTCGTCTCTGGTTTTAATTACTAGTTGTAATTGCTTCATATTGGGAGGTAAACGAGCGTTGTGATTTGCTACATATCGATCAGGTGAAACTCCGAGGCAAGCTGTCACAGCCGGCGAGGTGAGTGAGTGGTGCAGGATGATCAGGTGAAGTCGCATCAAGCTCGAAGCTAATCAAACTCCACTGCGAGGTAAGTATTTTGGGTATAGGCGCAATGATTGATATGTCATACCTACATACTTATGTAGTCACATAGTATAACAGCGCTAGGGACTAAACAAGTGGCCTAAGCGTTATCCGCAGCCTTCCCCGGCTGCCTGGCTTGCCTGGCTGCCTGGTGCCCCAATCGCCAGTTGCCTCGTTGCATGCAGAGAAAGCACAGGCAAGTTTTGATTGTCATGGAAAGTGGGAACGGAAAGTTCCCCGCCTATCGCGGCCTGTTCCTTCCTCCGACTGACTGTACACTCATTAGCGCAGTAGCATCCCGTCCGTCTCAGCGTCTCAGATGAAGAACTAGAATCAACAATGAAATAAAGGAGAGAGTGGGAAAGAACGAGCAAAAATTTCAATGCACTTTTCTCAACGTATGTAACATCATGTACATGAAGGTAGGTACATCTACACAGCTTACGTCCCACTTAATGTATTTTCAATCAATTGATGTGTAGGTAATCAATAATGTTTGACTTGACTCGTTGTCTGCCCGTCTTTGTTATCCGCTAATGAATGGCCTGATGGATGTTCATTAGACGCATCTCATCAAGTGCAACTACCAAAAAGGTAGCCTAGCAGGTCCATCAATGAATGGTTCAATGGCTCAAAGGTTCAACGGTTCAGGTTCAACGCTGTAATCCACATATCGCTGTTGGCTCCAACTTGCCGCGGCTCGGCGGCTGTCAACTGCTCCCTTCCTCTTACAGTATTGCACTACATGTCAGTCATATGTCATCTGTTCATATTATCTCTCTTCTTCTCATGGGTCGTTGTTCTATCCTATCAGTCCTGCCTGCCACTACAACATATATGCCAGCACGTTGTCTGTCAGCCAGCACCGACCAATACATCTTGTCGAGCCACATGTCAGACCATTGGTATTCTTTGTACACCTGATGAATTTTGTTATCTGCCCAACCAAGATGCGAAGCCATCATATCTGTTAGTCGTCGAGGATGCTGACGCCGTCATCAGACAGACCCGTGTGGTATACGATGGTGATTCCAATGCGATCCACTCGGACTTAAGTGATCCCTGTCCTCGACTACCAGACCCTGACATGTGTTCCTCGGCGACGACCTGATTGCCCTTCATGGTTGTCAGTTCAAGCCTAAAACAGATGTCAATCCCACCGACGTCGTATTGCCTTGATCGGCTCGGAACACCTGCCTCGAACAAGACCGGATAACTCCATGTCGACGTCTCACCTAGATCCGCTCATGGCACCTAGCAGCCTACCTAGCATGCAGAAGAACATCCGCCGTCTATCTACAAGGCTAAGCTGGGATTATCCTCGTTCACGCACGCCGACTCATCTCCCTGCTCCCTGCCAAACCATACAATCCGATTGAGTCGCTTGTCACATCCGTGGGCACGGCAAGAAACCCGTTGCGCTAAGCCCCCCCCCCTTCCTGTTCCCTGTCCTTCACCCTCACCTATGTAGTCAATGCTCATTTGGCTTGGATCGACCTGGTCCTTGTGCTTATGGGACATGCTCACCGTGGAAATCAGCGCTATTGAGAATTGACCCATGCTGAGCGTATTGAGATCGATCTACAGCATGTACAGTACTTTTCCGCCTAGCGCTCTCTAGTCTCTTGTCATCAGACCACCCGTTCGCATTTGGCACCACAGACGCTGAGCGCTTCTTTGGGCCACACTCTCACGGATCCTCCACTGCGGGCAACATCCTTGATTAGAAGGGAATATGAAAGCCCGTACGCAGCCTTGCGGGCAATTTAATAACAAGAGGAAGTCGGCTATCATAATTGGCTGGGCGAGTGAACAGCCAATATATCCTCATCGACAATAATCTCTACAGCATTCTTGGAGATCCCGAGCTCTCGGTATAGACTTCAGCAAATTTATCCGGCTCCACTAGCCATGGGCGAGGTGAAGATACTATTTACCAGGGCTTTCCATCCCCCACCGATGTTACGAGAGAGAGCGGATCAAGGCTATCCAGCAAGTCGATGAACACAGCAAGTACTGCATTGCTCTAGTGATGACAGAACCCAAGGAATATCGCATGACGTTCATTACTTACAATGTCCCAAAAAGACTCCTGGAACGGATCTCTCAGCCACCAGAACTCGCTTTCGCCTTTCACCATAATAAATCATTATGCGGCGATCTTTGAACTAGTTCTGATCTCAATGGGCTGTAATCGTTGCCCCTTGGAGCATTAAAATATGTCAGACCAACCGAGCCTACCCCGAGATCGAGACAGAGTCATCGACGCAGCCCTTCCACTTCTATTACCTACTCTATGGTCGTTAAGAGAATATGCCATCACGAGAATACGCTGTCACGAGAACATATCTGCATGTAGACCACTAAGTGGATTTGGTAGTACGTTGGGCACAAGCAGCCCGCGAAGATCGAGGCGTTGATCATACTTCCCAGGGTCCGATTAGTCCAAGGAAGAACGCCATTGCTATCTTACTTGCACCAGTTGTCAAAAGACAGATTTATGTTGCTCTCGTGGCGTCTCGGGATTGTCAGAATCGTCGAGAAAGAGAAACGACCATCTGAACGAGGTCTGACATGAGTGTGATGGGATCCTTTCGACTCATTTACGGAAGATTAAGGCGTCTTGGTCACTGTCAGACCCCTTCTCGGGTTTTGTTTGCTGGAAAAGGCAAGGTCTGGAGTCTGCACGCTCTTTGGTGGAAATGTCAGCTCCAGGTGAGTTGGCTCGCGCCTTGAATAGGCCACCCATGATCAGAATGGCAGCATGCACCACATCAATGATCGATAGTCGAGGCCAACTTGGCTGAAGCACAAGGGCATCCGCAGTACCCCACGACCTATTGGCCAGACCTTGCCGACGAGGTGACATGTACCACTAGGTACTAGAACAACTACCTCAAGTGCTACTCCAGATGACGGTTGGTGTGCCTACTTGACCGTTTTGCGATATCTCCCATGACCCCCTCACGTATGTATGCAAGTGATATACCTACCTAAATCACAGTGCCGCGGACCAACGGGATGATAGTGTTGCCCGCCAACCTCGAGATTTGCCAGTCGAGACTCACTTGGTTTATCGTGTCAACCAATCCAGGGTCAAGCTGTTCGGAGCAGCTCCGCCTTGAATCACGATCCCGACCCTCCTTCACATCCCACGGGTATCGTCCATCCATACCTGGAATTCATACTCAACGAGAGGGGTCTTACAGATGGAAACAAGCCCATACATTCGGGGTCTCGATACAGGCCACCTCGCAGCCGAAGGCTGTGCCGCGCGGACGGGACACGCCGTTGCTAAACTCAACAACGGCAGATCATCCGCCTCTATTTTCGCCTACGGAAGTTAGCAGTGTAAAAACCGAGTTCTAACATCATTCCGCAGCAGTGTACCAACTGGTGTACTTATTGACAGCGGTGTTGTCCGACTGGTTCCACCCTTATAGAAGAACAGGGGGAAACTGACTGATGTGTCAGGAGGTGGCAACCACTGGACTGGACAACCCTTCTCTAGGAAGGGAATGGTGCTATCTGAGAAAGTTCTATATGTAACAGAAGCCAGGAAAATTAGAAATTATTTGTCTGGCTGTTGCGCATTTGCCACTGGTGACTGGCTCTCAAACTTCTGAAAGCGGTCTTTGGACGATGCCAGGAGCATATGCCTTGGTGAACCGAGCACTCATAGTTGTCGATCCAACTCGAGGTAGCTGGGCATGGAGGTGCATTCGAGCAAACAGTAATCTGGCGGTCTGGGCGACACTGCTGAGATAAATTTGACTATTAACACGGCTTGTGATTTGTATCAGCCTACTTGGGTACTAATATTGTACCTTGAAGATGGTATGCACAAGTCCCGGTAGAACCAGCATGTCCCGCCTTCAAACCCCAGAGTAGTCGGCACGAAGAACCTAGCCTTGCTCCTCACTCGTGTACCTAACACGAGACTGCGCCTAGGGGAATATCGGGCATTTTCGAACTAGTTGTTGGGAAATCAGTGTGGGAACGCCACGGCTGGTGGTGGCTTCGGTAGGTGACGCCGAGAACAGTTGGGGACCAACAGCACCGAACAAAAAAGAAAAGGGAAAATCTATTCCACTAAGGGTTCTTCTTTTGGTTTGTTCGCTTCACTCCCTGAAACACACAGGGATCTTTTACATGTACATGAATCAACTTGGATTGTCACAACGAAAACAATACTTCCCTATCCCAACACCCCCGTGCCACTCGGACGACTCTGTTTGGCTGTTCTTATGCTTGGATCAAACCCGCATGTTCTCTCATGCAGCCCCATATCCCCCGCCTGCCAAAACCTGGCAGTCTCTCCAGTCGGGTTCTTGCTTCACTGTGGGTTTCCGGTTTTTGTGTTCAACATACCGGACTTGGACCGACAGGCTGTGGCAGCATCCGTCGTTGGTGGCTAGGAGAGGGCATTGATGTAGCGAGATATTCACATCGCCATTCGCTGCCCGACATGTGCTGGACGGACACCTATACGATGCGACGAATGAGGTTAAGAAACAAGTGTATTGGTGAGTCGTCGTTCTGTGTGCTTTCTCACCCCTTTTACTTTGGAAAGATGCTGCCCAGGCGTTTGCCAAGCGTACCTGCTTGTTTCCAATACCCAAGATTTTCATCCCGTCTTCCTCCTGCTTTCTGATCTCAGGCAGGTGGCTCTCGATCTATCAGACCTTCCAGTTCTGACAACGAGCCGATGGTGGCGGAGAGCAGTTGTATCTACCCGATGGAAGGAAACTAATGTGGCAGCGTCGTATGCATGTGTGTTGCCCACCAGTGTCTTATTCCTAGAGCCTTCGCAGTAAAGACGGCCCTTGCCTAATCGTCATTCTCTCACAACACAGATCTGCTCCGGGATCAGTTACGGCACCAGTATACTACTATACTACTACATAGTCTCACCATCAGCTTCGATAGTCATGAGGTTACTTGAACAGTAGCAATATCTGCACGCGGAAGTCCACAATGACTGCTGGCTAATGACATACGACACATGACACACCTAGTGAGTGCCCCGAAGAAAAGAAGGGTGACAAGGGGGAACAGGCTTCCTCCCATTCTACCGCCTTCGTCAATTCTCCTATAGGTCACCTACGTCGCTAGCATAGCCGTTTTCTAGACATGTCGTTCGTGCCCAACTCCCAGGAGGATTCTCCAAAAAGAAAAGAATATCCAAAACATACAACACCGAGGATTCCCAGGTCGTCACCGACCCTAGTACTAATTCGGCTCTCTGCTGCTTGTATATGGGAGAGCGGACGGGATCCCTAATATTCAGCAGGATATGGTCGTATGTGTCAATGATTGCGCTTGCGTGGGTATAGATAGGTTAGGTGGGCAGAAGTTAGGGATGCACCTTGTTCCCTCAATTGTGCGCGAGGCACCCACCCTATCATGCATGCACCGAATGAGGAGCCATATTGACTTTCGACGTGAGGAGAGGATAAGAGTAACCGACCGATCCCTGCGTGATGTCAATAATGTAGGTAGATAGTACTCTAGTATATGGGATCTCACACAAGGTCGAAACACTTCGTGAGCACTTAGCTACTTATTCAGTCAACACGAGGGGACAATGCACAGGGGCATCATGACAATATCAAGAGAGTCAGCTGTATATTAAGAAAAGACAAACTTCCTATCTATCTATCATGAAAAGCAGTTGTTGTTGTTGTCAGACTAAGTCGTGTTTCATTCTGCTTCTGAAGGGGCAAGGGGAAAAGAGCGCCAGCATAACCCAGACTTAGAAAATCAGTTATAGTGTAGGAAACCATGCCAACCACTTGCGCAACTCCTCTCATTTCCCTCCTCTCCCATTCCATCTCAACGTCCGAGTCTTGAGATCAGATCATACGGGTATCCGAAGAGACGATCCTCCGAAACACCAGCGTAGGGGAAGAAGAGTCGACGAGGAACCAAGCCACGCTCGCACACACACACGCACGGGAAACATCCACTTAGCCTTCGCCTTTTATTCCTTTTTTTCATGAAGAATGCAATCTGTATTCCACAGCCGTCAGCCACCGAGCCATGTCCCGCTTCAGCATTCCATCCCAACCACGCGAAGCGAGGATTGCCCTTTGTTTTTACGCCAGGAGCCGGGGCCTATCTTATCATCACCATCCTCCTATATCCAGCCTGCTGGGGCATCATCATTCTCTTTTCTGGGATTCATAACGGTAAGGTTGATTGGGAGGAAGAGCATTTTCGTCTGAAGCCCCCATTGATTGTAGTGTACAAAAATCACACAAAACTTATTTTTTGCGCTTTTCTCTCTTAAATAAAATATCCATCCGTCCGCCCCTCATTCTTCTTTCTTAGTGGACTCGTTGCATCGGGGGGGAAATAAAACAAAAAAGTAAATTCGTCGTCTCCCCTCTTTTTCGTCTCTCTTCTATGCTGAAGGCAGGCCTTCCTTCTGGAGGAAGCCAAATCACAAAGCCGCTAGGAAAATGCAAGCCTGGAGAAATAGTCGAAAGCACAAGAACCACCAAAAACGCCTGTTATGTGCTGTATTATACGGGTCCAGATGCTGGAAACCTTGAGGGTACATGTCTCCAAAGTATTATCAGTCGCCCTTAGGAGAGGTGGGAGAACTGCAAGATTTAATTAGCACGAGTCGTCATCAGTCCGTTGGAAACAGTTACTCACAATTTGGGGCTGGTAGCACCGCCGGGACCAGGAGTCTTGGGAGAATACTGGGGAGAGGTAGGCGAGTACTGAGGGCTTGTAGGTGATTGCTGAGCACCACCACGACTGAAGTTGGGACTCGTAGGTGAGTAAGCAGCTGGTGAGGTGGGGGAGTAATTGGGCGACACCGGGCTGTAGGATGGCGAGGTAGCACCGCCGCCGTGAAGGTTGGGAGACGTGGGGCTGTAGTTCGGACTCGTGGGCGAGTATGTGGGCGAAGTAGGTGAGTGCGCCGGCGACGTTGGGGAATAGTGTCGCGGAGACGAAGGCGAAGTTGGAGAGTAATTGGGCGACGTCGGGCTGTAGTTGGGGCTCGACGGACTGGTACCCTTGAATCCCGGGGACGTTGGGGAGAACGAGGGAGATGACGGGCTGAACTGCGGCGACGAGGCGTAGCGGTTACCACTCATAAGAGGAGAGGTAGGCGAATAGCCAGCACCCGGGGAAGTAGGCGAGTAGCTGCCACCATATGAGCTGAAAGGAGACGTAGGCGAAGTACCGCCGAACGGACTGGTAGCTCCTGGGCTTCGGGCGTCGTAGGGACTGGCGTTGCCGAAGCCAGTGCCATAAGCCGTCGCAAATCCACCGGGTGAGGCCGAGCCCTGTTCGACGATGGGAGAGAAGGCACCCATGGCCATGTCAGGCGGGCTGAAGGCGCCGCTGCCATAATCAACGTTCAATGGCGAACCTGTATCATAAGGCGTGGCCGCACCACCATCTTGGCTGCCCTTCATGGTCATTCCCTGCATGAGACCCATCTTGGAGTTGTCCGAGATAACTGTATCAAGCATGGACTGGTCCAAGAAGACGTGGAAGTGACCAGTACCCATAGGGGCAAGCTGACCCAACATGACGTTCTCAGAAATACCACGGCAGTCATCAAGCTCACCGGTAGCAGCAGCTTCGAGGAGAATCTCGACAGTCTCCTCGAACGAACATCTCATGAGGGCACCGGTGTCTGCTCGGTTGATACCATGACGTGTGACAGCCGCAATGCTGCCTCTGTAGGTCATGACATCTACGAGAAGTGCAAGATGGCGCTCGTTGACGTATGAACCATCGAAGGCCAGAACTCGTCGCAACTCGTTGAGCAATGCGATTCGTGCAGCTTCAATACCGAAGACCTCAACAGTCTGCCATAGGTCGTTCGTCGAAGTACGCTTGCAATCGACACCCTCGACTGCCAAAACCTCGCGCAGGGATGTACCTTGGGTATCAAGGAACCACTCCTTGCATCCCGCATACTCCTTATCTTGGGTTAGAGCGCCATCCGGAGTAATGGAAAGCTTCTGTCCCTCGGTCATGAAAGCCTTCTCGATACCCTTGACACCGCGGAGGGTCAAGCTCTCCAGCAAATGATCACCCAGACGCTTCAACATGACGTCGTCCTCGACTACCTTCGACCCGTCTTCAGCCTTGTCGTCGTCGTCCTTGAATGGGCGAACACGGATGACCTGGGTGTCGGCGTTGTCATCGCTCCACATGACAGATAGATCACTAGCGTACTCCTCCCTGAGACGTGTGGCAACATTTTCGACCGTCAAGTTCTTGTCGAGCATCTTCTGTCGATCGAGAACGAATCGAAGAAGCCAGCGTGACTGTCTATCGATGTTATTTTGTGCCTCGTCAGAGACCAGGAAGAACGAATCGACAATATCCTCGTCTTCTAAAATCGTAGTCTTATCGATGACGGGATCATAATGCACCTCAACAGAGTCAGTGACGGAGCGTAGGTGTGTATGTTCGACCAGATTACGCAGTGCCTTGGCCCTCTCTTTGCTCGCGTTTGCGCCTTCGAGGAACACCATCATCGATGGTGTTTTGATGTTGCTGGCGACGTTGAGAATTTCCTTGAGACGCGGCACACCAAGAGTCACGTTCTTAGACGAAATACCAGTGAAATGGAAAGTGTTCAGCGTCATTTGAGTAGCAGGCTCACCAATGGACTGAGCAGCCAAAACACCAACCATTTCACCGGGGTTGACCATTGCGCGAGACCAGCGGCTTTCAAGCTCGCCCATGACGTGGCCGAAAGCAATCTTGTTTAGACGCTGATCAATGGCCACACGCTTGAAGGATAGACGAGCCCGCAGAAGAGCCTTGAAAAGAAGTGTCGAATTCTCGTCAGCTTCTTTCGAGATAGGATCATTACCTCGGACGACCACCATTCTTCCAAGGAAAGCCTTAACTTGAGGGATGACGTCTTCAGGTGTAAGATCGCTACGCTTCGAGTCATCGACATTGAAGGTCTTCATGGTCGACTCAATAATACGTCCAACGTTAAGAGGAAGCTGGAAGGAGGACTCCAACTTGTCTGATTCCATCTTCAAATGGCGAAGCAACTCGCGATCCTTGAGGAGCGCTTCGTATTCCGTGTCGAGGAGTGCCTGGCTCTGCGCGTCACCAGCAATCTGCCCGCCATTTGTAAGGCTGTCCAGGGCAGTGATTCGTCCTTCCTCCATGACGTCTAAGCGGTAGCGGGACTCAAAGTCCTTATCGCGGATGACCCAATGGTCCATGGTTTGCTTTTCAACAATCATGGCATCGAGACCATCCTCACCGTACACAAACTGGATAATATCACCCAAGGAGTTTCGCACGGTGCCATCATATCGAGCGCTGACATCTTCCAATGCCTTAACCAGACGTCGCTGGATGTAACCTGTTTCGGCTGTCTTGACGGCAGTATCAATCAAACCTTCACGACCGGCCATGGCGTGGAAGTAGAATTCGGATGGCGTAAGACCTCGCAGGTATGAATTCTCCACAAAGCCACGAGCCTCTGGCGAGTAATCGTCCTTGGTGAAATGGGGGAGAGTTCGGTACTTGAAGCCGAACGGGATACGTTTACCCTCCACAATTTGCTGACCGACCAAAGCCGACATCTGGGAAATGTTGATAGATGAACCCTTAGAACCAGAGTTGGACATGACCGCGGCGTTGTTGCACTCTTTCAAGTTCTTCTGCGTCGTTGTACCAGCCTTGTCACGGGCCGCATTAAGCGCCGCCGAAACCTTGCTTTCGAATGTTTCTCGAATACTCATACCGGGCGCGGCCTCCAGCGTGTTAGCCGTGGCCTCAGCAGTGAGCTGAGCAACAATAGACTTCTGATCGTCGATATGGGCTTGCACCTTCTCGATAGTCGGCTTATCGGGAATTGTGTCACCAATACCGATACTGAAACCGTTGTGCAAGAGCCAGTAGTTGATGACGCGTTGGCACCCATTAAGAAAAGCCATCGCGCCAGCAGGGCCAAGCTCATTGTAAGCCAAGTGGATGATACCACCTGAAGCAGCACCAACGTTCTTCTTCGTCAAAAGACCGAATAGAACCTGGCCTGACTGGATCAAGACACCTTCATCTTCAATAGGGTTCCACTTATCGCCAGTTGGGGGCTTGGTATACAAACTGATCTCTTTGGGAATGACCAAGCTCGCAATCTGTTTGCCCGTCCACCTGGGTCGGGGTTTGTAGATGGCAGGCTCGGGAATGACACCATCCCAATTGGGCACCCAGAGCATGATGTTCATGACCTCCGCCTTGGTGATGAAGACATCGCGACGGCACATCTTGAAGACACCAGCCAACGTATCCTGCACAATACCCATCAACGGACCGTTACGTTGCGGCGAGACGATGTTAAGGGGAACCATGCAAAGCTCCTTGATCTCAGCACGGGTCTCTTCGGTTTGCGGCACGTGAAGATTCATTTCATCACCATCGAAATCAGCGTTGTATGGCGACGTGACAGACAGGTTCAATCGGAAGGTAGAGTAAGGCATAACCTTGACGCGATGACCCATCATGGATTCTTTATGAAGCGAAGGCTGACGGTTGAAGATGATGAAATCGCCGTCCTGGAGATGTCTTTCAACCTTCCAGCCGTATTCGAGGGTGATGGCTCCGGCACGGCGATGATGCCGCAAATCAATTCTGGTACCATCCGCACGAATCACATACTTGGCACCTGGGTGCTCATTGGGACCTCGTTGCACAAGCTCGTGGAGCTTGTGGATGTTGTAGGGTGTGACCGTCTCGGGATATGTCAAAACCCGAGCGATACTTCTGGGAACACCGACTTCGTCAAGTGAAATGTTGGCATCACCCGTGATGACAGTACGAGCCGAGAAATCGACACGCTTACCCATCAGGTTGCCGCGAAGACGACCTTCCTTGCCCTTAAGGCGAGCACGAACCGACTTGACAGGTCGGCCACTCTTTTGGAGCGCTTGGGGTTGTCCAGCGATATCGTTATCCATGAGGGTAGCAACGTGGTACTGAAGCAGCTGTTCGAACTCGGCAGCGATATGGGCAGGCGAACCTTCTTGAATGGCTTGGCGCACATTGCCGTTCGCACGGATAACGTCGCCCAACTTGTAGGTCAAATCATCTTCGTTGCGAAGGCCCTGGCCAGTGCCGTCCATGGAGATACTGGGACGAACAGGCGGAGGAGGTACAGGCAGGACCGTGATAATCATCCACTCAGGGCGGGCATAGTCAGTGTTGAGGCCCATGTCGCGCAAGTCGTCGTCTGTGATGCGCTTCAAGATATTCAGCGCCATCTCCGGGGTAATCAGCCGCTTATCCTTGGTCTTGACACCGTCTTCGTTCTTAGATTCCGAGGTGGCCCAGAGCTGCAGAGCAGTCTGACGGACGTTAGGTTGATCATTGCCACAACCGCCGTGACCAACAGCCGGGGGTCCCGATTTCCCACTTGGATCAAATGAACCATCTTCTTCCTTGGGTGCTTCGTTCATGCAAAGTTTCTTAGCCTTGCAGACATTCCAAACCTTCTGGAACCGGGCCTTCTTGTCTCGTGTGGAAACAGCAGCTCTAAATTCCTCGTTGGACTAGATGATCCGTGTTAGCATCAACAAAATCCGATCAAGCCGCAGATGCAGACGGTATTCAGGGAATACTAACTCTGTCTTCCAAGACTTTACTGCAATTGTGACACACAGATTCGAGAATCTTCTTGATCTTTTTTATGAAGCCAGGGTGGAAGACAGGCTTAGCCAATTCGATGTGGCCAAAGTGACCAGGACATTCAGACATGTTCTGCTGACACGTCGAGCACTTGAACTGACGGTCCACGGAGCCGAGACGAGGGTCATTAAGACCTCCCGTGCGCGGCTTGGTTCGCGTTTCGTCCATGGTCTCCGGGTAGAGAATGTGCGCGACACTCATGTTCTTGATCTCTTCGGGTGAGAGGAGACCGAATTGGATCTCCTCCACCGTCTTGAGAGGCGCATCGGAATGCGCAAAGTGAAGATTCGCCATGATGGCTGATTAGATTTTTCACGGTCGACTAATGCTTGCTGCGTTATCGAAAGGAATAAATGAGTGAAAGGTGCAGACTCGGTGGGGATAAGTCGCGGTAAATTAAGCTCTGACGAGATTTGTATGAGGCAAGAGGTCGAAAGGTCGGCTCGCGAAATCGAAAAAGAAGATTGGGGGGGTTGCCTTTGTTTCGTGGAATCGTGACTTCGGTCGCCAAAGGGAAAGAGCGGCGAAGACAGGTCAGCGCGAGGCAGTGCGAGTATATAACAAGTAGTCGCGCGGTCGCGATGGTGAATGGCAGTCACTCGAAAGAGTTGACGGAGATGAGAGAAAATAAATCCTTCTTTTCCCTTGTTGTCTCTCCGATGGAAGGCAATGCCGAATCAAATGGGCAACACCAGATCCAAACAGGCCCTTGTGGCCGTTTCGCCTCACCCTCTCACACGACGCCTTCAGCAATCCAGGGCGCGCGCAGACCGTGTCGCCAGGCGAGGAGTCGGTTCAATTAAATATTCTCGGTAATGACACGATGTCGGAAAATCGCTTTCGATGGGAGGACGCGATATCCGACGCGCGTGTTGATGGAAGTGGTAGTCGACGTGGTGGTATGTATGGTGAAAGAATGGCACGGTTCAGATTTTCTGAAGGCGGCCTGCCAGCAAAAGAGTTAAAGGCAGAGCAAGCAAGCAGGCTGGGAAAGGTGGAAAGGTGCGAGGCAAGGCCCAGCAGTCGGCCACTAAGCCCAATGCAGAAGGGTGGGTCACCGCCCAAGAATCTCTTTACCGATGACTCAATCCATCTTTCTTCCCTGACAGCCAATCATCAATCGCCATTGCTTCTCTCCTCCCCCTGAGCTTTTTACTTTACATTCCTGTCCTACCGCAACAGCAGCAAAGCAATTGTTTATTTCCTACATGTACCTACACCTATCATATGGTTACTGCAACCTTAAAACGCCCAGCTGCAGCATTTGACAGATTCCGGGAAGTCGGTTCGCTCCGAGATGACGATGGTGCAACAGCCAGCCCAATGCATAGCTGTTTACGTACTACGTACAGTACTTTATGTCCTTACCTAAAGTGTTTCAATGGCAGCCTACCTACCTATGCTCGAGCTATCCAGCTCGTGTTGAGTGCCTAGTAGTATGCAGAGCTTAATAGGCGTGTACGTACGCCGCACTGTATCTCTCTCACTAGCCTAGCATTGTTTGGAAAAGACAGCAGCCAAAGATCCATTGGACAGTGGAGCTCCAGAAAGCTGGCAAACTTATTCATGTCTTTGTTTTCTATGCACCCCTTTTCAATGGGTGAGTGACATGGACGCGCCAAGCATTGATTATTTTCTGCTAGGATGCTTCACCGCTTACATGATTCTGTTCATATTGTAAGCACATCTACAATCACCTCTTCCTGCCTCTAGCTGTCTTCGCAGCCGTGGGTCTCTTCCCACCGACTGCAGGCTTCTCTTCGCTCTGGGCCGCCCCGGCCTCTCCACCTTCGCCCAAGCTCCTTCGCCGCACCGTTCCCGTAGATACAGCTACAAACTCCTCCTCGCTGTCGCTCTCCCCCAGGTTGAACAAGACCGGTATCCGAAACGCCATACTGTCCATGTCGTCGTCGTGGCCCTTACTTTGAGGGTCCACTGTCAACACATCGATGTCTTCATCTTCCGCGTCGAGCCTGCGCTTGGTGATCTCCTCTTGTGGGTGGATATCGAACTCGTCCTCGCGCTCAATGTATTCGACATTCTCCTCGACCTCCGAGAAGTCGGGCGCCAACGCCGACCATTTTTGCGGACTCGTTACGGACCATATATAGATGCGCCCGGTTTCCATGCCACATGCTGCGAGGAGTGCCCGATTGGGATGCCATTCTATCACGCCTTGTTCTTCTTTCGGCCCCTCTAGCATTCTTACCAAACTACCGTGGCCGCGTTCCCATATGTACAGCTCGTGATTGTTGTAGGTTGATGCGGCAACATATTCGCCTGTTGCGCTGAATGTGACGTGATTCCATGATAGCCTGTTGACCACATCTTGAAACTTGTGCTCTAACGGTACTTGTATGGTATCGGGGTCGAGATCTTCCGCCGATAGGTTGGGAACCTTGAAAGTCCTGATGATTCGATCTTGGGAGTTAACCAATAGATCGCGGCCGGATCCCGTCAACTTGAGTGTCGTGACCACAGAACTGCATATCTTCTCCGACCATACTATCTCGTGTGTGTTGACGTCTATGATATTGAGCTTGCCCTTGTTCGTGCCCGCCAGGATGTGGTCACCGGTGATTGTGAATATCGACGCAGTGGTCTGCTGTTTGGCGTCCTCTTTCGCTTGTTTCTCCTTCGTAGCTGCGTCGGCGTCGGCATTCGCTCGCTTCATCGCAGAGGGCAAGATGTGCTTAACGTCGATCGGATCGGAGATGTCTACTAGGCATGGGGCCTGCTCAAATATGGATGCGACGATTTGATGACTGCGCACAGTTGACTACTCGTTAGTAGATGATGGTGGTGATGATGAAATCGAGGCCAATGCTCGTTCACAGTGGTCCTTGACTTCCGCGATAGACTTACTGGTTCCAAGGGTGTAACTCTGCTGTATAGACCGGGGCGCGAAACCGCACCTCACGGTACCGCGTCCCGTCCGCCATGTCCCACAGCACGGCGCGCCAGCCCTGGCAGGCACTCAACAGGTAACGTCCGCAACGACTCCAGCTCAGCGACGTGATGGCCGCCCTATGGCCCCGAAGCTTGCGCGCGACGCCCATCGTCTCAATGTCCCAGACCACCACGGTGCCGTCGACGCGCCCCGACGCGAGGTAGTCGCCCCGGCGGTTGAAGCGCAGGCATGTTGTGTGGCCCGATCGGATCGTGTTCGTGATGTTCTCAGGGTAGTCCTGGAGCAGGTAGTCGTCGGATAAGAGGAGGTTCATCTTGGCTAGCGATATACACAGCTTCTGCTGCTAACTGGTTGTACTATACTGCTGCCACTAGGTCGACTCGGGATGTATCGGTGGTGATGGTGGATCGACAGGGTGATTTGCGTCTGGGTTCAGTGACACATAGTGACGAGGTGCCGAGGGAAAGTAAGAAAGAGAGTTTGCGACGTAGAGGTAGGTTGATCGCCGAGTGCTCAGAATGCGATTGAGTTCGTAATCTTGGGAAACTTTCTTGTCGGCGCAGCCTCGCGCTTGTCAGGTTGACAACAGCGGAATGATGCAAGGCTACTTGGCGCATTTCCAGGGATTGATGTCTTTTTGACAGGGGACGATCTGCTGAGCTACTGCATCCCAAACCCCACCAAATAGCTCCTCACCCCGCCAAAGAGAGGTGCAGTATCAAAATCCCATTCATCCAGGGCTTCGGTATATTGAGTCATTCACGTCTTGCATGCGCAACCTAGGAGTCTACTCGAGGATATAGGAGCCCATTCCTCACCTTTTTCGTCTGTCTGATTGGACTAGTCCGTTTTGCGAGACTAATCACCAACATGGCGAATTCAAAGTGAGAAACCCATCCGAAAATCCCACCAGTACAGTTCTTGGCAGAGCCGTTGCGACTAACACGATCCGTTCCAGGTTTGAGTACGTCAAGGATTTCGAGCGAGCGGACTACCTACTACCCAACACATGGGTGGTGGTGAGAATCGATGGAAAAGGGTTCACCAAGTAGGCATCTTCTATATAGCAATTGAAGTGTTCCTTATGTTTTGCAAATGATTTACGCTGACTGAACTAGGTTGTGTGCCAAGTATGGCTTCGAGAAACCCAATGACAGAAGAGCTCTCGATCTCATGAACGCGGCCGCTAAGGCTGTCATGGCTGATCTTCCTGATATCACTATCGGATATGGAGTAAGCGATGAATACAGGTATGATTGCCCTTTCTTGGCAGGTTGGCATCTCGACTAACAAACGGCCAGCTTCGTGTTCCACAAGACATGCACCCTATACGACAGGAGAGAGAGGTGAGTTGGGCACATCATTCTGACTGATAGGATGCTCATTTGGTAAATAGTAAATTGGTTTCAACTGTGGTATCGACCTTTAGCGCATACTATGTCCACCTCTGGTCAACATATTTCCCCGACATGCCGCTTGCGCCTCCCCTTCCGAGCTTTGATGGACGCGCAGTATGCTACCCCAGCGTTCAGAACCTGCGCGACTATATGAGTTGGCGACAAGTCGACTGTAAGTCAACCACCGCTCGGCTTCCTAGGCCAGGCCGCTTGCTAACACCCTTTAGGCCACATCAACAACCTGTACAATACCACGTTTTGGACGCTGATACAACAGGGAGGGATGGGTGCGACGGAGGCAGAGGAGTTCCTCAAGGTGAGAGATGTTTCCAGCCCAAGCAAAGTGAAGTTGCTTACTGACTACTATCCCCAGGGAACCCTATCGAAAGACAAGAACGAGATATTGTACTCCAAGTTTCACATGAACTATAACAACGAGCCTGAGATAAACAAGAAGGGCAGCGTTGTATTTCGAGACGTAAGCTACCCCTTCTGTAATGTCGTGGAGTTCGCTGCTAACAATTGCTAGTACGAGCTCGTGGAGCCTGGGTCTGACAAGGTGGGAGGGACGATTGATGATATATCGGAGACAGTGACCCAATCCAAAACCCAGGCTGAGAATGACAAAAAGCGCCGGGCGAAGGCTAGGATAGTAGTCGAGCATCTGGATGTCATCAAGGACGAATTCTGGGATAGTCGGCCTTGGTTGCTCTCCAACAAGCCAGGCAAGATACCCAAGCTGACTTGATTCAATAAAACATGCGACGGGGCTTCATTCCTGACCTGGAGCCCGCATCATCCATATTTATGCGCACCAAGTCTGAATTCGAATCGGCCTTCTCGTTTCTTCGCCGTACGTGTGGGTATAGTGAATATTCTCGTCGTGATAAGGGAAAGTGGCTCAGCCGGTCGTGGCACGTAATCGCCTCTTTTCCTCCTTCCTGGTTCTCCTGGCGTTTCGCCTTGCCCTCCGCTCCTCTTTTGTCTCTCCAGCCTTCAATGTTTCCTTGGCCTTCTTCTTCTCTGCTTTCTTGTTTGCTTTCTTAGTTACTTTCGCAGCCGCTTTCGCCTCTGCCTCGAGCCGGGCGAGTTTCTCGGCCTTTTGCATCTTCTTCGCATCCCTCCTCGCCCGACGCTCCTCTTTGGTCTCTTTCTTGCCGCTGCTGCTCTCCTCATCGACCGTAGCAGCCGGTGTCGACACCCCGCTCTCCGGCGGCGTGAGCAGCCCGGTGGCCAGGCTCTTCTCCACGGTGCCCGACAGCAGCCCGCCCTTGACGAAGCTCGAGTAGAGCCCGTTGCCGCCGCTGTACTTGTAGACGCCCTTGGAGACGATCTTGTCGAGGTCAAGGCCGCCCCCGCCGGCCGTGCGCTTCATGGTGCCCGAGGTGGTGTCGATGCCCTTGAGGGCCTGGTCGAAGGCGCTCATCCACCACGCCTCGACCTTGTGGTCCTTCTTGAGGCCCAGCCCAGCGCCGTCATTGCCGTCGCGTTTGATGAGGATGTGGTGCTTCAGGCCCGTCGCGTCGTTGGTCGGATGCAGCGAGTGGCCCTTGCCCCGCCACCCTTGCGAGGTCAGGAGGGCGTGGGCGTCGATCTTGCGCCTCGTGTCGGAAGGCATGGCTGCTGGGAGTTGAGGAGGCAAAAGGATTAAATGATAAGAATAACAACAGCAACAGCAACAACAGTAACGATTGACTGTGTAGGAGAGTGTGGCTGGCTCTCAGGATTGATACAACAAAATCAAGACGAGTTCTAGAAAACTTTTACATGCATGCTGGCGTCGGCTCGAACAGAAAGTAATTATTTTGGGAGGTTTGCGCAGCCATTCAATTGTTCAAAGAAATTTTAGTGGGTAAATTTCAGCGACCCCACTAAGTGGAAAGCTGGATGCATCAAGTCCCGTCCACCTCCCCCGATGAGGCACGTGCGCCGGATTCATATCTCGGAGGATGCCCCGGAGTCGTTTGAACAACCCGGATAGGTGCGAGACAAGAGCACCAGATGATTCCATACTACAAAACCTCTACACGTGTAAATCTCCATTTGTTAAGCCAGTTGCACTTATATTCTAGGGAAGACCTATATTTAAAGAAGGAAAAGGAAAGAGAAAAAGAAAAAGAAAAAAGAGAATAAATCGAAATAACCTAGAGGAAGATAAGTGTTAGTTTTAATAAACAGAAGTGGTAATTAATTTGGATGCACAATCTATAGTGGCTCAGATCAAATAGATGTTTTCATCTCATGTTTATTTTTCAGAACCAATCTGCCATTTAATCACCATAGCCGCGGTGTGGTGGGCTCGAACAGGGAACTCGTGCGGGTTGAAGGTTGAAGGGAGTGCTTACCTATAACCGAACTAGCGGATCCGACCACCTTGCAACGCTTTTCGGTGGGATTTTGATAGCTAATTCGCATTATAGCTGCCTTGAGCTGTCACTACTATATGGGTGGGGGTTTGTCTAAATATGGCATCGCCGAGTAGATAAAGCAGACAGACCAAGCAGTTTTCGGCGACTGCAGACCAGCCCAGCCAGGCTAATGACCCTTTGGAAGACATCACAGCAGTTTGCGTAGGAGCGGGAGAAGGTAAAGCTGTGTGGAGTTGTTCCTCTATGCTTCTCGCATCTACTTTTGGTACGTGGAATGTTACTTTGCCAACGAGGGGGTTTTGACGGATGCCATGGATTCGTATAGGTCAACGGTGCAGAGTCTGACTGATAATAGCATGATAGTTCTATCTAAAATCCGGTTTACTATTGAGACTATGGGATACATCACAGATCTTCTCTGTGATACCGCTGAAAAACAACTCCCTTACTGGTCCAGTCGATACCTTCGCCATCGAGCTTCCTTAGCAGTGCTAGAGAGCCGTGTTTCTAATTTCCGAATGCTTCAGGCTGAGATCTCTGTTCTAGCTTAATGACTAGCAAGTATGAAGCTCTACGCATTTAACAGGAGCCACACTTATCAAGAGTCCTCATGCTAGATGCGGCGCCAGTCGTTTCCGAATATCATTCACTCAGTATATGGAAACAGGAATATATCTTCAAGTTGATTCCAGAACCCTCACTTATCCTCATACGTGCTTTTCTAGCCAAAACATACGCGACTTTCAACGGCTACAGGGTAACTACCCGCCATAGGAAGGGAACCACGCCGGGGGTTAGTGGAAATGGCAATGTTCAAGGGCATCCTGGACGACCAAGAGACGCAGAAAGCATCGGCCGGCCAAGCCATACATGCATGTATAATGTGGTAATCACGACTCACGATAAATATCGAGCATGCAGTGAGGTACTTTGCGTGGCATTAGTCCAAATAAGATCTTGTTAACAAAGACCTGTTAGTATCTAGGGAAGCCGGTCTGAAGACCGACAAGCCTCAAGATATAGCCGCATAAATACATCATTATGAACTGACGTCCCAGCCGTTCGGTTTCCAAAGGGTTCGCGACTAGGAAATAGCCATGCGCTAACAGAAAAGCTTTACCCCCAGCCCAGGGGCAGTGCTATGCGAATGCGAAGAATCAATTAACTTGCGAGGACTGCTCGTTTCCCTGCCTATTTGGTTCCGACGAACGCACCTGGTGGCCACGCCACCTCCAGGTCTGAGCCATGTATCGTCTGAATGCGAGGCCGAAATCACTCACAAGACCAGAGCTGTGTGCGGGACGTTGCGACGATGTAAAAGATTAGAGATGTTCCTCCTGCCCTGAATTCGTCCAGACCACTTATACGACCGACTGACCTCGGGTGTTGAGCAATCAGCTTACACTCTCAATCTGCTACGCCCCATTCTTTAAACCACATCCTTCCGTATTTCCATTCCACTGTATCATGGCCTTCATCCTGGGTCTGATAGCTCGCGCCATACACCCGTCCGGACTAGACGAGCACTACAACACTCCTCCCGGTAAAGACCGGACTCGCCAATACGGCGACCGCAATAATTGCTACACTCGCCGTGGTCAATGCCCCTACAGCCAATCCCAATATCAACAAATGCAGCAGTACGCTCTGCCCACCGCTCCGTTCGGCGGTAGTCAGTTAAGTTACTACAACAGCGGTAGCAGCACGGTACCCATCATACTCATGGCAAGGCGGGAGCGAAGAGGGGCTCGCCTGGCGGAGCGCCATTGCTGGAGAGGGGGCCAGCGCTTCGACTTTTGCCCCGGTCAGCCGCCATCTTACCAGCAGCCATACCGATTGGAGGGGGAGGCATGGGAACCCCGAGGCGGCTCCTCTGGGTTCAGACAAGATAATTCATATAACAACAACCCGGACTTCTCTGCTCATGGTGTCGACGGAGATGTGGGACTTTCGAGGCCACGGCCTCTAGCCCCAGAAATTGTGCATCAGCAGCACTATGGGAGACAAGGGAGTCGATCATACGTAGCTTCAAGCGTGGGCGAGGGGGAAGAGGAGGAGCTGCCGCCGCCGGCGCATGAGGATGTAGTAGTGGCTAGTGCGAGGAGGGGGTCAGTAGAAGTGGTGCCACCACACAGTAGGAAAGCTTAGCGATAAGACAGGGAGGTTGAATTCCCACGTTGGTAAGAGGGTCAAGGAGAGTTATCGTCTGGGCTCTCCTCTTCTTGTGTTAAACCGATCTCTTGGCCATTTAACTTATATCATACAATTAGCGATGTTAATATAACTATACATATATTATGTTACAGGGACGTGTTAGTTAAATTACACATATATACACACCTGTACATAGAGACAGATGTATAGTTGTCAGTATACAGTTGCTAATGCACTATGTGCACTTTACCATCCGTTTCTTCTTCATCAAGAGGTCCTCGGTAAGGAGACCACCAGCCTTCTTGAGGATCTCCATCCCGGCCTGTCGCGAAGGACACGGTTGGCACTCGTTATAATTGTGCAGTACGGACAAGGCAGTATTCCCAGCCACTGTCAGCGCATTGACGGGCGACCCCAGATCCACCAACCTCTGGAGGCGTTTGACGTTGATCGGGCCATCCACCAAACAGACGCAGTGCAAGGGCGTATAGCACAGGCCGCCGGCGTGGTTTCGGCCCAACCGCGCGCCGTAGCGCACGAGCGTCTCGAAGACGCCGTCCCAGTGCGGGCCGGCGCCGGCACGAAGACAGAACTTCTGAAGGGGGGGCCAATCCGAGGGCGGGTTCGGGTCGGCTCCTAGCTGGAATAGGGTTTGCAGCATGGCCTCCGCGGTGGCGATATACTGCTTTTTCTCTTCTGCGTCGGAGTCCGAGCGATCCAAATTTGTGCCAAACATCACAGAGACGAGTCCGCCTACCGTCGATTCGGCCGCCTCACCGTAGACCCGGATTCTCGTGCGCAGGCTATATCCTCGCGATTTGATGATGTCCAAGAGTGCGGCGCGTGTAGAACTGATACGAGTGCAGAGCAACTCCAACAGAGGCATGTTTTCCATGTGTATGCCGTTCAAGTTGGGGATCTTTTTCAGGAGAAGACCTGCCTTTTTGATGCAATCTGATGAACCCGTCGGGGTTGACTTCAATGCTTCTTCTGAGTCCAAAACCTGCCGCCATACTTGTTGGAAGGGTCGGCATGTCATCGGCCAAGTCCAGAAACCGGTTGCCATTGCTGGATCTGCGTCTATCGACTCTCGGCGTCAGTATCACTCTTTCAGGTCGTGAATGGTGTACCCCAGGAGGAGGCATTGTAGGTAACTCTACAATGAAGTTGATCCCCGAGTCACACCGAGAAAGGAAGGGATGAAGAACAACACTCGCTTACCGTGGTTCAGCAATATCTCTGTGAGTTCCCATGGGCATCTGGCTTGCAACGACAAGCCAAGTAGCGTGACTTCCCGAATCGGTTGCTCATCTATATAAACCAGAGAGCTGGGCTCTATACCCAACACCTGGAGGAAATAGAGGAGCAGGTCCTGCCAAGGGGCTGTTTCTGCCTCGCTGTCGAGCTCTCTTGCTTTAGCTGCGCCCAGGATAATATGGTGAACTGGTTGCAGAAGTGCATTTCCATAGTTTGTCCCATCGATGCTCCCCCAGCTGTATACATCAGCTCCCTTGTCAATCATGTAGCGAGCAAGGGCATGCTGGCCATTCCGAATGGCATGAATCAGAGGTGTGCGCGTAAACCACAGTTCTTTACCATTCGACTTGAATTCCAGAATTTTCGGTCTTCGTCTGCGTAATATCGCCCGTCTGGAGGCCCTGTCGGTTGGTAAACCACCTAGTCCAGAATACATAGTTTCGTTCAGATCGTGCCCTGCTTGCAGAGCCTTCGTGACGGTGCCGACAATGCCCTTTTCACAGCCCCAGCGCAATGCCTTCTCGAAACCCTTCCGGTCGTTGGAGTATAGCTGAGGGCCCAGTATCCTATCGAAGTCCTTGCATGCTCGTGATAGGTTGTTAAGGCTACTCTGTCCCATGAACAAAGCTATGGCTAGCACAAGCTCTTCTGGAAGTGACCCCAAAGACATTTTTGGCTGAACAATCCGACCTTGGGATTTAACGTAACCCGCTGGAAGTGAAAGGAAGCCGAGCAATATGTAGTTTCAAACCCGTTCGCTTTCTTGAGAGCGTTTCCACCTTGCAAGAGGGAGCGAAGGGTCTGATTATAACCAGTGTGGTTGTTGCAAACTCCATTCGGAGAAAGGCTTGCAGAACCATTTCACTGGATGAATTACTTGCTCTGCAACCATGCTCATCGTCCAAAGGTTACCATGTATCCTTTGAATCACTCTCGATTCAAAGTGTAACCTGTAGATTCTTGGGTGCCATAAGCATTTTCTTCGTTGGGTTGACCCACCTTCTCTGAGAACCTTACCTAACATCAAATTTGCTATCTTCTAAGTATTTCAATCACGTATCGAATGTGGGCATCTGAACTCTGGGTGTTTGTGTCTATAAAACTTCGAATGCTTCCTGGGTGGACTGTGGGTTTGGAGGAGGAGGGAGATGGATAAATCCCAATTTCAACGGATGTGTTAGTGGCTGACAACACATAACACAACGAGCAACCAGTGCACATAGAAATGATTGACACTTTCAAGGTGCAACGGACCTCAACTTCCAAGTCTTGCATCTTTAACGGAGCATCGAATAGAAGTGTTTGTTATCACCAGGGTCGAAGGCCAATGAACGCTGTTCCGCAGATATGAGGTGACAGTATCGTGGCCAATCACAGCTTGGCATAGGTATACTCCGTACTGAAGTCCAAATTATAGTGCATGTGATGGAGGAGTGGGCTAGAAAAAAAGAACAAAACGAAAGAAGCGGTCAGGGTTAGATGCATCGCATCGCATACTCTGAGTGGGGATGCCAGGCTGGACATGCTTGATGCAACCTTTCACCTGCATACTACTAGCACACTTGAACAGCTATGGATACCTTAGGTACAGTAAGTATAACATCAATGAACATTCGTGATGATCACCGGATATATTTCGGTCTCTCAGAACACAACATGAACATAAAGCTGAGTACAAAATAGCTGGTTGTCCTCACAAGAGCGAGAGAATGTATACATATGTAGTATCCGACTGGCGTTGGTGGGTGACACAAACTGAGCCTCCTCATGTGGCTTGCCGAAGCTGATGTAGGTACTGTAAGAATTGTAAGAGGTACCATCCAACCGATTTTTTATTTCCTGTCCTGTCGACGGGAAAGACCCTGGAAACGGAATCCGGGGACAGGACCTTGGTGGCTCCGCTTTGCAATCCAACCCATGTCCCACTGCATGTCCCTGGGTCTGTAACGTGTGTGTGTGTGTGTGTGCGTGTGTGCGCTTGTTCTGCATGCAGGAAAAGACAGCACGAAGGAGGAGGAGGAGGAGAAGAAGACACAAGGTTGGGTTCGTGATGTGTTTTTTGGGTTGATTGATGTGCATACTTCAAATGCAGCACTAACAAGTAGCTGTCAACTCAAACAGCTTGATGTGTTGATGCGTTTTTTTCTCTCGGACAGTTCAAATTGATCTGCAGCGACTTCGGGGTTGCCGCTGTCTGCTACTTGTCAACTAGGAACACACTTCAAGCAGTGTCGCTCGCTTATGTTGAGTTTGAGCACGCAAGTGAGAGGTTGTGAACTCATGATACCTATCAAAAGCAACTGGCAATATGAAGCCTTGGAATGCAAGTGGTAATCGGATACGGCAAACAAGTTGACGTACATCCGTTGCCGGGCGCCAGCCATCATCGATCCTATCACCAGCCACTCCATTCATCACTGATTATCCATCCTGTGGTATCAGCAGCTATGTAGGCCACGTCAATGTATTGTGTACAGATAGGCAGCCGGTGGTTTATTTGACTGGCATGGAATATGAATTAATTATTAGGTGGAGGGAGAAATGCATATGGGCACCTTTTTTTCGATGCTTCCAGCCCGTTCCCAAGCCCCGTGCAACCAACTGGTCTAGTGCCAGAGCCTGACATGTCAACTCCTCCATGCGGCGGCGCGGCGAGCTGCGTCGCACCTTGCTCCTTCGAATAAAGAGCTGGCTGGAACTTTCTGTCGCTGTGTTTTCAGCGCTCAGGGCAGGTGGCAGGTGTGGCAGGAAGGCAGGCAGGCAGGCAGGGAGGGTGGCCAGAGTCAAATGCTCTACTCTCTCTATCAGGCCGCGTGCAGAAAGTGCCCGAATTGAGAATTGAGAATTGAAGTCTAGATGTCGTAAATTTATGTACATGCATCTGATGTATCTTTCTTTAGCTGCATTTAGGGACAACAGGGGGGGTGCCCTTTAACTGTGCCTACCTAACGATGCATGTAAGGCGCCGAGCCGATAGATGTGCACCGCAGTCCAGTTTTCCCATGTTCTAATTACAGATCGTCCCAGTATTCCGTCCCTTTCTTTCATTCCGCCTGCCTCCATCACCTTCTCATCCTCCCGCCGCCGTCTGACACGTTTTCCCCCTTTCCTTTACTGTAACAGCAATAACAGCAATAACAGCAGCTACCATTGCCGACCCAGCCACGGTTTCACACCTCCCCATCATTGATTGCATACACACTTGCTTGCCCTGTAATCTTACGACTCGCTACATCACATCCACTTGCTTGCCCTGTTCGCTGGCAGTTGCCTCCCTTGCCTTGAAAGGGATCCAAATCGCCAATTCTCCCACCTTCCTGATCCATTGCTCAACTCTATCAGCAGTTGAACTACTACGATCTTTAAGCTCCAGCGAACCACAGACCCTGACGAAGCAAGCCTCAAGCCACCTGAGTCCTTTGCCTCCACGAACCCCAAACTAAATCGACGCTGGTTTTCCCCAACCGAATCGCGCACCAAACCTTTTCCTTCGGCAGATTGGCACATTTGGTTCTGCGAGCATTGAACTCGGCAATCCCACAGGAGAAAGCAGTCTTCTCTCATTTCTGCTACCTCTCCACCACATACTCGACACAAGCTTCACGCATTCGTTCTGCCCTACACCTCGAAGACGGCCTCACCCTCGCAACCCGATCTCGGAGAGCCTCTCAAGCAGACCGACAAGATGAAGGGTCGTCCCATTGCCGAGCTCGTTTACGAGTACATGTTCAGCAAGCCCAAAGCCTCGGACCCGCAAGATTTCCACGCTCTGCTTCACCGTCACCTCATCCTCGAAGTCCGCCAGGAAGTGCATTCGTTCTACGGACACCTGGACACGCAGGAGGCCAAGTACCCTGGCTTGGATTACTGCAACCGCATTCACCGCATACGACTTAGTCGCTGGCCCTGGCACCGACGACTGTTCCGCGCGTTCGATGGCCTACGACTGACACACTCGGAGATCTCCAACCTGACAAAGTGGGAAGGGACAAAATGGGCGAAAGAGCGGTTCGAGCGCGATTCCGGCATTACTATTAGAGACACTGCGGATGAAGGCATGTCCGCGTGGGTGCCACCCGAGGAGAGACCAGCCGCCGCAGCTACCTCACCGAGCGAAGAAGAGGTTAATGCAGTACAAACGGAAGGAGGAGAAACCACCGAAAGCGCGGATGATGACATGGAGGGCGAGGAGGACAGCGACGGCGAGATGGAGTCAATAGGCATCGCACTCAACCAGCGCCTTCTTGAGCGAACAGCCCGCCGAGAGGCGGGTGCCGACACTTCAGAGCCCCTTGACGAAGAGTGGGAACAGTGGTTGAAGAACGCCATTGACTCCGGGGAGCTCCCTTTTCTCTCGAGCCAGACGATGCGGGATTCGCCTACCCTGGCACGCTATCCGCAGCTCGTGCCAATGTCACACTACCTCACCGCGGCTCGAGCCGGGCAATGGAACGCTGTGCCTGCGGCCTTTCGTGAGCTGCTACGACGAACGGTGGTGAGCGAGGAACTTGCTGCGGGAGATGGGGCCATGCCTCCGCTGGAACCCGCTTCCCTCAGGGCGCCATCGACGCAACGGAATAGCGTGCCATCGCAGACAGTCCAGTGGAGACGCACCGTGTCCAACCTCCGACTGCCCGTTGGCGAGGGCAGCTCCAGCCCTAACGCGAGTTCCGAGATTGTACGCCTGAACCGTACTGCTCAACCTAACGCCTAGGAAGATATCGGGCCACTGGACTCTCGGCCAACTACAACGTCTCCTTCGTACACGTCATTTTTCATCAGATACCCCATAATCCTTTTACTGCGACTTAATTCAGTGCGTCGACATTGAATATAGTACTACTTCCCTTTTGCGATCTTGACGATCCTACAAACTATCCACCATCCAATATGCACACTAGAAACAACATACGGCACTTACGGCCTACCTGCTCACCCAGTTGTCCAATACGGAAGAGGGTGCAGATCAGCGTTGGGGGCACAGCGGTTCTTTTTTGACTTTCAGAATAAGCGGCCATGATTGTGGTCTTCTATACAACAGGGAGGCGTTGCGATATGACTTTTTGATTTTTCATCTACGGATGCGGCGGAGGTGCTTTTCCCCATCAAGGCGCGTGTCTTTTCAAGTTACAACTCATAGAATAGCGGCGTTGGTAACGAAATGCATGAAACAAATGATTCAATGGCTATATTTAGCAAAAATGGCCATATCCAGTTTGGAAGTTCTGTGTGAATCTCGTGTAACTGATTGCTACGGCGTACAATACAACACACGTCTCTTGGCGTTACAAGAGTGTGCTTGGAAACTCGATTTGGCTGACTCGTGATTCAGGCCCTCGTACAGGTAGGAGGTTCTTCATGCGCCTCTGGCTACAATACGGACAACTGATGTTCCTCGAGCTTAACACTTGCACTTAATTTGCGCCAATTCCCGCGCTTCTTCGTCCTACGACGTACGTGACCCCGAGTATACGGTCCCGAGTCAGAAATCGAAATGTGCTGTGCTAATACGAACAATCCATTGAACTGCTTACCTGGCTGTGTCCAGCGGCAATATTAGGTCACATCGAGCTTCCGCCGCGGACAAGACGTCTCCAATGCATGGATACACGCCCCCTTGACGATAAGGAAGACTTCCTTTTAGTATCAATGTATTTATTTGGATAGTATATAGGTATAAACGGCATGGTGCAATAGTGGTATCAGGTACCTTGCTGTCATTTGTTCCAATGCAAAAACCACCTGAACGCCGAGCCGGCCAGCCTCGCAAGGCACTTTTCTACTTAACCAAACCCCTGTAATGTGCTTACGCTTCGCTCCCCTAACGCCCTTTCTTCATCGCCTCACTGGCTTGTTCCTCCCGCTGCGAAACCCTTGACTCGTATGGTCATGGGAATTGCTAGAGATGGGAAAGGCGCATGCATATGTCCCCAGCCAGAAATTGATAACAAAATTATGTTGCCATCGGAACCTCGTCCGATTCCTCAATGGCCCTTCTTCCTTCTCCCGCCGCGGTTGTTGCGGGGTGCCGGCAAATGGACACCCTCCTAAGGTTCCAGGTGCGACCACTCGGGAATGGCCTTGATCTGTTGCCACATATATCGCTCGAGCTTGTTTGCACTCTTAGCGTAGGGCGTGGTCTCGTTGTTGTACTTGCGGCAGTTGTCAAAGACGAGCTTCGCATCCTTAATGAAAGCTTCGGGCGTCTCGTACTGGTCTGCCTCGAGCTTGGCCTCCATGGTGGACAGGTCCATAGGCTCCTTGATCACGTCGTAATAATCTGCAACGTCGTCCTTGTTCACAGGCGTCAAGAAGGGCCATGCAGACTGGTGGTTCTGCAAATCGTTCAGAAGATGCAGGAGCTGGTTGTAGTTGGGGCCGTGGCGAGGCTGCCGAGCCAGTTCATCCATATCCGGCGACCAGCCTGACTCGCGAATCGCACCGATAGAGAGTGGGTCTATCGGTGTCACGCCGCTCTTCCAGTCCTTAGGTGGTTGGTGTATGATGTGCGATTTCGAGAAGGCGCGGATCTTGGCGTGCACACACTCCTTCTGCTTGAGCAACATCCGACCCATCTCCAGATACCGTACTCGAGGGAGCATGGAGCACTGCATTATGGTACCTCCTTCATAATCCTTGATGTAGCCCATCCAGACGGATCTCGGGAGTGTGATCTCTTTCGTGAAGCCTTGTTTCTTGAAGTAGCCGATGGCGTAGTTGTCGGCATATGTAAGAAAATGCATGACATCGCTAGTGGCCTTGACATAGTCTTTCAAATGCGACATGAGATGCGCGCCGTAACCCTTCACCTGTTGATCACTGCTAATAGCACAGAATACGATTTCGGCGAATTGGCGGCCCTTGAAAGGTCGATACGTGATTCCGCCGACCACTTCGAGTGGCTTCTTGACGATAGCTATGGACAAATGGGTTCGGTCGTATACAAGTCGCGCAATGTAATCCTTAGGCATCTTAGGCAGCTGTTTTTGGAAAATACATTTCAAGCCAGTCAAAATGATGAGAGACTCGCGCTTGTTGTCGTTGTTGACGACACGGAACTCTATGTCGCCCTCTCGTTCCTCGATAACGGCAGGCTTCGGGGCTGTGTGTTAGCAAAACAACACTAAATCCGACGTGATATAAGGCCATGAGGAAACAGGACAACACTGTTGCCCTCGGGACCTCTGTGGTCTTCGCGATCGATATTCCTGTCACTTGAGCGGGGATCACCGCCGCCACGTTTATGGAACAGATCTGGGTCGTCCCATAGCAGAGTTTGCAACGTGCATGTTCGTTCGGCTAGGAAAAGGAGTAGTTACCTTCTCTGGGAACGGGATGGGCTTTATGGTCGGTTCTTTGGCCTTGTCCGTCTCGGATGGCTCATCGCTGAGCTTGGCCTTCTTGCTGGCCGTTGGCGACGAAGGCTCGTCGCTGGCCTTGCGCTTGCCATCTGGAGCTCAAACAGTTAGTCAGTCAATCGCGCAAGGGCGTATTATCGCTCTGTGTGAAGAGGCGGCAATCTTACTCTCGTCTTTCACCATCGTGAAGGCATCTGGAGCTGACGCTGTTTGTCGTGAATGCGCTTCGTGGTTTGCGACACGACTTCAGGGAGAGTCGCATGCAGATACGTAAGCGGGACTTGGGGTGAAACGTGTGGAGAGATAAATCCGCTAAGGCTGATGATAAGCGCGGAACAGAGACGCGGAAAGACAGGTAGTAATCGAGGTGATTGATGATTGGGCATTATGCTATGGAAAAGTGGGAGCTGTGGACACCGGCCGGGTCAATATATCTTCCACCTAAGCTCAAGCTATCTGGGCTTATCGAGTGTGGGTAAGAGGTACGTACTGGGTAACAAGTGGGATTCATGGGCAGCTGCGCGCATCACTCCGGCTCAAGCAGGCGCGATCAAGGTACCCATCAATTGAATGAGCCAGTTAACAGTGAGCACCTTAGGTACCCTTGCTGCAGCAATTAGAGGACAGCTTAAGCTTCTGGAACTCGATGATATTCAGAAGCCCGTGTCACGTCCAACAACTTTCGCCCTCACCAACTCCCACGGATTCTTGAAAAAAAGTCAGCATCGTCCTTGCATACTTGTAATCTGCAAGCACAAGAAGCTCCCACTCAACAGGCCTCTTCGTGCCACTCGTTACTGCGGCGATTCGTCTGTCAACATTCATGGATTCTCAACTCAGCGAGATCTGGGCCACTGCACCTGGCACTCCATTTCTGCCTACGGTCGGAAAAGGCACCCATTTCACCGTCGGCTTCTCCCTCGTTCTGTTCGGTCTTGTGCTATTTGGCGGATTCGCACTGAGTATGCTTGCCTCTTTCCCCCTTCCTTTGCTGTCCGTAATGCTCCCCAATCGCTAACGAGGACAAATCTAGACCGATCATTCACCAACATCCCACTTCTTGGTGTCCCAGCTTCGTTGGCATTGGCGTATGTTCCTCCTCTACGCACCTGACCTATCCCCACGGCCATCTAACGCATATTTTAGGGTCGGAACGGTCTACATGTTTTGCGCGGTGGGAGTTTACGTCTAGGGCTAAAAGAAGAAACCTATAAGAAGAGGCATCGCGAAGTCGAGAACGTCGTGGGCCTGTACCATAGAGGATTAAGGCGCACAAAATCTGCTTGAACACAACAACACTGATCCGTGACTCTCGACTGGAAAAGCTCATGAGACCCGTTGGCTGAACCTTGTCGTTTCCGCCACTACCATCACTACCACCCTTCCAACAATGGATTCCTCCGTACGATCGGGCTCCCCGCAGCCACCACTATTCAAGGCCATCGCCAGCTCGACGAGACAGATCTACCAGCTGTTAAAGTGCATTAGCTTCACAGCAAAAGTACACGTCCAGATCACACAAGATGGTATCCGGTTTGCCGCCGACCATTCCCGAGTCATGCAAGGTAGGACCCCCTATAGGGGGTGTTCGTTGAAGTCCAAGAGTAGTAGCCTAACCTCTTTCTTTTCTTCTCCTTTAGGCGTAGCTTTCCTGGACAAGGAACTATTTACTACTTACACATTGAATTTGGCGGAGAATGAAGACGGGGCGCTTCCACAGTTCCAGATCAACCTAGCAGCCTTCCTAGAGGCCCTGCAGATTTTTGGAGCATCAGATGTGGCAGCCAAGCAGGCCAAATCCGATGCGGAGCCTTACAGAAGCAATTTGCGGAACTACCGACCTGATGCCTTCAGCCACCAAACACTGGGGGTGCCTGGAACATGTTGCCTCCTCTACGAAGAGGACGGCTCGCCCCTCAGCATCATTCTGGAAGAGACAGGGGTGAAAACTCGTTGTAACATGGTTACCTATACACCTGAGCAGCCGGATGATATACCCTTCGACCGTGATGATCTTGCCTTCAAGATCATTATGCATTCTAAGTGGCTTCTTGACAGTCTGTCCGAGTTAGCACCCATGTCGCCTACGAAGATTACCATCACTGCTTCGCCAGATGCGCCTTTCTTGGCTTTGTCCAGTAGCGGAGCGTTGGGCAGTGCAAGTGTTGACTTTACCAGTGGTCGCGACCTCCTTGACACCTTCACTATTGACACGAAGTGGTCGCAAAGCTTCAAGTTTGACTTGGTCAAATCTGCGACTGAAGCAATGCGTGTGGCCAGTAAGGTCAGTTTCCGTGGCGATGGGCAAGGTGTGTTAAGCTTGCAGTTTATGGTGGAGGTCGAGGGTGGTACGACCAGCTTTCTCGACTTCCGATTTGTACCCTACATCGCCCAGGACGACGACGACGAAATGGACTCTGATGAAAGCAGAGGGGAAGACTAGTTGAGACGAAGGACAATGTGCAAGCTTGGCAAGGCTTGACTCAGTGGTTAATGCTCTCACCCAACTTAGCTTAAGCGGTATCCTTGGGCATCACTCAGATCCATGCCATTTTGCAACCGCTACAAAAGCCAACACTATCGTCTTAGCATTGAACAAAAATCCTACCTGCGATACATCCCTATAACCGTATATCCTTTCAACGTGACTCTTGAAGTTGCCGCTGACGAGCTTCGGCGTTATCAATTACGCGTGTCACCGCGTTGCATCAGCAAGCCATTGAATCGTCGTCTCTGCGCCATCGAGGCCACTGAGGCTTTACAGTTGCTACGAGTTAACTGCTGCTCCGTCTCTCGTCATCGACCGCCTTGCATGTCCTCGCTGCTTCAGTGCCTAATGTGACCTAGGCTTGCCTTGTGTCCGTATACTAGTATCGCTAGAAAAGGCTAGAGGGCTAGGTCGACGCCAAAGATACGCCATAGTAGAGGCGCGCACTAGTTGCGATTCATCATCTGCCTCACGACCTATAGTGTTTCAATATCTAATGTCTGGGGTTGATCGATATCTTTTGCGTGGTGAGCCACTATTGTCGTGCAATTCCAATACTGTGGCCGTGAAAAGCAATTGTGAGATCTGCCGAGAGCCAACTCGGGCTACAAACATGCCATCCATGCGTCGATTATCATATAATATCAAGATTCAAGATGATTCGGACCACCCATAGTCTACCAGCTCGTCCAGCATCCGTTTGTACACATGTGCTCAGTGCCAAGGTGGTGGTTGCGTGGCAGCTCTGGCTACTAGCAATTTGCATCCAGCTGAACCTCCGAGACCTTTTAGCCAGCCAGGCTAGACTAACAGAACGGCGGGACAAGAGCAGCTGAGGGAGACCATGCCGTTTTGAGACGACTTCATGCGCGGGGGCATGCCTCTGCTGCTGTCTTCGGTAGCTTGTAGGCGACTAGCCTCCCAACGACCTGTTTGCTTCGGCTTCAGATTGGCCGGCGATGGTCATGACGGTAGCGGCTTGTACGCCACCATACTTGGGAGGAAGTCAGAAGCGCATACCGAATGCGTGGGTGATCTTCCACCAAGGAACGCCGATAGGCTTTTGTTTCCACTCCTTTGGATGCCTTTTAGATGGAGGCGGAGCTGGAAAAGGGTCCTTTCGAGATGTGTCTGCCGAATTGGATGTCATCCCTCTGGCTTTGGGCTATGGCGGCGCAAAAAGGCGTTCGACTTTATGGTCTGTCATTGGACCATTCTTGCCGTTTCTCTTCGAACCGTCCAGAGCCTAACACTCAACGCTTGTCCTCCAGCAAGCCATGAGGGAGGGGTGGAGGGGAGACTTACGATCATGAAAAACGCTGACTCTTACGGGCGCTCGAGACGTTGACGGTTGTCTGATGGAGGTTCAGCTTTGGGGGAAGGAGGGGGGATGGGTGATCAGCTAGTGAGGCTCTCTCTGTTATCTGAGACTTGAACCTCGTCCGGGTGGCGATCACCGGGCAGATCCCACTTACTCGTTGTCTCCCTCGCCTTAACTCAAATAAAGGACGCCTAGACTCCTTATATTGAGCAACAATGGCGTTTGTTTCACTTGGGTTTTCGGACACACCTTTCTTCTATTGTTTGATACATGCGAATGAAGTAAAAGGGACTTTCTGGAGCCTGTACGGATATATATAATACGGGCTATCTCTTCTTCATACCCAACTTCGCCCCTTGCTTCGGACAAGATCAGTAACAGTATACTATATCCCCCGTCTGAGACGCAACCGCTTACTTCGAACGATCAACCGTCTCGCTCTAACCTTCACCCCAATACTTGTTCACCAACATAACCCTCCTCACCATGCACATCATGTCTAGTACCTCGACAAGCCTTCACGTCACCCGTCCTTCGGGGTTCCGAGCCTTCCTTTGCAACTGCATCAGCGCTCTGTGCGCAAGCAGTCGTCCTCACGATGAGGACAATAGCTCGACGCCGATGCCTGAGAAGAAATACGTCCACGTCCCGCAGCACGCGGCGTCCGACTTCCTCCGCACTTCGACGTCACGGCAGATGCGCAAACATAACGAAATCCTGGCGTGAGGATTAAGAGGCTAACTGATGCTTCTTCTTCTACTCCTTTGTGCAACGTCGGCCGGCACCGATACATACCTTGCCGGGCGAGAGATACCTCTTCTTCCTTATATATACGTATACGCTCGATCCTGCTATATGGAACGGGCTCCTTATCACATAACCTCGACATTACAACAAGAGAAGGCTGTGCTTCTAGGTACATGGCCTTCCAGGACGGCGCAAAGGAACACTCGGGTTCGGAGTTAATGGTTTCTTTTTTCCCACCAATGTTAGGCGGTCTTTGAATGAGGAGATTACACGACCGCCGGATGCGAGGAGTTTCGGGGATCACACTCATTTTGATATCGCCACACGCGATCAGGCGTTGGCGAAAGGATTCCAGCTGCTGCGATCTGGACCATCTCGGCAAGGTTATCCCCATATGGGGAAGATTTTGGGAGAAATACACGACGGCGCCCGTGAGCTAAGCTGGGACTGGGTTCAATTTATGAAGAGGAAGTGCAAATCTTACCTCTGGGGCTTAGGTGTCTGGAGTAAATAAGTACATGTTTATCTTCTTCGGAATCGGCGGAGCCAATGGGAGCGAATCCGAGAGAGATGATTTCCGTTGAAGAAAGACTGGTTGAATTTGTGTTGTGTCACCTTCTCATTATCGCTCATTACTCATTGTGTTGTCATTTTCACCCCTGCATCAGGTTCGGAGTTGGGCATCCTATTGTGGTACGAATCTGTATGCACAGCGCTTGTCACAAGAGGACATAGGACCGAGCCTCGCCATAGCAGCAGCGTGTCTGTCTGTTAGGTAGGTAAATTACAGTAAGCGATATATATGAGACCAATATCGGCTTGCCTCAAGGTGATGAAGGAAAGAGATTTGTTAGTATGTTACTGCCCACCTGATGAAAGTGATTAATGAGAGCTTGTTGGTCGCGGCCCAACATGGAATAGTACTCGCACTCCTGCCTGACAAATGTTGCCGAGTGAAAGTTAACACCATTATTGGTACACATGGCGAAACCAAGTTAGAAGGAAGCCGGCTCTCTAGTAGTCAAATCATCTGCTGCCTGGAAGAAGCAAGTGACATGTTTCGGGCAGAGAGAGATCCCCCTTGAGACTTCCGAAACCGATCCATGAGGAACACATGGCGTCAACGTGGGCAAGATGCAAGAACGGAAGCATCCTATGAACCGTCATACTTTCCCGCAGTCCAGGGATGACTAGACAGATGTGCCTCTAAATAAATGCTTATATCGCCGATCCAAACAATATTGCCAAACAGAAGGAGTCTTCTGGGGACACTAGAGATGCTAGGCAGCGACTCGTTAGATTGAACATTTATCAACAGAGGATTGTATCTCTGAAATGCACGTTGCGGCTGAGAGGCCGTGCTGGCTTGCGCCGTTGAGCTGATACCCAACAGGGGAAAGCAAGGCTATACCATGCAAAGATCGAGGGCAGTCAGCCGTTCATACCCCCCCCCCCCCCCCCCCCCCCCCCCCCCCCCCCCCAATAGCATGCATAGCAAAACATCGTCCCAGCTCAGCTGAAGCCCAGTCGTTCGACCTTGGTCGATGACTACGGCACCCAGTTCCCTGATTGAAAAATATATGATGCCCCCAAAGGGGGCGGCGCCCGCCTTGATCGAATTCGGCAGCAGCAGCCTGGTTCTGGCGCAGGATCACAGCAACTGCTGCTGCGGCCCCTAATCGACCCACCGCAACCGCCACCCAACA
The DNA here is from genome assembly GCA_017163955.1 of Apiospora koreana. Classification (NCBI taxonomy): domain Eukaryota; kingdom Fungi; phylum Ascomycota; class Sordariomycetes; order Amphisphaeriales; family Apiosporaceae; genus Apiospora; species Apiospora koreana. The sequence goes on from JAFHKQ010000004.1 coordinate 3,056,907, forward strand.
CCACCATCACAACCCACAAGGCACCGCGGGAAAGTCCCAGCAAGCACGGCTGGCTCCTCGCTATCGTCCGACTGAGACATTTCGTAACGGGCTCAGGCGGGTTGCTGACAAGAATGCATCCAATGAGAAGGCAGCGTTGTAGTCATCTTGATTCCCACGTGCGGCGTCCTGGGAAAGGCTCGGCCTTGACCCCCATCCCTGAGGTGGATGCGTAGGAGGTATCCATTGAAGGGCCACCTTCCGGGCAAATTTCTTGTCAGGAATGAAGAAGATGCCATTATGTCAGCGAGGAATCCTTCGTTTGCGGGCCATGGTCACATAGTCGGTCGCCCTCTATGTGCCCCCAGCCCCACGGCCCCCGTCGTCCCCGCATGTTTGCGTGGCTTCGTTCCTGAGCTGCGAGCAATACAGGATTGATTAACCGCCGGTTAGGGCTGCGGCCCGTTGTGTGTAAGCAACGAGAGAGAGTCCCCCCTTTGATACGGCCAGTACGGGCAAACATCTAGATGCATCAGCAAAAAGCAAGACACAAGAAAAGCACAGGCAACAACGGATCGTATGGAATTGATCGACAGACACCCTCATCTCCTACCCTTCCCACCGAAGGGTTCTGGAGAGGGATTCCTCCGAAGCGATGGATCAACAAAGACTGCACTTTCATCGGGTCGGCAACTTGGATTAGGAATGGGCCGAATACTATTTTCTTCTTCTCCTTCTTCTTCATCTGCTTGGTACTTTTTCCCACATGGACGCAGGAACCGAAAGGTGGCTGCAACCAGTGTATTTTCGGGTCACAGCTACTGCAACCTTGCTGCAGCTTACACCAAGGCTTGTCTTGTCTTGGTTCGGGTCCTCGCCCTGAGTGAGAAGGGAAACGAAAAGGGCCTTGCACACACACACACATTGGTTATCGCGCTTAGCTGTTACCAGCAATGTCCCTGGATACGCGCGTAACGGCTACGGCTGGGCTGGTAGAGACAAGACCGGCTCTTCTCGAAGGCAACGACGACGACGGCTTGGCCAATCTATTTTGCTCTTCTGTCGGTGAGAGAAAAACTAACTTGTGAGGCCTGCTGCAAGCGTTATTCTTGGGTTCGTTCGCTTTTACGAGATGTGCTATTATAAGTTGCAGCATGCTGCTGTAGCGAAAAGGAGAGCTTTCTTTCGGTATCGCGAGAGACGATCAGTGCTCATGATATGATGAGTTGCGTGTGCGCGCGCGCTTTTTTCTCTGTCTTACTCGTTCTCTTGCCCTCGCAAATGTACTTTCGCCTCCTAATCCGAACTGGTGGAGCCCGTGCCGTGCTGACGCACAGAAAAAACCGGCATACATGGCCCTATCTTGGTCACAAAAATGTAGCAAAAAGGAAAGACAAGCGAGGTTCGGGGCTGACCACTCACGTTGGCTGGATCAAGTTGGGTGAGATCGAGTCAGCATAGGGATTACGCTGTTCGTCATGTGTTGTAGGCGCCAAACCGCCAAACCAATTCCTGGGGTGCCGTCTATTTCAGATACGCGGGGTCACATCGCTTGTATAAGCAAGCGTACAGCACCTGCTGGGTAGGCAAAGGCAAGGCAAGACATGCCTTGTCGTCATCAACGTGGTCCCTTTCTCCCTTCTTCTAGGACTATACAGTTCTTTTTTTATACGGCGTAGTCGCTGGGCATTGCTTGTAATCCAGTTGCCAGTCTTGTAATGTAGTAACCTATGGTGTGTACGTCAGGTGGGCAGCTACGCACTCCGTACTGTATGTAGCTACTTATTATGCAAGGAAGAAAAAGTGAAAGTCTATACCTACTGGCATGTGTGTGGTGGCTGAGAACGGACAACGGTCTAAAAAGCATGAACAAAGAAAGCCTCAACAAGCAAGGGACCAGGAACCGACAGAAGGTCAGCCGCCGACTCTGGGGACCGGTTCGTAAAGGTCAAGGTATCCCTGAGGACAATTGCTTAGGAACTTTATCCTCACTGCGATCTCTATCTATGTGATTAGTCGCCAACTAGACATTTGAAGTGATACCTCGGCTTTCGTGTCACCTTCCCCTTACAATCAGTTACATCCAGGTATGTAGTCCTCATTCTTCATGACTCGCAGTTCGCGCAGTTTTGGCTTTTGGGGCTTTGAAGTCTGGGCTCTGAGCCTACAAGTACAATGACCAAGAATCCCCCCAAACCCCACCACCCGCATCCACCCTTACTGTATGGAAATAGAACCTGTCTTGCGCCCCTGCCCCGTAATCGAATCGAATCGGGCCCGATACGCTACCTACCGTCGCTACCCTTCCCTTTCGCTCCAGATCCCAAAGGTTAGCAAGTTCTATAGCAGGTTAGGTTAGGGCTGTGGACAACGACATCCCGCCAGCCCGCTAGCTCTGGTCAGTTCTAGTCGGCGACCTTCGGGATATTAACAAGATGGCGTAGCCTCTAATATATGCCTCATGCACTAGGCGTTTGACTAGGAAAATGGAGAAAGCAGACGATGTCAATGTCTTGGATGCGATGCCCTTCTTCATCCGCACTCCATCTACAGTATACTCCGCTCTCCGTCATTGCTTGCCCTGTTGGTGGTGCCACCGGCTCGTCGCAACTCGGACTCGACTCGCCATCATCCATTATGGATGGCAGCAAACCCACAAACCCACAATAACAACGAAAGAAAGCTGGCAACCAACCTGGCTGGCCCGGCTGCCATCCCTGGTTTGGTAAACTCTCATCGCATCAATCTATGCGACGGATCCGTAAGCTGTCTGTTGACAGCCGAAATGCCCAGCAGGAGGCAGGGAATGCATGAATGAATGGCCCACGGGCAAGGTTACTAGCTGGCTTTTCCCGCATGCGACTATCCGTTCTCTAGCTCCCGTATAATCCAGTCCCATGGCCAATCCGGAGCCTGCAGCAATATTCTAGCCGTACGCAGGCTCTGCATAGACCTGCATCACCCCGGGTTGCTGAACAACATGATGCGAAGAGGAAGAGGTGACAGGCAAGGCATGTCAGATTGACGGGTGCCTCTGCTTCGTTCGAGATGCAAATACACACAGATTCCCAAGAGACGCAACGCAACGCAATGTATGTAAGCTGCTGTACAGTATGGGTATGTACTGCGTTCCGTACGTCAGCGACTTGGCAGATCTTCCGGCCTGTCACTTTCGGCGCAGGAGCTCCATATTGGGGGACGAAATAGTAACGGCCAATGGGTCTTCGACAAAAATAACTCGAGAATCCCTAGGAACCCCGGTAACACCCCCCCTGCTCTTTCTGCTCCAACTTGGACTATTCTGCGTAACCCCAGTTGCACTTTCATCGCGCCACACCTCGTGTATGTTATCCAAGGAGGAACGAACTCTCTGCTAAGTTAAGCACTTACAAAGAGACACGCATTCTCATGCCCCCCCAGTCCCCTTGCTCCCAACCATCGGCCATGCCAGACAGATATTATGAAGAGATGAGCCCTGTTCCTTCATCTCGGCCACCGTCCACCTCTCATTTTATTCTTTCCTATACCCCATCCTCTGCTGGTTGATATATGCCATGCAATCTCCCCACCGGCCTGCTTGTTTGCTTTCTTGCCTCCCTTGCATCCACTAACACACACGCTTGAACATGTCCACGGCTAAGATTCGCAGGCTGCTCTCTCAACGGCATCCTCGAAACACGGATGGAGTCGGCTACGGTGAACAGGACCACGACACGAGTTCTGTCAAGCCTTCCCGAAAGGAGTCATGGTTTACGTCGAGGCGCCCCCAAAGTAGGAAAACGCCACCCACCCCAATCGTCATCAGCAGGCCGCAAAGTCTGCACGACGTCCTGGTTCCCTTGCCGCCTCTGCCGACTGGGACCCCACGGTCACATTCCTCGGCCAGCTCTGTCTGCAGCGGCGACCACCATGGGGAGTTTGCTTCGCCCCGGGCTGCGGGTGTGAGACGATCGCCTCTTTGTTCCATCTCTTCTACTACTACCACAACAAGGGACAAGGACGACTGGAGCGATCGTTCTTACCGGCTCTCCAGCGCAACTAGCTACGGGAGTGAAGGGCCTTCGTTCTTATCGCCATCCAAAGAGCCTGAAAGGGCTCAGAGGCTAGTGCCACACAAGACGATTGGTTCGGGCTCTTCGTTTGGGTCGTTCGAAGCTTTATCGTCCAGTCCCCCGGAACACAAAGAAATATCGCCAGCCCAAGGAATCAACAACAAGGAGTCGTCATCTGATTTGTCAATCACCATTGAACGCCTAGTACAAGAAACCGATCAGGCTTTCAAAGCGGTCGGCAGCGCTCTCGCCGAATCTAAGACGATGCAGAACTCTTACAACGAAACACCCAGGCTGCCACCATTGAACCTTGAGAAGGATGCCCAGCCAATGCCACCGAGCATCTACAAGCACAGTCCCAAGAGGCCTAGCTATTCAGTATACCCGAAAGTCGCAGCTCCGCCAGTCCTGGAGCGGAAAACATCCGTAACAAGGCCAAAGAGGACGAACTCCAAAAGAACTAAGCAAATGAAGCCGCAACGAAAGGCAGCTGCCGTGAAATATGTTCCGAAGCAATATGGAACCCGGCAAAAGATTTCGGAAAATGTCTCGGGGCTGTTCAGCGGGAGGCGGTTCAAGAAGATCGAGCCGGACGAGATGCTCACCGCAACACAGATCGAGCAATACAGACTACGCAGGCTGTCGAAGCTCAAAACAGAAAGCTCCGAGGACGCGACAGTACCTGTGGACATCGAATCAACTGACACTCCTATTGACCCCTTCAACATGGATGACCTGCCGTCCAGGATAGGCTCTTCGGGAGTCAAGTGGACCACGGATACACCGGTAGACGACAAGCCGGACCCTGGCCTCTTTGATGAACCAGTAAAGTGGGATTTCTCAATCCAACAAGGAGACGACGAATTGTTCCTTGGGTCAATGCCGGGTCGGCCTGCTCCATCCGTTCCTGGTGATGAGAGGTCGGCAAAGCATGCCAGCTTCCCTGCGCCGCCACCGAAAAGCCACCTCCGGGGGATGCCACGAAAGCAATTGCCAGCGCTTCCGGCCATCCCTGAATTGACTGTCAGCACTGATGTAAGCGACGAGCTCTTCATCGACACCAGCCTCACTCCCCGCGACAGCGAATATGACGAGGACTACGTCTTCCTCCGATCGTCGCCTTGCACAATAACCATGCCCCTGTTCAGGCATGGCCCCATCCGTCTGTCGAAATCCGATCTTATCCCGGACCCTAAGCTGGGTGCAGAGGAGGGATTGGACTGGACGGCATTCCAAATGGCCATCCTCGGTGGCGCTGGAGACTGGTTCAGTGATAGCGAAGACACTGTACGCCAGAGGGAGGCCGAGGAAGCTGCCGACTTGATGGACTGGTGGGACGAATGGCAGTTCGAAAGGACCGGCGGACTCGTCAACAAAGAGACGGAGCCGCTGCCCAGCCCCACCAGCACAAGCACCGAGTCGGGCGAAGACTACAGTGACTTCTCCTACAGCGACATTGAGAGGGACAACCCCTACAGCCCGAATCACAGGTGGCAGCATACGATGCAGCAGGCGGCGGCCGAGGGCCGCTCGCTCGATCTGAGCATGCCGCCGGGGGCTACCTGCCACGGGTTCTGGGACGAGGACCATGACAAGCTCTACAACAGCGGCGGCGTGCAGCGGTGGACGACCGAGGGCAAGCCCGAGCGCGAGAGCCTGCTCAGCATGCCGCAGAGCCCCATGCTCGACTTCACCCTCGTCACCAGCGATAACGGCGACGTGGACTTTGTACCCATGGGCTACAACCTGGGACACGACCTCGGAGACTTCCTTAAGTGGGAAGCCGAGAATGTCTACTCGGATGAGACCCTTTGGAATGGCGGGGTTATATAAAAAGAGAGAGAAAGGGGAACTCTCTTATGATTAGATTTTGTTGCCAGACGACGACGACGACCTTGTTCCTTTTCATTGATTTTTTTTGTCGACTGAACTTGATCAGCAGAGCTCATCAGGTTCTACTTTTGATTTAAATACGTCGCTGCACTTGGCCATGCGTCGAGGCATGCATTTTGTCTTTTAGAAAGCGTGGCGCTTGGGTTTTCTATTTCTTGGGCTTAGCGCTTCTGATTTCGGGGGCATTACATAGGGGATTTTCAAAGGGCTACAGGGATGGCTCTTACAAGCGATACCGCAGACTACATTTTCATATCGAATCTCTTGGAGTTCTACTCGACTCTATACACCAAAAATGAATGCATACATATACAAACCACCTTATGTACATGCCTTTGGTTCGTTTCCATGCAGGGTCTGCCACATCTAGTGAACTGACCAATTGTACGAAGGGGACAGATCAGCAGCCCTAAAATGCTTGAGTTTCGAGTGCAACAGCGACCATCCAGTGTAGAACGAGTCAAGATAGCCGACCTCTGCGATGCGTGACAAGTCCCACCCACACTTCGACATGAAACCCGAAATACTATGGGCTTCTGTTTCTGGGAAAACGGATGACTAGCCCAGGCACAGCGTGAGACCTCCAAGTTAATGGGTGCACGACATACGATCGAAGAAGGATGAAGGACGAGCCCCGTTTCATGGTAAACTGTAATACAGCGGGGCACACCATCGTCCAGAATGGGAAGCAACCTGAGATCTGTTGGTAGACTAGATCAGGCAAAGACCAGACCTGACTGCCGATCCCCACTGTGGGAAAAAGGGAAAGGGAGTTGGGAGTATGTAGTACTGGGAGTAGGAGCCCGCCGTTGGAAGAATCATGTCGGCACTGACCCCATACCGGCCCCGTAAAGTGGTGGGACGCAAACCGTTGGCTTGTTCACACTTCATCAGAGTCATCACCACTTGCACCCAGTGTTCATCACTCCTTTCGCCAAAAGTTGCCCCCTACCAGTCCAGTAACCAGTCTACCAGTCGTTCATTTGTTTTAGAAGAACCAACTTGGACCGAAAAGAAAGGACTCATTATATACCGGGCCTATAATGCTACTCAATATACAGGAAGTGGATTCTTTATTATAATTGAGGTGCCATTGAACATACTATTCGACTTTCAATTCGTTTCACCCCTTTCCATTCGCTGGACAAGGTACATACATGTACTCACCTCTTACCCATACTTACCTAAAATACCTATTGCATTCCCGTATCCAATTCAATCCAGGCTACTTGCACGGGTAGTTCCCGAATAAGAAGAAGAATACCAACCTTGGGCGCAGCAGCAGCATCACGAGCCCAACTCAATTCGCCGCCTACCTACGTAAGCGTCGACGGCCGCCCGCTAAGAGAAGGAGGCTTACTTACGGCTTACCCACCCCGAGACCGATTTTCCGCCAAACACACCCACTGTAACCAACTTTGGGTCTGCCGCAATTCCCATCAATCTACCACACCTCAGACCTTACTTGCGTCTCGACCACTTGACCAACCACCGTCACCGTCACCACTACAGACGCCACCCCGGCCCCGTCTTCTCCGGCTTCTATTCGACAACCTTTTCTTCGAACAAAGTCCGACGATAAGAGAGAGACAACAACACCTCGCACACAGCATGGCCACCTCGGTGGGTCTCCGGACTGCGTCCACCCTGTCGCTCAGTTTGCGCAAGAATGCGCCGCCGACCATGACCATGACCCCGGTCGAGACGCCCCCGTCGCCGCCCGCCACCGAGACGGACAGCGAGCCCGAGTCGCCGGGCGTCGTCGACGCCGCTTCCAGCGGCCCCTCAACAACAGCAACGATAATGGAGGATGAGTCCGACGAGCCCGTACTGCGATCGCCTTTTGCGCCACGACAACAACAAAAACAGCATCAACAACAACCCCTCGAGAACATCATGGACGAGAACGACGATGAGGACCATCACCACCACGACAGAGGAGAAGACAGCGACGATGATGACGTATTCGTGGACAGCAGCAGCACGAGGTCTGCCGCCTCGCCGATAATATCACCGATAACGTCGCCGCCGTACTGGCTGATGCAATCGGGCAGCGGCGGCGGCGGGGGCGGCTTCGGAAGTGGTCATAGGCCCATCAGTCGCCACCAGCGCGGCGCGTCGGTTGACTCGATCCCGCTTGGCGGCATCACGCTGCAGGACAACGAGAACGACGACCTGCTCGACGACCGGAACCGCGGCTGCTGGGCGCAGAGCGTCGAGGTCTCGGACTACGTCGTCGTCAACGGCAGCGCGACCAACATCGGGGCGTTCGTGGTGTGGAATATCCGGGTGCAGACTCTGAACGTACGTTTGTTTCCTCTTTTGCTTGCCGGCAGATGGTGGCATATCCCCCGTCCCCCCATTTCTTCAAAAACAAGCCCCGCTGACCTCCCTGGCGTAAATAGGGAAGTTATATGAACATACGGAAACGATATTCCGAGTTTGACGACTTGCGCTGTCGGCTCATGCGGACATTTCCCAACTTCGAGGCCGCCGTGCCGGAGCTGCCGCCCAAGAGCCTGATCTCCAAGTTCCGGCCGAGGTTTCTCGAGAAAAGGAGGGCTGGTCTGCAATATTTTCTCCAGTAAGCTTACACCCAAGAATGGCGGACACTTGAGGCCGAGTTGTCCATTTCACTAACGCATGATCCCTCCCTTTAGCTGTATTATGTTAAATCCCGAGTTCTCCGGGTCGCCGGTGCTCAAGGAGTTCCTATTCTCATAAGTAACCGATCGACAAACACAACCTTCTTTGCTACTATTATTTTTTATTACGACGACGACTATATCACGTGTACATATCAACGAATTTTCGCTTCGAACGCTCCTCCCCTCGGCGTCGTGCGTACGCCCTGCGGGGGGAGCACTTTTCTTAATTCCCCCCATGGGAATTAACAATTTCAATATGTAGGATTTGGGAGGAAGTTGCAAGGCGACACTTATGAGCATAATGACTAATTTCTGGATGATCACGATGGCTTCCTTATGCAATATTCCATATAGGACAAGCCATCATTATCTTTCTCATCTTACTTTCGCTGTATATATCAAAATTATTTATATAGATTAGTTTGGGCGTATTCTATTCCAGCATACAGCCACCATCAATATTTATGCAATCAAGAGCACATTCATGCCCTCTACATCATAATTCTGGACATTTGGGCATTCCTCAAGAGTTTCGTGGGCTGCTTTATTAAGACTTTTTTGTGTTGATTTCGTCGGGCATATCAAACTCAATTGTACGTTAGAGCCTCTATATTTTATGTAAGGCGGATTTTGTCCACGCCAGATGAGAATCACACCGAAAGGGGCAACCACTCGATGCCTTGGAAATCAATGCCTTTATGAACATGCGCCTTCCGCATGCTTGACCCATAACCGACCAAACAGTTGAATCACTTCCAAATCGAGCGAGTAGACAGAAAACCAAAAGAAGAAAGGGAAATCTAGAAGATCCGTGTATCTTGCAATGTACCCATGTCCTCTTTCACCTCCCCTCTGGCCTGATCAGAGTTGAGGAGACCGAGCCCGCTCCGCCATAAGCAACCAAGCCTAGGCCCACGCTCGCTGGCTAAATACAATAATCACATGCATGACGTCTTTTTTTCTCTTCTCTTCTCCTCTCTTCTCATATCGTCTCGTCTTATTCTTCTCCCTTACTATACTATTTGGCGCTGTTGAGCATGCTCAAGAAGCAGTTCCAGCCGATGGAGATGACGTTGACGAAGAGGACGCGGTGGTGGAGGGGCACGAACTTGAAGTTGACGAGCTGGACAAAGGGCCAGAGCATGTAGTTGGCCTGCAGGGCGGGCCAGTAGCTCTTCTCGAGCTTCTTCTCGGGCGAACCGCCCTCCATGATGGCCATGCTACTCAGGAAGAGGCCGATGAAGACGGGCGCGAAGATCAGCTGGTCGCAGGCCACGCGCGCCGCGATGGTCGCATTGGTGCTGTTCCGCACCACCACGTGGCGCTGCAGGAGCCCGTACCAGGTCGTCGCCGAGGGGCCGAAGACGGCTGTTTTTGGTGGGGGAGCAATGTCAGTCGAAGAGGTTATATATGCACATGTACTACGGCTTCTTGAGAGGTTGAATCATGATGCGAGAGATAGAGAGGGAGGACGAAAGACGGGAAGAAGACCACGTGACTTGTATACTGGCCACACTGTGTGTCGAAGGGGAGGAAAGTGAGAAGGTGAGTGAGTAGCTGCTGAGGTTACGTAGGTGCATCACTTACCACCACCGTACAATGCCATGCGGCCCGTACGCGCAAAATCGTGGCCGTCGATGCCCTTCTTGTCGACGAGCTGCTGCGCCGTGATATCGCCGGTGGCAAACAGCACCGCCGTCGTGATGCTCTGTGTGAGCAGCGGCCGGGCGGCCAACCTAGCTTGGTACCTGACAGACGCGTCGATGGATTAGCTATCATTGGTTGTGTCTTGCTTTCTAGCTGTGACTTCTTTACTTGGAATCAACGCAAGCCTTGTGGGGCGTGGCCTCGTTGTTCACACAACATGGGAGCTATAGGAAACATGGGTAGAGGAAAGCTTCCTTACCAGCCAAGCATGTTGTCTGAATACTGTTGGTTATTGATTGGTTTGGGTTTGATGGATGCGATTAGGTTTTGACTGTCAGGCAGGGACTGGAATTCAATGGATTGAAATCTTGTAAAAAAAAAAATTAGACTCGGATGCAAGATATGAGCAAGTAAGGAGTGCTCAAATCAAAGCTCAAGCATGAGGATCAGGTGTTGTTTGCGGAGGAGAGTCTGAGCTTCTTGGGGGAGGAAGAGAGAGAGGGTGATCTCATAAGTGGGGGTGATGGAGATATGGAGATATGGAGATACAATTCAGCTGCTAGCGATGCAAATGTACTACATACTACATAAAGTGACAGTCGCTGAGCCGATCGTGAGCCCTTGGCACCCAATAATCTCTTGTGTCTTATTGGTGCATGCTGGGATCATCAGTCCCGGGGAAGGAACAGCTGGGACGGACAGCAATCGCTTGGAAAGTGGATAACGCGGGCTCTAATGCCGTAGCGTAAGTATGTATGCATTTACAGGAAATAAGTGCCCACGTTCAATTCCGTTTAGGTACAATAACAAAGACTCCTCCTGATATCAGACATATTTGACCTCTGCAATATCTACCGTCTATTTCACTTTAAGCCTAAGAAATCGATTATCTGCTCCTTATTTTATCTTAGCAATGTCTGCCATGCTGGTGAATACGAAGCTATCGCCGATCCATGGAAGTCCCACCTTGGATTGGAGGTGAGAGTTTGGAAGATATTGGTGTCTCCGATACCATATTCTGCGTTTCTTATACCTAATATATCATGTATTCCGTTTCTTCTGGGCAGGCTGCCCATCGCATTGCACTAAAGATTCACAAAAATAAAATCCATTCCGTATCCTGTTCATCATGTCGACACCTTCGGTATCAAGCCAGGGCCTCCAAGAACCTGCCCTTACAATGCTTCTTCCTATTCGGACTAAGACGGACCAGCAGCCGCCAGACAATTCAGATCACCCCTCAACGCCGAAGCCTGGGTTCCTCAGTATCGCACCTGAGCTTCGCCTCATCATCTACGAATACGTCTTTGCAGGCACGCACCTGCTGGCGTGCAAGGCAGAAGCCCTCACGAAATCCCGCCCATCTCTGGTCCTGCTTCGGGGCACGCCACCAAATCTTCTCTTCGTCTGCCGCACCACCTTCCAAGAAGGCCTGCCAATATTTTGGTCCGAGACCCTCCTGCACGCCCGCATTGATACGTTCTTCTCCATGTACCTGAAAAATTTCACTCGCGCCCCTAAAGTCAACCTACAGCCCGGGGTTGAGGCGGGCGACATCCGCACAGTGGTGGCCGCGATCCCGGAGAGGTCGAGGCCGCTGGTCCGCCACCTGCGGTATCTGGAAGCGCCGCCCGGGACAGAGTTTGCCGCGTCCATGCGGCAGTTGCCGGGACTGCGAACATGCGAGTTGTATCCCTGGGGCGACGGTTTATGTTTCGATCACCAGGTGTCGGTAGGTCGGGTTATGGTCCCTTTGGTGCCGAACCCTCTTCTCGAGCAAATCAACTCTGACACATGCCTGGGGCGAACATGGCCAACGCGGTTGTCTTCTTCGCCCCAGTCGTACCTCGCGTCCCAGGGGCTGAGCGACCAAATGGTGGGACAATGTACCTATATGACGCGCTTCGACGTGATGCCAGAGCAATTCCCTATTTGCTACCTAAAGGTAATTAAAAGAAAAAGGCCCTTTCCCTCACCCACTCATTGTCAACCATTGCTAACTTGAGCGCAGTGCTGCTTCATCAACATGAACAAAAATAAGGTCGTGGTCCAGCGCCTACCCCTCTTTGAGTACTTGACACTCGAGACAGACGATATCGAAGATGGCTACAAGAGTCTCTTGGAGCTGGAAAGAGCCTCGAAGGCAAAAGCGCAGAACATGCGAGCGTAAAACCCACGATTTGGTTGTCTTCTGGTTGGATTCATTTGCTTGGCATTCGTTTCCGTAGCTTGAACAATCGATGGCGTGATTTAGGATGATGACTTTGGGGACTTGGCGTTTCTTTTGATACGAAATTGGGTACCGCCGGAGAAACCATGTTCCCACCACCTTTTCGACAATGATGACCGGTGATATAAACATGGATCATACCGCAGTCGAAGCGAGAGTCGCGGTTTGTGACGGCCCGTGCCCCCTCTGGTTGTTGCTGCAGCTGCTTTGCACGCCGTACACCGCCAGCTCCGTGTCCTGCGAGCCAGGCGGCGTCGGCGTCGACGCCGCCGCCGCCGCCATCGTCCGCCCCAGGGGCTCCTGCGACGAGTGGCGGCTCAGGGGCCAGCCCCGGAGCGTCGTCGACAGCCGGCCGCCGCTGCGGCTCGACGTCACTGTGACTTTGACCGTCTTCCGGATGGCGATATGCTGCTGCTGCTGCTGCTGTCGTCGTCGCCCGGGCTTCTGCGTGAACCGATCAACTCTATCCCCCCCATAAGTGCGCCGGCTGCATCGTAGCAAAGGGTGCAGCAGAGGTAGGCATGCCGCGATGATGCCAATAGTGGGCTCGAGCCCGCGGAAGAGCGTCTGCACCGTCGCGCTGTTGCTCAGGTCGACGTAGGTGGCGACTGTGCGAATGATAGCTACGATGCACGTTCTATAGTATTACCCCCCTTGCGTTAGTAGATTAAATCAAAATGTGTGGATGATTAAGACATCAAGACCTCCTCTCCGTTCTAGCGCACTTACAAAAATCCCACCATGAACGTAGCCATCAGCCCAATCTTGCGCCAGCGCTCGATACGCAGCCCATACAGTTGGCGCAGCGGGAAACACAGGATCATGACGTCGGTGAAGCAGGTGGCGACGCCCGTGTAGAGCTGGAAGTCGTCGTCGCGGCGCAGCTGGGCATCGGTGAGGCGGGCCTGCGCGTCCGGGTCCCACCACGCGGCGAGCGGCAGGATGGTGAGGTAGCCGAGGAACGTCGAGAGCCCGCAGAGCAGCGTGACGGCCAGGACGGCGTAGAAGGACAGCCGCTCGCCCGGGATCGTGAAGACGCGCCGGTACAGGCTCAGGATGGAGATCTTGCAGAGGTAGGCCGCGCTCACGCCGCCAAGGAGGGAGGCGTAGGCCGCCTGGTTACCAGGAGATGATGGTGTTAGTTTTCCTTGGTTTCGATGATTGGGGTGTACTGTTATCCTTGAAGATATAGGGTATGGTGGGGAGAAAAGGGGGCTAGGAAGGAAATTCACCTTGGATTGTGCTATCATCGTCTCTCTTCCATACGTATTTTTTGCGACATCTTCACCAAGTCCAAACCCGCCTGCGAAGACCACTGTCGCATGAGTTTCTAGTCAGCAGTAGTACTCAAGGTATTTATGAGACAAGTAGAGGATGAATGACGTTGTCACACGTACTACACAGCACCCCAATCCACGAGGCCAGAAGCGCCGTCTGTTTAGAATACAATTCATCGTATGAGTTAGTCTCTGAGGAAAAACGAGTAAAAGTGATTATGCTGCACGGATGACATCGGGGGTGGCTAACAAACGCAACTAATATCCAGACATCGCTGGCATCAAAACGGCGATGAACGACCTGCCTCGCCCAGAAACGGAGCCCGATGACGAGCAGCGGCAGCAACGTGCAGACGATCGAGACGGCTATGACGCCGCCTTGTTCCCGAGTATAGACAGGAATAGCCATAACCACGAAAACATGACGCTGTTGCTTGGGAATGATATCTACAGATGGCACCAAATAATAGGGATCGCTTGAATATTATGGGAGAGGAGGCCGGGAAGTAAAACAACACGAAGTTACTTTTCTCGGGATATTAGAAGAGAGAGCGAGCATAAAAGGGACGCGAATACCAAGTAATCATAACGCATCCTCAGTCATCTTGACCGGTAAAGTATGTTAATAAGAAATAATAATATAAGACGACAGTTACTAGAGTCGGGTCTGGGGTATAGGCTGGGGGGCGGTCTATTCATAGTACATCCCAGTCTGATTATTCCTTGCATGAGTGATCAACCATGTAATTAACCACGTTTGGCGTGCCCCAATGCCGGGACTTGATGGTGGTGTGTGTGGGAGGCAGAAGGCAGTGAAGGGAAGGGAAGGGAGGAGACTGGCCAGTAGACTGGCTGCAAAAAAGGACACAAACAGAGTTCGAGACAGCCTAATCGTAAAATTCAAGAGGCCCAATTACTTCTTCGTCATCTCGTGCCCATGAGCAGCAGGCTACTCGACCCCAAAGTCGGTGTGATGTATTACTGAGTACGGAAAACGTGGGTTGTAATTGTGACAGGTCCGGAATAAGACATACGCACTTGTCCCAAACACCCTAATGCAGCTGTATGCCGGTCCCGGTAGGCTCACAGGCTCCCTCGCCTGCAGCAATTACACCCCCACCACGCTGGCACTTCTTCATCAGGCCTCTTCATTTGCGGAGGCCGCTGCAACGAGAAGCAACGATAATAAGCTGGCTGAGGTGAGACAGGAGCCGGGAATTGATTGACGTGTGTGGCCGCTCACTGAAATTGCCGCCCGCACATTTGGGCCCCCATGTACATACTTTACGTACTCGAGCCATCAAATAATTGACGTGTAAACCATGGACGATGACGCGGAATGGTGGGTTACACTGGTGTGACGACGCTATTCCCATTTCTCAACGCGTCGGCCGGCTCGCCGGATACGCCGCGACACTAAATGTCGCTGAATTCTGCTATCATTGTGCTACAACAGCATGCGTTCGGCGGTGACTGGAAGAGAGGAGCGGGATGACAGACTCGAAAACGGAGCGAGTTTCTTGTGGTATAAGTTCACGAACAAGACATCATCCAGATTCTTTTTTCTTTCTCGGCTCTCTCCGTTATCTGCCCTTCACATATTTCTCCCATCTGTGCCCTCGATCTTCGTAGTGAGCTTGCAACCCCACGTGCATCTCCTTCCAACATCTGGCGCAGTAGATATCGTCGTCGCAGTCGATGCAGCGAATGGCGCCATCCTCGAGGCAGACCGTGCACCAGGACTTCTGGTCTTCGTCCGTGTAGCCGTACCGCTTGTAGACGCCCTTGACGGGCCGGTCTTCAGGGGAAAACGTGGGCACGCCGGGCAAACCCAAATCATCGATGCTCGCGGAAGGCGCAGACGGGAGCGAGCTGTCCTGGCCGCCCAGTCCCTTCAAAGCGGCCATACGTGTGGCGATCTCGGCTTCGAAGTCGTCGTTGTTTGGGAGTTCCGGCACATCCGGCGGATCTTGCAAGTCAGTTGGCACTTTTGGGAGATCAAATGGGTCTGGGTTCGAGGAACCTGGCCCTCTGGCATTGAACGCTGTGCGTTTCTGAGATCCAGATGCCCGAACAGGAGTGATCTCGGAATCAGGCGTATTGAGTTTCTCCCAGTCGACCTCATCTTGGGCTTTTGCAAGAACGTCGTCGGTTTCACGAACCATGGGTTCGCCATCGGACTCATCATCATCCGTCTCCTCATGCTGAGAATTAGTCGACCGCCGGTCTTTTGCTCTGGGCTTATCGAGCTCATCCAGCAAGGCGCTTACCCTCTGGTGCTCATCATTGGCGTACTCGGCGGCCATGTCTTCGAGCCACTGCTCGTCCGATCCTAGATCGGCAAGAAGCTCCTCCAACGTCTGATCGTCGGTATCCAGCAAAGATTCCACATCCTGTGTGCCTTGGACTGCGCCTTTCGAGGCGGTTTCTGAGGTTTGATCCGGCCCGCCCGCGTCTTTTCTAAGAGCTGAGTGATCCGGTTGAGGCTGTGCTACAGAAGGACCAGAAGAAGGGTGGGTCGCCGGACCATGAATGTCAGCACCGGGGCCGGCAGTGCCGGGTTGATGGGCAGATTGAGTTGCCGCCTGGCCCCGCAGACCTTTTAGTCTTTCCGAAAGAGCATCTTCCTTAGAAGGTGGCTGATCCGATGGTGTGGCAATGATGGGCCTGTGAATCTTTGGTCAGCATGGCGTATCACGTTGGTAATGCCGGGGCAGCCTACGTTGCGGACTTATCGAGATTGACCGTTGTTGGTTTGAGCGCGTTGAGGCGGTCCAATAAACTCTTATCGGAGCTTCCAGGACCGTCCATTTTGGTTGCGCCGTAACTCTGCCCGATATAATGACCAAACAGGCTGGTTCGATGTTTGTTGGCCGGGGAAGCACCAAATAAACCAAAGGGGACCGATTGTGTCCGAAAGGGGCAGTGACAGGTAAGTAGCGCGACTGGGGTCTCTGGTCTTTGCTGCGCCGTCCTTAATTATCCGGAGATGTGCATGAGCTCACCACCCTTCGAGTCTAGTGCTACGGCTCAAGCTGACTAGGTCGATAGGTACAGTACGCTGTAAGTAATAATACGAACGCCGCCGGGCCTCCTAGGTTGATCTCGCAAAATACCGAGCCTGACAAGATAAGGCAATGACCTGTCAGCAGAGGGCATAAGTCAGCATGATATCACTTCGTTCCCCCGCGTTTGGTAAAAGTGCACGATTGGCGCGCATTGGGTCCAGATAGGGATTGGATCATTTGGATGCACTGCCATTAACGGACTTGCAGCGGACGCAGGGTCGATGCGGCCAGTACGGTGTACCAGTAAATCGGCCAATGAAAACCGCGGGAAAGTCGCTACCTGGAATTCCCCCCCAACCCAACCACCGGTGCCACCAGTGCCACCAGTGCCACCAACCTCGAGCAACCTCGATCCATCAGCCACTGCGCCGACAGAAGGCCGCTAGAAGGTTTCTTGGGGTCAGGCGTTGGGCGCATTTTGTGTCGCCACTGCCTCGATTATGGATATTCCAACGCAAATACCATTCATTCTCTCGCTAAAAGCCGCGACTTCGCGACGAAGAGTGCTGATTCGAATGAGCTTTCTAGCTTTTAGGGCTTGACACGAAACATCTCAGGCAAACTAAGACATCCCCTGTTCCCTGATTTGAGTTTCTCGGTTCGTTTTCGAGCAAAGCCGAGAGAAAGCAGGGTGCTAAATTGCTAATACTACTGTACGTAGGCAGCTAGGGCCATCCGGATCTCAGATTACTGGGATGTCGGGGCCCTACCCTGCTACCTACGATTTAGGCAGTGTCAGTTGACGGGAGACGGGAAACAACACACTTCACTGATGCTGTCGAAAGCCGTGACGAAACATACGTTGGTTGTGTTGTCGCCATAACTGACCACGTCATATCACTCATTACACACATCCAGCACTTCCTTGGATCCTGTACCATATGTACGTATGTAGGTAAAGTAGGTAGGATTAATCGGTTGCATGTTTGTACGTCTTGGCCCAACAAAATGTGTTTGGCTTGTACCAATCACTATGACGGGTTTACTGCGGTGTGCTCATCATCGCGACAGAAACGAGCCCATCGGTGTGTCCATCGGCGTGCTAACCGCAATAGAACATCCCAAGTCGAATAGCGCGCCAAATCACGGGAGAGACCCTTTCCTGACCTGATCTCGCTGACCTGACTGACCTAGCCTAGCAGCCTAGGGATCCTAGGGGACATTGCCACACGGCGATGAGATGATTCCAGTGTCTTGGCTGACGCTTAGTAGTCATGATGGTCCCTACTGTGCCTTGCGCATTGGGTCATCGCGCAATTACGAGCAAGAGGATCCCTTCCTCTTCATGGTCTTGGCGAAGACGCTTAAAATCCGGGTGGCTACAAAAGTTACAAGAACGCCGACCGCCCATGTCACCATGCCTACCTTGTTGTTCCAGTTGTTTGCCCCCAGCTACTTGAAACGCTTCCGGACAAAACCTATTTAACCTACAACATCCCCATTCCATTGGCCACTCCATATAATAAAGCCAAGCCTCATTTACCACGACAACCTGTGAATCGCAATCGCAATCGCCTCGAAGCCTTTGCCCTTTTCACCTCACCAGTCAATCAATACAATCAATCCTTGGCAATGAAGTTAAGCCAGACATTTGTCGCCTTGACGGCGATTACGCACTATGCGAACGCCGCAGCGGTTCCCACCTCAGAAGATGTCGCCCTAGAGTCGCGGTCGCAAGAGTACGAGCATTCGGAGCGCGCAGACACAGAAGACCTATGGAAGCGTAAAGGTGGTGGCGGCGGTGGAGGGTAAGTTCGAATGGGTTTTCCACACAAAAGTGTTGCCGATTACTGACATAAATTTACAGTCGCGGCGGCGGAAGCTCTGGTGGCGGCAGCAGCAGCGGTGGTTCTTCTGGTGGGTCCTCCTCTTCCGGTGGCAGAGGCGGTGGCTCCTCTTCGGGCGGCAGTTCCTCCTCAGGCGGCGGCTCTTCTTCCTCAGGCGGCGGCTCTTCATCTCCAGGTCGTGGCGGTTCAGGCAGTAGCTCATCATCTTCTCCAGGCGGTTCAACAGGTGGCGGATCATCGACAGGCGGCGGATCATCAACCGGTGGCCGAGGCGGAGGCGGCTCATCTCCCGGAGGCTCAACTGGCGGAGGGTAAGCATCCCCATCTCCCTCAACTTTTAATTATACTATGAGGGCAATCTCACTGACTACATACACAGTCGACCTTCGGCTGCTGGAGGAGCCGCTCCTCCCAAATCCAACTTCGGTGGTGGACAATACTATGGAGGAGGTGCGAGTCGATCCTACGGCCCCGGCGGCAGATCTCCTGGTGGCATCGTTCCTGGTCTCCTGGTTGGTGGAGCTCTCGGTTTCGCGGCCGGCGCATACCTGTACGGCGCCTACAGCTACCCTTTCCACCGCCCCTACTACTACCACAACTCGACGACGGACAAGAATGAGACGAAGCCCGTCCAGTGTGTGTGCGATCGGTACTCCGACTGCGGCTGCGACGACAACGGGGACCAGAAGTATTTCGATGATATCATTGGCAACGGCACATACAACGGTCTGAACAAGTCTGTCGTCGATGTTGGTGATATTAACGGCACCCAGACCATCATTATCAACGGTACCATCCCGAACGATACGTCTAGCGACGGCTCCGGAAGCTCCAGTGGCGCCAGTGGCAGCTCCAGCGATGGGTCGAGTGCGGGCATGGATATGAACGCCCTGCTCCACACCGCAGGCTGGTGGCCCGTCGTGATGACTGGTTTCGCCATCGCATACGCTGTCTAAGCTGTGCACCACTAAGAAAACAGAAATATCTGTCTTCGCTTGTTCACTATTAATGTGCTGTACATATTACGCTCCCTGTACGATTCTCACGATTTGGTCGGCCTGGTGGTAAACGTTTCTTGGCGTTCCGGATTGGTATTTTGCTGGGACGGTTTTGATCCGGCAACGAGGTAACCCAGGGTCGAGCATACTTTATACCCCTTTTGATGTCTCATAGCTCAATAAAAATAGCCTCATGGCCACAGAGTTTCCATCTGTTATGTGTAATGTAAGCGTGAATTGATTTGTACCAACGATGAAGATTGGAATGTAGACGCTAATAACAGTTCACCCCGGAAGATCATCTCACTAGATCTGACCACAACTTCAAGTTGTGGGAGTTGCTGCCCCCGTTAGGAGGAGCTCTCAGCCGGCTCTACCTCCATACCCTTTTCTTTACGTCTAGCCTCGCACCAAACTCCCAGCTCTCTCCAAATCGCCTCCTTCTCTGACTGCCGCATAGTCGCTGCCAATCCGCTGGTAGTCGTGGCGACGAAGACGCGAGCCCCTTTGAACCCATCCCCATTCTCTCCATTATCATCGTTCTCTTCGTTTTCCCCGTTCTCCCCGTTCTCCTCATCCTCGGAGGCTGGCTTCACCACGCCCATATTCTCCGACTCGTCCTGCCAGCCGTAGACAAACCCGTCCGACTTGCGCAGGTTGCGCCCGTGCCGGACGCGCCAGATGCTCTCCCAGATGCCCTTGCCGACGATGCAGGCGACCTCGGGGCGGTGCTCGCGGATTTTTGCCTCGAGGACGGCGACGCCGTCGTCCATCTCGCGCTTGCTCAGCTCGGAGCCGCTGCGCGAGGGGCGGCTGACGATGTTGGTGTTGCCGAGGCCGAAGCGTTGGGGTAAGGTGCGGTCCTCCTCGGGCGTGCAGGGGACGGGCGTGATGCGCGACGAGTACAGCAGCCGCCAGAACAGGTTCGACGGGTGCGCGTACGCGTGCCCGCTCCGCGCCGTCTGCACCCCCGGGTTCAGCCCGATGAACAGCACCAGCAGGCCCGGGGCCAGGATGTCGACCAACGGGGCCAGGTGGGCGTAGGCTTCGGGCGGGGCGTAGGCCATGCGCTTGCCGCGCTTGGGGAGGGGGGGTGGTGACATGTACCTCGTGGTAGCGGCTGAGGTTGAGGATATTGCGGTCTCGTCGTCTTCATCTTCGTTGGGGTCATCTTGTGTCACCGAGGACGACGATGTGGCGAGGCTGTCTTCATCATTTGTTGGTCGCTTTCTCTTCCTCGAAGAAGCATCCGTGGACGAGGGAGCTGAGGATTGGGATTTGGACGGTGATGACGCCATGATTGTTGTTGATGACGATGACGATGTTATGTTGCGGCCATGGGGATTCCGTCGTATTGGTGAAGGAGATTTGATAGTGGAAGTGTTGGTAGATGAAGTGGTTTGGTACATGAACTCTTGGAGTTGCAGACGGCCTTTAAAGCTAGGCGCCGCAGTAACTATTGTCGACTCATCACTTATATGTTGTGATTCCATTGAGATGGATTTAACGTTCGCTGGACCAGATCTTGTAACTTCCGTCTAGTGTTGAAAGCTCGAATGTCAATGGCGTTGTATCAATAAAACCAAGTCGTCCTCGCGAGCGTGAGATATCACGGAATTCAATGGTAGTGATTCCGGTAGCAGGATGTCTAATGCATATACTTCATGTGTATTGGCAGTTGAGTAGGTAATATTAGTCTGATGTGGAAATACATTGATAGATCTCAAGGTTCAGCCCAGATCCCTGTTCATTTGCCACTCTCGCGCTCACGCTCACTAAGGCGTGTGCCTGCGTGTGCCTGCCTTAGCGCAGAGACTCCTTTCGAAAGGCGCCCGCCGTTTTAGTGTAAATACTCCTTTCGATAGTAGGTGCCTGCCTATAGTTATAATGTAGAGTCTGCTTTCAATAAGCGCCTGCCTTTATATTTGTAGTACAGATAATCGTTTCGACAGCAGGTGCCTGCCTAAGTACCTTTATAGTGTAGAGACTCCTTTCAGCAGGTGCCGCCGTTCAACAGTGTGGGCCGCTTTCTTGATTCTTCAACGTCTAGTAGTACAACAATTACACAGATCAAACCATTGAGTATCATTTACTATACTATTTTCATTCTTGCGATCCATGCAGTGCCTCTTGATCTTTCTGGTTGGTTAGATTGGAGATGCGTAAACTGGCATTGGCGTCATCCAGGTGGGGGTTGCTCTGTCTTGCCCTGTGAAGCTTAGCATGCACCCCAACCCGATAATTTGTACCGTCGCCTCTTCGTACAGCATAAAAACAGCGATTCCCCAGCTTCGCCAAAACTCCATGGCAAAAAATCTACAAAAACATACAACACCAGGGATTCGCTGCTCGTCACCGACGCAACTACTGATCCGGCTGTCACCTGCTTATATATGGGAGAGCGGACGGGATCCCTAGTTGTCAGGTGCATGTGGTCGTATGTATTTGACCATGGTCTTAGACAATGTTATATCAGGCAGGTCAGGTACGTTAGAGAGACAAGAGGCAATTGGCAAGCGGCTATATTTGAATCCATCCATCAAACATAAGGCGGCACACGCCGAGACGCTCATGCCGGTTAACCTTGGTTGTTGGACATTCAAAAACATGATATTTCTTTACGCCTATCGACACTATTCATATGTCCTGGATCAGACAAACCGCAAATAGGAAAGAGCTAAGTACAGCGCCGAGCATCATCGATGATAAGCCAGGCCCCCTCACCGCTGCCAAGTCCGTGATTCACCGAGAAGTTCCTCCGAGCCCGGACCGAACTGGACAAGTGTTAACGACAGACCTATTAGATTTGCGTGTTGGCTGACCTCTGTACTTATTATCCCTTGCAGGGAAAAAGTACGCATTGCTGACTGCTGCAGAAGCTCTGCGTGTTAGATTGCTAACAAGGGGGGCTTAGCTACAAGCACGGCTCCTCAACGATCCATGGTTCTCTTACAGTGGTCTATAAAGATCACCGGGAGGAAGCAAATATAAAAGTTGCAAGCGGTTTGTACTCGCTCTATTGACTCACGGGCCTGAATAACACACTTGCAAGATCAATCTTCCTCTTGATCATATTGTGCCGACCCTCGAATCCTGTTCTCCTGAAAACAATGTCTGACGTAGCTGCTGCTGATTACGTCGTCGTGGGCGGAGGGCTTACCGGCTGTGTTATCGCCTCACGTCTCAGCCGAAGCGGCGATGGCAACCGGAAGAAGCCCCAAGTCATCTTGTTAGAAGCGGGACCCGACCCATCCGGCAACCCTGCGGCGGCCGGCTTCCTCAGCGGCCTGTCACTGCTCGGGGGAGACTATGACTACTCCTTCCGGACCGAGCCGGTGCCCAGCACGGCCGACCGTGTCCACACGTTAAACGCTGGCAAGGTCCTGGGCGGCGGCAGCATCCTGAACCTCGGCGGCTGGCTACGCGCCGACGCGGCCGACTACGACGACTGGGGCGAGGCCGTCGGCGACGAGCGCTGGAGCTACGCCGGTCTGAAGCCCTGGCTCCGCAAAACAGAGCGCTTCAACGCAGGCGACTCCGAAGTCGCTGCCGATAGTGCTAGCGCTGACGCCGAGCAACATGGAAGCGACGGGCCCATGCACGTCGTCCCTGTGTCCGTAGCTGAGTCGGGGATTCGCAAGTACCCCCTGCGCGAGCCGGTGCGGGACGCCTGGGCCGAGATGGGCGTCACTTCCAACCCGCGCCGCAAGCACGGCCGCAACACCGGCCTGGTCGAGTTCTGCGAGAACTCGCGCGATGGCATGCGGCAGTCGTCCCAGTCCGCGTATCCTCTGGACTTCGCTGAAAACGCCGTCCGGGTCTACACTAATACACTTGTCCGTCGAGTCAGTTTCTCGGAGAACGGCATGGCGTCGGGGGTGGAGCTGGCCGATGGCCGCAAGATCGCGGCGCGAAAGGAAGTCATCATCTGCGCTGGAGCGCTGCGCACGCCGCAGCTGCTCATGCTCTCGGGTATCGGCCCCTCTGCCACCCTCGAGGCACACGGCATCCCTGTTGTACACGACGCGCCGGTCGTTGGCAAGAACCTCCACGACCATTTCGCCCTGTACCTGGCCTACCGACTCCGAGATCCGTCGCTCGGGTATGCGCTAGGGAACGCAGCTTGGCAAGAGAGGCAGGACCCGAAGTTCTCCAACAGTCCTCTTCCCTGGGACTGGGTCGTCTCCCAGCCTGTGCCGGCCGAGATCATCGAGAAGCACGCCGATAGTACCAGCAAGCAGCAGCAGCCACGAAATCTCTTCGAAGTCATCACCCTTTACGTGCCGCCCATCCCCGGCATCCCGATCGACGGCTCGCACATCGCCACGTCCACGATGCTGCTCCGTCCCACCTCGCGGGGCACCGTGACGATCCGCAGCAGTGACCCCAGCGACGCCCCGCGCATCCAGCCCAACCACCTCTCCACGGATCTGGACTGCGACACGCTCGTGCACGCGGCCCGGACGACGCTGAAGGCTATGCTGGAGACCAGTTCCATGAAGGCCATCGTGGCGGGGGAGTCGCCCCCTTCTCTCATCGGACTCGGGGCCGACGGAGAAGGACTGGGCAGTGACGGCGGCTTGGTCCCCCTTACGGCAGATGACAGCTCCGAGGTCCTCGAAGACAGGATCCGGCGGACGGGCATGGCGCATGCCCACCCCGGAGGTACGGCGGCTATGGGTAAGGTCGTCGACACGGAAGGGAAGGTGCTCGGCGTGGAGGGGCTACGGATCGCTGATGCGAGTATCGTTCCCATCCCTCTTGGTGGTCACCCGCAGGCGACGCTATACGCCATGGCCGAGCAGCTCGCTTCTTTCATTACTCAAGACTCCTAAAACAAACATTCATCCGTGGCAGGCCAACATATAAGTTATGACGCGTTGGATTTATTTAGGGACACAGGAGACAACTGGATTAAATACATATTATCTGTCAAGCAAGTCGTTTGAGAAAATAGCTGCGCAATACTGAAAGATAATGGAGTATATAAGAACAATATCACCAATCCTAGCCTGAGAACTAGCGCACTATATCATTACATGTTGAGCCTCGTCCCTCGCTCAGGGGTTATGTGGAGGTTTACAAACCGGACCCTTGAGGGCCTGCGACTCTGGCTCCCTGAGCGCCGCCCCAGCGACATTGGCTGCAGCATTCCCATTCTTTGACCCCGGAATCCCGGAATCCCCACGCACTACATGTGTCTTCGTAACCGGTGTCTCATCCACTACCTGTACCGCGGGCATGGGGCCCACGTTACGTTGCCTCGTAACCACCACTGCCACTCCTTCTGTAACTTCAATTCCTATGGATGGCCTCTTTCTCTGTTTTTGTTCCATTCTCTTTACCTTCTCCTCTTGACTTGTTAGTTGTTTCTTTCCCTAGCGCCCCATCTTCATTCTTTCCTGCTGTCGCAGTAGTCTCTATCCACCTCGGGAAAGCCGGCTCAGAGCCGTGGGGGTCGCGGATCGAGGAAGCGGAGCCGCGAGGAGGGGTGCTCGGCATGGGATAGTAGTCGACATACGGACGTCCGGGGGGTAACTGGACTTTCGTTGGTTTGCTCATGATGGAGTCTGATATTTGGAAAGGAGAGTTACTAAAAAAATTTATACCCTTTTCCTTCTAAGATGGGTGATTATGAAGTCATAAAATGTTAAGGCTTGGAAAGTGGTATAGTAGGGAGAGGGAAAGGGGGGAAGCTGGGAAATATTGGTATACCCAAACCCAGTTTTATATCGATACCGGTGTTAGACAGCAGACGAAATGATGACTCGACTTGTGTGTACGGTGCTTGGGCGTTGCACCTAGATGAGATATTGGGTGTCAGTTTGATCATGACCAAGCCGCACAATGTGCTTGTGATGGGGTGCAAATATAGTCACTAAGAATCAGCATCATCAAACTTCGCGATTGTTTATACGCATATAGTTTTGACAGTCTGGGCACATTGTATGGGAATTAACGTGGGCTGCCTTGTATCATGACAAATTTTCGCGTATAGCAAACAGCTTTGGAGTGAAAACAGAGCTTCAGCGGATGTCACATCCAGTCACTGAAAAGCATCAAGCCTCATGTATTCCATTGTACATTTCTTTTGTCTACCCTGGTGTTTTTATATACACCTCCCCGCCACTAGATACTAAGTCTTGGCACACGCAAGAGCCTCCAACTATCTCGGAGGGAGGCTGCCGAAGTACGATGGAGCTACCCCCCATCGAGAGGGAACAAAGCGACACGTATTTGCTTTGGTTTACCTCTCTCCGGCCAGACGTCGGCCCTGGACCTCGCCCAGCGCCTTGGAGCCGCTCAACAAGGCCGTGACACTAACGACACCAATGACGGGTAGGACCTGGAACAGGTTCCAGCTGCTGTAGTACATGTAGAAAACGAATTCCATGCCCACGATGGAGGCGAAGAAGATGCCGTGCGAGACAGGGGCGGTCGAGAAAGCCTTGGGGAGATGGGCAAAGTTGCCGCCGAGAGCGAAAGTCTGTTTTGTTTTCTACGTTAGCACGAAATTCTCTTCTCCTTCTTCCGAGCTTCCTTGAGGTTGTACATACGCCGATCAGGAAAGCGGGCACCATGGCGACCACGGCCAAGGTGAAGACTAGCGAGATGACCTTCGGGGGGCTCTTGGGGTCGTCCTTGAAGATGTGGTGGATCTCCTCGCGCTTGCCATAGCGCAGGGGCGCCTCGTACACGGGCGGGACGGTGTTGGGGTCCGGGCGGATCTCGACGTCGAAGATGCGGCCGTTGTAGCCGGTGGAGGAGCCGAAGCCGGCCAGGGTCAGGGTGGCCTTGAGGGGCTTGGTCGACTTGAGGAGCTGGACGGGGAGATCGGATTGTTTCTAAAATAGCAGCAAAGCAGCGCACGTTAGCTTTCAATTCCTTGCTGGCAGCAGCAGCAGCAATTGGTGTAGTAGTTGATGACGTACGAGGTCGACGGTGGCCTTTCCGTTCTCCTTGGTGGTGAAGACGAAGGGAGCTTCCAGTCCCGACTCGGTCTCCTGGAGGGTGAGGAAGGCCTGGTGAGGGCGCTTGGCCTTGCCGCCCTCCTTGGTGGTCAGGATGATCTTGAGGGTGTCGGCGCTACCGAAATCGACCGTCTTCTTGGGGAGGGACTTGTCGCTGAACCTGTGAGGGCGGGCGTTTATTGTTAGCAATTGCAGATCATCAAACCAAGCCCAAAAGACGTGACAATTGACGACCTACTTCTCCTTGACAGCTGTGTCGGCCTTCTTGGCACCAACGGACAGAGTCGCCTCGTCGAAACCCCAGGATGAAGCTGCCTGAGCCGCGCCAGCAGCCAGGAGCAGAGAAGGAACGAAAGAGTGAAGGAAGCGCATCTTTGCTGCAGGTGGTGACACGTTTGTTGGCAGCTCTTCTTCTTCTTCTTCTTTTGAGGTCTGGGGGGTGGGAAGGGGTGGAAATGCCGAGCTTCAAAATAGTTCACTTTCACTGTTTTACTGGCCCGGGGATGCACACCATCTGAACACCTATCGAAGTTTAGTTGGCTTTGCTCCAGTCAATGTCAATTGAGCTTGCTTGGTGCTTGCTTGTCTGCTTGTAGCTGACGTGGTGGGAGGACAAGGGTGGTGGGCTGGTGCACGGTCCATAGCGTCCATAGCTGGGCAGGGATATGTATGGTACAGTGTCATCAGTGCGAACTTCTCGAGATATCGCACTGTACCTGATGTAAGGAGGTATCGTCATACTGCATTGCATGTAAGCAACCAATGTGCATTCACATTTGATTGAATAAAAAGGATCCGGCTTGGAATGAAATATTTACTCATTCAGAACGTGTAGCAGATATCTTTTATTGAGAATACGTCGAACTATCATAACTCCGTCCTCTCCCTGACACCATCGTCAGGCTCATCCAGATACTCACCCACCTCCATCCACTCCGCCGCGAACGCCGCCACGATCTTGGCCCAATCCTCCACCGTGGCCGGGTCCAGATGCGCGCCATCGTCATCCATCGTGTGCCATTGCGGCGGGAACGGCGTGGGGATGACGTGCAGGATGGGAACCCCGCGCTCCATGAAGGGGATGTGGTCGTCCTCGACGTACCCCCGCGAAAACTGCTGCGGCAGCTTCTCGGACTGCGGAAGAAAGGGGGTCTGGACCTTGGTGCGTAGGAGGCCCAGTTTGCGCATGCGCCCTTCGATCTTGGCCAGGGCTTGGTACGACCAATGGGTGGCCGCAAAGTACGAAGGGATGCGCGGGTCGGCGGCGCCCAGCAGATCCAGCAGAACAAAGAGACTGATGGCTTGGAGGGGTGTGCGATGCGTTGACATGGCCGGGTAGAATTGCGAGTCCCATGCCTCTGCCATAGCTCTATGAACAAGGGAGAATCAGCGTTTCGGCTCGTCGTTAGATACTTCTTGTATGTCCGTTCAAAACTTACCTAGCCCCGTACAGGGAGTCCGTTTCGGTCCACGTCTCAAACGCCTCTTCGCCGTCGAGCAGCAAGATCTGCACGCCCTTCTCCTCCTCAAGACCGGACCCAGCATCCCCGGCCGCCTGCATGGCCTCCCACTTCTTCGTGAGCGCGGCGTCGATGCTGCGGGCGGCGTGCATGAGCATGGCGCAGGGTGCGGCGCTGTCGATGGCCCCGATGAAGCCCTCGGGCCGGTACAGGCTGTCGTAATGCGCGACGAGACTCAGCCGCGACACGTCCCCCGGCGCAGCCCACGGCGGGTCGCGCGTGAAGATCAGACTCGAGAAGGAGACGTCGCGGTCACCGGTCACGGGCGTCTTGGACGTCGAGTTGTGCCACCCGACACGCCACGCCGGCAGGTACTCGGTGAAGAACCGCACAAAGTGCCGCTGCACCGCCAGCGACCCCGGGGTCCCGGGCACCCGCGGGACCAGGATGGGCGCCAGCAGCGCGCCTTTTTTGATGCCGAAGTCTTGTGCGCCGCTTGGGATCCTGCGCAACGCCGCGTCGGACAGCTCATCGTAGGCCAGCACGCAGGTGACGCAGACGCTTAGTACGGCAAGTAGGAGAACCAAACGGAAGACTGCCGGAGGTCTGCCATGGCCGGCCATAGTGGCGGTGGCGGAGGTCTGTCTATGAAGGAGTGCAACGTCTTTCCCGAAGCGCGCACATAAACATGCAGACTGCGATAATGACGGTTGGTTTAGCAAATCGTAGTGTACATGTCAGTATAAAGTGATTAGGTAGGTACGTATTCGGTATCGGTGGTCGTACATTGAAGGCCAACCTGGCAAGTATTGTTGAATTGAATTGAATTCTCCAATGAGATGTCATTGCTCCAGCGCTAAAATCCATAGTAGATGTGCCTGACTTTGTTATTATCCACTGCCCGCATTATTCTTGCCAGATAGCTTCCCCAGGAAATAATCTAACCTACCGCCCGCCTCTCTTTTGGGCTTGTTCGAATCCAGGTATATCTTTCCAAGATGCGCAATTGTCAGCAGCGCAGCCGTCATCGAGTAAAGAACCCGCGGCGGTAGTGTTCCAATAATGCAGTTGTCGGGAGGAATGGACTGGCTTGGCTCAGCTTAGTGCATCCTTCGTCTATCGGCGATGCAGCAAGCGCCTATCGCCGACAGCTCCAGGCCGATATTTCTACCGATTATGACAAAAGACCGTGGTTAGGACATTCTGCCATCTGCGCCGCATCTTTCTTCATCTGACTTGTATCGGATTTTGAAGTATATCGGCTCTACCGACAGAGACTTGTCTAGACACGCATACATACTCACTTACTAAAGAATCTCATCTTCGCATATTCGACGGAAGAGCGAGCTTGCTTTTAGGCAAGCGCATGTGCCTACGGTCTTAACCCAATAAATCCGTGAGCGATCATGAATGTCGTTGTGTAACTGTCATAATCATGAACAAGACCATATACCTAGTCCTTCCTGCATAGCCGCCGCAGCCTGTTTCGAAAAGTATAAGTAGAAGCTTCGATCCCCCGTGTTGTCGTGACCAAGAGTAGAGAGAATCAGAAAGCATATACATAACCAATATCTACTACATACTCTACAACCACCTGACTCCTTATAGTCATACTTATAATCAAAGTCCTTGCTCAACCCCATCACAAACCATCATGTCCACCCCCACCTCCAACCCCAACGTCTGGTTCATCGCCGGCGCCAGCTCCGGCTTCGGCAAGCAGATCGCCCTCGAAGCCCTCTCGCGCGGCGACGCCGTCATCGCCACCTCGCGGCGCACCGCGGGCCTGACCGCCCTCTCGGACCGCGGCGCCGTCCTGCTGGACCTGGACGTGACGGCCGACGACGCCACGATCCGCGCCGCCTTCGCGCGGGGCGAGTCGGCCCTGCTCGGCTCGAAATCCAAAGTCCACCACATCACCCACTTCGTCAACGCGGCCGGTTACATCCTCGAGGGCCCCGTCGAGGCCGCCAGCCAACAGGAAGTGTTCGATTCGTTTAATGTGAATGTCATGGGCATCATGAACATGACCAAGAACGAGATCGGCTGGATCCGCAAGCGCGGGCAGCAGACCGGCCGCGGCGCCGCCGGTCGCGCCGTCATCGCCAACTTCGGCAGCCTGGGCTCCTGGCGCGGCGGGCCCGCCTTCGCGTACTACGCCGCCGCCAAGTGGGCCGTGTCGGGCTTCACCGAGTCGGTGGCGGCCGAGGTGAAGGAGCTGGGCATCGACGCCTGCGTCGTGGAGCCGGGCTATTTCCGGACGGGGTTCCTGAACCCCGACGGTGGGCACCGCATCACCATGAAGGACCCCTTGGAGGAGGAATACGAGGGCACCCAGGTCGAATACCTCCGGGGGATGCTCGAGCAGGTCAACAACCAGCAGCCGGGCGACGTCGTCAAGGGGTGCCGGGTCATCGTCGACGTGCTGACGCGGTCGGGCGTCGCCCAGGGGAAGGAGGTGCCGGTGCGTCTGCCGCTGGGCCAGGACTGCGTGGGCGTCATCGAGGACAAGATTGCCAGCACGCAAGCTCTCATCGAAGATTGGAGGGCCGCCATTACGTCGACCGACCACGAGTAAAGTAGACATGGACCTTGGATTTTGTAGATGGAATAGTCTTTATTATATTTACTTAGATATCAGCGATTCGCCGTGTTTCGGACAATGTAGCACGAACCGATACGCATCGGATATAAAATGATCATTGATTTTATTTGGACTTTTACGTCCTTTGCTCTCAAGTCATTGCTCATGCTCAAAAGTCTATACGCCACCAAAGGCGAATGCTCTGTACGACCTCCTTGTCGAGGCCATGCTATAATGCAGCTGCTTATTAAAGAGATATAACCAATTGGACGGACTACCCGCAGCCCGTAAGAAAAAGTCGACGCTTTTTTTCTGCCTGTTGAACGGCTATTGCTTTTACCTCATGTTCAATGCTGGTCCGGAATTGTCTCGAAGATCAGTATCATCACGCCCTCCCGTGCGCGTGACAACGCTAGGGCGGAAGGAAGGAGGTTAAGTCTATCCCGAGAAGACCTATCCAATGATAGAAACAAATAATCGGAAAAGACTACAGTTCCTTCTTTCCGTTAGCGGCCTCCTGCTGCTCTTGCTCCATCATCCGCTTGTTCTCGAGCTGCTTCGCGTGGGGGATGGTCAGCGCGTTGATGCCGAGGAAGTCGCAGATGGCGTTGACGACGAGGAAGGCCCAGCGGAAGTAGACGACGCAGGCGAAGACGAAGTAGGCGCAAAGGTAGTAGTACTCGTGCTGGGCCGAGACGGGCGCGAGGCCGAAGCGGGGCAGGTTGCCCAGCACGGCGCCGCCGACGAGCGGCCACAGCATGATGGTCCAGTAGGGGAAGGGCTGGCGCGTCAGGTGCGCCAGGATCATCTTGGTCGTCATGCGCCCGAAGACGAACGACATGGTCAGGCAGAACAGCACCAGGTGGTTCTCCTCGCGCAGCGTCGAGTGCGGCGAGTACAGCCACGTGCCGATCGACAGCGTGTAGATGGCCATGGGCGTCCACTCGAGGAAGACGGGCGCCACCGGCAGGTTCTGCGCTCGGCGCGCCTTGACGACGTTGTACACGCAAAAGGGGATCTGGCTCGTCACCAGCGACCCCACGATGAGCAGGATCCAGATGTCGCGGATCGTGTAGTCGCCGACGAGTTGGTCGTACCCCAGCAGGAATTTGGATCCCAGAAGCTCGATAAACGGTGTCGTCCAGATATCCGGCCCGTAAATGCCCGACAAGGCCATGACGGCACAAGCGATGAGCAGCCCCTCGGTGGGTCCGTTGATGACGCCGAGATACAGCGTATGCGTGTGGTAGGTCTCCCAAGTCGAGAAGAACATGGGGAGGCAGGGGCACAGAGCAGTGAATACGCCCGACTTGGACGTTCCCAGGGCCATGGCGCCCGTCTCGAGCAGACTGGCCAGGGTGCAGTTCAGCGAATCGATGCCGTGGTCGAACAGCTCGCCAAGACCGCTCGAGGTGCCGGTGCGCCGGGCTTGCTTGCCGTCAATGTTGTCCATGGTCTGGTACATGAACAGGCCAAACGCAAAGCTGAGGTACATCCATCCGGGGCCCTATATTTTGATCAAATACCCATTGTCAGCCCAGAGGACAAAAAGGTACGTGGCGGCGCATCGTCCGGACACAGATTGCGTGGAAGGAAGTAAGAGTAGGAGGCATACCGGTCCAACCAAGTCTGGAATGAATATCACCAGCAAGCCGATATTAGCCAGGATAAAGAAGAACCCAATCAGGGTCACCATATTCGGAGCCAGCCATAACGGAAGAAGCTCAACCACCGCGTTCCACTGTAGCACCTCTCAGTATATTGTTCTTCGGTTTGTTTCCCTGACAAGGGGGTGGGCAGGGTCAGGGTCGGGCAGGTGCATGCATACGTAGGGTCGGAGTATGTAGTGGGACACTGGCGACAAGTCGACGGCTGAGTACTTGTACGATTTCAGGTGGATTAGGGCATCATCCGAGATGCATTCGGCGGCCGCCGTTTCTAGAGAGCGCCATGACTGATCAGTATCCGTGCGCGCGAGAGAGGCGAGGCGAGGCAAGGCGCAAACTTGAGGGTCGGAAGGGGTGCGTCATAAAGGGGCAGTACCTACTGCTATTGTTCTTGGGAGCCATGTTTGTTTGCTTTGGTGGTATGGCAAGTCGGTCGGTCCGTCGCTTAGGTTCGATCCTGCAATAGCCGATTTTGCGCGGAGGGTGGTTTTAAGGGGTCGGTCCCCTAAAGAAGTATGGATGTTGAGCGTTCGGCGTGGGACTGTTGGACGCGATTTGGCATGTGGATGTGGACTGGCAAGCTGGACCCTCTCCTGGTGGTACTTGATTGATCGCCTGCAGACGAAGACTCGGAGTGATTGTCTAAGAGTAAAGCATAGTGATAGTGAATATATTGGCTTGGGTAATACAGATGCGGGAACGAAACAATCGGTGAACGGAGAAGTTCTGCTAGTTTCGTTGGGAGGGCGGCGCCGTTGAAGTCGGGAAACGGGGATTATAATTAATCGGCTAGTGGAGACTTTGGCTCTTTTTTTCCTTCACTCCTTTCCTTCCTGTCTTGAGAAGATCGGCATTTCCCCCTGTTGGCAGTTGGTGATGATTCAGATGGTCTCCTGCATCTTGTTTGGCCCATCATCCATGCAGTTTTGTTTTGTTTTCTTGGATGAAATCATCACACGAATCAGGCATCCTATCGCGAACCACGCGCTTGTCGTTGATTTCGTAGTCGTTAGGTAGTAAGATAGAGTATAAGCAAGCAGAGTTTCGCATCGGGTCGCCCTAATCCTGCCCAGGCACATTACTTAATAAAGCAGGGGTTTACGGCTACACAATCCCAGACTTCAATCCAGGCACGACACTTTGCATGTGATCCCCACCTCTACCCAACCAGTGTGTAAGCTGTCACCAATGACATTCGAACAAGCATATTTCGTACCTATGTTTGCACTGGAAACATTTGTCTACTTGATTGCCTTTGCCTTGCAGGGCATTACTGTATACTTTGCAATGACTCTTGAATGTTGTGTTGTGGGAAGATGCAGTTTGTACACGATAGTCCCTGCAGTCCCGACAGTCACCAATATGGTGTGGTTATCATTAGTCGGTTTATTCCACCTACCTACCTCCTGAAGAGTGTTTAGCCGAGTGTTATACGGCCCGTGGCCCTATTCACGTATGACACCAGCGTTAGTGGCATATGTCAGCTTAGAATCATGACGCAATCACCGAAAGCGGCATCATGATATCACGTATTAATTCATTGTTCAGATGATGTGCGAAACATATGTCATAGAACGATTGCTGTCGAAGGAACTTTGCGTTCCAAATCTTGGTGGTAATATTATTATACTGGTATCGTAGCCAGTTCCGCGGCGCTTTGAGCATTTCATATCCAAAAATGAATGTAGCCTGTGCAACCCAAATGTCGTGTAAAGGACCGAACTCCGGTTCTATCAGACCCGTCCTCTCGAATCGGTTCTGATAGCCCAATTTGCTCCAATGGTATGCAAAGATAACGTGTGGTGTGGCGTTTCCCCCCACAACATGATCCCAAAGCTCCTATGCTATTAATTAACAGACTCGTTCACTCGTGGGAGTGCATCGTCTCATCTCGTTGATGGCTTGGTATGCAGCTGACAGCCCGGCCCGAATCGACCCGTCAGCCCTCCTGTCGTCGCTCCATATATGATCGGACGAAGCGAATGATCGTATCAGTCCTCTTTTAAAATTCGTCAAGACAAATTGACCCCTTGTTTACAGGATGTAGCCGAAGCCAAGAGTGACGCCGGCAGCGACAGTCACGAAGCTGAGGAGGTTGGCCACCTGGAGAGAGACGGCAGCCGACTTGGGCTTGTCCGGGGAGCCGGAGTCATCAAGGCCGTTGTAGACCTTGTTGGTCTCCGAGGCCTGGGCGCCAGCGGTCTTGGTAGCCGACTGGCTCGCGCTCGCCGTCTCGTTGGGCTTCTGGGGGTTCAGGGCACCGCAGGGGTGCTTCTCGCGGCAGTCGCGCGAGCACTCGTTGTTGGATCCGCACTTGGCCACGCACTGGGTTCCCCACTCGGTGCAGGTGAAGTAGGGCAACGTCAGGGTGTACTCGGAGATGTTGGGTTGCTTGTTGTCGGCACAGACACATCCGTACGTCAGGGCTTTCTGTATCGCTGGGTTAGCCAAAAAGAGCTCCAAAGTTATTGTTTATTGTTCATAAGTTTTGAGAACGTACGGGATCACAGGTGTTGGTAATCGGCTTGCCAGCTCCAGCGGACGTCTGGTCACAGATAATGGGGCAAGTGGCAATCTCGGAATCGCACCAGTATCCTGGGATTTGTTAGTGCTTGGTCACAGCGTGAAATGTGGATTGATGGAAGACCTACTCCTTGAGCTCATGGGGACAGAGGAGGGGTCAATAACATAGTCGGCTTGGACAGCGGCGACCAGCATGGTGGCAACCGCCACAACGGTGGTCTTGAACGAAGGCATTGTGTGGGAGATGCGAGTTGGGTATTAGAAAATGGTGCGAAGGTTCAGACTCTGTATATCGATTCGGGTTAACAGGGGCACTCAAATATATAGCGAACAAGAGAGGCGACAGGTTTGACCGGCGGCCAAGGCCGATGGCAAAACTTCTCAACCCCAAGGAGACATACCTTGTTCAGTGTTATACACTCAATGACTGACGTAGGGTGTACAAGAACAATGCTTATTAACGACCGGCAAAGGACTAATAGAAGATATATGCAATAGATGCGAAGAGAAGTAAGAAATAGCTCTTGACCGGTAACGAGTGCAGGTCACGAAGTTGGGAGACAGATGCTAGATGAGGAGGAGGAAGAATCCCAAGCGAGGGCGATGGGGGATGGGAGGGTTTCTATCAAGAGAATACATACTGTACTGTACCAACAAGTCCGGGGTTATATTACCTATCAAAGAGCTTGGGCACTTGGGCAACGGTGAGAGGGAAAATAATCAAAAAAGGAGCTTATCCACGATGCCATTCTACGATCTTAGCGTGACATCCCAGCCTCGCTAGTGCCGAATGCTCAATGTTGATATGCAAATGGCAGGGGTTGTGATTGAACCAAGCAGCCACTGGGGTGACCAAGCTTGCAGGCGACAGGGAGCAGGGGAGCCCAGAGTGGGTAAATGTCACTGTACGGAGTACATGCTCTCCTCCTAGCACTAGCAGAGCACTCAATGACCCGAGATGCACCTTGCACATCCCCAACTCCAGGCATCTAGGGTCCTGTCCCTTTTGATTGACAAACAGACAGACACTTTACATAATATGAAGCACATCTCACATCTTTTGCCGAAAGTATATAACCTTCAGAAACAGTCCGTTGTTTGTCAATCGAGCAGATATTGACGCCGCCAGAGAGACATACTTCGGGGGGATGTCGTAGTACGGAGGGTGCCTCTGGTGGCGGTTGGTGTCTGACGAATTTGCCGCAATGGCTTCGCATCGCCAAACGTGCGTGCGGTGCCCACGCCGTTCGTAAAAGTGACTTTTATCCTGCCCGGTCGCGTATGATACTCACGGCTGGGGCGGTTCTTTAGCAACGAAACCCCGCCGATAAGCTCGTAAATCCTTCGTAATACAGTGTGTAGCAGCAGTAGCAGAAGCAACAGCAGTAGCCTAGAAGCATCTCGTTTTACGTAGTGGCTCAGTAGAAGCCATGCAAGCTGCTGCACTGGATAGATGGAGACCGACTGCAGCTCATCGTGTTGGGCGAAAAATAGAAAGATGGGGAGAGATCGTGTGTCTAGGGTCCATCCTTGTGTGTGCTGTTGTCTTACCCCCGGCCACTTTTCTTTTCTCCCCTCTGCTCTTTGGCCCTTGAGCCTCCAACTGCACTGCAGGCAGCAGGACTGCAGGCTGCTCCCTAGCTTCAGTCCTTTCACTGCTCGGATGGCGCACTGTTTGTTCAGCCCAGGAGCCCAGCCAGCCCAGCACAAGCATTCTGGTGGTGCTGGCTTTCTCCTCTCTCCAGCGACATCCTGTCTAGCTCGTAGACAGTAATAGATCATCTATGTAGATCAATTATGAGGGGAAGTGTGTTCGTGTTGACCCAAGTCTGGCCTGACCGCCGCTTTCCCGCTCCCACTCCCACTTCTTTGAAAACCGCATGTTCCAAAATCGAAGCACCGGAGGCACGGAGGAGAGCGAAGAAAAGGTCCCATCCCATCATATGCACGCTGCCAAAGGTTGCAGGGTGGTGGGTAGCGGCCGTGGGGAGAGAGGCGGCCGAGGCAGCTTATCATTGGGCTAGATCCTTGGCTGGACGCCTGTTTCGGTAACTTTGAGGGAAAAGGGTGGAATGATATGACCTATGGACTGCCCGAAGCAAAAGCCTACGTGCCTACTTCCCAACACCACCATCCTTTTTTTTTGCCGCCATCCAGGGCCGATCCTCGTATTGAATGACTCTAGAGTGCTGGTTTTGCATACGGGAGACGGCTAGACTTCAGAAGGGGGGGCTGGATTGCTGCAACATCCATCTATTCGGGACAAGTCATAACGTACGAAGAGGGTGTGCGACCGACCGTCCGTCTCTGCCTTGCAGGCAATTGCGCGTCCCCAAAACACAAGACAAGACAAGACCTCAGACAAGACAGAGTCGGAAAACAACAGCAGTAACAAGAGATGCATTGATACATACTTTTTTGCAGTGGTATTTGCTGATGGTCACCTGTACAATCGCTGCGGAGCAAGATCCTCATGGCACAGGGATTATTGGTTCTTGTAATCTGACGGTGCAATTCGAGAATGGCCTGCCCCGGGCGCATCCCCACTCAGCATGCTACTACCGCTCAAGGGCACTGATACATAAAATGAAGAATAAAGTAGGGGTAGTAGTACATACATCACCATCCTGGCGTCACCGCCCGTTGAACCAAGAAGGCAACCTTGGACTTGTGTGTGTCTCTAACGAATAAAGTCAGGCAATGTCTCGTTTACGTATAAGCGAGCTGCAACGTTGAGAAAGTCTAAAAGACGATTGCAGTGTTTCATACAGATCGTATTGACGATTCGTCCATGACTACAGCCGCCAGTTTGGATGGTGATTTCCACAACCTGACACTAATGAAAGCTTGGCAATCCCGCTTCTTCGTCCGTCTCGAGCCCGGATTCTCACTGCTCCCGGGCTGGGCCAGGGTCATAAACGGGTCATGACTCTGTATCTTCATCTCTCCTATTGGTCTGTTGTAGGCCTAGTCTATTGATACTACTCGGGGGCTTAGCAAATTCCCCGAGCTTCAACTGCGACCCTGCGTTATCAATATCCACCTGTTAAAGGTCATGCTTCACTCAAATTGTACATTGCGATATATGCGATACAAGGGCAGAACAGGCGATAGCGGGATAGTGCGTTAATTCATTCCTAGACATTATCATTTGACGGAGCCATAGCTTCCTGAATCGGGCTGTCAAAGCCGAAATAATAACCATGGTAAGATGGTATTTCCCACCCCATCCTTCCTAATTGCCCTCCAAAAGCGCGGTCAGCGTCTGCAGAGCATCCCCACGCTTCTTCCGCTTGCTGAGCTTCCTGCGGATCCGCGCCATGAGACCCTCCCTGGCCTTGACCATGGTGGCGTGATCCCGCCCGCCGCAGTAGATGCCCATGTAGGGGCCGCCCTCGGTGAAGAAGACGCGCTGGCATCGGGCCTTCCTGTTGTTCCAGCCATCCGTGGGATCGTCGGTCCCGTGGAACACGCAAATGGTCTCTCCCCCGCCCAGGGAGAGGAAGTTGCCATGCCCAGGCCCATAGGGCCCTTTACCGCCCCAGCCCGCCTGCAGCAGGGGTTCCTGCCCCTTGGGCCAGGCGCGAGGGTCCAGCGGGTCGCCGCCGCTGTAGTGCAGCACCGCGAGCTTGTACTCGTGCGTCCAGCTGCCCGCGCACGAGTAGACGAGGCCCTTCCAGCCGCCGTCGGGTGACTCGAGGAACTGGGGGCCCTCGTTGATGCCGTGGTCGCCGTGGGCGTCGCGCGAGAACTCCCACGGCTGCTCGGGCGTGCTGATGACGACGGGCTCGCCGCAGCCGTCGGCCGCCATGGTCGGGTCGTCGAGCTTCATGATGAAGAGCTGCTGCATCAGGTCCGACCCGTCGTCGCTGTCCAGCGGCCATCCTGAGTACACCATGTAGAGCCCCCCGTGCAGCTCGAACACGGTCCCGTCGATGGCCCATTGGTCTGGCATGCCGTGGATGCGCCCCAAGAACTCCCACTGGCCCTGCATCGGGTCTTCGGTCGCCGGCGGACCACCCAGCACGTACATGCGGTGGCTCTTGTTGCCGTGCTTAGGGTGCGCCGCGGCGTAGTAAACGTACCATCGCCCATAGATGGCGTGCAGTTCGGGCGCCCACAGGTCGGCCGAATGTGCTGTGCCGGGCGGCGGCGTCCTTGATGAAGAAAGTAAGCACACTTGCGTAATCTAGGTTTGGATGAGGCTACCAACCATATCGTCTCCCTTTTCGCTGTCTCCTCAAAGCCATTCAGTGTCTTCGAGGCCCATATCTCGATCTTATCTCCGGAAGTAAACGTCTTTCACTCTTGGTTAGCAATTGCAAATGGATGACATGAAAGAAAAGTGCCTACTAGGTAGTAGTTGCCATTTGCATAGACCATAAAGGGGTCCGGCGTGCTGACGGTGGTGAGGGTCTGGCAAGAGTGGTCCATGGCTGCTCTGAAGATTCTCAGGGCCCGCAAGTTTCAAGATATCTTGATGTAGGGGCAAGTAAACAATGATTCAGTATCGTTGGTGTTTTTGATACCTGTCACATCCCTTCCTCCACCACCAAGGTGTCCCCTTGGGAAGGCGGGTATATGACGTATGTTTGTGGTGGATTCGATCCTCTTATAAGCACGGTCAATTGAGGTCGGCTCGTCGGTTTCTATGTAATGATTGATGGATACATGTATGTGGGATTGGAATCGGTCTATGCTTTCCCTCTCGGAATCCTGCAGATTGCAGACAAAGGATGTGTGGGTAGGTGCGATGGTTTGAGTTGGGGCAGGAAACACTATTTGGAACAGGTTGAATCGATCGGGTGTTGTGTTTCAGAGTTTCATATACTTGCATAGTACACGGTAACACTAAGAATACATGAACACTCCACCATCTAACGGTTTGCGCTGCGATACTAGAGGGATCCCTGGAACCCGGTGACACTTTCTTCACTCGAGGCGTAAGTTGGGAATGATAAGTAGCCGTCTCTATTGAGACTAACAGATACGTTAAGTGGAACAGCCAAGCTTGGATTGCTGATACAAATCAAATGCCCTCGCCGTCGTCAACGATTACTATTCATGACAAGAGATCTCGATCTAGTACGTTGAATTTGGGTATAGTGATTACTGATCATTATACTCCTTCTAAACATATGTTCGCATACTCGCTCAACTGATCTCGCTAGAGGGGCTAACACCACAAGATCCCATAAGGCACTCTGGCACATTCATCGCTTAGAGGCATGTTTGCAAACCATCTGCGTACTTCTCCACCGCCATCCATGACAGTGCAAGAAGCAAGACTGTTGAGCTACCCATCGCCATGTCTCTCATCCAAGGTTTAATCCACACCCACGACCAAAACAAGAGGGCTGGAATATGCATGCCGAAGGCCATAGTGGTGGCTGTCCTGCTTGCGCAACCTGATCAATGAACATCAACGGCGCCTCGCCGATATGCGGCTGTATTCCTGCTATTCAGTCCATGCTTTTTGTCCTTTCAATTTGCTCTCTTCGCGCTGGTGCCCCTATGATAGCCTTTTCCGTTAAAACACATCATCGTGATAATGCTTGCAGAGCCATGACTCTCCCGATGGAAGCCGTGGTTCGTATTTTCAGAAAAGCATTAGCAACGCTGCAAGATACGTGGAATGAATATTGTCGACGCGGCTCTGGACAGCGATTCGGCCCGCGTAAACCCAAAAGTCTCAATGTATGCCGCTTGTCCTGGTCATCGACCAGGTCATTCGGTTGCCAGCCTTACTGGGATCGCGGAAACTAACTTCATGCCGCTATCGTAAAGAAAGGTACGGCTGCACAAGGCGCTCTTCTCAAAAGTGTGTTGTGATGTGATGGATGCTCAGGCTCAAACATAGAGCGCCCTCTGGCCCAAAGCAGATTTGTTTTTCATCTGGCTGACGAACTCCTCAACTTCCATCTTGACGATGTGCTCGCCGGGGATGACAACCAGGCCCAAATACCTCGAGGTCATATCGGCCTTGACAGTCCCTGTGCTAGAGCTGGCTGCTGCTGCCTCTAATTGCTTCTGAGAGGGTTGTCTGTACTCATGGGTGAGAGCTAGCACGACATTGCGATTCTGGAGACATAGTCAGCTGCAGATTCATCATTCCTGGATTTAGTATTCCCTAGGGAGTATGATTTGGTGACATACTGCATCGGTGCACTTGAAAGTGCCTACGAATATCCGCGAATCTGTCGCATGAACTCGTAAGGTTTTGTTGATAAGTGAGTTGAGGTATTCCTCTGCCTCGGAGGCTTCCATTGTGCAGTTCGAAGAGGGGACGCAGGGGTAACAATTCAGTACGTCAATGACAGGCGAGGCAAAGAAATAATACGGTAATTGTATCGTGGTCTTGATTGTCGATTGGAAATACTGAATGAATGACACTGAGATTCAGAAGATCAGATAGCGGCGGTCGGTTCTGTTAGGAGGGGCATTCAGCATCGGTCGTCGGTGCTGCTGCAGGCAAGTGGGATGGACGCTTATCGATTACATGTTCAATTAAAGACGTACATTTACATTAGCAGCCACCCTTGTCCGTCGCGGTGGGACGCGCTAACCCCCGAGTCATCGTCATCGTCGCAGGCAGGCAGCCAGAAATGCCATCTAATTACAAGAGCTTCATTCTTCACGTCTTTCGGGATTCTCAAAACTGGACGGGCACTAGTTCATTTCACAGCGCTCTAGCCCACCAGTATGCTGCTGAGGCTTACTGTCCTATCAAGCTCGTTATGAGTTCTTGTTCTTATCCCCATTGGAACTTGTCTATGCTAGCAGCCAGTCCTGAGCTGAACGACCATCCAACATGGGTGTTAACGGCCTCTGGACGGTGGTGCAGCCCTGCGCGCGACCGACGAACCTTGCCACCCTCAACCGTAAGCGATTAGCCGTAGATGCCTCTATTTGGATCTACCAGTTCTTGAAAGCCGTTCGCGACAAGGAGGGCAATGCGCTCCGAAATTCCCACGTCGTCGGCTTCTTCCGGCGCATATGCAAACTGCTGTGGTTCGGCATCAAACCCGTCTTCGTCTTCGACGGCGGCGCGCCCTCCCTCAAGCGCCAGACCATCACGAGCCGAAAGCGACGCCGAGAGGGCAGGCGTGAGGATGCCGTGCGGACCGCGGGCAAGCTGCTCGCCGTGCAGATGCAGCGCATCGCCGAAGAGGAGGGCGACAAACGTAAGAGGCAGCTGGAACTAGAGAAGCAGGGCGCCGAGCCTGCGCCGGTAGGAGAGCCCGTAGAAGAGCTGCCGGATGCCGACCAGCTTGTCTACGTCGACGAGATAGGCATGAACCAGCAAGAACGACAGGAGAGTAGGAGGTTCTTCAAACAGGATGCCTACCACCTCCCCGAATTACCGACTAACATCGAGGGTATGGGGAAGCCCGAAGACCCCCGCATAATGAGTGTCGAGGAGCTTGAAGAGTACGCGAGACAGTTTCAGAGTGGCGAGGATATCAATCTCTACGATTTCAGCAAAATTGACTTTGAAGGCGAGTTCTTTATGAGTCTACCACCAGCAGATCGCTATAATATTCTCAACGCCGCCAGACTACGCTCGCGACTCAGAATGGGTCTGAGCAAAGAACAGTTAGAAGAGATGTTCCCGGATCGCATGGCATTTTCCAAGTTCCAGATCGAGAGGGTGCAAGAGAGAAACCACCTCACTCAGCGGCTCATGAAAGAAGCCGGGATGACTGGCACAGACCTCACCCTGAATGGCAGTGCCCGTATTGCCGGTGAAAGTGATCGCGAATACATCCTTGTCAAGAATGACGGTGCCGATGGTGGATGGGCCCTTGGCGTTGTCAGCCGCGAGAAAGATCTAGGGGAATCACACAAGCCAATCGATGTTGATGAGTTACAATTCCACTACCAGGCCAAGAACGAAGAGGAAGAGTGGGAAGACGAGGACGATTTTGAGGATGTCCCCATCGAAGGGCTGAACAGGCTACCAACAGTCTCAGACCAAGTCAGGCGTTTAGCTGAGCAGAGACAACAATTCCTTGACTCGATGCAACACCGTGCCCACAACAATAATTCTATTCCAGCAGATGATGAAGACGACTCCTTATTTGTGCAGGATCCTGATGCCGCCGTCGACAGTCTGTTCGAAAGTCGACCAGGCGACGAGCTGGAAGGCGATGAGGAAGAGGACCTTAGCCGTGCCATAGCAATGTCGCTCCAGAACCAGCACAAAGTTGCCAGCAGTCCAGTTCAAGAAGAAGAGGACGCGGACTTTGAGGATGTTCCCGCCCCAGACTGGACACAGAAGGCCGTTGAGCCACCGAAGCCGGTTACAGCCGCAAGCGGCAGCATGATAGCTCACATGGTCAACAACAGAGCGAACGCGGCTATTCCCAAGAGGCGACGCAGCGATGCCAGTGATGATAGTGATGTTGATTTAGGTGCAGCCATGGCTGCGGCAAGGAAAAAGAAGAAAACAACAACTGCCCCTCAACCACGACCCGTTGTCCCATCTTTCGCTAATATCAAGAATCCATTTGATGGGCCACTGCCATTCGAGAAGCTCGACTGGAAGTCCAGCATATTCGGCAAAAAGCCCGAAGCAAAACGGGTGCCGCCCGCTGAGAGCGTGAAAACTGGCAAGGAAGCCATCACCGATGATCTTGCAGGTGGCTTCGAAAAGACCGCCGAAGACGAAGACAAGGAGGAGGAGGAGTTGCCTGGTGGGTTTACAAGGGATAAGGAAGAGCAAGATGCCCCACGGCCATTGCCACCCTGGATGACACAAGATGTGTCAGACATCCGCGAGGCAGTGAAAGGTCAGCGAGAGCGACTTAGGGAGGTGAATGAAGAGGACCGCGAAGCCGCTTTCGAGGCAGAGAAACGCCGACGTAAAGACGCAATCATAGAAATCCAGTCGTCAGATGACGACGACAGCGATGTCGAAATTGTTGACGCACCCTCGGCTCAACCCAAAACGGCATTGAAATCGCCTGACCCGGCACAGCTGTCACTAGCCTCTCTCGCAAAGGTCGACCCTCCACAGCCTACGGCGGATGCTATGCAAGACGGCTCTATGTCTACCATACCCCCCGAGAATGTGGAGGTTAGTGCAATCGAGGGCATCACTGAGATTCCAATTAGACACACCCAAAAGTCGCCATCCCTGGAGCCAGAGTTCGAAGATGTCGATATGGC
Source organism: Apiospora koreana (assembly GCA_017163955.1). Taxonomy (NCBI): domain Eukaryota; kingdom Fungi; phylum Ascomycota; class Sordariomycetes; order Amphisphaeriales; family Apiosporaceae; genus Apiospora; species Apiospora koreana. The sequence goes on from JAFHKQ010000004.1 coordinate 3,100,862, forward strand.
TCCTGCTCCACCGATGGCCGAAGACAAAACAATGGGAGGTGGCAGCCCAGAGCCAGAGTTTGAGGACATTGGCGCCCCAGGGTCGCCGAAGGAGGTCGATGTGCCACACTTGGAACACGCCGAGGAGCCTACTTTCGAACCCGAGGTCGTTACCAACGACGCCAGAGAAATGGACGGCGAGCTCTTTGTGACTGACGACGACGAAGATGCCGCCGCGGAAGATGACTTTAGTGACCCTGAAGACGAGGAGCTGTTTGCGCAGCTGGCTGAGGAGGCAGAGGAACACGCGAGATTTGCCAGTCAACTGAATAACAAGTCGGAGCAGGAGAACCAAGAAGCTTACGAGCGCGAGTTGAAGGCTCTTCGGACGCAACAAAAGAAAGACCGAAGAGACGCGGATGAGGTCACCCAGATCATGATCACCGAATGCCAGGCTCTACTGCGACTGTTTGGTATTCCTTACATTACTGCCCCCATGGAAGCAGAAGCCCAATGCGCCGAACTTGTCCATTTGGGACTGGTGGATGGAATCGTAACTGATGACTCCGATACCTTCCTTTTCGGTGGCACGCGAGTCTACAAGAACATGTTCAACAGCAACAAATTTGTTGAGTGTTATCTTGCGAATGATCTGGAGAAAGAGCTATCTCTTTCGCGCGAGCAACTCATCTCCCTTGCGCATCTGCTTGGATCCGATTATACTGAAGGTCTTCCCGGTGTCGGTCCAGTTACTGCCGTCGAGATCCTCTCCGAATTCCCAGGCCGCGAAGGCCTGGCGGAGTTCCGAGAATGGTGGCAGGACGTCCAGGTCCAGAACCGACCCAAAGAAGCCGACGCGGGGTCCAAGTTCCGGAAGAAGTTTCGCAAAGCGCAGGGGACCAAGCTGTTCCTGCCCATGGGTTTCCCGAACCCGGCCGTATTCGAGGCCTACCTCCAGCCCGAGGTGGACGACACGCCCGACGCGTTCCAGTGGGGCGTGCCGGACGTGGACGGGCTGCGGCGGTTCCTGATGGCGACCATCGGGTGGAGCCAGGAGCGGACCGACGAGGTGCTGGTGCCCGTCATCCGCGACATGAACCGGCGCGAGGCCGAGGGCACGCAGAGCAACATCACGCGGTACTTTGAGGGCGGCGTCGGCGTCGGGGTCAAGGAGGCCTTTGCGCCGCGCCAGCGCGTGCAGACGAGCAAGCGCATGGCCGAGGCTGTCAACAAGCTGCGGGCGACGGCGGTCGTGGACGGCCTGAGTGCGGAAGCTCCGTTGGAGGCGGCTCCGGTTCCCGCTGCAGGTGGGAGAGGCCGTAGGGCTAAGAAGACGGCTGCCGTTGTGGTCGACGATGATGAGGTAGAGGAGCCTGTCGATAATGCCGAAGATGAAGATGATACAATGGAGACTAGACGGCCTAAGAGGAGAGGTAGGAAGACTAAAGGTTCGGCGTAAGGAGGCGTTACAGGACATCTCACTATCAATGCCTTTATGTGGCCATGTGTATTACAAACTTGTATTTAGATACCCGACGTTATGGACATCCTGATGATCAATTGCCCTGTATAATGATGGACTTGCAAGCCATGCAGAAGACCAACCCAAAACGAGGCCAAGAGTTCTCCATCCGTACTATACACAAGTTGGAAGAAAATGTAGATCCTTGAACGGACTAATTCCGTCAACGGGATATGACCAATATACAAAACTGCGAAAGACGACTTGAATTTGTGTTGACATCACATTCCGTAGCTTTCCTACGGCGGCCGGGGCGGTCGGGAGTCATGTTGTATTCCAACGAGCCAATGGCATGAACACAATGAAGGTGTAACTTGCCCCTTAAACCCGAGCACAACCACTGGCTCTTGTGTGTACCCCGCCTCCCGCGGCGTTGTCAGCATGCGTACGCACGCGCATACACATACTCCAGGGAACAGGGATGACATTGAATATAGGACTAGGTATTCAATTACCAAGACTCTCTCATACGCGGCCTCATGAACAGACAGACTAGCAGTCAGTGGTGGCTTCCCATCATTGTCGTTGAGGGACAGCATTACGGCCGGTAGTTGCCAACCAAGGCCCAAGGTATCGGGTTCTGCTTCCCTCCAGTCAGAAATGCTGCCAGAGCCGAGGCATCCCCCTGGCACCCCCTGGCCACCCCCTCTCGGCCAGATACTTAGCCTACAAGTAAGTAATGAATGCATGCATCATGCAAGGAAGATGCAACCCCTCCTACGCAGGCCCCGACCCCGTATTGGACATGACTGCCATCAGAACTATTAGACAGATGCATCATGCACGGATTGCGTGTCAGTTAGTCTGCTGTTGAAGAATCGCGTGATTGCTCTTGAATAATATTTTGTCAGACACATATCTATACCTGATTCAATACTTCCAACTTTCCTCGGAGGAACGTGAATATAAAACAATTCCTTGGATGGTATGGCAGCCCTTCCCACACTCAACATCCCGATCCACCAGCCGGACTTTTTCCCTGTTATAAATAAGTATTCGGCCGCAAGCAGGCAAGCTTGCTCAGCAGTTGGTTGTCAGCTTTTCTCGTCCTTGGCTTCCATGCCTCTAACAGTCTAACAGGCCGTAGGTCCATGGAAAATCGGGGCCTGTCCCTCTTAGCGGTTGAACCCCCGGCGCCACCCTTTTCAGCTCTCTGGGAATCCAGGGGACGACGGGATTTGTCCACTAGATCCGACTTTGGCTTTCTGCAACATAAATAAATACGTTTCCTTTAAGGTTGGACATCTAGTTCAATCTTCGACCAACCAGATCCCAAACTCTCAAAATCGACACAAGTTGTCCGTCGGTTTTTTTGGGGCCTTATCGAAGAGTGAGAAAGTGAGACTGCGTATAAGAGATAGAGAGAAGGAGACGACGCAGACATCTCATACGCACAGAGCGCGAAAGAGAAGCAAGTGGGCTTGTTATTCCCGGCCATCGCCGCCGTCGTCCCAAAAGATGGACACCTCGGCAAATGCCTCGTCTTCGACCTTCTCCTCGTCCCCTTTGGCCTCCATCGTCCCATCGTCCCTAGCGCCGATCTTGGCCCACATCATCCCGTCCGCCGTCTCCTCTCGCTTCATGACTCTTTCGACGACGACGAACGCGGACCTGGCCGCCGCTGCCGCCTCGTGGAAGACCGTTGCCCTCACCGCGTTCCTCGGATATGCGCTCCTATGCCGCACCCTGCGGTTCCGCCGCGAGAAGGCCATGCGCCGCAAGTACGGCTTCCCGGACCGCGCCAGCTTGGCCAAGATGACCAACGAGGACGCCCAGCTCATTCTCCAGGACATATTGCAGCTCGAGTTCCCACAGTTCGGCATCACGGCTCTTCAGTTTGGTTTGTTCAAGGTACGTTCTAATTGCCTGCCCACCTCAAATCTCTCTTCCGTGGGATATTTGCTTCTGTGTACTTTATGTGTACCTGAAAATGAGCAAAACACCCCAAAAGATTATACAAATAGCTCAGCAACCATTGGCTGACATATCATCGCCTACTAGACTTATGGCGTTGAGTCCATCAGCCGTCTGCTATTAGCTACGAGGAACCTGACGGATCCCGTCGCCAGCCTCAAACGGTGAGTTACCTCTAATTATATGCATCAACAGAATCCCACAGCTGACAGTGATGCGGCTCAGATATGAAGACACGGCTGTCGTCATCGGCGAGTTCACCGCCAACCCGCCCGGCTCGGCGCGGTCGGTGGCCTCGATCGCGCGCATGAACTTCCTGCACAGCAAGTACATCGCGTCGGGCCAGATCTCCAACGCGGACCTCCTGTACACGCTGAGCGTCTTCATCACGGACCCGGAGCGCTTCATGCGCCTGTACGAGTGGCGCCCGCTCAACGACATGGAGTACTGCGCCTACGCCACCTTCTGGAAGTCCGTCGGCGAGGCCATGGGCATCCAGTACCGCGGCTACCTCTCCAAGACCGAGTGGCGCGACGGCGTCGAGTTTGGGCATGACATCACCGCCTGGGCCAAGAAGTACGAGGTCGTCTCCTTCATCCCCAGCAAGATCAGCCACAAGCCTGCGATCGCGCTGATCCCCATGATCACCTATTGGCTACCGGGCTTCATGAAGGACTTTTCCCAGGAATGCGTGACTGTGCTACTCGGTGATCGGGTTCGAGAAGCTTTTATGTAAGTTCTTTTCTTTATTCTATCCATTAGCCTGCAATGGTTCTGCTCTCTTGAGACCATATCCCCTGGAGACATGTTCGCTGTTTGCTAACACAACGCCACTCCCATTACCAGGCTGCCCGAACCCGGCATCACCGCTGCCTGTTTCGTCTACACCTCCCTGGCCTTCCGCCGCGCCTTCCTGCGCCACCTGTCCCTGCCTCGCTTCTTCCGCGTGATCCGGCACCACTCGCCGGGCTGCGAGTCGCCCGACCAGACCGACCAGCGGATCCATCTCAACTTCCCCTACGGTAACTACCCCTTCTACATTAAGCCGACGCTGTGGAACCGCTGGGGCCCCGAGGCCTGGGCCATGTGGCTCGCGGGTGGTAAGCTGCCGGGCGACGACCCGAAGACTCATTTCAGCGATGGATTCCTGTTCGAGGAGCTTGGACCCCTGAACCGGATGGGGCAGGGCAAGGCCGAGATGGAGGCTGATATCCTGCGGATGAAGGCCCAGGGCATGGGGGGTTGCCCCTTTGGCTGAGAGAGATGATGGTTTACCGCCGTGGTTTGATTGGTGGGTGGGATACTAACTCTGGGTAGTAGAAGCATTTGTTGTTTGGGGGGTTGCCATGTAAACATCGATATAGCGCATCTTCCTAGAACCGGGCACTTAAGCCTTTTTCCAGTACACTAAATATCGCGATCTTATAATTGCTACTACTCGATATGGAATCTAATTTGACATTCTGATACTCTTGGAAACACTTCAGGTACGTATAGTGTTTTGTTTCTTCCAGGATTCTCTTTCATTCATGGTAATGTGTAGATAACTTTCGGTTTCCCTCTGTTCACACACACTTGAAGCTCGCGGCATCCGCCATATCACCCAGCCCATCGTACTTGGCCTTCTGCGGGTACCGACACAGGTTCCGCGTGGCCCTGACTCCCGTCTCCGGGTGCGCCGCCTTCGCGACCGCCGGCACCGCGTCCGGCGCCGTGCCCTCCTCGACCCACGCGCGCAGCACGTCGAGCATCCCGACGGGGAACAGGCCATTCCCCTCCCCGCCGGAGCCGCAGTGCGCCAGCCCCGGCGCCTCGAAGTAGCGCAAATACCCGTCGACGCGGTGCGGGTCCCGCGCCGCCACGGCGTCGTAGTACTCGCGCGAGTTGCCCAGCGGGATCGCCTCGTCGGCCATGCCGTGCCACATTAGCAGCTTCCCGCCGCTCTCCCGGAGCTCCGACAGGTCCGTGTCAAAGGTCCCCAGGGCCGACCCGTACCACTGCCGCGACTGCCGCACGAGGCGCGCGACCTCGCGCGGGCCGTCGCGGCGGAACTCGGGCGCCGTCACGTCGAAGGGCCGGCTCTGGTTCTTGTAGACGAAGACCTGGATCGACGCTGCGGAAAAGGGCCAGGGGGCGGGCTGGCATTTTTGGGGCTTGTTGTCGTTATAGTCGCACGTCGTCGCCGCCCAGGAAACGGCGCTGTCCGCGAGGGTGGCTTGGTGGCCCACGCCGCCGCCCCAGATGACGGAGCCGGCGGCGTCGGCGTCGTCGCGGAGACCCTCCCAGGCGAGCTGCGCGACTTTGGCGGCTTCCGTGGTGATCTTGAGGGTTTGCCCGGTTTCTTCGCAGACGAAGCTCTCGCCGACGCGGGATAGCGGGTCGAAGGCTTCGAAGCACCGCTCAGGCTCGGAAATCAGACCGTCCACGGCACCGTCGAGCCCATCGCAGGTCTCTATCGCGAGTCGACGGAGCGCCCGCAGCTCGCAGGGGGGCGGCGCATAGCCGCCCAACTCGGCCATGAGGGCCTGGGGCGCCAACGCAGCGCCGATCTCGTGGCAGCGGAAGGCCGCCGCTCCAGCCAGGTAGCCATCATAGTCGTCAGGCCAGCGCTGGGCCAACATGGCAGCCTGGCGGCCTCCCGTGGAGCAGCCGTTGAAATAGGCGTAGCGCACCTTCTGTCGATAAAAGGACTCGGTGACAGAGCGTCCGATGACGGCGGCCTCGTGTTGCGCGATGGATCCGAAGTTGTGCACCGCCGTCCAGTCCACGTTGCCGGGGCTCGCGAGGACCCACGAGGCGTCGCCCCAGTCGGCGCCGCGCTGGCCGCCGTCCGTCGTGACGACAGCGTAGCCCTCGCCGACGCCGTGGGCTTGCGTCAGGGGGGAGAAGCCGGTGAAGTAGCCGGCGCCGCCGGTGCCCTGGAGCCGGCCGTTCCAAGACGGGGAGCCGCCGCCGCCTGGTTTCAGGGGCTTTTGCTGCGTGCTGCTGTCGCCGCTGCTGCTGTCGGAGCCGTCACTATCACCCAGCGGAAGCCAGACTTGAGTCAGGATTTTGTCCCCTAGACCCGGGTGCGTGTGGATGAGCGTGACGTTGCAGAAGTTGAGGACGGGCAGGGGCGCATAGGGGGCCGAGTAGCTGTTCTCGAAACCCGGCGGTATCTCCACCGTGTAGTTGGTCGCCAAGTTGGCCTCGACGGACAGGAACTCGACGTTGGGTAGATTCGTAGGGTAAGGGATTGACGCCGGGGCGCAGGACGAGAAGGAGCCGCCGGGCCCCATCATCGCAGAGCCGAAGCCTAGGAGGCTCGCTAATTGGTCCATGGCCTCTTTTTGTTACACATGTGTCTCAGTGGTTGCAAATGGGGATAAAAAATCTAAAAGAAGCTTGACTGATTAAACTACTCTAATCGTTTATAACTTGAATTTATATCGACGATAATAAGGGCCAAAGCCAGAGACACCCAGAGAAGTGGTAGCCATTGCGACGCTCAAAGATGATGCCCTCATATAATGCCAAGGGATGCCAGTCAGTCAGCATGGCGCAGAAGCATGCGAATGCTGCAGTAGTGCTCAGCCAACGACAGCCAGCCATGGGTGTTCTGATTACTTGACCCAATCTGAACTCGGACAAGTTCGGATCCGTAACAATGCATTTGACGGCTGCTTGCTGAACCAGGTCACGTCAGCGCGACTCTAGGCGTGCCGAATCATATGGTGAGGCTCACAGGCTCCGCATTCGACATACGATATCCGTACCACCTCGGGCTTGGCCTGAGTGTTGGAACGCCTTTCCGCATCTTTATATGCATCAGCGCAGCATGATGAGAAGAGATCGTCGGAGACGCGTTTTTGAAGAGGCAACACATTGCGATTTCAGGAGAGGAGAGATATAACACGGTTCCCTGGACGAGTTGCTGCATTGAACAACAGCAATATCGTCAGAAAGTGGCGTGACGTCTGATTCTTCAACTGAGAATCTTTCGTTACTGCTGGCAAATTACTGTCAAAAGCATGGATCTCAGAATCGGCCTGGATATACAGACACCATGGAATCGATCATCAGCCTTGTACGAGCATGAAACAGTTAGTAATCGTGTTTTGGGTTTGCGTCGCTCTCTATTTTGCTTCGTTTTGGGTATTGCTTTGTTATGTAGTTACTGCAGAATATCGTGCCGAAGCTCCTGTGTTATGTCCTTGAAGAGTCCTCGCCCACTGTGTACCCCCTCGCAACACCGCTTCTGCCTTCCTCGACGGCTGTGCTCTCTTCGTCTTCCACCTCTTCGGTCGTATTGTAATCACTCCCAAGACCTTGCCAGGTACGCTGGGAGCGCAGAAACTCGGCACCAGGGCTCACGACTCCGTTGACCGTAGCCAGCTCTCCAAACTTTCGTTGCATTAGTGCCCCGGATGGTGCTGTCCCTGTCTTGGAGGCGTTCTCATCTGTAGATGCAGACGATTCCTTCGCCTTCCCGCTGCGAACTGCGACCCTCATGGGCCGGCTATGGCTGACCAACTTGCCCGTCCTCCAGTCGAACTCGGGGGGTTCTGATTCCTCGTCATCGACGCCACCTTCGACATTCTGGGGTATCTCATCTTCAGCGTCTCCGCCCTGACCGTTTGTAGTCTGTTCTGCGCTTTCATCCTTGTTTTGCTCCGCTTGAGATGCCACTCCTTCTATACCACCCCACCAACTGCCATCCCAGATCCGCTTGTCATCACCGATCAAGGCCAAGCTCAACTCAAAGGGGGTGATGACGGGCTTATACATGCCGTCGCTTTCCACAAGTCCACTTTCCCAGCATCCAACGACCACCCAGCCGTCCATTTCGGCGAAGTTGGCCAATTTCGCCGGGTTCAACTTTCCGACGACAATGGTGTAACTCTTCTTCCCGGCGGCGGCTATCTGGTCTTTGAGAAGGGCAATCGTGGGGAGATAGTTCTTCACAGAAAGGGTGTTGACCAAAATCCCGATGATGGACGCAGACGCAAACCGAACAACCAGGCCGTAGCGGCGACGCAGGAGAGCCGGCGCCGAGGAGGGATCGATTGTGTCCGTCGATTTGCTGTACGGAGAATCAGGGGTTGGGTATATGCGGAGAGACGCCAGTCTTGAGGATAGAGTAAGAAGTAGAGACGTGGGTGGTGTCGAGATATGGAAAAGGTGGCAGGCGCTCAGATCAATCTCTACCTCGGAGTCCTTTGGCTCATCCGACTCTGTTGAATCTTCCTTTGCAATCACTTTCCTGTTCGGTATACTGGCGGCAGGGTCTCTAACGACCTCAGTACCCATAACCCCAGTAAAGCCACTGTCGCGCAGTTTTTGACACACGGCCGTAACATGTTGCTGAAACATGACATCTGCCATTATAACAATCTTGTCATCTTTGTTTGTGAACTCTTTCTCGAAAGACTTGACAACAGCGTCAAAATCTAGCTTTTGTTGGGTGAAGACGTATGTGACAGGCAGGCGCGATGTTGGACTTAGACACGACCGTCCGTAGTGCACTACAGCTTCAGCGTCCGCATGTTCGGCGGCGATCTCGTCGACGCAGCATGCGCTGTAAGACGTATCGGCGAGGATGTATAACCGAATATCTTGGTTTTGGGAGTTTGCGCCGCTACTTTTCGTCGTCATGTCCGTCTCGAGTGGCTGTTCGGGCGTATCCTTCTTTTCATCCTTGGCCTTGTCTTCGTCGCTCACAGCTGGCTGCGAGGGCAGCTTCTCCAACTCTTTCTCCAGTAGTGCCAAAACCCTCGGGCCGTCGGGAAGCATGGCATCTGGAAACTGCAATGCGACGCGCCGCCAGCCTCGCTCGGCTATCTCGGACGCGGTGCGCCGGATCTCGTAGACTTCGAAGAGTTCATCGTCGCTGATGGTCCGTCTCGCGGCCCGGGCAGTCTGGGCGGCGGCATCTTCGTCAAAGGTGTGCTCGGCAGGCGTGGACAGCACCGGAGCTGTGCTTAGATCGGAAGCCATATTTCCGAGTGAAGTCGACTTCTGTCGCAGAAAAGACGTTTTGCGAGCAGTGATATGCGCCTTATGGAGGGGCAACTTTTCGAAATGTCGACTCAGAATAATTTTACTGGAGCTTCGTCGTGGTGGGGGCGGGGTAGCTAAATGCGACAGAGACAGAGACAGAGCTTTGCGTCTGCCTGCCAAAAATCTAGGGGTCCCGCCAGAAGTCGAGGCCCGGAATGTGACACGCCTTTGAACCGGAATACATACACTTACACAGGTACATGTAGACAGGGATAATTTACTACTTTATCTCAATAAAACATTGCCCATTTCACAGAAAAATATGCTCGGACTTGAGCTTGAGCTGGCATTCCAATTGTATGAGCAAGAGCCTGGCCACGGTTCCAAGCTTAGTTCGGCCAATCAATGGCTAGGTATTATCACTGGCACGGCAATGAAGACCACCTAGCCAGCTGGGAAGCCACTCTTGACATGTATACTTGCTCGTAGGACATTCTATGATTAAGTGCAATGCGGCTGAGGAAGCTTCCCACTCTCACAACCTCGACCGTTTCTCAGCCGGTAGTGGGGGCTAACTTGGACAGATCACACCACTAAGGGAAAAGAACAACTGCATCCCGTTTGTGTGTGTATCGCATCATATAGTACCACGTTGCATACACCGGGATGATATAGAAGCCACAGAGGGAGATAAAGCAAATACTGTCTCTGATGTGCGACACGGTAAAAGTCTTGGACCTAACCTGACTGGTTGGCTTCGGATGATCGACGTCGTCAGATCTCTAATCTTGGACAGACACCAACCCCCCCTGTTTACCCCTCCTCCACTATGTTCGCCTTTGCCCAGGAGGAAACGAATACGTTGGAAGCCATTGGCATTGGAACATGCAAATATTGGCAAACTTGACAAGCGGGAAACATCGTAGACAACGGGAATTAGATCCATGCCCAGTCTCATTAGTCACCAATCCAGCGGTGTTATGCGAAACGCCGAAGCAATTCCATCGGCCTTTTGACAAAGCACTGCCTCTCCCCCACAATAACCGGGCCTGCCCTACAAACCGGTCTATCTACGTTACGCAGGTCAAAAGCATATAAACTCCAAGGCCGCGCCCTTCCCAAGTGGGTTTGTTCGACCTGAGTTAGTTATATCTTCACCATCCATTCCTCTCAAATCACACAACACCAAGCCACCACCCACCACCCATCACAAACCCAAAACAAAACAAACTAATCACCTACCTACGTCACCACCATGGCTCCCACTATCGTCAACGTGATGTACGCCGCCGCGGCCGAGGCCGACTTCAACATGGACTACTACCTGAGCCATCACATGCCGCTCGTCCAGAAGAACTGGGGCCCCCACGGCCTCGAGTCCTGGACCGTCGGTGTCCTTGACAAGGAGACGTCGGGTTACCACGTCCAGGCCGTTCTCGTCTTCAAGGACGCCGAGGGCTTCAAGGAGGCCATGTCTGGGGACAAGGATATTATGCCCGACGTCTCCAACTTCACCTCCACCAAGCCTAGCATTTGGATTGGCGGCGTCGCCGGCCAGTGGAAGGCTTAAAACCATTTCCGAAGGGGGAAATCGTCAGCGGGGGATAAGTACGCGGAAACACTGCGTGTTGGAGGATCGATTTAAAGGCTCTCGGGATGCGACTTCGGACTTTCATCAATCATTGCACCGTTCACGGAATCTTCTCCAGTTGGCTGTAGACAACGGCCAAAGTTCATGGGCGCTCTGCGACGCTGTCGCATGCAACACCTCCCTGCGAGGAACGCTATATCTTCTAAGTTGTGTTCCATACGAAATGAGAAACGAATCATGAGAATCCCACATATTGTGCCATGCATTTTGCCACATACTGAGAGCGTAGATAACATGTTGTACCCAGATAACAGCCATAAGTCATGCCTGAAAGAGAGTACACCTAAACATTATACTGGCTGTCCTTCCGATGAACCTGATCAAACTCAAGTAGATATGATATGCGGAAAGTGTTTCAAGACCATGCCGTTAACGAGGGCTGCCCATCCTAGGAGTTCGACTGGGTTCATCCCCGTACTCACTCTAGGCTTGCTTGCTTCTAAAGAGGAAACCGAATATATTGCAAGGAAAGCGGATTTCCCGCAAAACTGTTTGCTTTTTCGAATCAAGGTCTGTTGAATTTCCGCAATTCTTTAAGGGTGTGTCAAAATTGCCTGGGGCAAACTGGCCAGAAAGGCCGTTCTACAGTGACAACATAAACTCTGCAAGCACTGATTCCAAACATATAGTTTGATATATGGCTATATATTCGTCTTTTCATGCATTACATCAATATTAATTAGTGCCCAAGCAAATGCACATATGGTAGGGTGGTCAATAGGCAAGCAGTGTTAGCCCTCAAAATACTACACGCGAAAGTCTTCAGCACTGCTATACTAGCAGGTCTCGTACTAAGATAATACTTGCGCAGTGCATTACTGCAGCTATAACGTTCATCAAGGGATCCGAGGCGAGAACCGAGCCAGCATATGCATCTACGGGACAGCATAAGAATCAGAGTACCAAAGATGGAAGGAGCCTCTGGGCTCCTGAGTTTACCTACAGAATTACGACTCATCATCTACCGATATCTTCTCCTGGCTTCGAAGCCGATACGGCTGCGCTTCCGCGTTAGCATCATGAGTTACCGAGAAACGCAAGTTAATGGCTCTGTGACCTTGAAAACCGCAACAATCCGGGTAAACAAGCTGGTACATACAGAGGCTGCCGAGGTACTATACTCGGAAAGCATATTCGCAGTCCCTGAGATGTTGGAAGTTGAAGCGTCTCTCCCCTCGAACAGCAGGTATTGGGACATCAGCCCAAGAAGCGACCAGGCTAAAGAACTTCTCATACTCGATTTATTCCACAGCTACATTTGTATCCGCGAGGATAAGGCCAGGCTTATTCGGAGCTTTCGAATCATTAGCATGTGCGATGTTATATGCTCTCAAGAAAACGTTGGCAACGACTTTCGATGGCGGATAGTTCAGGATATGAACCATATTCGGAAACTATTTAAGGGATTAAAGACTGTCACGCTGTGTCAAGAGCTCTGGCGCCATTTTCCTAGGCTTCCGGATGATGCAGCTGCCATGCACCATATGCGCATAATGAAAGGGGCAGTGCTGACGGTGCGGTGGAAGTCTATCCGGGAGGTCGTGCTGTGGACCCCTATATCCATATCCCCTGATCAACTAGATCGAGTTCGGGGACGGGGATGCCCACGATTGGAAGCAGAAGATCCATTGAGCTCACGGGGGTCCTCATTGGTAATATATCGTCAGGAACATAAGGAAGAAGAGACGAATCTTTCATCCTGAGTAAGCTGAATGCTCCATGATATGGAAATTGCATCTATGTCCAATTGGAATTAAACATGTATCTCATTGCGAGCAACTTTTAGAAGTACATACTATAGCTACGATATTAAATGCCACCGGTTAAACCACAACACTATGAGTTTGCTCTAGTATGTGCATCTGCCCCCGAGATCTTTCCTCGATGTATCTTCTTGATTACCATTATTGGCAAATAGACATGAAATGAACCATGTCTACTTAGTCTGACCATTAGAAAGACAGACACGATCCTCGACCGAAGAGGGCTTCCAAATGGCAACGAATTAGCTAGAAGTATCTAGAGTATCAAATCTGCGTTTGCAATGCAAGAAACCGACCAAACGGAAGATCGAATGAGTCAATATGGAGAGGCGATGGTTAGTGAATGCGCCTTCCCGCCTAAAGATTTCGCCTGCTGTGAGCTGCCTCTCCCACAAACCGTTTGCAAGTTGAAAAGAGAACAGACTGGAAACAGATCAACACGAGACTTTTGCCGATCGAGTATCACCGAGTACACAAGGATCCTTACGAAGAAGATGTCTATAAGATGGGCACCATGTTCGCTCGAATTCAGCTTGAAACTATCTTCTTCTTGTACAACTCATCATAGTATTCCATCTTCGCCTGAGAACCACACTTGAAGCCATCTTTTCGCACTGGAAACGAAGGAACGACCCCTTTCTCTCTTTCTTCACGGATACCATATTCCATGATGTTGGGGTGGCTTCCCTTCCTTCCTTTTTGGCCCTCCACAAGCTTCATATTCTGGCCCCTTAAATGTATCGCTGCCCTATCTGGCTTCGGGCCCCTCGGCCCTATTGTAGGTATGCCAGTTCTTGATCCAAACCCTCGCTCTGCATCAACTCTAATGCTTGTCCAAGGAAGCTTCGCTGCCTGGGCCCAGGCGTTCTTCTTTGGGGCCGCTGTCCCCGCCGGTAGTTGGTTCTCCTTCCTCCAGTGGTTGGGTATGGTCTTCTTTTGATCTTTCGGTGCCTTTTTATGGGTCAAAGGATTGCGAAAGGCTGCTAGAGTGATCGGCGTCGGTGATACGGAAGGAGGGTGTTTTGGTGTCACAGGACGGATGGTTACGAGAGATGTCGGAAGCCTTCACTATGGGCCTCACCTTTACCGAAGCAACTCGAAAAGACCCTTGATGTAATATACCTTGCTATCGAACGACGCATGGTGACGAGTGAGTCTTCATAGCCAGAATCTTACCATATACACACCTAGTTCTCACCCATGAATGTGCTGGGAATTGCTTTGGCAGAATGACAACCCTTGCGGCTCCCTTCTGCCAGAGTAGATCATTCAGGCAGATTGACCTAAGCTCCCACTGTGCCTGGCTCCTGGCTAGTATCAAGGGAGAGAAACTCTGGAGTGCCTGGAGTCTGGGGTGGTTCCGTGAGTCGTCAATACATATTGCCGAGTGTGGAAGTGAGTCGCGTCGTTCTGGGTGCAGCTGGGACAAGGCAATGATGATACGAATCATCCCGTGATGAGGAATATCATTAGCCCACGAGCTTTGTGACCTCTTCGGTTACAAGTCTACGAAGTTACCAAAATATGGTACTGAGCCGCATGACCGCGTCTGGCTCCGATTGCACAGGCCTCCGAAGCCCAATCCTGCGAAGGCTACATATGTCAGATGTTAGGCTATCATGGGGCCCCGGTGAGGTCGCATGGCAACCCCTTACGTCGCGTGGAGGGCGCCCTTGAGCAAACGAAATGATCAACTGGCACTTAACGTAGGTATGTTACGACATAATGTAGCCTTGTGCGGCGGGCTGTGATGCGGTGCGACTGCCCAAAGTAGAGCCCGATAACTTTGAACATGTGTGATTGTGAAATGAGCATCAACACCGTAGCCCCCTTGCCACCCATTCTTGTATGCAAGTGTCCCGAAGCAGCCCATGCGATGCTGTACAACAGTTAATGAGCCAACTGGGAGAGGTTCGTAACTGCATGTGGTCAAGACTGGTTGTTTGTTGCTTTGGCGACATCTCCAATGTCAGGTGGTGGTGGTCAGTCTGTAGCCGAGTTTGCTACACCTCTTGGAGCAGAACCCCTTGCATATGCCAATTTGACAGATGTTGGCACTAATGTCAAGTGCCGATTACTCAGACAAAAATCATCATTAAAATAGACATGCCGAACAGACAGCACCAAGATAAGTTTTACGTAAATGATAGAACTCAAAATCCACGTCAAGTCAGTTGGTTGAGCAGACCCGAAAGAAAAACGATCTGCAATACTGTGTGGCCCGTTGCCCTGATTTCCGATTTCCCCAGGGTTTCCAGCGACGGGGGTTTGTGAGTGCTAGCGCCGATGGTGGCCACATGTTGATGATACCCGGTTTGTTGGTCAGCTGTGTACTCCGTACAGTACAGCAGTCGCCATTGCCATAAATGAAAACGGGAGCAATGGACGGCCATTTCTCAATTTGGTTCTCCTTGGTTCTCCTTTCTCGAGGGAACGAGTGCGACGGCGTCATCATCTGGAGCCACCAGGTTCTTCTGGAGTCATCAAGTTCTCTTCAACAGCAAAACCAGTGCTTAGCGTCCAGCGCGAAAATAATATTGCTGACTGCATAAGCAAGTATCGCGGTTCGGAGCCAGGCGTGCTTCTGAGGCGTGGATGGGCCTATCGGAGTAATTACCAACAGCGAGTTGCAGTAGCGGAATTATCTTGCAGGTGGCTGTCGCTCGATCATACCGTCACCCGAAGAGTATGTATGTGACGTGTCGCGTGCGCGCGCCGTCTTTCCAGTGGTGAAGTAAGTAACTGTGTGCTCCTTCATTGTACCAAGGAAGTTGTTAATCTGGGTTGGAGGCAGTGGGAATGGGGTAGTATCGTGGGGTGTGTCTTAGATACATCGCAATAAACTGAGACATTGATTCCGCCGTTTCATCGCAGAGAGCCACTGAGCAGCCCAATGGCTGAATGGTTTCGTGGCTTGGCCGCTCATGTCAGCTCTCCCGCCCTGCCGTGGCTGTCTTCCCTCCATCCCATTTTTTTGGTTAAAAAATTACAAGCTTCTTCTGCAATTGCATCACGTCAGGCATCTATCTATCGTGAACACCATCTTGTTCGGTCTTGTTTGCTTGAAATGTTTCGACATGTTTCATGATATGGGGAACGGAAGATCCGAACGAACCGAGCCGATCTGGCCTGCAGTACCTGCGAAGCTCGCGGGTCCTTCCTTCCCCACGCACTTTCGGATGCACAACCAACAACCTTACCTCTTGAGCGCACACGATTGTCACGATCAATACTCCGTAGGGTCATGTTGAAGCAGCATGCTGACATGGCTCCAGTCCAGTGCATCCTACGCTACACTGGCACGTTGCAATGCCTGTTTCTTATTGATTTAGGAAACTGCCATGGTGAAGCAAACGAAACAAGATCGGGCATCACATAGAGGAGAGTTACATCAAGCCCAACAAGATACTACCTGGAAAAGGCCGGGGGTGGCTTCCGCCCCCGTTGAGGATATCTGGAAGATTTCGTCTAGGTACCACATGCAGTGAGCATTTGGCGTTTCCGTGGTGGCTGGATGGTTACTGTTGATAGGTACTCACGTAAGTTCTGGATTCTCTCCCAGCTCTTTTACTTTTTGCTCGTTTCGCCGGACGAGCCGCAGACGGCTGGCCGTCCCATGCAGAGATCGAATCATGGCTTCATCCTGTTCATTACCAGTGCTGGAAGAGAGCTAAATATATGCAGTCCAGATTAACAGCTGAAAACTTTCGGCCTGGCTCTACTGTACTGCCCCTGAGATGGATGGATGTTTTTGGGGTAGGTACTTGCTAATCGTCTTACACGCACAAGGAAGGCAGGTCGTTGAAAAGGAGAAAATGAAGATGATGGGCTGGACTAGCACCCCTACCTGCCCGACCGGTGGGACGCACGTCGGTTCAATCAACCCAACCAAAGTTGCAAGTACATTCATCCCTTTCACCTTTGGAATTTTGGCCGGAGAAAAGAATACCTCACACGCTGCGACGTTGAGTTGCACTCTTCTGCAACCACTGTTACGCTCATCAAAATCCTATCGCTTCTCAACTTTTAGTGGTTCGCACAATTGCCAGCCCTTGCACTGAGAGTTCCGGAATGCATCCCTAGCTCCATGTCCATTTCATGGCACCCCCAGGAACGGTTAGCGGCAATGCAGCCTATCTTGTGCCCTGCTAGCCTGCCCGGTGTAGTGACAGTGTTACCCTGGGGTCCGAATGCCAAAATACTCCCGTCGCCATGTCGCACAACAACACCTCTCTACCTGTACTTGTCGTACGACCCTTTCTTGAATCTATCCGGAAACGGAAGTCGCTTCATCTTGCTATCGATCCTACCCCCCTATCCTATCACAACTTTGGGCCCTGCACTGGTGACTGGTCTGGATTGTTCGACCGTCGCATGATTACGCACTTCTTCGTGAGGGACACCAGCTACGGCATTGTCACTGGCGGGACTACCTCGTCATTGCTTCTGCTTTGGCAAGATCACTGATCATCAGCTGACCATTCACGGCTCGCATGGGAAAGCTCTCGCAGAAGCTGATCTCCGTGCCGTCCAAAAGCTAACGGTTGGCCAAGGCTGGTAGGCTGGTCCGAAGGCGTTGCGACTAGAACTCATTTACCTACAAGGGTCGCGAAGCCCTGTCAACTACGGCGGTATTCCATATACTTTTGTACAAGCCAATCCGATCAATTGGGGATATGATAGGTTTCCTTCGCTTCCAATGTTGCATTTCGGCCTTGTCTGCTTATTCTCGCCCAGCTCCCGGGGTTTTCTGATAGGCATCGGATCGCCCAATCAGACGGGGATACTCAGGGCCCCAAAAATATCCGACGCGCTGGATGGCTGCTAGCTCGTCCAGCTATGACAAGTACGAATGACTCCATTTGCAGTGGGGGATCTTATCAGCCCAAGAAGCCATGATGGACATGCATAGAGCAAGGGTTCTCTGTGCTGCATATGCATCCAGTTATTGCTTGTGAGATACTGGCCCGAACCTTGCTCTCATGTCCTATCTCGTGCCTGACAAGAGATGCAGTTGAATTGGAGCTGTCGTACATATGTCCAGTTCGTGCCACTCTTCTACCCCCTTGGTGGCACGCACCAAGCAGAAGAAGGGAGTCATGTTTCCTCACCCGCATCGTTGAACATTCGTGGATGTGTCGTATTTTGCTGCACTATCTTGCGTGCGACACGAAAACATTGGTGTGACTGGAACTACAGGTTCGCCTCATCGCGTCGAAAAGAAACGGCACCAACAAAGGTGGAAGAAAAGCTATATACGCCGCACCCAAACAAAAGCAAGAAGCCCGCGGCATCTGGAGTTGACTGATGATGATCACCCGCCAGTTCCTGAAACCCCCAGTTTTGACGGTTATATAGACGTTTTGGTCTCATCGATAGTGTTTACAGAGACTGTCTCGCTTGATCCGTCTGCCTCCTGTTCGTTACCCAATGTTCCACATTTCGGATGGCATAGTCCCGCCTTGCTGTCTCCCCAAGCTGTTTGAATAACATCTACAATTCACAAAATGGACCGACAAAGCTGACCACACCCATTTCTTATGCAGTGGCTTGCATGTAGCCTTTCCAACAACCTTGATCATTACACGACTTGAGACTCACGGCATACCACCGGTATCAGCCATTGGCGTTTGGAAAACGGAGGGAAAATAGGGGAAGTTGCGACTACGCATATCGAATATCTCTTTCTGCCAGCTCTACTTTGGTCTCCCGTTCCCTATCAGCCTAGAATCTGGCTATCAAAACGTCCCTCAAGTATTGAGATTCCGATAAAGGCGACCCTTCACCCATATCGATCGGTCCCGACAACGTTTCGGCTCACCCTGATCCAAGATGTCTGGAAGAAGCGCCTATGCAAGAAAAATCAAAGACACAAAGGCCACCGAGAAGGGCGGTGTATCTGCACGAGGACGTGCAAAGTCCGCAGGAAGCTCTAGAAGCTCGGAACGAGACGATGTTACGATCAGCGACTACCCCATGCCCCAGGGAACCGGGTATGGCACCACCAATGCAAGGTTCTTGAAGTTCTCGGAGCCAATTCGGGAATCAGAACCTATGCGTCATCGCGGCGAGCTCACCAACTTCAGCAACCATAGCAGCGGTAGTCAAAATAGTGGGAGTTCGGGAGGTAGGCGAGGTGGGGATCCGTCTAGCATGGGATTCCATGCCCCCGCGCAGGATTACGGATATGCAAGAGCGAGAAAACCCACCATCAAGACAGAGGATGTCTCGGGTATTGAACGATCTGGCCTGCGCAGCGCGATAGATAAGCGAAGCGATGGTGTGCGCAAAGGCCTTTCCAAGGCATTCGGGTTTGGCAAGAAGTCAAAAAGAGGGGAAGAACTTCGACCACCGTCCTCGGCAACAATACGACCAGGCCAAGAATCGCTGGAAAGTCCAAGCTCGAGTGAAGTCCCCCCTTTGCCGAACCAAAGCCCCGTTGCTGCATGGGAATCTGACACGGGGTTCATGTCGCCGCCGCCATCATCTACACTGCCTGCGTTACCACCTGCAGCGGCAACGCCTGCGACCAAGCGGTGGATAGGGGCTGGTAGACCGGTTCAGCGTTGGAACAAACTGCGCAAAGACCCCGAATTATGGGATCCAAATGGCGATGTGCTCGTCTTCTTTGGGCATAGGGGACAGAGTCCCAGGGCCAACCCGTCCTTTCGACTTTCTTCACACATAATTGAGGCTACTGAGTCGAGATTTCTCGTCACTCTTCTCCGTGAGGGATCCACTGACGAGGATATCCACATGCCGCCATCGCCGGCTGGGGCACCCCCAATGCTTCAAAGACATGGTCCGAGGGGTAATCAAATGCAAGCAGTCTACGGCATGGGTCGCAATGGTCAACCAACACCGCCCATGTCGGAAGATGTGAGCCTTGCCGAAGCAGACGGCCAGATCTCTTACGAGATGTACTTCCCGACGCCACCAACTTTGAACAGAGTGGAAGCGCACCGCCATGCTATTACCACGCGCAATGTATTTGCGCTGCTTTACCACGCTTCGCTGGTTGGGTTTTCGCTGCACCAAGCGCTATCCGACTTGCACTCGCGGCTTGACACGTACATGCCCCCGGAAGCGGACAACGTGGGCACGGTACTCAATTATATATCAGCTCGCGGCATCGACGACGCTCGTAATGATCCCGAGACAGCGGTTTCCCTCCTGGCTTGGTCTGAGAAGCCCGAAGTCAGGTGGGAAGAGGGTTGGCGAGAAGCCTTTCTCCACTGTGCAGGCATGTATTCTCGGCTTGAGGGCTGTGCCGACTTCAAGTATATTACCCCGATCACTCGAGCACTGCTAGAGCGTGCGTGCCTGGAATGCCAGCTTCGTGTGCAGGCTGCCGAGGAACGGTTGAGCGACTTTGGATACGGTGATGCCTGGCCCTCTTCGGGTCCCGTAACCACAGGTCCCGCTAGGGCAGCAGCAGACCGACTGCAGAAGTTCATTAAGGATCACTATACCAACTTCTATGGTCGATGGCCGCCGCCCGCTTCTGGTGCGACAACATCTGACGGTGAAGAGATGTGGCTTACGAGGAACGTGGCACAAAACCTACAGAAAGACTTCGGTGCCTTGTATGATTACCTCGTTAACCGAGATATCATCTGGGACGAATCAGAGACTCGAAGCAGCCGCAAATGGATGATGGTGTCCGAGAGCGGGAACAGGGCATTCAACCCAGACACGACGGACCTGCCACTCACAGACATGTTGATCGAGTGGGACAACCGCCTTCGATTCCCACATATACCCCACCCCTTTCCCCTGGTACCCGAGTCTATCGCACCAACAACTCAGAGTGCAAGCTCAACCGGTGGGAAGGTTAAAAAAGGTGACAAAGACAAGGAGAAGAACAACCGTGGAGGCGACGAGCGTGTCCTGGAGCGCCGCGTCCAACTCGCCTACACCGAGGCCACCAACATCTACATCTTGGGTTCGGACCTGGTTCCATCGCCACTGATTGACGGTTTCGTGAAGTTTGAGAAGGGTGACCAAGTCGGCGCCGTTGACCCATCCCTCGCCCGTCGCGGCCGTTGGGTCCTTATCTACGCCGTTCTACAAACCCTTGCTTCGGTCTCAGGCGACTCACCCAACGTCCGCTACCGGGATGAGGTCGCCTACCACCTGTCTCCGCGCCTCAAGGGCACCAAGACCCCACCGTGGAAGGGAGTCGCGTCGCCCGCCCTCGAGGCTGCGCACGAGCTTTCCTACTGCTGGCTCGCGCCTCGCACCTGGAACGGGGCAGCCGGGGCCGAGTCCGATGCCTCGGCTACATCGGGCGGAGGGAGCAGCTCAAGTCCTGTCATGCGTCTGATGCGCGCTCAAGCTCGCGGGCAAGCCCAGAAACAGACCATGCTAGGTGGCGGCAGTTTAAGGCAACAACAGCCGCAGCCGCAGCATCAGTACAACTTTTCCCGGAACCAGCGTCATGATTTCCCTTCTCCACCTTCGGGAACACCTGTCTCTCCCACGAGCCGCGGTTCCGGTTGGAATACGGCGACATCCTCATCCAAGACACGCAGCAATTGGTCGTCTAATGCGTCGGTAGACGCGCCGCCGACCATGTGGGGTGGCTCCTCGTCCGCCATGAGTACCGTGTCGGACGACGACTACTACTACCACCAACGCGGGGCTCCCGGTGGCGGAAGTGGCGCTCGCACGCCATCTTCTGCGTATGGTGGCGGCGGTGGTAACAACAGTAGTAATAACTACTATAATACCAATCGGTCGATGGCGGCGCCGACGATCCCGCTGCCTCAGCCACCGCAGAGCCGCGACGGTGCCAAGAGCGTCCGCAGCTACGCCACGTTCGGCGTCCCGCCCTCCAAAGTCGAACGCGTCGAGGAGAGCGACGGCTTTGACTCGTCGGCGGCAAGCAGCAGCGGCGAGACGGCGGGGTGGCCTGCTCGTACCCAGAGCACGCGAGCTCCCGGTATGGCCAACCACAACAGCGGGAAACCCATCCCGCCGCTGCCTCTGCCGCTGAGCGCGAGTATTACGGGCAACGGCGGCTTCTTAAGTCTGGACGACAGCCCGCCCCAGCTCGTGTCGAGCCGTAGCCCGCGGCCACCGTATCGGCCGTACTTGAACAGCGGCGGTGGGGGGAGTTCGGAAGGGTTGAGACCGACTATTCAGGATTGGGATTTCTTGGACATTATCGATGATCATGCGCCTTGAGGGAAGGTGGTCCTGGTGGATGGTGAAAGGGGGAGTTGATAGAAATGGAAGTGTAATATGGGCGGATGGATGTGCGATAGGTAAAAATACCGCCACGGTGTATTTAGGGGGTTCCCAATCTCGATTTGAATTTCTTATTTTCAATAGATATACTCATCGTACTATATATGAAGTAGTGTCCGTGTCATCTGGGGATGCGCATCTTTCACTCGTTGGGGAGTTTTCGCCATATGTTCAAATATTCGTATAATTTAGCTAATAAGTACTAATATCTACAGACTGGATATCACTCCAACATTCCGACCAGCTCTGGTAGGTAACAACTTTGGAAACCTCCAATGAAAGCCCTCGATGATCAATGAAGTCTCGCCCGCTTCGATCTACCACTCCCGTCGTCATCGGCGCTTTCACCAGAAGAGGCACGAACCGTCGGCTTTCGCAGCGCCGCCTCCAAACTCGCCGTCAGCTTATCCCTCGTCGGGTCGGGTTGATCACGAGTCGGGCCGACGAACGCAATCTGGGGCACCGGGTAATGTATCTTGACGAACTCGTACGGCGCGCCGCGCACAGCGTCCCAGGGCCCGAGCAGGGCCTTCAGCCGTTCCAACTGCGCCGCGCCCTGCGGCGAAGTGTGGTGCATGCCGGCGCCGCCGCACACGGTGAACGGCATCAGCCGCGGCGGCTTCGTCCACGACATCTGGAGGGTCCGGTAGTTGCCGTGCTCGTCCCAGGGCGTCCGCAGCAGCCCATCCAGGATCCGGCACTGCTTCCTGGCTTTCGGCAGCAGGTCGTTCAGCACCCACTCCATGTTGGGACGCGTGTCGCTGACCTCGGGGGGCGTCAGCGGGCTGGGCAACGCGTCGGTCTCGATTAGGCCGTTCCACTCGAATCGCTGCAGGGCCTCCACCAGGTCCCTGCTGTATTTGGGCGCGAAGTCGCTGTCGTCTTCGACGGCGTTGGCGTCTGCCACCCGGATCCGGCTGACGCGGTCGTCGTCATCGCCGCCGTTGGCATGGTCGTCGTGGCCGATGACGTGCGTGGTGGCGAGCTCCCGCAGCACCGTTCCCAGGGCCGCGACGTCCTCCCAGTGGTCCGGGAAAGGAACCTCGACGTTTCCCGCCTCTTTATTGTTGTTGTCGTCGTTTCCCCGCATGTAAGAAGAGCGCGGCCGGAGCATCTCGACGGGGTCGCCGAG
Organism: Apiospora koreana; assembly: GCA_017163955.1. Classification (NCBI taxonomy): domain Eukaryota; kingdom Fungi; phylum Ascomycota; class Sordariomycetes; order Amphisphaeriales; family Apiosporaceae; genus Apiospora; species Apiospora koreana. Next base: position 3,124,054 of record JAFHKQ010000004.1, read on the forward strand.
GATGAAGGCCCGACCGAACCCGCCGAGCCGGACCTCGGGGAACGCGTTGGTGCGCTCGCCGCACACCTCGTCGCATAGCCTGTTGCCCGACGGGGGGGTCGACCCGGGGCCCAGGTAGTGCAGCTCGACGTTATGGGCGAACAGGTCGCGGTGAAAGACGGGGCGTCGCGAGGGTTCTACCCGCCGACCCGATTTGGGACCGGCGTCAGAGTTTGGACTTTCTTCATCATTATCGTGGTCGGATCCACGGTCGGATCCACGATCGGAGCCTTTATCATCGTCGTCGGCATTGGAATCGGAATCGTTGTGGCGGACTTCGTAGTACAGATAGGCGAGAGCCATGCCCAGCTGCTCGGCCACGTGCCAGATGAAGTGCTCGGGGACGCGGCGGCGCGCGGCGCGGTAGCGGTCGCGCAGGTTCGCGAGGGTGCCGCCGTTGCTGTGCTCGAAGTAGAGCGAGTAGATTGGCACGGGGCTCTCGGCGAGCTTCTGCCAGAACAGGAGTTTGGCGAAGCAGGGCTCAGTATCCGGCAGCTCGTGTTGAAGGTCGCGCTCACCTTTTTCCTCCTCCTTCCCATCATCGTCATCTGCGCGGGTAGCATCGACACCTGCCTTGTTGTCGATCTGATCCTCAGACCTGGCTCTCTTGCCTTCACCACTCTCGCGCATACTGACCTCCTCTCGTCTCGCCTTCGCCTCCTCCTCCCTCGGATCCCACTCGTCCTGATCCAGGTAGAAGCTCTCATTATCCACGCCGCTGTCCTGATCATGATCCGGACCCGCCTCATGGTCCGAATCCTCGGCTCGCCACCACCCTGGCTCGTGCGAGCGGTCTTTCACTGGTTTGTTCTGCTCGTCGTCGGCGTACCCCACGCCAAATGACACGCCGCCCTCTCTGGGCGCCGTCGAGATTTTCAGCTCGGGCGGGCGCGGGCCCATGAAGTCCTTGCCGCCGCCCTCAAGCAGCTTGTTGCGGTACAACTTCCCGTCGCCGAGGGACTGGACGACGAACTCGTTGCGCGAGACGACCTCGACCAGGAGGAAGCCTTCGGCGTAAAGCTTCTCCTCGTGGGCCCACTGGTTGCCCCAGCCGGCTTGCTGGTAAGGGATGAAGACGCCGATGTCGCTGTACGGCGCGGATGGGGACTGCGCCATGGTGGGTGGGTGTTGCGGGATATGCGTCTCTGTTCGCGGTATTAGATAGCAATTGGCTGTAGAATCAATCTCGTTTGAATGCTACGACCAATACGGCAATGATTTCTGTTCAGAAAGAAATTTAGCTTACTTCGATCATTGGAATTGATTGCTTTGTGCCATTCCTGTAACATATTGTTTCTAGACAAAGACTCGCTTGCTTAGGACGGAAATGGATGAGAAGTCACCACAAAGGAACATATGAACCAGATTATCATTTATTGGCTATTGATTATGGATTCAATCGTGGAGACGTGCAAATACTTTGTTATCGGGCCACGACAGTTGGTCGTACACCAAAGGGGCTACCTGCCGCTGATTTAGTTCTACAGCACCAACATGTAGTTAGTCGGTGTATTTACTCAAAAACTGTTCTCATACGTGAGTGTGGCAGATGAAAGCATGCCACATAATTTTATCGCGTGATATTGTGATCTTATGAACCCGTCGCATTGAGAGCTAAGAGAGAAATAGGGGTGACTGAGCGTTGCAGATGTTCCTCCTTATGGCAGTCTGATATGTCCAGATACACTGGTCAAGATCGAATGGCAGTAAATAACCCCTTAATATAGCAGCTATAAGAAATACCACGTCAGAAACCCCAGTGCTTGCACCATTGCTTCATAAGCTCCGACGTGACGGCTTCGCTCTTGCGCATTGTAGGACTCTGTTCCACTGTTCGTGTCATATCCAGCACACCGGGCGCGATACCCGCCTGGGACATCTGTCTGTACGTGTCCAGCAACTTGACGCCAGGGTTCTTGTCTAGGTTGGTCGTGCCCTCGCTTTGGGTCTTCTCGAGCCTGTTGACCCACTCAGGGAAACTCACCATCTCGGGCAGTCGCTCCTTGCCGTAGAACTCCAACAGGGCTTGCGACAGCTTGGTCCATGTCGTAGTCGACGGGTTCGTGCCGTGGTAGTATCCACTGATGGTCTCAGGGTCAACCTTCTGTGTGATCCCGTCCACTTCGAGGACGAGATTGGCGATGCGCTCGACCGGGGTCCAGTCCACACGATCCATGGAGCCCAGATCCGAGGGCAAAGCTTTTAGATACAAGCTGCTGGCCACGAGACTCGGGAACCACTCCTGGCGATTCCACACGCCAGCATCGCGCTCCGGCCCTGCGATCTGGCCTACACGAATCGACGTAGCAGGGAAATCGCCAGCCTTGGCAGCGTCCTCGAGAATCATACTTGCGATCAACTTACCGGCTCCGTACCCACCGTGAGCGAGACGAAGATCTTCTAGCCTCTCCTCAGGGACGGCGCCCTTTTCCTGCCAGTGGCCGACCGTGCCGACCGACGAGATAAATACCACCGCAACCCGCTTTGCAGCGGTCGTCGCAAACTGCGCCCAGTGGCGGACCCCGCGTATATGCGGCTCGAAAGACGCGACTGGCATGTTGAAGTTTACCGGCCAAGCATTGAGCACCACCCGATCAGCCTCTTGTAGCAGCCGCGCATACAGATCCCTAGTGAGGCCCAAGTACGGCTGCGACGCATCGATATGATGGAACTCGGCCTTCTCTCTATACGAGGTGTCCAAGCCGCGCTCGTGCATCGTAGTTGCCTGCTTCGCAGCCCCGCCATCATCAGGCCGGTTGAGACAGATGATCTTGCGCACTCGTGGATTGTGGGCCATGGCGTCCAGCATGTAAGAGCCAAGCATTCCCGTCGAGCCTGTGAGGAGAACGATTTGGTTGGCGTCGGAGGCTTCAGGTCTGGCGATTGGATACACCGACTGCAATAGGGTCTTCGTGTACTTGTCGCGAATCACCTTCATATCGTGCAGCTGTTGCTCTTCGGGGTTCATATCCTTGTGCACGCCATTTGTGCCATTGGAGGCACCCCGCTCGATGGTCTGCAAGATATAGCGAGCCAATTGTCGTGGACTAGGGTTGCCGTAGACAGCGCGCGTGCTCAAAGCTGCGGCGTCGATGTTGTGGCCTAGAACTACTGCTAGGCCGGCGCGGAGGAGGCGGGCGGCCTTGATTACCTGCATGGAGTCGATGCCTTCGTATCAAAATTGGTTAGACCATCTTTCAATATTTCGCCTATCCAGCCGGAATTGCACTTACCAGCTGAGAAGAAATCGGCATCTACTCCAAGCTCTGCAGCCCCAACGTGGGATCGGAACATCTCTGCGATGGAGCTTGCAAGCGCATCTTCGGAGTCCGCATTCAACCGAGGTGCGCTTGAAGGAGATGTTTGATCAGCATTGTCGTAAAACTGGTCGATCTCATCCTTGTAAAGCTTGACCGTGGCGGCTCTCTGGACCGTCTCCTTGCCCGCTCGTAGAAACGGCTTGCCCGGGGTCGCGATTAGGATATGGCCGTGGTCGATCCGGCCATGTGCGACGGTCACCTTATTAATTTGCTGGACTTTGGTCCAAACACTCTCGAGGAGCGCTTGACGCTCCCCATCGCTCTTGGGCGGTGCTACCGGCTCGATTATCAGGGCGGCTTGGAAACGCATATATCCTACCACAAGTGCGCCCTTGACCTGTGGGTGGTCCTGTGCAGATGTTGTTAATTTCGGGTTTGATTCCAGATAGAGAAATCATCCTTACCACAACCATCCCCTCGATTGTCACAGGGTTCAGCTTCTCTCCGCTAGAAAAGACGATGATATCATCACCTCGGCCGTAGTAGGTCCACTGATTGGGTAGGGAGGGGTGCGGCGTGTACAGATCCTTGGTTGACATCACGTTTTCTTCTGGAAAGGTATAGAAATAGCCCTGCCAATGGGTCGCGGGATCTTCGCCCATTCGCACGAAAACCAGTTCGTAGATGTCTTCCCCCTCTTGCTTCCGCCATTCAACCCCGCACAGATTGGGGTTGAAAGCAAACCATTGCCACAGCTTGGGATCCTCATTCCAGTACTGAGGATATAGTGGACACCTGTGATAGTTGTGTCAGTTGCGAATCTGAAATGTAGAGAATATCAACTCACTCGGTGGCTGCGATGATGTTGACCAGGCGCACCCCGCATTTGACGAGTCGGTCTCCTGCCTCTGGAGCCATGTTGCCTATGTCTGTCGTTAGTACATCGTTTCCTTATGGCTTTGAATGTAGTTTACGAACCGCCTCCGAGACCCACAGCATCGAGTTTCGCCAGCTGCGTCACTGCCTGGTCATCCAGGCTTGCATCTTCAAGAATCGCTGGAGGTAGAAGTGCGGTTCCCACGTCGAGATTCTTCAGAGATTGAGCGACAAGGTCAGAGGAGAGTGGGCGATCTGCAATGCCAAGAGCAATAGGAATCGTGTAATAGACGGAAATCAAAAAGCTCGTGTAAATGCCCGCCGCGTGGAAGAATGGCACTTTTTGTGTATGTTAGCTGGCTGGCCTTTTGGCAGGAAAGATTGAGCGAAGGTGGGAGAGGCTTACTGGTAAGGTAGTGTCGCTTGGACCCGAAAATGAATTTGTCCCAGAGAGTTGTCATTCCCTCCCACTCAGGGGCATCTTGCCAAGCATCACTCAAAGCAAGCACACCTTGCCTGACAATGATGGGTTTCGGTAGACCGGTACTGCCACTGGTATGTAAAACACACAAAGGGTCCCATCTGGCTTCTTCGAAGGTCTTGTCGTAAGGGTAGTATGACACAGATGTATCATCAAACCATGCATCGAAGGAGGCAACCTCAATAGCTTTCATGTCATCTCGTTCATGGAGCAGTGGCTCGACGATAGCGGTGAAGGATCCAGCAAAAGCCAGGAAATGGCAGTCGGTCTTATCGAACAGATTGAACTGAGCTTCTTGCGAGTTGCGTGGGGAGATATAAAGGATCTGGATCATGTTAGTGAGGGGGGCGCATGACTAGAGGGCTATATATGGGTCCCATCTCGAAGCCTGGGGGCATTCAACCCAAATTCCAGCGTCGACCTACCTTGTATCCAGTCTTTATGGCCGCTACCATAATCACCTGGGATTGCCCGTTAGTAAAATCCAAGAAATATGGTATTTTGATGTGCCGGGTCCAATGAGCCTACCAGGTAACGCGCATCATTTGGTCCAATGTAGGCAATGGTGGGAAACTCGCCAGCAGGTGGCTGGCCAGCTTGTTCAATGAGCATGTGGCAGCACCTATTGATGGCATTGGCAAATGCCTGGAATGTGACTGTTCGCCAGCCATCCTTGGGATCTGACGAGACTGAAGTTTGGGCCCATTCTCTCTGAGGCTCTCGACGAGCAGTCTCGTCAATGATGTGGGGTATGAGTCGCTTGCCGTTGGGGTTGTTTGCTGTTGCCTTGGTGGGCAATACGCCGTTTGCGTCGACGGTGGTCATTGTAGGGTGCTTTCACATACGGAAGAAAGAGAGGGAATGGAAATAGAAAGGTTGGTGTCTGTCTGGTCCAGTATAGAGAGTCTTACTGCCTCAATGCTGAGGGCCTGCCATGATTATTTATATTCTTTTTCCTTTGCATTGAAGGGAAGGCTTTTGGGGTGGTAGTCATGTTAGCTTCGGCATTTGCTCAAAAGGCGAGGAAACGTCCCTTCAATCAATGTTCATCATAGGGATCAATTGATGTTCATCTGAACATTGAAAAGTACCCCTAGAGTACAACTGTACATGTATTGACGGAAGCGAGGACCGACCCGTTCTTTCCAGGGTAACATCCCGCCAAAACAAGCAACAAGCAACAAGCAACAAGCAACGGGCCACTACCTAATCTGCCAACTTTATTCTGGCATTGCCAGTTTGTCAGTGTGCCAGTGTGCCTGCTTCTTCTTCACGGCCGAGGGGTCCGAACCGAAGTTTGCTTTGCTGAGGTGTTGAGTAATCACGCTCTCGCTCTTAAGCCGAAGCTGTTTCGGCCGTTAATTACCGGGAAATAAAGGTGATTGGTATGATGAAAGTGAAAGTGGAGTTTGAGGTTCATCTGTCAGTCACGACGAGATGCTTTGGAGAGCGAACACGCGAGACAGGCTATCGGCACATTAGCCAAAGCTTGTTTTGGCAAAGACGTCAGACTCAGCTGCCGCTAGGACGCGGCCGTCGGCCTCTAATACAAAAGCCCGGAGCGAAGCAGTACTATGTACCAGTAGAATAAATGGGATGATCGCCAGTCTAGCGTCGGCCGGGGCTAAACGATGAGCGGGAGGCTAAACGGCCCACCAAGGGGCGGCGGAAGGTCGAGTCGCCGCTTGGGATTTATGAAATCTACTCTGCTCAACTGGAGTTGCATGTGGAGATATTTCACCGGATACCATGCATCCATCCCATGCTCATGTTTATTAATCCTCCATGTACCGGGGTGTCTCTGGGCCCATCCATCATCGTATGAAAGATCGACTGACGTAAGATCCTTGGGCCATCGATCGATTCATGACAGGCACCCAATCACCTAACACGGATCTTTACCAGACAACTCCAATGTCAATATTCATTATCAACAACTACCTAACAAACATGATGACAATATCTCTCATCTGATTTGCGGGTAACAAATGGGACGACGTAGTGAAGAGTTCCTATAGCGAGCCGACGACGTAGGGAGACAAGACGCCTTGAAGCTTGCGAACTTCTAGGGTATCCAAAGCCTAAACCCTCTGGCAATTGTCTCTTCTTTACAACTTCTTCCACTAACAATCATTACTCCTTGCGGACACGCATCAGAAGGCGCTCGCATCGTTTGATGAACTCCTTCTTCTTGGGGTCCTCCTCGGTGTCATCGGTGTCACCAGAAAGGGCAACAGGCTTTCCGTCCTCATCGGCGGGCGAGGGAGAGGCAGCTTCCTGAGGAGGGGCCTGGGCGCCCCGGGACTTGGCCTCGAAGTCGCGAACGATGGCCTCCTTGATGGCCTCTGCAAGACATGAGACTGTTAGTATTTATTGTGAATGTTGAATACTTAGTAGTCATCAGATCACACTTTTGGGACACATACCGAGGGCCTTCTTCTCCACGGCTTCGTACCACTGCCACATAGGATCAGTGCCCTCCAGGGCGCACTTGGCGAAGAAGGCATCAGTGTACAACTTGGTATCACTGATGCCGGAAGCAAGGTGAGTTCTGACCATGCTGTTGGCCAGCTCAGACATCGAGTCGGTGTCGTTGGTGCTGACGAGGGACTCAACGCAGCCTATAATGAAGAGATCGCGCGTCAGTCTCGAATAATGACTAAACAAACTATAAGTTTTAGAGAGAGAGAGTAGGTGAGGTCTTACTCTGATCAATCGGGAATAATGTGGACATGTAAGTCATTTTGTCTGAGTTGCCCTCTGGTTTGGCCGAGAAAGGTGTGGGCTGGGAGGAAAAGGCGTGGATGGTGTGGCAGTTTTCAAGGTGGTGTGGGAGCGGTTGGGTTTGTGCTTTTCGTCTTAAGTTAAGCAGAAAAGATTCGAGGTAAGTGGGTGGGAGAGGTTGGAAACAAAATTCGCATAGCCCTAAGCAGCGCCGACGTGGAGGCAGGAGAGGGTTCACAGTCGTCTGCGACTGCCAAAGGTGACAGGGTCGGCGAGGTAGTAGTAGTGGAGGGTAAGAGCGATCATCCAGGAAAGTATCGAGGAAAGTATTGCAGTAACCAAGTAACCATATCTTGATGAAGGGGACAAGCTATTTAACAATAAATAAGGGTGTTCTCAGTAGAATGACTGCAAACTATTCCGGCTTCTCCTGTCTAATCCAAATCACCTTATAGAGTATTGGGGTATATGCCTCAGTGTGTCTTCATTGCTAAATACTATAATTATCTTCACCTCCAGTTCATTATCGAAAAAGAATACATCCTTCGACTACACATACTGATTATGCCAAAGCAGCTTGATACTGCGTGACTGGCATAGCCATGGCACTTCGGTAGCGATGTGCGTTACTTATAGTGTGATAATGGGAACCTCATTGTTTTCACTTCACTGGCATATCAACGTGTTGGATCTTGCCTTCAAGGATATCCTTATAGCCAAATGTTATTAATCACAATGATGACTATAGAGAATGGTGACCGATGCTAAGAGCTCGTTGTTATGCAACCGCGTATCTTGTTCTTTGTTACCCCTTCATAACCCTTTCAGGATTTCATGAAGCAGCTTACCTAAGCCATTCTTGCTACTAGGTCATTAAAGGACCTGTCTGGACACTATAATACTGTTTGATATTGTCTACTCGGATTAAAGTTGGGCGAGTGAAGTGTGAGTACTACCCCTGTTCTCTGTGAGATACTCCTGTATAGTGGCCCCCCTTTCGGCGGGATAAGGCAGGTAGAATCTTGAAACACTCTAAATACACCCTGTAGGCTAAATAGAATCTGATATGACCAGACTGAAGTGAAATTCAGATTCGGTCATGACCCCTTAACGGTACACAACAAAGGGGGCTTTAACCCAGGCTGTTCTTGTCATCCGCAGGCCCAATACGCTTTACACATGGCAATTCGGCATGGTAACCCACCATGAATAAGCCTTTTCATTGAAATAGAGTCTAGCGTCAAATGCCATGCAATTAGCTGGACATCCGTCTTTAGATAATAGTCGTTAGCGTAACAGCGGATACGCTAATTTCTCACGACCAGCCGGAGGGTTGACCGGAGGGTTGACCGGAAAATTGAACGGAACAATGGACGGGGGGTTGTACGGGGGGAATCGTAACCAAAGGATTCAATTTGAGAATCTCTCCAGCCCCCATTGATTAGGAGCAAATTCCATGGGAGAAACATTCTAGATAAAGATCAGTGTTAGCATAATAAATAGGGGTCCTTGACCTGTCACCCATTCGACATGATTGACTGTAAAATCACAACTCAATCATCCAACCCCCTAAGAGATTAATCAGAATGACGTCAACGCGGAAAGACTACCAAGTCATCGCAGCCGAGAAGGCTGCTCAGCGAAACAGCAAGATCCCGGAAGACTGGCGGATTACCCGTGAGCCTTTCAACAGTGCGACCAATTTACTCCAGGTCCCTACCACTTGCGGAGTCCTGAGCGACATTGAATGTGATATCACATCAAACTACGATGCTACCGCTCTTCTGGTGAAGCTTCGAGCCGGAGACTTCTCAGCTGAGCAAGTGACTATAGCCTTTTGCAAGAGGGCCGCCATTGCCCAACAGCTCGTAGGTCGAACAGCTCCGTTCCGGCATCACAAGTCCTAACTAGAGTGATAGGTCAACTGTTTAACCGAGATCTTCTTCGACGAGGCTATCGAGCGGGCCCGTCAACTCGACGCCCAAAGACGGGGAAACGACTCAAACATCGACTGCCCCTTTCCACTCCCTCCTCTCTGGGGCCTCCCTATCTCACTGAAGGACAGCTTCGCGTACCTAGGCCAAGACACCTCGACAGGCCTGGCCTGCTACGTCAACGAGCCGGCAACGGAGCACAGCGCCCTGGCCGCCCTGCTGCTCGACCTGGGCGCTATCCTCTACTGCAAGACCAACCTACCCCAGTCCATCATGACGGGCGATAGCGACAACAACGTCTTCGGGCGGACTCTGAACCCGCGCAACCCCCGCGGCTTGACCGCGGGCGGCAGCACTGGAGGCGAGGGCGCGCTGCTCGCCCTCCGCGGAAGTATCTTGGGTGTTGGCACCGACATCGGCGGCAGCATCCGCGTGCCATCGGTTTGTAATGGGCTCTACGGGTTCCGCCCCAGCGTGGGCGTGGTGCCGCACGGCGGCGTACGGGATCTCACGGTCCCGGGGACGGTCGGGGTCATGTCCTCGGCGGGCCCCATGGCCACCTCGATGCGGGACATCTCGCTGTTTCTCCAGACCGTCATGCAGGCGGGGGCTTGGAAGTACGACAGCACCGCCGTGTCTATCCCCTGGAGCAGTAATGATATGAAGATGGACAAGAAACGGCTCCGCATTGGCCTGGTGGAGGACGACGGTCTTTACACGCCTTCACCTCCGGTGCGGCGAGGTTTGAAGAAAGCAGTGGATCTTCTCCAGTCAAGGAGTGATGTGGAGCTCGTACCCATTACACTGCCGAATGTCGGACAGATCTACCAAGACCTCCTCAGTTACTACATGTTATCTGGAAGCGATGTATGCTAAGTCCCAAGGCCCACTTCTGTCTATTTTGAGCTAATGCCCCTTGTTCCTAAGTATTACTTCGAGCAATTCGGCCGCACAGGCGAGCCGCTCGTCCCCTCCCTTGAGGCTCTCACCCCCCTTCTCGCACAACCGGGAACCACACTGAAGGGGTTCTTCGACCTCAACGTCCGCCGCGCCGAAGTGGCCAAAAGTTACCTCTCCCTGTTCCGCGACAACGGTCTGGACGCCATCCTCATGCCGCCGGCGCCCCACACGGCCGTTCCCTTGGATACTTGGTCCGCTATCACCTACACCGGCCTGTGGAACTACCTCGACTACCCGGCCATTGTAATCCCTGTGGATCAGATTCGTGCGGAGGATGTTGCGGATGATCTCAGCAACGCCAAGTTCGGAGCTGAGGATGCGAGGGTCTACGGCTTATGTAAGTAACATTTTTCCAAGCCCCTACCCCCTATTCTGTCCTTTTACCCTGTTTCCGGTCGAACTCATGTGTAATGTACAATGCAGCTAGCTAACACACCACGTACTGCTATAGACACGGGCCCTAATGATTATCGAGACGCTCCGATCTGTATTCAACTGGTTGGGTACAGATACAAGGATGAGGCATTGGTCAACATGGCGGAAGTGCTTGATGGTATAATCAATGGCAGTTAAAGCTGGCCTTCCCGAATTTTCTTGCTGCTTTGTCCCTTGTTTTCGGGAGCCTGTCCCGCCCCTGACCTCGATCCTGAAACCCATTCCGACATGATAGACAAAGAAAATAGACGGATGGAAATTCATAAGATTAAGAGATATTTCGTCGTCATTGGGATGGGATTTGATAGAAGGCCTCTATCGTAGCTTCTAGGACGTCAAGGCGAACACTCGATATATAGAAATTAAGATACAGGCGAGACAAGGAAATGTAGTCGGATACCGGTGAAGACAAGTATGCCGGTGATATCTAGGTGCTGAAGGCTCGAGGTAAAGAGAATTTCAGTATACGAAGATGTACAGCAGATAAGGATACCAAAAGGAGATGCTTTAGGTGGGCAAATGTTTCCCTTACATGATTCTAGAACCTAGTATCTATCTGACATGCGAATACTTAGGGATTGCCTCCACAGTCAAACAATGACTAACTGCGGGAATGGATATTTGTGGTTGTGGGCATGAGATATACGGTACAGTCTCTCCAAACGTGAATGCTTGTGAGCTGCGGACCAAACCAGGGGGTGACAACGCAGCACTTGTCATCCAGCGTGAGAATGCAGTTTTCAATGGTACAGTATTTGGAGTTCTGAGAGTGTTATTTACTTAACGACGGGACGTTTTCATGCTCCTGGCACAGTCATTCCATAGATATGCTGGCATTCAATAACAAACGCATGCCACCATCACAATCATGACTCCTGAAAACTCCTATAGTACCTTCAATCTAGGCTTATGACTAGTTGTGAGTATAAGTCTCCCTATAGACGAGTATTCACATATGACGAGGGATGTATGACCAAGCTGGCACTCCTATTGCCTTCTATCTTTGGTCAGCCGGCGGATGCAATATGTGACATTCAATATTGACTCACTTTCGATCTGCGAATTCCAGCATATATAGATACCTACTTCAAGACCGGTGGTAATGAAAAGTGTCACGGGAATCATTTAATTGGCAATCTTGAGCATACTTCTACACAGTCCTACCTCATCTACACCCGATCGATCAAGCCCCCTGGGTAGTGAATGCAAAGGATACAGCTGAATCTTCATTCACAGCTCTGTCAGACGGAAGTGAATGCACGTAAATTCGAAAGGCCTTCAACGACTTATAGTATTCACATACAAAGTCACTATTCGAAAAGTTATTTAAACCCCCTAACCCCCCTAAAAATCTTCCAACTTTTCCTCTCTCACCACGCAGCACCATCTTCACGCCTTCTACTATGAACGCACTATACCGGAATTTTACAATCCAGTAACGCAATACCACCGCGGTAAGACTTCTGGTCATATGCAATACCCCTAATGATAATCTAACATCATCTAGATTATGTCTGGCAGACTTACCAGACAGCAGGCCCGCCAGCCTTCCACCCCGAGCCAGCCGGCCCAAAGCTCGGGTTCGCAGCCCGAAAGCAGCGCTCAACCAATCACATCCGGCCAACTGGACTACAGATCCATGCGTCTGTATTCTCGTCGTGTGAAGGCGACTCGCGTTCTCGAGCGCATCCTGGCGGCATCGCCGACATTCATGCGACTTTCCGATGTGGATAAGAAGAAGATCAAGGATCTTTGCATAGAAACGCTCCGTGAGAACATGTAAGTATTACCACCTCAACAACCAAATCAAGCATATGAATTCTGCCTGTTGCATTATAATTGTATCAGTACTGATGTCTTCTCTTTTCGGTTATCTAGGGAGGATTTCATGGACAACACAGCCCCTCGTACTGTATACCCGTACGAGAAGAGTGTCCTCGCCGCAATTAAGTCGGCTATCTACTGGAACCCAGATATCTGCGAGTATAAGGATGAGGAGTGGGGCTCAATCCTTGACGCCGATACCGACAAGGAGGAATGAGGCTGCTTGTGAGGGTGGAAGCACGGGAAACGCTTAAATGCGTGATATTATACCATCGGAAGTATCAGATCTTCTAGTAATACCCAATGAAAATCTTCGTCTAAGTTGAAGATATGCATAGGAGTAGAAGTCACAATGGAATTCACTCTTGCACCACCGAAATTCGGGTTGATTGGTTCTGGTAGCCGTTGCCGTGACTTGAATCCCTTCTTGCGTGGCTGGGTCTCCGTGAATTAGAGATCGCATAGTGAAAGCATGTCGCCTGAATGTCATGTCTTGTTCTTTACTTGTGGTATCATCCTCTACCTCAGAAATCACGACTCAGTAATACAAGTCTAGAGATATTGGGCTGTCAGCCACTCGCCAGGGGGTGGGGTTGCTAATATTCTACAGACTGACTGGTGCTGGTAGGTGGGATCACCTAGGTAGGTTATTCAGTAGGAGACAAAGCCGATAGCTGGCTGTGCTGCTTGCATGTTGGTGTAGTTACTCTGACTCAGGCTGCCAGGGGCCATGTAACTAGTTGAAGTTGTAAGGCTGAGCACCGTCGAAGCCGAAGTGACCAAGCCCTTATGGGGGGTATCGGAGCTGGCAGACCATAGACGCCACCGGCCTCTCAGAGGTCTCCTTTGAAATTCAAACTCGGCGTTCACTCTCTTGTCCGATGCTGGTCTGTGACATCAATTGCTGCTAGCTACTTGTATATATACTGCATTATGCGATTTAGGTATCACCCATGTTGACTAATATTGGCCTTTGTTATTGTTGCCACCATAGAAAGTCCTCTGCAGTGCTCGTAGTAGGATACAAGCAATGCTCCAATCAGTGATGAACAAGGCAGCCGAAAGTGCCGGATCAAAGTGATTGCCAAATGGCTTGCCATCTTCACTTGAGCCGTGTTGATTATGGGAAGCAACTACGATCGACGAACAGATAGATCCATTTGGTCACATGGTGCGTGGCTGTCATGCAGGCCCCACATCGTCGATTTCGAGGTTGTCACTTGGTCAGCAAGAAGGTTCACTGCGAGAAAGGAAAGAGCTACTTGCCATGGCCATCAATGTGGAAGTACTCAAGTCAAGTGGTCTTGCTATCAGTTACCAATGTGATTTGGACCGTAAATCATCTTTGCGGGAGAGATCAAAGATCAAAGATGACAGCCAGCATTTCACTCTCCTTTCTACACATCTCTCATTCAGCAACACAACCACCACAAGTCACTATCATCACAAAACCTCAATATCTCACGGTCAATCTTCCATACATTCAAGTGTTTTCAAACACCAGATCTTGTCCCTACATTCACACAAACGTCTTCAGGCTCCAAGCACTGTCACCATGCGTGCCTCTGTCATCGTTTCCTTCTTCCCCGGCCTCGCTGGACTTGCTCTAGCCTCGCCTGTCCCCGACGCTGTCCCTGACCATGGCCCTGACGCTGCCAGCTCCAACAACTTCAAGTATTGCAACCAACCGAGTCTCGGAGGCAATTGCAACACGGACGACGCAGACAGCCTGAAACATTGTGGTGAGCCACGAGCCCCTTACTCAGTCCTTTCTTTGTGCTGAAAACATACTTCTCTGTGTCTGTACCGACAGAGACTCCTTCCTTCAAGACAATTAAGTCGTTGAAGGTCTACCGAGGCTACAAGTGCACCATCTACTTGTAAGTTGACAGGTTCATATATCTTGACTCCCCAATGGTCTGGTTGGTACAGATTATATGGCATACGGTGCTGACTAGTCGTCGTTTCTTTCATTCCACAGGAGTTCCGGCTGTACCGGCGATTCCCGAGCCTACACCGCGGGTGAAGTCCCGAACGTCCCTGCGATGTATCAGAACTTCAAGTCCTACAAGTGCGTCACGGATGATAACATGATTTGATTCCACATAACGTCATCAATGACGAAGCAGATGTGGCATGGTCTAGGACATAACAGTGGGAATATGCGCTGGGTCATCAAGTAGTGGATTACACGGTTGACAGATAGTGAGCTCATGTGAATTGATGCATCGATTCAGTATTTTGCGACTTCTCCTCCAGTTTGTGATACGGTCTCGCATCTTGTGGTCAGATTGTCTCAATCGTTATGATCGCCGACTCATCATAACAATCGCCACGGATGTACGAGATCAACAGCCCTGGCTATACACCACACTTTCCAGCATCGTGGCCGGAGCCGGAGCCAGAGCTCTGGGCGGCAACTTGAGGGGAGTTATCATCCTCATCAAACATTCCGACCGTCCAGCGGACGCCGAGCATATCCTCGTTCCAATGGAAGATAGTCTTGAATATAGCGCGTACTGACTCCTTCATCGGGTAGACAGATCCGGGAGGTGTCGAATCCATGAAGTTGTTTTTGGAACATTCTTCATCCACAGAATCTCCACCGATACTGTTTTATAGAATATTATACTAGTACTCTGGCTATTACCTTCATAACTGACATAATGAAGACGTTGTTATAAAATATGTTGACACCTCCTAAGAGCAAGGTTCTCAAATGGCGCTTCTATCATCATTAGCAATCCTCGTAGAGATATCCAAGTCAGCGCCAACATCTTCGTCTATGTAACAGCAGGGTAGACAGCGCTGATATTATCTATAAAAGGCCGGAAAGATAGAAATGACGATGAGTCTGGAGTATGTTGGAGTAATATTCTGACCCTTCCTTACTTCCGCGAGAAGGGTGGATGGGGTTCTCTACTGTGTTGATTCTGGACTGGTCTGAAATGAGTCTCCATCGAAGCCGTCAAGCGGGTTGCTGATATTGTTAAATTTCTTCGCAGAAGCGTCGTGAACGAATGACGTTATGTGATATTGTCCAATGAACAGACCAAACTATTTATTTCACCGCCGTGGGGGCTCTCTCGATCTAGAGAAGATGCCGTGCGAAGCCGGGTGTAAACTGATATATGTTCTTATTATCTTTTTCATTTTGCGATGGTCACACTTGAGAGGAATTATGACGAAACTGACCACTCCGAGCGGAAGGAGATGCTTTATATATGGGCTCGCGCTATGTGTGAGCCTTCTCAGCCATCCATGTAGGAATGTTTTGTCTGCCATGCTCTGTATGTGTAACTGATTACGTAGCTCCAACCAAAATATACGATCTGCTAGCCCCCATGTTTGCTGCAGTCATATGCTCCATCGACGAGATGATCAATGTTTAAATTGCTGCATCAAAACACCCATCAGTTGATGTTCTGGGCATCGACGTCATCCTCCTCCTCATCACTCTCAGATCCCGGAGCAGCCATGTTCTGGAAGAACTCCTTGTCCTGGTGGAAGAGCTCCTCGAGGATGGGCTCGTCAATGACCTCTCCGAAGCCGTCGACCTCCTCGCCATCCTTGTTGACGCCCTCGGCGCCGAGACCCTTAAACAGATGAAGATTGTCCCGGAAGACGGCGATGATGGCATTATGTACTCTCTCGGCGTACGGGTAAAGGGCTCGGGGCGGGCTGTTGTCCATGAAGGTGTTGCTGTTGAGTAGAACGTTAAACGGTTAGCGAATATGGACAAGTAACACACAGTCGACAGGGATTTGATATGGATGGGTGCTGGAATCGCGATGCAGGTAGGGTTGGTCTTCATGACCAAATGACTTACATGTCAGCCGTGACCCATCTGTCGATGGCGTCGGTAAGAGATCTCTTCTTCACATCATCATCAAGAAGGACGTAGGCAGTCTCGCAGAGCTGCTCTTGGGCCATTCCCTTGGCGCGCTGGCGTCGCGTCCAAATTCGCATGGGACGAAACTTCAGTTCGCCACTTGTCAACTGGCCTGCAGCGGCGGTACCAGTAGAAGCACCGACAGCAGAAGGGCCGTCAGCAGAGGCACCAGCAGGGACAACACTAGAAGCACCAGCAGCCGAAGCACTTGCGCCGGCATGGGAAGCAGGCTCCTCGCTGTACTCAGCAGCAGCTGCGGTAGCCTGCCCACCATGCGATGTGAAGCTGGCAGTGCGTCTGGGTCGCCCGAAGATTCCGGGCAGAGGCGTGCGCGTGTGTGAGTTCGACTTCTGGTTTGATGAGTAGTGTCTCTGGTCAGTGACGTACTTCCTTTGAAGCAGATATGAGTACACTTACATCAGCCATACTGACTAGTAATGATGATATGCCAGGGTGTGTTCGTGTGATTCTGGATTTTGTTTGAGCGAGAAAGTGTGCGAAGCGAATGTTGATCAATGCAATGTGGTAGCAAATGTCTTTTCTTGCTGTGCAGAGATCGACTTAGGAAGTGAGTAGGAAAATAATTCAGGCGTGGGACCTGTTGGTTTAGCAAAAGAAGACCTGGATAGGAAATTGAATGCATTGAATGTGTTTAACACATCGAATGCATCACATTTACGTTCTCTTCACCCTCGATTGACCGTGGAAATCCGTTCACAATCACCTAGTAGAGATGCTGTAGCTAATTCAATGCACTCCGCAGATTCTATATGAGAAGAAGAGAACACTTGGACATATCTCGTGCTGATCATCATCTTGGTTTCCGCATCATAGACCTTGGCCTGGAGTTGGCTGATGAGAGGATTGGGGATCTGACAGTCCGTCCCGAGGGTGAATCGCCATCGTATCTTCCATTGCTAAAGGAAATAACGCTATAGCCGTGTTGCAGCCGCATTCTGCATTGCCTGTTCTAGACAGTGTTTTACGCTACCCATTACCCTGATGATGGAGCTACTTATCGGCATGTTGACATTCGGGTAATGAAATTCGAACTACTCCCAAGCCTCGCTGGCGCTGTTGCCATCGCCAGGAGTAATACAACTTCATCCTAGCCTCCTTGAGGATCAAGTATGTGGGCGTGTGCACCTGATCACCACCCCTTTTATATATACCACACACTGTATGATGTTCAAACATGATATTGATCCTTATACATAAGACTTGAGAAGTGTTGGGTGTACTTACTGCTTACGTCACAACTAGGATTCAGGGGAGAACTGCGTGAAAAGGACTAGTATACAATCACGGGGAGACTTTGTGTCTCGACTCATACGCCACTGGTCATGTGTAAGTTAAGGCTGGTAATCCCGTTGCTAGCCACGTGGTCATATCAAGCAGAGAAACGGATTACTACAGTCATCAATGTTTATACCAGTCTAGAAAACGAAGCGAACCAGTCAGAGCCTCTACCAAATCTTATGGCAGTCTTATCATGTCATATTTTAAGTGTTTCCATCTCCTATCGCATCTAGTCATTCCGAGCAGAGGAAGAATCATAAACTAATCTACAAATTTCCCCTTTTCAGTGTCATATGTACTTGAGTCACTTATGGACTCAGACCTTGCTGCTACATATCAACTGGCTGACTCAGGGGTAAATACCACTGCACGGCCACAACGCGTGTGTACGGCCGCAGCGTCGAGCGCTTCCTTGACCTGATCCAGCCGGAAAGCCTTCGTATCAACTAAGCTCTTGCCGTGAGGCAAAAGCCCCCGCTACAACATCTTGACGAACCGCGTGACATCGTCGCGCTCGTACATAACCTTGCCCTTGAGGGTAAGATCATTGAGGATGACAGCGTGCTCGGCGAAATCCGTAGTGAAGCCCATCAGACTCACACTCCCCTTACGCCGCAGCGATCGGATCGCACACCGCAGATGAGACGAGCCCACCGCGTGCGGCGGCGTGAAGTCCAGCACCGCGTCGATGGTCCCGAAGGCTTGCAGCGCCGCCGTATCGACCGCCTCTTCACCGGTGATGCGCACCGTCTCGATGAGGCCCATGCCGCTCTTCCCGGGATTACCACGAAGCACATGTTCCTTGAGCCGGGCCAGTTCCTCTTCGTTCCGGCCCATGGTGATGACGCGCGCCCATGCCCATGGCAGTCAAGACCCTGGCGAAGCCGAAGCCGCCTGTGGCGGGCACAACGACGACAGTCTCGCCGGGCTCGAGGCGGATATCGCGAAGGCCGCGGCAGGCTACGAGTAAGTAGCTCATGTAGGCGAGATCCGCGGGCGCGTAGCCCAGCTCCTGGACCAAGCGAAGCTCGTCCAGCGGATGGCAGTTCTCGAGCGGCACGGTCCAGTACTCGGCGAACGCACCGTCACTATAAACGTTCTCGTTGAACTTTTGGCCCCCTGCGTCTATGCTAGCCTAGACGCCCACCAAGAACCAGCCCGCACCGTCCCGCGCGCGGATCGTACAGTCGGGGAAGACGAGTTGGCCCGGCTTCAGGCCTGTGGCATCGGCCCCAGTTGCGGCCACCCGGTCCACGGCGCTGTAACCGCCCGAGTGCGGGGCGGCGACTTGGGGGTACTGGCGGGCGCCGTTGTCGATCTTACGGTGGTACGACAGCAGGCTGGACGCCTCGACTTTGACCAGCACGTTTCCGAGCTATGGACGCGTGGCGGTCGGAACTACCTTCAGCTCGAGTCCCACATCGATAGAGGTGAGAATGAGGGCTTGATGGTAAGATGGGATGTCGCTGGCATGATGTGAGTTGCCTCTGTCTGGGGTATCAGTTATGGGTAGCCCTTCAATAATGGGTGAATAACGTAGAACCCGTTGTTCAAGGCTCAACAGAACCAATGGCTGTAATGCAATGACGTGATGCCGTGCTGACGCTCAATGTCGTGTGACGTACTCCAATTACACCTATACTTATTGTGCGATCTTGCTTACTATTAACGCCTACCCTTCAAGTGGTCTTACAATAAGGGGCTTACACAGGAAGCCGTGGTTTTAAACCAAGTAGAGCTAGTAATTGCGGTTTACAACGCTCAGGGGTTAGCAATGTTGGTACCCCGGACTGTCAAAGTTGCAAGTGAAGGGCCGGGCCGAGCCATGTTGGACTGCGCAGATGGGTAACAAAGCTGAGAACAGTATTAAAGGGTATGTGTTCCGGTATAAACCAATACCGGTTGTGGTATCCACGCGGCCTGTGTTTAATAACAGAAGGAATGCCGGGATTGAAAACCATTATTGGAAGACGGCAGTTACACTGCAAGAGTTGGAACAAATTGAGAGAGATAGTATGAATGTTTGGGTAGCGAAACAAATACCAGAATGCATAGGCTCCCATAACGAGCTAAAATCCCAAAGTTGTTTATTTGAGGGGGCCGCGGCTGTGTGGTCTTTAGCAGTCTCTTCGTGTTCTAGGTTAACACCAAGAAAAAGGGGCAGGCAGGGGTTGGCCATTTCAGGCGGGAAGCCTACGTACTTTATGTACCAACGAAGAATGTTTCATCCCCGGCGACAATGCTACCTAAGCTTCGATGGAACGTTTACTTGAAGAGAAGAGTGTCTTTGATTGTGTATGTCCATCATCACCGTTATCCGGCGACCCCCAAACCGAAACCTCATTATATACATTTCATGTCCATGATAGGACTGGGGGGCCCGGTTTTTCATCATCGTCCTGTCTTCTATGTCTACGTCCTTCTTTTCGTAGCAGGCAATATATCGTCACACTGTACATGCTAATATTACACCGTCATGAGTGAGCAGCACATTCCTGGCCACTTTTCCAGAAAGCCAAAAACAAAACTCCCTCGATATGCTTCGTTAAGATCCCCATGGCACGTGAGCGCCATCCAACATTCATCACCCCGGTTTTTTGTTTTACTTGCTTCGCTTGGCCTCGAGCTCCTTCTGGTACTTGGCGACAAGCTCCTTCCTAGAATGGTTGTTAGTTATGGACCTTGGTAGAACGTTAAAACTCGGAGTCGGGGTTTACTTACTGCATATGCGGCGGCGCGGCGGCATACTGGCTGAACTCCATGCTGAATTCACCCTTGCCCTGGGTCGCCGCTCGCAGCTGACTGGAGAAGCCGAACATGGCGTTCAGACTGCAGTCGCAAATGAGGGTGAAGTCCTCGCTGCCGATCTCGGTGTCGATGATGGTGGCGTTGCGCTTGTTCATCAACATGAGAATGTTACCCTGGAACTCGTTGGGGGCGGTGATGGTGGTCTTCATGAGGGGCTCGAGGACGACACCACCAGCCTCGTCAAAGACCTTGCGGAAGGCCATCTGCGCGGCCAGACTGAAGGCGTAATCGGACGAATCAGTAACGTGGGTGGCACCATCGTTGACCGCCATCTTGGCGCCGATGACCTTGTGGCCGAGGAGGGGTCCCTTGTCGCAAGCAATCTCGAAACCCTTGGCGCAAGCAGAGATGAACTTGTCGGGAATGAGACCACCAACAACCTGGTTGCTGAACGCATTGACTTCCGTGCTCTCCGGGTTGGGCTCGATCCAGCCGCCAACTTTGGCGTAATCACCAGGACCACCACTCTGGCGACGGAGCAGGTAGTCGAAGTCAGCCCGTCGAGTGATGGTCTCACGATAAGCGACACGAGGTTGACCGGTGACACAGTCGACCTTGTACTCACGGCGCAGACGCTCGATATAGATCTCGAGATGCAGTTCACCCATACCCGAAATGATGGTCTCCTCACTCTCCTCGTCGACGTGAAGTCTGAAAGTGGGATCCTCACGTTGGAAACGGTTCATGGCCTTGGAGAAGTTGTCGGCGTCCGTGCTCTTCTTGGGCTTGATGGACAGCGACATGACAGCGTCCGGGACAAACATAGAAGTCATGGTGTAAGGGAGGTTTCCATCCGTGAATGTGTCTCCTGAGGAGCAATCGACTCCGAACACGGCACAAATCTCGCCAGCACCAACCTCGCTCACATCTTCCATCTCGTTGGAGTGCATGCGCACGATACGAGGAATGCGCACCTTCTTGTCGTTACGGGAGTTGAACAAGTAGGTACCCTTCCTCAGAGTACCTTGGTAGACTCGGATGTATGTCAGTTGACCGTAGTTGTTCTCTTCCAGCTTGAATGCCAAGCCAACGAATGGCAATGAGTTGTAAGGCACCAGTTTAGTCTGGGCTTCACCCTTGGAACGATCCAGAGCAAGGTTTTCGACATCGGCAGGCATGGGCAGGTATTCGCAGACAGCGTCCAACATAGGCTGGACAGATTTATCGGCCAGAGCGGAGCCCATCATGACTGGGCTGAACTTCAGGGCGATGGTGGAACGACGGATCGCATCCTTGATCTGCTGAGGAGTCGGGGTCTTCTCGTCCAAGAAGATCTCGGCAATCTCATCATCGACATCAGCGAGCTTCTCGATGAGGGTTTGACGCTTCTCCTCGGCCAATGCCCTAACCTCCTCGGGGATTTCGTCGGTGACTCTGATCGTCACACCCTTCGGCCCCTCGCTGTAAATAGCCTTCATGTCAATTAGGTCGACAACGCCCTTGAACTGATCCTCGGCACCAATGGGGACCTGGATGGCAGCGGCAGGAATCTTCAGCTTGGAGTTGATCTGCTCGACAGCCTTCCACGGGTTCGCTCCCATACGGTCCATCTTGTTGACGAAGCTGATTCTGGGGACGTTGTAGCGCTTCATCTGACGATCGACAGTGATCGTTTGCGACTGGCAACCACTGACGGCGCAAAGAATCATGACAGCTCCGTCCAGCACACGCAACGCTCGCTCGACTTCGATGGTGAAATCGATATGGCCCGGGGTGTCGATCAAGTTGATGTGGTATGTCTCCTCCTTTCCATCCTCCATCTTCTTCCAGTCACAGAAGGTCGCGGCAGACTGGATGGTGATACCCTTCTCTCGCTCGAGGTCCATAGAATCCATCTTGGCGCCGGCGCCGTCCTTGCCTCGCACCTCGTGGATGGCCTTGATTCGTCCGGTGTAGAAGAGAACTCGCTCGGTTACGGTCGTCTTTCCGCTGTCGATGTGGGCGGCGATACCAATGTTTCGCACCTTGGACAGTCGCTTCTTCTCGTCGGGGCTCATCTTGGCGAAGACGGCTTCGGGGGTTAGGGAGGCGGCTTCCTCTGCGGCCTTCTTCAGGGCTGCTGAGGCGGCGGCAGCGATGTTTCCGCCGACTGCCATCCTAGGCCTCGAGACATTGAAGTATCGGCGACCTTCGATCTGCAATGGGGCTTGTCTCCATCGCATCTGGGGGGCTCCAGCAGGAGCTTGGGAAGCGATGCCCATAAAGCGGGCGCCGCATTTGGATGTCAGCAGTCCGCTGTCTGCCAGACTGAGGGCAGCTCGGGATCCCCTCATCTTGAAGTTGCAAGACTAGTGTGAAACTAAGGAATGGGTATTACAAGAGCAGAGCAAGCGAAAGGGAAATAAAGAGAGTGGAATTGCCTCCCCAGAATGTCGTCGCGATCATTCAATCGCTAATTCAGCAGCTTGTTCAATTGACTCTCCAGAAATTATTTCTCCGACCCTTGTTCGAGTGGCGCATTATCTTTCTTGCTAGTGTGTGGCTTGAGACGTTTTTGTCGGGACAGCCCGGGGAATGTCAAAGCAGACAAGAATCCCCTAATCCCGACATGCAATTCTTTGCACGGTAAATCACGGTACATTTGATGTGCAGCACATCGAGAAGCGTGTCCCCAATATACTGCAGGTTAAGGTGCTTCTGACAGCTAGATACCTTACATTTATCATTTATGCAAGTGTTTAGGTTTCATCGCCTTCCTTTTTGTTACTTTTTCAGGGACAAGTCGAATTTCAAGCGATGCGAATGTCAATTTGTATACATTCCATCTAGGGAAAGGCGGTTCAATCACCCGAGGATGGCCCCTATCCTATGTTCCATCACCAGCTGGGACAGCAGCTCTGCATAATGCAGTCGATACAAGCATCCGAACGAGATGAAAAATGCCCAATGCAGGGAAATCGCTAAAACGCCAAATCATGAACACGTATGTGTACTCGCTATTAAATTACAGGAAGGACAGCCCGCTGCCGGCGAGCATGAAGAGGGCAGTTGCCCCTATCGCGGCCAGCTGAGACCATCCAAGGGCGGAAGTGACACTGGCCGCACTCTGGAAGCCTTTACTAGCATCGTACGCAGGCGGAGTGGCGGAGCCACCACCAGGCCCGGTGGCAGGGACCTGACCTTGGACGACATTGCCATCGGGTATCTTGGCTCCTTTGCTAGAGAAAGGAACAATGTTGGACTTGGTCGAGTTGAAGTCGGTCGCGGCCATGCCGATCTGGTTATTCTCGAGGTCGTAGACCACATAAGCAGACCGGAGGAACGTGTCGCCGAGAAGGAACGGCTCGCTGGTGAAGTTTTGAATCCCGAACTGGCAAACCGTCTTGCCTTTGTACTGGCCTGACTGGAACCTGGGGGTGTCACTGCCTTCCCCGAGGTCCAAGACCAACTCGGTCATATCCACGCTAATCTTGGGCCCATTGGGTCCAGCAAATCCAAACTCAAAGGTTCCCTTGCTGTTTTCCATATCACAGGGAAGAAATGCCATCTGCGTAGAGGTATCGAATACGGCTCCAACCTCCTTCCAGACCTGTATGGCAAGATCGGTTGGCAGGTAGCTGAGCGTGGTTCCAGAATCCAGCACAACAGGAATGGGGAGCTTGCGGCTCGAAAGCGTATCGGAACCGGAAGCAGACTTGGCGGTCAACGAAGTCATAGAGACGATGAAGGACGTGAACGCGTTAGTTTGGGAGTCCTTCAGAACGTCGATGACCGACAATTGGCCTTTGTACTTGGCGGTATCGACGCCCCCGAAGAGAATCTGGCCAGTGCTAGCATCCAGATCGTTCAACCACAGACTGTACGCATTGGTGGCAATCATGCCCTCCTCCATCATCTGCACCGGAAGATTCCTGTAAGCCGACGAACTTTTTTGCGTGTCCGCGACAATGGCCTCGTTCAGTGCATATCCAACTCCCACGAGTCCGTAAGGTATGTCTGTATCAAGACCCAAGCCCATTGTCACGTTGGTGAGCGACGCACCACCAATCTCGAAAGCGTCGGTAAAATAGTCTCCCTTAGAATGACTGCCATCTACGTAGGATATGCTGAAGAGGCCTTTGCCCACAGCATCGAAGGTCTTCGATTTGCTAGAATCGACTGGGCGCGCAAGGATTAGCTACATTTCTGTACAGAACAGGGAACCAGGCTGGGGATCTTCGTGCACTTACATGACCCAAGTGTGCAGCCTTGGTCGCTTCCCTGCGTTTCGCCGTCCCCTCCCCTAGATCCGCCAGACGGCGACGACTTTGTGCATACCGACGAAGAGCTTGCTGGTACCCATATGTCGCTCGAGCCGGTGTCCAATTGCAAGGTTAAGTTCTGCGGCGGCGTTCCAACTGTTACGGTCGCAAAGTAGCCTCCTCGTTGCACATCGTTGATGATGGTCTCTTCGTAGATCTTCCCTTGTCGCCTTCCCAGTTTTTGCTGGCTGGGCCGCGTTTCTCTTCGTGCAATATCGAATTGCACAACCTGGGCGTGGGCAAGGGAGGCTATCAGCGACCCGGTCGCTAGTGTTGCGACGGTCTTCATGGTTTGGTGTCTAGGAGGCTCCAAAGCTTGTTTGTTTGGTTCGGAAGTGGCAGGCAGGTGTTGATAGGTTAAATGCAGAGAACCCAATTTTGAAATGTCGAATCGTAAAGAACGTGTTCTAGGTCGTCTAGGTCAGGAAAAACTAGGAAATCGACGCCTTGGCTGGTAGTCCAAGATGATGTACAGCCGAATGTGTAGGTAAATCCAAGTGGTGATATTGTTTACCGATGGTACAAAGGCACTACTAAGCTTCTTCACCCCACAAAGGAGGAGGGATGCTTGGACAAGAGATGCGACAAGCGGTAATGCAAGAGAGTAAAGAAGCAATGGAAATGACAATGGATTATGACGAGCGCCCAGCCTTCCTTTCTATATTTGATGTTTATATGATTTCGCGTTGGGTCGTAAGAGAACAAGACGGGCGGACAGAGAAGGTGGCCCCAGATCCAGCTGAAGCGTTCGTTCCGTCGATCAATGATGCCAAGAAGTGGAAGTTGCCAAGAACACGATTTCCCCAGGGCCAAAAACACAGGCGGCCCTCACTGGGATTTTTAGTTGCCTACCTTAGCACTTAGGTAGTGCCTAGTGCGCTCCGTACGACGATCGGAAGGCACTAAAACAACATGTCACAGAGCTTCTAGCGGCCTCCCGCTCGCTTGAATCACCACCCGGCACCTATCAATTGCGAAACAGAATGGTGGCGCAGTGATGCTAGTGTCCAACAAGCTCATTAGCTGGGCCTCCATCGTCAAACAAGCAATGCACAAGGGCCTGGTCGTTTGGTTGCGTTTGCCTGCGTTTGCCTGCGTTTGCCTGCGTTTGCCTGGTGAGCCCGGATACTCGGCGCCGGGCGCTTACCACCTACCGTGCTTCCAAAGTTGTAGCCTAACGCAAATGGATGATGATTGCGACGCATGCTTCTAGGTATGTACACCGCTCTGATTTGAGTATCGCCAATCTTGGGGAAGAGCTCGGTCGCGAAATAGATATGAAAAGACAGAGTTCTGCCTTTCGAGTGCCGGAATGCTGCTTTGATTCGAAGGTGATCTGAGATAGAGCATGCTTGATGCACAGCCCAAGCGGCACCCTCCATCTGTAACCCTTGAACTACACGCTTATGTACTCCTTAATCTACTCCTTGAAATCCGGAGGCCTGGAGCCCTCGCGCAGGTTGCCCTGGAGGCATTTACCAGGCAGCATTGTTGTTCATGAGAGGCTGAATATCGATTGGTGTTACAGCTTAACCTAGCGAATCGCCCCTGCGGCGATGCATGGAAGAAGCATCCAGCCCGGTTGACCAGCCCACCCCCATCCAGCAGTATGCAGCAGTGCACTGCCGCGGCCCGCAATACTGCGCAATACACCGAATGGACAACCTCTTTCGTCAGTGTTACATGGCTGGAAGTCGGGTTCAAAATACCTACCACACCAATCGCTAAGTAATGGGTATGTGCGTTGGTTTGTGTGATATATGATTTCACTTGTTGACTTGCTGATTTGGAGACACGGGGACAGCTTCAATTGATGTGTCATTCAATAGCAGGGGCTATTTTGACAAGACCAGTACCTGGAGCAAGGTGAATAAGAAGAACATTGAAAGTGGGTGCACGGGTATCTCCCGCTGCTTGTCTCGCGTTTCCTTTCGGGATGTGCCTCAGCTGCTATCGAGTTCAAGCTTCCAACGTTGCTATCTATCCCACTCTTTTTCCCGTCCTTGGCGACCATTGAAGCATGATGGGTGAGATAGATAACCAAAAGAGAGGCAGGTCTGGCAGGCAGAGGGATGGTAAGAAGAGTCGGACAGCTAGTAAGTACATGTAGCGACTGTAGATCGCGAACCAACGTAAGTTTATGTATCTACCAGTGCTCGTTCGAGGGTCATGACTCGTGCTGCGCGGAAGCAGCACATGTGTTTGCCGTACTTCCGGTAGCCAGTCCGCACAAGCCGACCGTAGGAATCCGGCATCTTCACGATGATGTTGTGCATTGCATCTGCCGCAGGTGTTTCGTCAACCACAAGCAAGGCCTACCGTACCTAAGGCCTAGACTCTAGGTACGTAGTAGACTCGTGGGTTAACATAGCCTAATCTACAATTCGAATCAAATATCGTTGGTGATGCTTGACAAGGCATTTATTTCACTCTCAGTCTCACTCATAATTTCACAGGGTTCTGTCATATGGATCAAACAAGCAAGCTGTCATATGTTACTCGAACGGGTTCTTGGATGTCAACTGTGCTACGTCGGCAAGATCCAGTAGTGATCAGCCGCAATTGCACGAACCAGGTCGCTGCTACCCACAAGGCGGCGTCACACCGAGTCAAGTAACCTTAAGTTTGCTTCTGCAGCTCTGCCGTCTCGGTTCTTTGGCGGGATTTATGTAGTTACCAGTTTTCTATCTTGCTGTGTGACGTACGCACTGTCACTGTTCGCTCGACAATTACCCCATACTCAGATAAGTCCCTGGTTTCTTCACGAGAATTCCCCATTCCCACACTTTGAGTGGGATGAAGGGGGGAGCGCCCGGGGGAGTGGGGAGGACCCCTAAACCCGCCCAGTGATGTCACTCTCCAGTCTTGCCCCCCAAGAAAAAAAGGTTAACGATCTGTTAGATAAGGAATTAAGGGCCAACCTCCTAGCGCACTGGCAGCTTGAGCATCTCGACTTTCATGGCGAACACTTGCTCATATGATCCCTAGACACGACAAAGTGGCCAGCCAAGTTCTTGGCTATACTGTTCTCTAACCAGGTGATAGATCTCGATGGGAGGTCGGATCAAAACACACGAGCCAAGTGCCAGGTAACGACAAGCCCGGAGCAGTGTCTCCAAGTTGGGCCCACAATATGCATCCATCGGGGCCCCGGACGCTGGTCATCGTCCCCAGCTTTCTGAGAAGAAAACTCCAAATATGGGCATAAAGGTGAGATACAACGCTTTCTCGTGGGATTGTGGGCGGAGTTGAGGTCCGTTGTATCTCAACATAGATAGGTAAGGTATATAATAACCTGAGTCGGCCCTCCTGCTGCTTCATCCAGCTCTATCCCATTCAATCTTGTTCATCAGACATACAGTGAAACGTTACAGCCACCTTCTATCACCACCACCAAGATCCTCAACAGAACAGCACTGCTCATCATACAAAAGGCTACACCCAGACGCGAGAGAAATTGAACTCTTGTCTTCCTTTCCCCCAATCGCAATCATAGTCTAATGTCTTTGGGCATCTCGATGAGAGCCATTACACTCCTTTTCAACTTCGGCATTCCATGACGAGACAATCTCTCAAACGACACAACATCACTTTACAACTACCACCGCCATTGGCATACTGATAATATCACACAACCCATAATCATATCACCTTTGCGCAGAAAGGATATATATAAACAGCAAGCCAGAACAGCAGAGACAATGTGCCCATCCAAATCACTCCGCCGAGTCTGCCAGGGCTGCAAGACCATCACCCACCAGCAGCAGTTGGAGATCAGCTGCCCCACCGCCCGGAAGCAGATGTTCGCAGTCCGCAGCGAATGCCCCTACTATCACCGCGAGAACATCGACATCAACAACTTCGTCTGCGACAGCTGCGTCAAGAGCATAGGCTGGGACCGCGAGATGATGAGGAGCTGAGCTGAAAAGCCGGTAGTAGCGCGAACGTTGGCGTCATGGTTGATCGTTCCAGCAAGCAGCATGCAACTCTGGGTGTATCGGCTGGCTGGCCGTTTCAATTGATTGGCGCATTGTGGGTGTAATGCGGATGTTCCTCTAGGCGAGCGAATGAAGGATGCGTCGAGAGGTGTGGAGGATCAAAGGTCACGCGAAGGGGCTGATCATGAATCGATAACGAATATGGAATATGATGCATCATCGATTTCCTAATACACCTATGCTATTCTGTTACTTCTGCATGTCGTTTGCTGGTGCCTCCATGCAGCTGTCCATTCCGTAACGCTACCAGGCAAAGCCCGATCATGGAGCCATTCGGACGATCTGGGGTCGTGGGGAAATGGAATCTGAGGGATTGGTCAGACTCACACGCGGAAAGCCCCGACGCTCATCCCCGGGCGAATAGGATATCAAGGACAAGTGTTCCAGGTTGATAGCTGGAGGCGGGTTTATGTCAATCGATTGGGGGTTGGCTGTTGCCGGAAGCATGCAATCGAATTGGGGTTGACGTGCCAACCCTCTCTTGGGTCAGCCCTCTTGCTTGGCTCGGTAACATGCCGCCGGACAGTACCACTCAGTTATGCCAAGGTATCAAGAAAGGAGCAATTCACAGTTCTACATGTATGCAGCTGGAGGTAGCTAATATACCGATGTAGCTCTGCACTGTCTTTTTGCTACCAGGAGGCGCCACTTGGGTAGAGAGAAGTTCCAAATGTGAATATATACATTTAGCTGTCCCTTCACCGTGCCCAGAGACCAGATGAGAGACGTATTGAAATCGGCGACCTGCTGTCAGTTTGGTACATTGAATACAAGACTCGACAAGTCCCAGGGACAATGGCAGTTCGAAACTCGGTTTGATAATGATGTGTACTAATTCCAATCGTTTGAACAATAGCACCTGTCGATATGCAGGGCTGAGCCAGGTATATTAGAACCAATTACTTACTGCTGGTGGTGCTGTAGCAGTGATTGTTGCCCACGATTCAGCCAGGCAACCACAGCTTTTGATCATTGTGATAAATATTTTGAGAAACACTCTTCCCCCACGCGTCTATTCAATCGCATATCCTCTCTAACAATAAGTATGGTCCTTCTGCTTCCTAACTATAGACATTACCCAGACCAATTTCACTGCGGTTATCAACCTCTCTTGGTCTTCCAACCCAAACCTCCCGCAACTCACAAGTCAAAAGTCCTTCCGACCGACCCAACCCTCCCACAACTCACGACTCGAAAGTTCTTCGTCTCACCCAAACCCCGACATCTCTAATCTTTCTTCTGAGGTGTTACTCCAAGCATCTCAATACCACACATACATATTCTATCCTTCACCCATCTCTCATTCAACCCACAGCAAAAATGGCTGGTGCCAAGCAGTCTTCGAACGGTGAGGCCACCTCAGGCCCCAACAATGATCTCAAGGCACTGTGCTACGCCATGAGCACAGTCGAGGATTTCCGCCTCAACACAAAGGCCCTGGCTGTGGCCTTGGGAATTGCCTCAGCTACCAATGTGTGAGTATTTCCTTCAAGCTCTTTGTTCCTCCCTCTCCCCCATTGCCTTTACGTGATGTCGATGCTGACCGCCGATGCCTCTCGTCCCATGACAGCCCTCGCAAGATCAGAGCTATCCTCGAGCCCGTCGGCTTCGAGCTGAAGGACGGCAAGATCTCGGCCAAGGATGGCAGTGGCAAGCCCGACCCCAACGCTGGTTCAGCCTCCGTCCCTGTCACTCCCGCCAAGGGCAAGAAGGGCGGCCCGAAGGCTCCCAAGACCCCCAAGACCCCCGGTTCCCGCAGCGCCAACAAGAAGCGCAAGATCGAGGAGGATGAGGACACCGTCGAGGAGGACAACAAGGAGAACGTCAAGACTGAGGAGAACGTCAAGACTGAGGACGCCGTCGAGACCAAGAAGGAGGAGATGTCTAACGGCATCAACCAAGATGAGGCCTAGACTTCTCGCTCACGTTTGCGAGGTACATATCCGCTGATACGTACGGGCGGGACGGAACAATCATGGTATTTGGGGACTGGATATGAATTGCACTTTGCAGCCACGATGAGGGCTATCATCGCAAAAGCACGTTTGGGAGGACATGAGATAATGTCTTCATTCGCGTATCTGCTTTCTTTACGTCAGTATTGCAGCTGCAGTTTAGACGTGGGTAGCTCAAAATGAAGCTTGATGACCACACTTGTAAAATGCGTTCTTCTCGTGATATGTGTGTTTCCTGACGTTGCTATTATGCCGATTATATTGAATGCATATGTACCCCATTATTTAAGTGATCCACTCGGAAGGAATATTTTTGTTCTTACTGCATTGGCCCGGAATTTGGAGCGAGGTTCAAAGGCCGATCGAGGTTGGCGACATTGAATAGAGGCCATGGCTTCAGTGAACCTCATCTCCATGAATATTGTGTCTGTTTCATCTTCCCTGGCTTTGACGTTCCAAGCTCACCAACATCTGCCTTCAACCACCCTTTGTACCCTCAATATTGTCTTTGTCGGCGAGGGACCGACCACTGTTATACCCAGAAGTTGAGTCGACACCTGAGTTGACACCTCAGCAGCCGATTTCGAGGCCATGTACCAACCGGTGACGCCTTGGCGCGCCACAAAAGCGTACCCGGACGCATTAAGAGCCTGGACTCTTGAATTTGCCGAATCCCACAACAGGGTCCCGTACGAGTCGTCGTCTGGGTAGGGTTGCATTTCACGATTCAAGTGGTCACTGCGATATTTGCAAAAGGAAATATTGAGTCCGGGCCTGAGTTCGTGCCTGCCTCGTGGCGGGTTGATAAGGAGGAGGACCCTCGTGGCAGAATAGGGCAAAGATGAGACGAGTCTCGGTCCTGGTAACTTTTTCGGGCGGGCAAGGCAGAGATAAAGAAGCGGCAATCAAGCTCTAGTATGTCGGTATAGTGTCCGGCGTACGCATGCTGCCCTGTTGATTGGTCCACTCGCCTGGGGCTTGAGTGGTGATACGCCAATCACGCCTGGGGGTGGGCCGGGGCCGAAGTGGCTCATCTTTCAGCAAGGCACGCACAGACAACCGACAAACCTTCTTCATCCCTGTCGCCATTGACGAACCCATATATAAACCCATTGTTGTCGTAACAGTCAAGATAGCCAATCTCCACCTATACCCGAGCGAGCGAGACCAAGGACCAGGAACAGGCCCAGGATACGAACTGCGTGGGCGACGCATGTCACAAAGTGTGACGAGGTGGGAGAAGAAAAAAACCAAGCAGCAAGACTGGGATATAATATCCTCCACCTTCCTTCCCATCACAGGGCTCCCCGCGAGTAATGCTGCTCACCCAGCTGTCCATGATTGCGCGAGAACAAGTGGGGGGTTACCGCTCTGGCAGTAGTATAGCACTGCAATTTTGGACGAGATTTGGTTGAGATTGGTACAACTCCGCAGACATGCCGGCCTTTGCTCCGCCCGCCATGTGCAGTGTGCTCTAAGCAAGGAAAAGGTCCCTGTCGTTCGAGGTCAGCCGTTAAAAGGCAGGTATGGACTGGTGCCTCCTCGTCTATCTGGACTAGCCTCATCACGGTTCATCTTCTACCTGATCAACTAATTAATCCTTTCGTTCGTTACATACGCAGCCTGACGGGGCTCCCTCTCCCACTACGCCGCCTCGCCAGAACAACAGCTGCTGCAGCAGCAACTAACAATGGCTTTCGTCTTTCCCATCGAAACGGCCCGGCAGTACCTCTTCGTCATCCTGTCGGTGCTCTTCACCGCGATGGCGGTGGTGGCTGTCGGACTACGCCTCCTGGCCCGCCGTGTCGCCGACCGAAAGCTGGGCTGGGACGACGCTCTCATGGCACTCTCTTGTATAGTCCTCGTGGCTTACCTGGTTGCGAGCATCTTAGGTTCGTGCTACTTCGAAAGCACATGTGGCTGGACACGACCCCTTATTAGACCTGATTGTTCTGACTATGTGTGTCTACAGCCGTAGCAGTTGGGGGTATGGGCTACCATCTCGACGAGATCGAGAACCGCTTCGGGGTTGTTCCGGCGGCCGAGATTTTTACAAAGGTTAGTTGCCACTCCATTGCCAGCATATACGCTGCCTTTGCTGACTTGGTGACAACACCCAGTATTTCCTCGCCACGCAGATCCTGTGGTGCTTCAACCTGACTCTAACCAAAGCCGCCATCTTGACTCTCTACATCAAAATCTTTACCATGCGACCTTTTGTTATTATTGCCAAGATCACCGTGTTGGTGACCGCATTCTGGTAGGTTTCCATGTTGGATAATCCCCTTTTGCTATGATAAGCTACTTGCTCACCTTTCTTCCTTAGCTCCACCATTATGATAATAGGGTCCGCCTCCGTTTGCCGGCCCGTCGCCTTCTACTGGGACAAAACCATCATCGGCGGCATCTGCGGAGACTATCCCGCTCTTTGGACCGCTAATGCGTGCATCAGCATCGCTACCAGTGTGGTTACCCTCGTGCTTCCTATCCCTCACGTATGGAGACTCCAATTAGAGCGGAACAGCAAGATCTTTCTGATCGGAGCCTTCAGCCTTGGTTTCCTGTAAGTCTTCTCACGCGGCCGACCCACCCCATGTCACCTCCACGACAGCCCGTCGTCAATCACGATAGGGGAGGACCAACTGACTGACTTGGGTACAGCACGTGTATCGCTGGAGCTATTTACATCAGCATGATCGCGGACTACGACCCGACCGACCCGACATACAACGCCCT
This sequence comes from Apiospora koreana, assembly GCA_017163955.1. Lineage (NCBI taxonomy): Eukaryota > Fungi > Ascomycota > Sordariomycetes > Amphisphaeriales > Apiosporaceae > Apiospora > Apiospora koreana. The sequence continues at coordinate 3,157,516 of JAFHKQ010000004.1, forward strand.
ACCGCTAATGCTCGTAGCCTTCGTGGAACCGTCCATGGGCATCGCGCTCGGCTGCGTGCCGATAATGCGGCCGCTGTTCGTGAAACATAGGAGAAGCCACACCGGGGCACTGAAGCTTACCGGCCCGGAGTCTTCCGCGGTGTCGGCGAGCTGCTCGCATGGGAATAGTACTATCAATTCCATGATAGGACAAGAGCTTAACTCTATCACAGTGAAGACGTCCTGGTACGTGCACCATCACGGATGGGATAGGATGTCCGCCGTTTCAAACCGACAATAAGCTTGTGAGGGGCGGGTCTGGGTCGATACAAGGGGGCTTCATGTGACTTGATATATCAAGCCGATGTACCACACCGGTTTCTCCTTGCCCGCTGCCTTACCTAGTCTTATGACCAGAAGGTCGCTTTATATTTCCAATCATCAGCGTTGCGATGGACCTTAAGTTGGGTCACTTGACAGTTTGGCTGCGGGAGTATGAACACCCGGCCACTTTTTATCATAGCCAATGAAATGTAATAATATTTTCACGATTGCTTTGACCTCGTAACTGCGCTACTGAGTTAATGTACACCCCAAGACTCGCTCGCTAGTCGTGTGAATGAAGACCTCGTAATATGTTTCGCAAGATGGTCAGTTGGGCCTTCACCAGCGCCGGCGGCTGACAATGGTCAAACTAGGGGTTTCACTCGGGTGATGATGCGCCTGGCTGGTACGGTCAGGAGTCATGAGAGGGTAGTGGATAAAGACAACGTATCATGGCACAGCGTTGGCCTGGGGGAGGCGACTGGTTTTTATTGATGAGGAGACATTCGGGTTGTCAAAGATATCTTACTGCAAGGGCCCTATGTAATCAATAGGGGTAAATGGTGTGGAAGGCCAAGAAGCAGGCTTACACACTTTCTCCTTTTAATCTCGCCATCTAAGGACGACATGACTACTAGCGGTAGACCAGTATAGTAGACCCCGACAACCGGTAATTGCAACCCCAGAGTATCACCGGAATGTCGTTGAAGGCACGTCGTTGCTCGGCACCGTTGGGTTCGCTCTCGGGAGCAGGAGCCTGTGCGACCCGAAGAGGTGGTGGTGATGAGACGAATCCCGCTAATTGTCAGCGTTTTTGGGTTCAGCTAGCCAGGAGACACCTTTGCGTTATGCGACGAACATCCCTGGCGCCACGCGGGCTACCTGAACTCTCGATACAATCACCCTTTCCATTCCAAAAGCTAATTACCAAGCAAAACCAGCAAATGAATGCCTGCCGTGTTAGCCCGCGTCCAAACCATCGGGACCTAGCAAGCTAGCCCAGTCGCTTCGTCACCCCATAAGCAGCCACACCGCGACGCGCTGGAATGTAGGTGTCCTACTATGAGAGTTGTACGTCATCCAGACGGAATCCTCAGCACTGCTTGCGTTAGTCCAGGAGGGGAGTCGAACACTGCGCGGAAGAATTGTTGTCTACCGCCATGGCGCCTTGCTACGCTCCTCGTATCCCTTTCACCGTGGCAAGCGCCGCGACGATCCTCATTCAAGCACCTCCTCATGCCTCCCCTTTCCGACTGTGATTCATGCAACGCTGTCGACGCATACAAGCAGTATAAAGACCAAGACAAGTAACACATCATATTCGGATCACCAATTCGGATACTGCATCAGTCTCATCAACATCTTACCAGTCAAGCTCTAATTAGATCATTCACGACTACATATCTCCACCCAAGTACTTCCAATATCAAGATGCGGAGTTTCAACATCGCCCTCTCATTCTTCCTCGGCACCACCTTCACTGGCCTATGGTATGTAACTGAGCCCACCTCAGCTCGCAAAACCGCCCGATTGAGACACTGACTCGAATGAATTGCTACAGCGTCGCGGATAAGGCGGGTGTCACCGCCACGACCACGCCCACCCCGACTCTCCCGGCCACTTGTACAACCTCAAGCCGATATGCCGCCATAACCCATAGCTGTTACACGGCCACGGCGTATACCACCCGGGGTATGTCACGTCCCCCTCTCATCCATCCTCTTTCGTATTGTCCTTGTAATCATTGCGTCTCATATACATACTACACACAATACTAACTTATTTACAGAAGGTGGTTGCGAAAGGCTCGAGTGTCCGCCCCCCAAGGAGCCCATCTTCTGCCCCCTGTTCATCGTGGAGTCGACGGTCAAGGTTCCCTGCAAGACCGACTGCTGCCCGACCACGGCCACCGTCACCAGCACGACAGCCTGCCCGGAGCCGTGCCCTAAGTGCCCGATCCCCACCCACGTCACTACTATCACTACCGGCTGTCCTAAATGAGGAGACATTCCGGCTGATGAGGGGACGCCGGGTATGATGAGATGAAAGTTGTGGATTCTCTAGGTTATGACAGGACAGGGGTTGGGTATGATGTAATTAATTACTTATTTGATAGTTTGATAGTTGGTGAAGGATGGAATAACGGCGTAATCACAAAGATATCGGCATAACCAACGGCATCATACGATGGATATACATTTCCAAATTTGAACGGGACACCGTAGATGGATAAACGATCGTAGTGGTTTGGGCGACGAGCTGACGGTTATCATACTACTAATGAACTCGTAGAGACATGGTATTGACTGGTGTTTATCTCGGGTCTAAGATATATAAGGGTAATTCCAAGAGACCTAGTAGTGCTTCTTTAGTTGAAGATTATACTTTGATTTAATCAACCTCGTAATTATCAAATCAAGTCATCAGACGCAGCGATGAACAACACCAGGTCGACTTGGCCCATTATGGATCTATTCGATGCCCTCCAACCCCATGGAGAGGGTTTCACAATCCACTCAGGGCAAGAAAGTCAGTCATCACACCAAAGGCACCCGTGGCGTTGGGGTTGAAGTTGATGCCATGCCCGGCCTTGGGGTGCACCGCGGTCTTGAACGGTTTGGCCTTGCTGAATAGATCCCGAGCGGGAGAGTCCAGAACATCGTTGCAGTTGCCGGCACAGTTCCCCAAATCGATCTCTCCGGTCAAGATCATCACCTATCATGCTCATAGGTTAGTTCCGATTCTTTCACCTTACGAGGGCGTTCTAGAGGGGAAAGAGGAAATCGGTTATACTGACGGGTCCAGTAAAGTTGGTAGCACCCGGACTCCCCGACTTGGGCGGGAGCAGCTCGACGGCGGCCAGCGGCTGCGCGACGTGCTGCGTGTACCACAGCGCGTCCGGGTCGAAGTCGGCCGGGTTGAAGAAGGTGGCGGCGTTGCCGTAGACGTCGGCGAAGGCCAGGTACCCCGAGTCGAGGCCGCGGTACTTGGCGGGCGCGACGGTGTTGGCGATGTTGAGGCGGGCGCCCTCGAAGAAGCCCGAGAAGTCGGTCGTCGACTGGTTGTACGCCGTCCCCGTGAGGATGATGCCGTCCGAGAGGGACGGGTCCTGCTCGACTAGGTAGTGCGTCAGGATGGAGCCGAAGGAGTGGCCCACGTGCACGATCTGGGTCGGTTTGCTGCTGTTGCTGCTTAGCTGGCCCGTGTACTGGCCAGATCGCAGGCTGTTGGTGAGGGAGGTGAGGATGGCTAGGTGGTTGGAGCTTTGGCTTTCGCTGTAGCCCGAGACTCTGGACTGATGGTTAGTATAGCCATTCAAGTTTCGCAACACAGGAGTACTTCATAGTGTACTTACCTTGAAGATGTTCCCGTCCCAAGTCTGTCGTACATGAAGATGGAATATCCCTTAGAAATTGCGTACTCGGCAAAGCTATACTCGGTTGTGTTCACAGTACTCGGGATCCAGTATCTAATAACATCCAGTCGTCAGTCAACCATCCCTGTAACTTGCATCCACGTCTTGTCTCGATAGGAAAAGTATAATCAGTTACCGTCTATCATAACCAAGACCAGGCGTGGCAAGTAGGACTGTCTTTTCGTGGCCATCCTTAGAGTCCTTGGGGGAACAGAACGTTGCGCCAATGGTATAGTTGCCGGTGACGTTCTTGCTTCCCGAGAAAGGGGTGAACGGGAGCGTTGGGGAAGAACGTCGGATAAGGGACAAGACGAAGGCGGATGCATCGTAGTTGGTGGTAAATTTGGGCAGGCCCCAGATGAGGGCCTCGGTCTGAGTCGTGACGGGGATCTGGTAGTCGACGCAGTTACCGCCGGTCACTTCCGTGGACCCAGAGAGGCTTGGGGACGAAGGGGCACCCGAAGTGGATGATAGGAAAATCAGTGCACTCAGCAGCAAGTGCCGGCATGGACTGGTCAAGAGCATAATGACGACGGCTAGAAAGATAGCTGAGATGTGAGTTTGGGAGTTTGGGAGTTTCGTTGCAAGAGGTGGTGTTACCAGGAGCTCTGAGTAAAGACGGGTACGGCATAGAAGAGACACGGGCTTTTATAACTGAACGTCTTGTTCGTTTCCAGCCGTGTCGGTATTATCAAGCCTAGAACTCCAGGCTGTGACCAATGTCCATTCAGAATATACTTGACAAATACCACAGGTCACGTTCTGTTAGCATCACTATTACACTACACTACGTAGGCCCGTAAGCACTATTGGTTGACTGTATTATAGTCCTTTTTCCCGATCTGGACGGTCGTCAGAGCACAGCTTACGGTTATGAAAAGTACTACCTACATGTCTAATCCGTTGATACTATTTGGAATTGTCCTGCACTTGCAACACTGCCTTTGGTAGCATATTGCATACTAGTAGGTAGTAGAGCTGGCTGTGCTCATTGGTGCATCTTCCATCCTCGATGAAGCTTAATTGTGGGTCGACTTTAGTACAGAAAAGGAGTTGGTAATGTCGCCCACCCCACCACCGGCTCTTTGTCGCAATGGTAAGCGCATCTCCACACAGAAACAACTCTCACCAGCTCACTATTTCCGAGCTAATATATAGCCCCGTAAGCCACCCTCATTCAACAATCACCACTCCGGTGGAAGATCATATATCTGGTTTGGTGGTGTAGTTGGTTATCACGTCAGTCTAACACACTGAAGGTCCTGGGATCGAGCCCCAGCCGAATCAAGAAATTCTCTTTTTGCAGTTTGTCCGAGCAATGCATCCCTTTTGTTTCCTTCGCAGTCTTGCATTTCCTCCATTTTTGCTAACAAGTGGTGTTACCTATTTAACTACTGTCTTGATTATTCTTATGTCTCGCTGTGTCTCGTCAACGGCATCAACGGATCAACGACATTAACGGCATCAACGTGGCTATTATCCCTCTTGTCCATATGTTTATGCGCAAAGTTGGGACAGTAGTTGTAGTCTTGCACTTTTCTTTTTGCTGGCCAGATCGGTAGCTGGTAGCTGGTCGCCGGTCGCGATTTCTTACCCCTAGCGGGAGCCTGAGTGAGCTCTAGGTAAGTAAGTAGTGCAGTAAGCGAATACAGGGGGCTAGAGCCAAACTCAACAGATCCTGTCGGTCGGTTCAATCCAATCGGGATACGCCATCAACATCAACCCCCCGGCCCAATTGAACCCAACAAAACCCACTTCTTACATACAAGTCAGTAAATACTATCATTCCATTATCCAGTCGAGATTTCGATGCGTCCATCATATCATTGATTCAAACTCAATCCAATGCCACCCTCAGTTCAGAATAACAAGCCATTGCGGAGGGCGTGCGACCGGTGCTACGAGCTCAAAGCACGCTGCCAGCCCGTCGTTTCTGCGACTAAGAAGTGCTCTCGGTGCGAAAGGCTTGGCTTGGATTGCGCAACTATCCGTCCCGTTCGGCCAGCGGGGCGAAAACTGCAGAGGCGGAAACTTTCGGCTCCCGTCAAGTTGCCGAAAGAACGGGAACCTGAAGATGTAGTCGCCTGGTTGAACAGCGTTGCTGGTCTGCTCCCAGAGGAGCGGGACCTGCTGGTCTTCCTGCTGGATCGACCCGAGAGCCTGGACTGCTACGTGGTGTGCCCCAGCTTCCAGGCCGCTGCGCAACAGGCCCTGGTAGCCCAATTATCAGCAACAGCCTTTCCCACCGTCAAGAAAGCTTATCTCGCGTTTGCAAGTGCACTGCAGCAGCTTGATCCTGTCCTGGCCACAGGTACTGATGATATCGTCCGACACGCGTCGTCGGCAATGGAAACTCTGCGCTCGCTCCCGATTGCGAACCAACAGGATGCGGCGCTGTGTCTCACACTCGGAGCTGCCCTCGCATTATCTATGCACTCCACTATCGGAATGGGAGCCGTCGATATATGTCGCTACTGCATTACCGCGACCATGCCTTTCGTAGAGAAGGCGGCGGCATCTGATGAACACTCCAAGTCATTGCATGGCTTCATGGTGCTACTGGAGACAATGGACTGTCTTGTCCATCGCCAGAAACCATCGCTGAGACTTCAGACCGGGACTGGAGAAGAAGGCGTGGATCGCCATTTGGGCCTCTGCTCACCACTATTACCATACTATTACGACCTCTGTGTCATCAGCCACTCACTGGCCAGTACACAGGACACGAGTGTGTTGGCTTTGTTACACAAGCAGCTAGATGGGATCCATGCCGCTGTAGAAGCATGGAGACCATCGCGTGCGGGTCAGCTCGCAAGTCAGTTCGAGTCAGCAGAGATCATCAACCTCCTGGCTCAAGCAAAAGTGTACCGATTGGGCGCACTCCTTGTGAGCCACCGGCTACGGCACGGGTTTGGCGAGCGCGACGACCCTGCCGACATCTGGTCGAAAGAGATCCTGACGGAGCTGGAGATTGCGCAGCAGGTAACAGAGCGTCCTGTTCGCTGCGCGACGCTGCCGTTCATGATCGCCGCGGTCGAGATCCGAGAACCCTGCGCACGCGAAAAGACCCTCAACTGCATAGACAGCTATGTGGATGATTGCTCTCCAATCGTTCGGGGCGCAGCCAGGGACTTTCTGCGCAGGGTTTGGCGGGATCGAGACTTGCAGATTACGTCTTGCTGGCTCGATTCGATCCACAAACCGTGTCCCGTGATACAGTCTATAGAGATGCAATGCGCTGCCTGAATTATATGGTCATCACTGAGTCTTCTACTGTTACTTAAAGTATACAGGAGCAGATATATTCATGGCAAAACAAGTTTCTTTTGTTTTAAAACTGGCTCTCTATCTCCATTCCCATTAACATGTTGCGTATGTTATTCCTCGCGCTCCACATAATGTTCTCTGTATTGCCTTTTTCGCGTACTTCCCCGTTCCCCCCTACATCGTTGATATCGCTCTCGAGATCAACCCGACCTTTCGGTCGATGGTGAAAGAAGAGGGGCGGTGTGACCGTCAGACACTTCGCGTTTAGGCCCGTGGGGTCACCGAGCCTTGACGCTCCGTTACGGCAAAGGGTACCCAAGGCATTGTCAAAGTGGCCGTCGAGCCGGTCGACCGAGAGGTCGAACAGAACCTTTTGTGCACCTCTGCGGCTAAGCGCATACGCAAAAGTGCATATAGGTGCGCCGGAAATGTGTATCCAGCGAGTAAACTCGGGGTAAGCCTGGAAGTCGACGAGGCCTGTGACTTTGCCGAACGGAGGGACGGTTTCGTCGTCCTTCATAACATATTTGGGATAAAGGGGCTTCCCTTCATTTTCCGGCAACATCTCGGAGAATATTTCCCCACAGTGGCCCAACCAAAGCACGTCCCAGTCATCTCCATAAGGCGAGTGAGGATTTGTGCTTGACTGCAATAGTTCCCGAGTACCCCGGGCCGTTTGTTCTAGCTGCGGTAGCAGCCTTACATCCCTAGGAATACAGGTAAGCCAAGAGCGTTGGCAACGGGCGGCATCAGTACTCACCAGTCCATATCGTCCTCCATGATCAGAGCAGAATCCAGGTTCTGCTCTATGATGCTGTGGGATATTGTAAGCTCGGATACAACGGCACGTCAGTCTGCGGAAGCACTTACCTTCTCACCACATTTATGTGGCTCCTCCAGCTGCCGCGGTAGGTCAAAGGCAGGCTGTCTTTGTTTTGACCGAAAGGGATGGCCTTCTCTGGGACACTTTCGCCTCTGACTCCGTCGACGAACTCGACGCTAAACCCCGTGAGAGAGCTCGTCAAAACAAGAGCGTCACGTTTGTCCGTTCGCTCTGGGAGCCCTATGACAAACACTTTGGAGAAACCAAGCGTATCGTTGGTGACCCTGTTGATTTCATCGGGGCTCGATAGTCTGTGGTACTCTCGCCCGTATGGCTTCCGATCCGTGGCAGAATGCCAAAAGCGCGACGAGGAGAGTGATCCGTTTGCCCGGGGTGTACATAATATGAAAACTGTAAGAGAAACAAACGCAAGAATGCCAAGACATGTGCCTCTTGCTCTGGTGCGTGGTGATTGAAGCATTTCAGGGGAATTCGAGGCCATCAAGGCATCGAAAAGTTGCGTTGTTATTGAGAAACGAAGGTGATAACCGCATGCGTAATTGCACTGCTAGATGAGTGATAGTCAATCATTCTTCGCGAAGGCAACTGACGAAATGCGAAGGACAGGATGAGTGAATCGAGAAGTGCGCGCCCCAAAAGCTACCGAACAGCTGGAAGCGCCCGCAGTGGGATCATGTTGGCCGGGCCGAGAACCAGGGGGCCAATCGGATACTGGTTCATCCTTGCAAACAGACCTCCAACTTCAGTCACGTAGGACTTGACCAGGGTCCCTTGCCATCGCCTTATCTCGTTGGTCGACTTATTTGGAACACCTTGGACACCAATCGCTTCGCCTCGGAATAGGTCAATCAACCAACATCATCAACTTCCTACTGCCATGAGAGGACGCCTACCTACCCAATCCTGACAGGCGATAGCAAGGTCTGGAGGCTATGTATGGCTCCCTCCAGAGTTCCTGGCTTACATGTCAATAGAATGTAGTCCCCTTTCTCTTCTGTTTTGCTCGTCTACGTTGCTTTTCCTTTGTTGAAATTAGATTTCGACTATCCTCCGACAGATAGTCTCGTTCATAGGCTCTACCAATGCGGTCAACGGTCTTTTGGCTAACTGTCGCGGCGCTCTGCGAGCGCTCGCTGCAGTTAGGCTTCGCCAGACCATTCTTTACCCAATTCGCCGTGAGCCCTGGGAGCTATGGCACGAACATGGTCTGGACACTCGGCGATGTTGAACTGGTTGAGTTCGACACGCCCTGGCCGGAATATCGGATAGAGTTTTGGCAGCAATCACTGGTTGCGGGAGCCAAGCTGTCTAATAAGCCTGTCTATCAGCGTGAGAAACCCACTGCCACGATCCGCATCCCCTTTCTATATGCTTATTCGGAGTTATTTAGAGACCCAAGGTCAAACGATGCCTCAGAAGTTCAACTGGACCGTCGCAATGAACGACCTCAAGCTCTCCGACTCGCCAGTTTTCTTCTTTTGGCTGATTGAAGTCAATAAAACAGCAACGCCAGCCAAACAGTCATCCGCCTATTTCAACATCACCGAGAGAGTGGAAGGACCTCGTCCAACATCTAGCAGCAGCAATGCTCCGCCATCTGCTTCTTCGTCAAGCACTACTACAACGTCTATACATAGTACTGCTACCGCTGTATCAGGCACGACACCTGCGCAGCCTACACCGGACGATGCCTCGCCATCAGGGACGCCCGCATTGCAAAAGACAGAAGGTCTCTCCCCTGGAGCTATTGCAGGCATTGGCGTAGGGGTTGGTATAGCCGCTGTTGCGGGCGTGGTATGCGCTGCCATCTTGTGCTTGAACTGGAGGAAAAAGAAACGAGCTACCGAGCCCGCACCACCGTACTCGAGTCAGATGTATTACTACAAGCCACCTCAAGCGGTAGACGGCGGGACACAGATATTCGCAGAGCTTCCAGGTGGTGGACGATAATATAAGGGCAACGTTTCAATGAATCACCGCTAAAGTATCTACTGTGATAGCTACTGTGCTCCTGAATTCAACTATATGCAAAATCGTGCATACCCGAATAACATACGTGTATATAATTAGACCTAGAAGTCAAAAAGACCTCAACACGTAGTTCTGCTAGTATCTAATCAAATAATGCATCCTCCAACTCCGACATACTCAACAGAATACCATGGAAAACAATTCAAACTCACGCGCGCGACTAATCTTACCTGCTTACCTTAGGTCGCCAGGATTTAACCACCAAGACAGGGATTAAATTGGCGTAAAAGCCATATGTTTGCTCACGGGCCGGGAGCGCGCTAGAAGCAGGGGACAAGAAGCACCAATCCGAATCCAAGCCGAGCCTGAGCCGGCCCGAAGGGAGTTTGAGGTTCGCCATGCATCCCGAAGCGCCCATATTGATGTGGTATTATAACACATGGTTGGAAACGCTGCCATATCTTTTACGTGTTCCTATTCGAGGTGACTGACTTACATGAGCCCGCAGAATTGGCTCCGCGCCTAATGAGGGAAAGGAATGGGCCCATAAGGTGCGACAGCGTGTTCTCGACCACATTTATATGCAGGACTGGTATATTACACCTTACAGGCTCCCTTGGAGTTATTATGTCCGGTCATGCGATTTATAGAGAGGCAGTGCGCTAACTGACTAAAAGTCTCGATGCTGCGCCGTTCGATACAGTCATAGATTCGCCCATCAATAACCCGATGCTTGCTCTCAATATCTACTATCTTATGCTCGTCGATATCGCCACTCTATGTCATGATCTCCATGTATCGACTTGAACTAATGACTACGTCCCTTGATGTCACGCAAGTAACCGTAGAAGCCTCCTACCAAAGCTCATTGTCCTCGGAGACTTTGTTATTCCCAGGATCCTCATCGTCTTCAGCAGTGCTAGCCTCTGCAACAACTGCATTTGTTTCATCCGCTACTTCATAGTCGTCGTGGAGGTCGGAGAAGGGCTAAAATCCAACTTGCGGTCGTCGAAATCGGATGATGGGTTGTAAGGGTACGGTTGTATTGATGGACCACTTGTGTGGGACCGTGACATGGGGTTTCAATAGACGATACACGGCACACTTGATAGCAGCATGAATTGCCTCTCTGTAAGGGTACAGGGTGTGAGGCGGGTTGTTATCCCTATGCTCCAGTCTGATACGCAAAGAAAATGTCAGCACAATCAAATGGCACAACAGGGTTATGGAAGGATAGGCAAACAGGGATGTAGGGCTTACATGTTTTCTCGGGTGGTATCCTCGCACTCCTTTCGGAAGTGGGCTTGGGTGTCTATGTCCAGGGCAGCGAAATCCCGAGACGGAGTCAAGACATGGTCGAGGATAGCATTGACTCTCTTCATACGGGCGTCGAAGTCGCATGCTTGTTCTTGAAGTATTTGCACTGTCGTTCTGCAACTTGGGCCTCCATTTTCGCTCAGATCGGTACTTCAGCTGGGCACTAGTGACAGCCTCGGCGGCGACCACCTCAGGATCGGCATCCCAGGCGGCGACCAGCACGGTGGCTTGGCCATTTCCCGTATCGCTGGCTGAGATTCTGAAAAATATTCTAAAAATATGGGTTATCGTTTGGTCGGTCGTATTGCCACGGAAACTCAGGAGACATACCTTGGCCAGGGGTGTTTTGATTATTGGCGGTGAGGTTACTATTCAAGTGTCTTTAGGTCAATGTTGAGATGCTCAGCCCGTCCATGTCCAGAACCAGTTTCATTTTTACTTCATTGCTACAGGACATATAACATAATCCCTTTGCTCCCACCTACACATTTTCACTTGAAGCAATCGTGTTGTCTATCGTAGCCTCTCGCTGACTGCATTCCTGGTTGTATCATACAGATAGGTCACGGCAAATAAACATGAGTCCCAAATAATTCGGATCTCACTGAACCGAAAGTATGTTGAGGTCTGATACAAACCCTGTCGATACAAATATTTGGCCGGCATGGCTGAAACTTCTAATATCCCTGAAAGCTCCCTTTTGCTAACAATGGTGACAGTCAGAGCTCCAGCAAGATCTCGGAAGAGGTAAATAATGTCTCGGTGCAAGGTATCAATGGGACACCAGCGATTGCTATAAACACTGGTAAAATATGCATGTCCTGAGCCATCAGTGTCTTTCCTGGGCCTGTGGTTACATGGAGGCGTAGTGAGTTTTTGGATTTGCTGGTAGTACTTCGTCCTGGTAAAGCCTACCAGACTACTGTAGAAATTATCACTGTCTCTTAATTCAATACTTCTCCCTTCACCACCGTAACATCCACGAATTCTTCCAGCCTACAAATCATCATGGTCCCGGCTGCTTCAATAGCAAGTCGTCCTCACCACCGCCGCGTCCCCGTTAGTCGCGCCCAAACCCAGAACATCTTTCGAGTCGGCGCCATGCGAATTATATTGAGAAGTGTCTGCTCGATCATCCGCCGAATCCTCGACTCCACGCCAGAGCTCAGCGCCCTCAGCGCGGACAAGCAAGCCCTCGCACGCAGCGACTGCCTGTCAGTATTAGAAGAGTACATGTAAGGCTGGTCCTGCACAGGAAAAATACTGTGTTGCAACGCGTCGTATTAACTTCTACTTTCTGTCATAGCAACGAAGCCTTCGATAATCCGCTCGATACCCCGCACAGCCTAGACAAGGAGGTAGTCGCCGCCCTCAACGCGGTTTTCTACTGGAATGAGGATGTCTTTGACATCAAATGGCACCCAGCTCTAGTCCGTTTGGGCGTTGCTCCCGGTGGCTAGGATGGGAAAGTTGACGATGCTGACAAGGAAAACAACAAGGTGGAGTAAGCTTAACGTATTGGAGTAAACATGGAACTTATAACCAAGTATCATTGCTATGATACAACAATGGCGACAGGACATCAATGTTACCGTGTTGTGCACCACTCTCCACAGCCTTTTACTCTCGCGCTTGGATTAATACAAAGCATTTGCAGTGAATCTGTGTCTTTGATGATTGCCATAGATTCATCGTACATGTCTGTATGTTCACCTGGTTTAGTCCAGGTGGCCATTTCCTGATGACAAGCTATGCTACTTATACAGGCCCCATCTGCGTATTCTCCTTAGTAAACTGGAAGGCCAAACCGTCGATTGCCGGGATAAAGACCAGCATATCTTCTTCCTTTCTCAAGACGTTATGTCCAATAACCAGGTAATTTAGTCCAGTCGTCATGGAGTATTCTCTCTCCTTGTGGAGTATTCTCGCTCATCTTTACATGAGCCCCCGGTTCTCCCCACCCATCATCTCCTCCTCCTTCTCCGCGATGGCGAAAGCCTTTGTGAGCGTCGGCGAGAGATAGGTGCAGCGCCACTCACTCTGCCGCCGGATCGCCATTTTCAGCGCTACATCGAAGGAGCCTCTAATGTTGAACCGGGAAACCATCCACTTCTGGACGATGATGAGATTTATGGGGTGGGACTCTTTAACCTCAAAAACCGAACCTCTGTCTGTGTTGTGCTGCTGATCCTCAGTCTGTCTCAACAGGTTCTTGGTTCGGTTCCAGAGGTACTGGCCCATAATCTCGCGGTGGTGCGGATGTTCGAGTGTGTAGGTCGTGAGCTGCACGGACTCGATGTTGTTAGCGCCGCGCAAGATAGTCTCCAGTCTGGCGTTCAAGATATAAGGGCTGACCATCTCGCCGTGGAATATGTCTACGTGGCGGATGCTGGCCGGGTTGAACTTGCCCACGGTCTTGAAGACGACTTCGGGGCGTGTGGCGTGGATCTCAACTTTGGACGAGATGATGGTGTCGCGAGCCTCGCGATTCAGGCGCTTGCAAGTCTGGAGGAGGGCTGGGTACTTGAAGGTGGAAGGAAAGATGTGAGGTCCCACCACGAAGTAGATGTCACCGTCTTGGCGCATGCAGACGTCGGCGCAGTACTCCCAGATCATTTCCCTGAGCTCGGGCGGAAGCTGGAAGAGAGGCGACTGCAATTGGGGAAGTGTCTTCTTCTGGGCGGTTACAGCCATGTTGGCTACAAGGGAAGTGCAACGCCGACAGATGACCAGGTGGGCGATTGCCTTGATTGAGATGGAAAAGGCGCCGAGAGCTGTGAGCCGGAGGTACTGAACAAGAAATGCATTAGTCAAGCCGATCGTTGTATTTGATGGCAGACAGGCCCAAAGGACTGCACGCGTCACATGTGACATTGAAGTTCTTACCTGACAAGAGCTCAAGCGTGAGATGAGATTCAACCACAACTTTCGGCGACTGCGCGTCTTATACCTTGGGCTGGACGGATATTGCCTTAGATGGGGATGATGGCCGATTGTTGTAGTGTGTTGTAAGTAGTGTGTTGCACCGGTAGCAACCGCAAAAAGACGTGGAATTTCCTTTTATTAGCGCAGAAACAGTAATTGAAAGACACAGGTATTAAATCTAGGTAGCAATCAAACTGCACATCTGTCAGAACCATTCTAAGTACTTAGTCAAAGGGTGTGTATAACAGCACCCTGCATCTGTTGTCACAATCTACTATAGAAAATGGCCTCTCCTCTGCAGTGTCAGGACCCGCATCAGCTCTTTCAACCTATTGATAGTATGAATCACCCAAGCAATCACGAAGCATGGCACTTGAAGATTATGTTGCAGGTATAGGCGCAGAACGTGATCAATATTTGCGTCGTCGAAGACGCAAGCTCTGCAGTCGTAAATGTTGCTGCACCCGAACGTTCTCTGGGCGTCTTTCCTCAATCCTCACTTCTTCGCACCATCTTTCCCGTTGTTGGCCTTAGTTAAAAAGCTCATCGATGGTGGCCTCGTCGACCTTGTTGGCATTGCCCTGGGGCTGCTCCTCCGAGGCAAAGCGCTCGGACTGGTGCACCTGGTTCACAGCATAGACCTCTTCGCCAAATTTGAACATTGACAGGTTCTGGGCGAAGATGGTGCGGATGGCTGCCATCACGCGCTGCTCGTAAGGGTACAGGGCCCGGGGGAGACTCTCATCGAAGAACTTGTTGCTATACATCACCAGCACATCATTAGTATGATAGGAGTATTCGACAAGCTCAGGGGATAATGGAATTCGACAAGGATAGGGGAGAACAGTATTCGACAAGCTCAGGGTATACTGGAATCCGACGAGCCCAGGAGGATATTGAAGTTCGACGAGGATAGGGGAAATTGAAGTTCGACGAGGATAGGGGGGGGGGGGGATAAGATTGATTTGGATTGTATATAACTTACATGTCGTCCTTGATGCACTCCTCGATTTTCTCTCGGAGTTGGTCTTGCTGGTTGTCTCCCAGGGAGACGAAGGCGGTGTTGGGGAGCATGCGCTCCATCACCACCCGGGCCCGGACGCGGCGCTGGTACAGACGCATTGGTCTGTAATCCAGCTCCCCGCTGGTCAGAGGTTGAGAAGACATCTTCACGAGGGCAACAAGTCAGTCTCAAGCCTTTCCATTTGGTTTCATGTCTTGAATAACTTACTGTTGCTGTGTCTGAGTGCTGGTTTGAGATGGGTGCTGGCCTGAGATGGTGCTGGGTTGAGAGAGTTGTGGTTTGGGTTTCGTCGATGAGGTCTGGTGTTTTTTGACGATGAGGTGTGGTTTTATAAGTAATTCCGGTGTTCAGACGGTTAGCATTGAATCGAATAGGACGAGTATTGAATCGAAATAGGACGAACATTGAATCGAATATAAAACGGATATTAAAGTAGTACACATTTAAGTCACCGATCGTTCACGGTTCTAACACATATATGTCTAGGAATCTAGTGAATATAGGCACTGACTTGAGTGAATATACAGTGTGTTAATCTATATACTAAACGAGATAGGTGCAGTAATTATCATAGACAGCATATCTTTACATGTAATAAAGAAGGTTCTGTAGACTCTCTCCAAGTCAAGTGATCAGGGAGCGCGTTGTATAGCATCAGTTTCCAACAGAAATCATATACTGTAGCTATCACCAGCTTCGCCAGCAACCTCAGTTCATTCCCTTCTTAATCCTTTAGTACCAACATCATCCATACAGCCAACATCACATCTTTGCTTTACCAGGGAACACAGGTCTCTTTCAGTCTATAGTGCCTAGTCTTGAGCACTATGGCTGGTACTAGCAACGCGTTCCATCCAAGGCTCGTGAGCCGGATCGGATCCATTGAACCGATTGGATCAAGTAGCCGCGGCGTTCTCATAGAGTAAGAGGACTTGAGTGACATGGTCTCCGGCCCGCACAATGCGCTGCCAGGCCGAATGGCTCAACATATTCGCCATGGCGCCCTTCTCCAACTGGGCGTGCTTCCAGATCTCGATCTCGCCACAGCCGGTGAGAATGCCGACCCTCATGGCCGAGAGCATGTTTTGGGCCGCGTTGGAGTGGTCGTAGACACTGCCGTTAAAGTTGGCCGTGGCTTCCTTCCCGACGGCAAAGGAGATCAGCGCCTTGCTGCCTGGGTGATCCCGGATGAAGCTCCCCATGTCGGGGAATACGCCCGCGATGGCCACCAGGGCATTGCGGTTCTGCTTCGTCTAGACCACGTACTAGTCCCAGCTAAGCGCGAGCAGCTGGTACAGTGAGATGCCCCATCCAGCTTCGCCCGGCGCTGGTTCAACTTCTTTTGCTACTGTTAAACCCGGCCCTTTTCGATTTCGTTCTGGCGGGAATGCTTGAGATCGTAGGTAAGCCCGAGTTGGTACTTTTCTTTTCTGTCCCGGATAACTGCATCTTGCCTGCTGGCGTTGAGGCACTATTTTGTTGGGATTGGAGCCAACTGGGCAGAACCCCTCCCCAGAGGTTGAGAGGTCGCAAAGTGTTGACAAGCAAGGCCTTCGCACTCGCATTTGTCTGGCGGTCGTGGCCAGTCGACTGGGCGGGTTTGATCGGTTTAAGATGGTATAAACCACTAGCATAGTGAAACAAATTATCGTAGCCACCATTACTAACCACAAGGACCGCAATGCAGCTTTAAGTGTCAGAGAAAGGAGGGGATAGATTCCATTACGTGTAAGAATATGGGGACGTCGAGATCGACTTGTCGTGAACCCAAGGGCACCTGGAGAAAGAGGCCGGCCGCCCGGTCAAGCCAATGCCGCTGAATGCGTGGGTGTATATGGTTCATTATAAATAATACTCATTCTCGCTTTGAACGGTAGGGGAGTCTCTGTCTTGCCGTACCTGACAGAACCCGCGAGGCATCGTCGAAGCGAATAAGTCCTTAGACGATTTATCGTATTAGAGCGTGGCAACTAATAGGTCATATTATACTAGTGAAAGGCTCTTGGTCACATTTCCTACGATGTTTGACTGCTTTGCGACAATCCACAACAACTACAACTACATACATAGTTTGCGCCTTGCGCCTCCAATGAATCATGGAAAGGGTATATCTGAGTCACCAGGAGGTTGACAAGAAGGACAATTGCAGACATTACAACATTACTCAAGAGTTGTACGCTTTCGATAAGCAACATTGTGTTTGGAGTTGCCATGAAACCTTACCTACTTTATACTTGCCACAACATAATTGAACAAGTAGGCCAATCAGGGCTTGGAAGCTCCCCCCTATTTGGTTTACTTTAGTTGAATTGAGCCAATGAGCATCAACTAGTTGCTAGGTGTGTAGGCGATGGATGGTGGGGAGCTAATCGCTAATCGTGAGCCTATTTGCAGGGCTACCCCACCATGAAGTGCTTAGAGCTGCTTGTTCATTTTCACCGCCCTGGCAGAATCGCAGTCTCCGCAAAAAAGTTTTGGACTTGGGACTCGCAGCGCGCAGCATTCTGATGGGCTCAAAGATCGTAAGTGGGCAACCGATTGATTGAATGCGCATTTGATCTTCAGCATACCCAACCGCCAACATGGGACGTAAGGCTGTGTAAGTATAATCTGGCGGAGATATGTTCCGTTCCTAAGCCTCCAATAACTCTCATTGAGCCATACTAATATTACTGCGCCCACAGAGATTCGCGCATCCCCGCGCTCATCCGCAATGGTTTGCAGGAAAAGAAGCGATCGTTCTTCGTCGTCGTCGGCGACCATTCCAAGGAATGTCTCGTCCACCTCCATTATATCATGTCCTCGATGGACCTCAAGACCAACAAGAGTGTGCTGTGGGCATACCAGAAGAAGCTACTAGGCTTCACGAGTCACCGACAGAAGCGCGAGGCCAAGATCAAGAAGGATATCAAGCGCGGCGTCCGCGAAGCCAATGCCGAGGACCCCTTCGAGCTCTTCGTCACTCTCAACGATATCAAATACCGATTCTACAAGGACACCGACAAGATCCTGGGAAAAACATTTGGAATGGTCGTACTACAAGATTTCGAGGGCATCACGCCTAATCTTCTGGCCAAGACCATTGAGACGGTTGAAGGTGGAGGTCTGGTCGTCTTGCTCTTGAAGGGCATGAGCAGTCTGCGACAACTGTATGACCTGAGCATGGATGTCCATTCCAAGTACCGTACCGAGGCTCACCAAGATGTCGTTGCGCGATTCAACGAACGTTTCCTCTTGTCGCTCGGCAGCTGCGAATCCTGCCTGGTCATCGACGATGAACTCAACGTCCTTCCCATCTCCGGCGGCAAGGGTGTCAAGCCACTGCCACCGCCCGAGCTGGACCAACCCAAGACTGAAGCGGATCTGGAGCTTGACGCTATCAAGGAGCAGCACCAAGACAGCATGGTACTGGGCTCTCTTATCAAGTTGGCCAAGACGGTGGACCAAGCGAAAGCCCTGCTCACCTTCGTTGAGGCCGCCAACTCCAAGACACTCCGCGAAACTGTCACCCTGACAGCTGCTAGAGGTCGCGGAAAATCCGCCGCCATGGGTATCGCAATCGCCTCTGCCGTGGCCTATGGATACTCCAACATCTTCATCACCTCGCCATCCCCCGAAAACTTGACCACCCTTTTCGAGTTCATTTTCAAGGGCTTCGATGCTCTGGGTTATGCCGACCACTCCGACTACTCCATTATTCAAAGTACAAACCCGGATTTCAACAAGGCGACCGTCCGAGTCAACATCTTCCGACAGCACCGTCAGACCATTCAGTACATTCGACCGCAAGATGCTCACGTCCTGGGGCAAGCTGAGCTTTTGGTGATCGACGAGGCTGCTGCCATCCCACTACCTGTGGTTAGGAAACTAATGGGCCCTTACTTGGTTTTCATGGCTTCTACGATCAATGGTTATGAGGGAACTGGCCGATCTCTATCCCTGAAACTCATCAAGCAGCTCCGAGAGCAGTCGAGAGCTGTGGCCACAGCCAGCAGCACAGCCAGCAGCACAGAGGTCACCGACCGATCCAGCGGAAAGGCTTCAAAGGGCGAGTACCAAGAGGCTGTTGCTGGACGGTCGTTGAGGGAAATCACCTTGTCGACCCCTATCCGTTACGCCCAAGGAGACCCGACAGAAAAGTGGCTGAACAAGCTTCTTTGCCTCGATGCAACACTTCCTCGTACAAAGGTCAACATCACCGGCTGCCCGGACCCCGCACAATGCCAGCTGTTATACGTCAAC
This sequence comes from Apiospora koreana, assembly GCA_017163955.1. Classification (NCBI taxonomy): domain Eukaryota; kingdom Fungi; phylum Ascomycota; class Sordariomycetes; order Amphisphaeriales; family Apiosporaceae; genus Apiospora; species Apiospora koreana. Next base: position 3,176,824 of record JAFHKQ010000004.1, read on the forward strand.
AGGGATACCCTTTTCAGTTTCCATCCTGTCTCGGAGAAGTTTTTGCAGCAAATGGTGTCCTTATATGTCGCTTCTCATTACAAAAACAGCCCTGACGACCTTCAACTTATGAGTGATGCGCCGTCGCATGAGCTTTTCGTGTTGACTGCTCCGGTGACCAAGGCGAATCAGCTACCTGAACCACTGGTCGTCATTCAGGTTGCGCTTGAAGGAAAGATCAGCCAACAGAGCGTAATGAACAGTCTTAGCAGAGGTACTCAAGCTGCAGGTGATTTGATCCCGTGGACCTTGAGCAGGCAATTCCAGGATGAAAACTTTGCGGGTCTGTCGGGTGCTCGAATCGTGAGAATTGCGGCGTCGCCCGACTACGCATCGATGGGTTATGGCTCGAGGGCTCTTGAGCTTTTGGTAAGCTACTATGAGGGCAAGTTCATGAATCTGTCCGAAGACACCGATGCTGTAATGGAGGAAGCGATGGACCGACCTTCTAAAGCAGAGCTTGCCAAGGCCGATCTACTCGAAGAAGACATCAAGGTTCGGGACATTACCAAGATGCCGCCCCTGTTTTCGAAGTTGGAAGAGCGACGCAACCCGGCTTTGGACTATGTTGGTGTGAGCTACGGATTGACGCAGGAATTGCTCAAGTTCTGGAAGAGATCAAAGTTCTCCCCGGTCTACTTGAGACAAACATCCAACGATCTCACTGGCGAAAACACATGCATCATGCTGCGAACCCTCGAGAACGCGGACGATAGGACATGGCTCGGTGCCTTTGCCAAGGATTTCCAAACCCGATTCATGGAACTGCTTTCCTACAACTTCCGAACTTTCCCAAGTGTGCTGTCGCTCGTCATTGACGAAGCCGCCAGCGCAGGAGCTCAACTCGACCCAACCATAAGACCTCGGCCTTTCACTAAATCGGATTTGGACATTTCACTTTGTAAGATATACCCAAATTTCTTGTTATCTTAGTATTGACTAACTGTTCTGTGTAGCGCCCTTCGACTTGAAACGTCTGCATTCGTATGCCGAAAATCTGCTTGACTGGCATGTCATTATGGATCTTCTGCCCAAGATCGCTGCCCTTTACTTCTCTGGCAGGATAAAGGCTCACGTGAATCTGAGCGGCGTACAACAGACCATCCTGATCGCTTTGGGCTTGCAGCGAAAGGACGTCGACACTGTGGCCCAGGAGCTGCGTCTCCAAGTACCCCAGATTATGGCGATGCTTATCAAGATCATGAAAAAGATGATGGCCTACTTCCAGAAGCTTGTCACAGGCGCCGTCGAGGCTGAGATGCCTCAGGCCAACACCATGGGCGTCAGTGCCGAGAATGCCGACAGCGCCCATGATGACAAGATCGATGCGCGATTCAACCCCCTGGAGAAGTCTCTGGATGACGAACTGGAAGAAGTTGGCGATGAAACGACAAGAGCCATGAAGGCGCAGCAGAGAGAGCTCATTGACTCTTTGCCACTCAACAAGTAAGTTAACGAACAGCCCCCAGATTTTCACTTATGACGGGGTAACGACTAACATTTCTCGCTCAAGCTACGAAATCGAAGATGAAGCGCCCGGCTGGGACGAAGCCGAGAAGCAAGTGGCTACCGCTTCCAAGCGCGGCCAGTCCAACCCGGTAGTCAGCGTGAAGTCCTCCAAGGCGAAGAGAAAGGAGGGACCGTCGGCCGCCGAGATTTACGAGGAGGAGTTTGGCGACAAGAAGGCAAAGAAGGCCAAGAAGTCGAAGAAGAGTCACTAGAAGCCAGTGCAGTTAGCCCATGATGGTATGGCGATTGGTGTATATGAGTGTAAATAACTTTGCATGGCCGGCGTTTTTATGGAGGATATAATAGGTTTGGGATTTTATACCTCATTTTACCACAACATCTTTGATGCCGCATTGCCTCATTATGACTCCCGAATAGCTGAATAGGCGCCAAATATAAATGTTGTGCAATCATTCGAGCTGCACGTATTATTATTTCCGTGTCACCGCATCATGTGTAATGGGCAGGTACTACAGCCAAATCAGGACTATATAGTAGTCATGTACGTACGTAATGAAACACGATTGAAATGAGATAGTATAGCACTCAGTCAAGCAATTTTCGCTGGCTTCATTCAATTGAGCGCCGATGGTTTTCATTTTCTCTATTGACAATGTCCAACGTTATCTACAAAATCTTGCCCGCTCATTTTGTCTTCCCAATATTCGTCGCGCAATGGCATCAAGGATTCGTTGACGCATATACAGTCGTGCGTTCAGTAGGTTGCATCGAGAAAGAAACCCTTTACAGCCTCCTCAGGATGTCCTGGACGACCTCCTCGGTCTTGGCGGTGCCGCCCAGGTCGGGGCTGAGCAGTTTGCCCTCGGACAGGTTGGCGTCGACGGCGGCGTAGATCTTGGCGGCGGCCTCCTCGGCGCCGAGGAACTCGAGCATGAGGGCAGTGCTGCGCAGGGTGGCGATGGGGTTGGCGATGCCCATGCCCATGATGTCGGGGGCGGAGCCGTGGCAGGGCTCGCCGATGGCGAAGCCCTCGCCGACGTTGGCCGAGGGAACCAGGCCGAGCGAGCCGACGAGCGCGGCGGCGCCGTCGGACAGGATGTCGCCGTACAGGTTGGGCGCCACGATGACGTCGTAGGCCTCGGGCTGGCGGAACAGCTTGTACACCATGCTGTCGACGATCTGCTCCTCGACCTCGAGCTTGCCGGCGAACTGCTCGGCGGCCAGGGCGCGGCGCGCCGTGGACCGGAACAGGCCGTCCGTCTGCGACAGCACGTTGCTCTTGTGTGTGATGGTCACGAGCGGGCTCTTGTGGATGCTGGGGGCGCCGGCGGCGCGGATCTTCTCGCGGCGCAGGGCGATGTCACCGGCCATGGTGGCGATGCGGAACGAGGCCTTCTCGGAGATGCGCTTGATGGCCTCGGCGACCTTGCCGGAGCCGTCGGGGGCGTCAAAGGTGCGCTCGTCCTTGACGTAGAGGTCCTCGGTGTTCTCGCGGACGATGACCATGTCGATGGGCTTGGGGGCGGTGACGACGGTCTTGACGGGGCGGACGTTGGCGTAGAGGTCGAGCTTCTTGCGCAGGGCGACGATGGGGCTCGAGTAGCCCTTGACGGCCGAAGAGGGCGAGGACACGGCGCCGAACAGGGCGCCGTCGCACTCGTGCTTCAGGATTTCCACGGTCTTGTCCGGCAGGGCCGCGCCCGTCTTCTCGAACGTCTCAAAGCCCGCGTGCAGGTCCACGAAGTCGAACTTCAGGCCCAGCGACGCGGGGAGGGCTTCCAGCAGGCGCCGGCCGGCCGGGATCACTTCCTTGCCGATGCCATCACCAGGGATGAGGCCTGTTTTTCGGAAAGAAAAGGCACACGGTCAGCTACAAGAAGATTTACGTATCGTCATTGCCATAGTTGGCGAGAGTGACCTACCGATTCTCAGAACGCGGGAAGCCATTGTTGCGGATCAATTGCTTCGGAAAAGATTGATGTGCAAGATTGGTTCTCCGTCAGCGCAGTGAAGCTCTCACCAACGCCAGAAAATCTTACCTAGCTAAGCTCCTGTGTCGGCGCTGCGATTTTGGGTTTGGAGTCACTAGTGGGGTGCCTGCAGTGGCACGACTCCGAAGCATTCCAGTATTACATAACCCACCATCAATAGTTCCCCTAGCATCGTGCAGTATCACGTAAAATCATGGTTGCGATGGGCTGATCGTGCCCAGGTAACTGAATACAAATACACAACCCAAGTTATCTATGAGGAAATGACTGCCTAGACAAATTAATGCAGCATGTATTCAAATAGAGTAGCGCATGGTCATATGACCGTCGCGGGACTGGGCGTTGGTAGAACGAGCACGAACACAAGTTAAATTGACTACCAGCCTCCAATCTCGGGCGGCACTAGCCAAAAGCGCGAAATTGGAGCGCCAAAACACGTGGGAGTTCAGGTACGTCGGCGCGTCTTCTACACTGGAATATCATCGCTATGATGCGTTACTTCATCCCAATGGAACGTCATTGTCAATAAATAGGTCTGTGGAAATCGAGATCTCGGCTTCATGTCATATCACCTGCACCAAAACGGGCAGCCAGCCAAACAGCCCTGCTTATGTAGGGTGAGATTATCAAATACAATACAGGGGATAAGCTGTTTGCCGGAGTCGGAGACAGTTCCCCTGGCGAGATTGAGTTCTAGGGTCCTCGAGGTTGCAGGGATAAATGTGCAAGAACGAAAAAGATGTGCATGGTGTGCATGATATGTAATTACCGTTACCGATGGCCCGATCATCGTGACCTCCCCGCGACAAATTAACCTACAGCTTGATGCTCATGTAATACGGCAAGCAAGGAGTCCGTAAAACCTAAGAGCATTGGGGCATGCAGGAGGAACAGAATCGAACGGACAAGACCGAAGGCAGTGAAGGGAAAATACTGGAGAAATCTGAAACTCGGGGCTATGTCTTTGTACAGGGCAGAGGCGGAATAGGAGATTCTGCGAGTCATAAGGATAATGAGGCTTATCAAGGCAATAAGGGGCCAAAAGGGTAAACAAATATAGAAAAATAAGCATTACTGATTACGTTGATCTAATTCGGGTTCTGTAGTCAGACGGGCGTCGTCCATCTTGCTACATCTACATACATCTACATTTCCGTTTGTATGTCGTTTTGTCTTCTACTGATGAATATTTCAATCCAAAATCCATAATATGCCATAGGTTGCAGCGTGCAAGGGTCCATGTCCACCTTCCGGTCTGTCAATGTCCTCGCGCAACGGTCAACCAAGCAAGTCATTCAGCCTTCTTCTCGATGTCAATCCGGGGAAGAGGGAAGGGCTGAGATACTATCAGTCTCCCATGCCAATAGAACACATGCTTATTCGTTGGGTTCTTTGCTTTGCCGGTTGTTGTTACCGATGTAAGCTGCGTGGTAGTGCAGATGATGCTGCTACTACTACTGCTGCTGCTGCTGCAGACTGTCACTTTCAGTTGGGTAGCAGGGCCGCGTTTGTATCAATGTTACGGTGCGCCTCTGATGCAATATCCAATCGAATACCTACGAAAGAATATGCGCCGTCTCTATTGGCTTGAAGCATAACGGGTAAACAAGGCATCGTCAGATGCCAAACAATTCTCAAAAGTTCCAGTCCAGTCTTTGCCACAGGCAGTCAGAAGCTCCCGACGTTTCTACCCGACGGGTTTGTGTTTTTCATCTTGTCGCGTTTTGAGTCGTCGAGAGTTTCACAGTCGCAATAGACGCTAACATGTTCTCGACCAACCAATGGACGCGGTCGGTCATGCAAGCCCCTGAACTCGATAGTTTAGGAGCACTAGACTGCCCCCCTTGCCCCCCCATGAAAATATCTCCCCTAATTTTAAGGGACCCGAATTGGGAGACATCCCACTTGACTGGATTCCAGGATGGGGCCAGTTTGATCATTTTCCCGTCGGACGGACGACGTACGCAGCATAATTCAGAACCGAACACCTATGTACATACAATACAAGAAAAGAGATAATGACAATAATAATAATATCCCCCATCGACCAACGCCCAACTAGTTCTTACCTTGCCTTCTTTTTCTACTTTTCGCGTTATTCGCTCGCTGTCTTGCTACCTACTCTTTGCAAATCTCCAACTATCATCAACTGCCACTTTTTGTCTTGTCTCGTTCCTGAGCCCACCCTCCTCGGATCGACCACTAATCAACCTAGCTTCACCTGCCACCCTGGCCTGAGCTTTTGCTACAGTACCTCCGAGGCTCCCAGACAATCCTCCAGAGGAACGCCCATTCATCCCATCTCCTGATTCGATTTGACTGGACAACCAAACACGCGAAATTGGCCCCGAGTACCGAAAGACAACTTGTTCAACTTGGAACCAAACAACTCCAACCCATACCGAACAGCAGCAACAAAAAGGCGACCAGATCCTCGCCTGGGGCATCGACAAACGGAATTGGAGGGAATGTATGTGAGATCGCTTCGCGCGACTTGCTCTTTCCCTCGGTGACGACGAGCTACATCTCGGACCGTGTGTTTTACACCTGAACCAGTGTGATCCAGCAAAGGAATTATACACTTTTTGCGCCCTGCACTTTCCCATTCCTCCTGCAGGACTCAGCGCGCCCACCCTCTCCAAAAATCCAGCAAACGCAAAGAAGCGACAATAAAGAAGAAAGGTGTTTAGGCAGCTCCTGCTTCAAACGCAAACATGTCGGGCGTTAAGAATCTTCGTGCCATGTTTGAGCAAAAGACTGGCGACAGTCCGCCAGATCGAGGGCGCTCTCCTCCTGGCAGCGCTTCTGGCAGCGCTCCTGGCAGTGTTGTACTTGGTAAGTTTGCCCTCAAGACATCCATACCTCCTTACCACATATGCCTGTTTCCTCAGGAGATGGATGCGCCAGCACCTTCTCTGAATTCAATCTACTCCTTGGCCCCCCAAACCTCCGAAACATATTCCTTTGACCTCAAATACCTATTTCTTCAACTGCAACAGCGTTGTTGTTGGAAAGATTGTGGTTTGGTGCACACACTTGCTGGGACCTTTAGGGGCTACTTAACTGAGTAGACTCATGAAAACGTCATCTTTGTGTCAACCGCACCACCAGTCCGCTCTATACATCTGCTACTTTGATCTTATATCGCTAACCCAATCGCTCTTTACTCAGCGCACTCTCCAACTCCCTCACAGTCTCCCCGACCTCTCTCCAAAGTACGGTTAAACTTCGTTGCCATTGAGAAAGACGGACGTATCGGTCTGCAGCGCGACCCCAGCCGTGAATCCGTGTCGATATCTAGCCGCAGACAGAGCAACGAGTCCGAATCTACCACGCCAGCTCCCGTCTCCGAGAAAGGCGACGTGTTTACCGAAAATATGGCCCAGAACGCAGCTGCATTCAGGACAAATCTGGCCACCGAGCCGATTGCCGAGTCTCCCAGGCAGGCTGTTACTCCTCCCCGCAGATGGTCTCCCAAAATTTCTCCCAAGAAGGGCACAGAGACTCCAGATATTGTCCCCAACTCGAATCCGGACAAGATCACCGACGAGGAAGAGACGAAGACTAAGCTGACCCCTGCTGATCCGACTACTGCGGCTGCTTTACAGTCTAACGGGGATGACGCCAAGTCAGCAACGAACGGCGTGGCAAAGAACGGGATACCCTCGATCAAGGCCAAAACAACACCGATTTCTACTGCCGGAAAGACGACTGCAAAGGCCCCCAAGTCACCACTTGTTGCCAATGCACCCAAATCATCAGTCCGAGCAAGCAGTGCTAAGCCGACTACTCCCAAGAAGGCTGCCTCCCCGGCAAAGAAGCCTGCTTCATTGGATCTCTCACCCCCCTCCGCCACCGGATTTGTCAAGCCCAAGGTCAAGTCTCCCACGCGGCCTGCCAAGCTTCCCGCCAGCCTCACCACGCACACGGCTGCTTCTGCCCTCAAGACTGGTGCTCAAGCTCCCGCTGAGCCCGCGCCACGCAAGACTCTCTCTCGGACAGCGGGCAATCACCTTGCTGTTAACCACGGGCCCGCGCAGCGTCCTCACAGCAGAAACAGCGCGACAACAGCTGCCGCGCCACCCAAGACCCTGAAGCGCCAGAATTCGACCATCAACCGGCCGCGGCCCAGCATCGGACCTCCTCCCAAGCCCATGGCTAATGACCACCCTGTGGCAAAGAAGGAAGCACATGTCGACGAGAGTTTCCTGGCGCGGATGATGAGACCCACCCAGGCCAGTGCCAACAAAACAACAGACAAGGCCCCGATAACGCCACCTAAAAAGCATAGCGTGCCGACCACGGTCAAGAAGTCATCTGCCGCCAAGGATGGCGAGTCGCACGCCAAGAGAGCAACAGCGAAGCTCACGGAGTCGACCAAGGCCAAGGGCAGTCCCGCCGCCAAGAAGCCAGCGGCAGCGAAGGGACCCGCCAAGGCCGAGCCCTCGGCTAAGGAGGTTGCTCCTGTGGCTGCTCAGGCAGAGAGCGCTGAGGCCGCTATTGAAGCGGCTGCCGTGTCGAAGGATACTGCTATCACTCCTGTTGTAGAGAAGTCGGAGCCGCAGGCAGTGGAGGCGGTTGTCGAAGCAGCGGCGGCAGCATCATCGGACAAGGAGTCGCAAGAGCCGAAGGAGACCGCCGTCAAAGAGCCCGAGACGGTCGAACAGACGAAGTTGACGAACGGCGCCAATGGTGCCCAAGAGACGTCTACTGTCCCGGTCGTGTCGGCAAACCCTCAGGAGGTGAAGGATGTAGAGGATGTTGTTCAAGACGCCTCTGCCTTCAAGTCCGAGGAAAGCCACATGCTGGCTCCGGCCGCGGAAATCACCCCGGCCAAGACTGAGGAAGCCTTGGTGGATGCCTCCGAGACTTACTAGCATGGTAGAGGAGGTCACGACATATCCCGCTTCGTCTGGTAGAACAAATCTTCCGGGCGGAGGCCGGGGCGTATTGATAGTCATTTTGTTTGTTTTCTTCGGACGGGTAACAGTCCACCTTTATTTGAGGATTATTTTTTCTCCCGGCGTTTCGTGTACGGCGAAGGCGCCGATGATACCTTTACATCTTTCTTCTTACGAGCAAATAGGGTGTTTGTTTGTTTTCTAGACTTTACGAGGGGGGCCAGGTTCATGGCGGGGGAGAGTGGATTGATACGTTTAGGACTTTGTAAAGAAACCATACAATTTCATTCATGAAAGGCAGGGCTTGTCACCGAGATGCTTTCCCCCCAAAGGCGCAAATGAGTAGGTAGCATAGTTGTTGAACCACGAGGAGATGGATGTATTAGCATAGCATAGTTTAGTCAGAATGAATATATTCTTCTCCAGGAGAAACACGCTGATTTGCCATTTGTGAACTCGATAGTTTGTCTACCTGGAATCGTCTTGGAATAAATAAGGGGTATTTTTTTTTCATTGATGGTTTGGTTTGTATGATTGTATGGCAAGCTTGCACTTTATACAGTAATTGTTACAGCTGGTTCTCTCAGAACTCTTCTCGCTTAGGCAATGCCATGTCCGTGATGCCGGTAGGCCGGAACGATGCAGACTTTCCTTCTTTCTGGGCCTTGTCCAGGTCGGACCAGGTATAAGATATCTTACACACGCGTCCATCCTGTTTCCAGCCTCTCTTTGGGTTGACTGATTTCGTGGGAGATCGTCTTCGGGCTCGCTCGTTTGGAATCGCGGATGCCCTTCCCCGGTCCATTTCCTAAGCCTTAGAAATTTGCGTCTATGAATACTCACGGGATGAACGTGGCCACAAACCCAGGAACGAATCGCAGAAGCCCGCATAACGCACTCTGATGTCTCTTGTCCTCATCCCCCTCTTCTTCCACTTCTCCTGCATGCCCCTCGGTTTTCTCTCTCTTTCCATTCCTCTACGGCCCGGCCCGGCACAGGACCAGACCGCCCAGCTTCCGCTCAATGGCCTCGCGGACCTCGAGGACGCCCTTGGAGGTGCTGACGAAGAGGCACTCGCCCATGTTGAGGCCGCGGACGTTGACGCGGCCGTTGGTGTCCCAGCCGCGGGCGACGCGCTCGAGGTCGGGCAGCTTCATGGTGATGGTGCGCTTGGGGGTGGAGATGGCCTGCATCTTGCGCAGGACGGGCGCGTTGTCGCTGTACTTCAGGCCGACCCACAGCCGCTGCCGCGCCACGTTGGCGCTCGTCAGCGGCTCCGGCTCGTACGTCGACAGCGTCTCCGGGTCCGGCGGCTGCGCGCCCCCGCGCGTCACAAAGGACAGGAACCCGGCCTTTTGCAGCGACAGCAGCAGGCTCAGGTTGTACTTGGTGTGCGGGGCCGACGTCAGGCCCAGGCGGGCTTTGCTGGCGTTTTGCAGGTGGCTGCACAGGTTGGCGATGTGTGGGAGGCCCATTTTGGAGGATTATGTGTGTGTGTGTGGTGGTGTGGTGGCCCGGCGTGAGCTGGTGTTCGTGGTTGGATTCGCAAGAGATCGGGGAAGATCTGGAAAATTAATCTGCGGCGACAGTCGGCAATTGATGGCAGCAGTGGGGTCGTTGTTTTGAGACTGTTATGTGCGTACAGTATAAGTCCAAGGGCAGAGTTGGTGGGTAATTGACCTTGCGTGTCGTCGGCCGGGGGTTGGAAAATGCTCTCTCGATCTTGAAGCTATCGCCAGCGTACCTCGAAATTCCTCCCAAGAATTTCCCGATCGGCGGAAAAACTGCTGGCTCCGAAGACAGGCGTGCGGCGTGCGTGGATGCAGCAGTTGGGAGCGAATGGCTTTCTTTTCAGTGGGCCTTGAATTTGTTCTTAGCGGGGGTGGCCCCTAGGAAAGATCCAGCACGCCAAAAAAACCGCCAGGCCGCCACCCCCCTGCTGTCTTCAAAAGTCGAGTCCTGACTGGTTCGCGATAGCTGTCGCTGCTACCCCACTACGACGGTGTAAGTCATCTCTGAGAGGGCCGTTAAGCGCTGGCAATCTTCTTGGGTTGCTTGGGGATTTCGCATGTCGTACCAGAAATAGTACCGGCTGGGCGGCATTGATTGTCCCATACCATGGGCCGTAGATCGCTCACTCTGACAGAGGAGGGCAAATCTTTCGTAGCTCTTGCGGTCGCAAATGATTTCTTGACTTTCATCTTCTCTCATTTTCGCTCCCTGCTTTGGTTCCTTCGTGAAAGCTGTTGATCGGCTTCATCTACAAATCGCATAATACATACGTTGGGCACATATTCCAGACGAGATACATATTATACCCGCTTTCTCTGAAAGCCCCGCGACTGCAAGCTCCCTGTTTCTGCGGACCCCTCATATTACGTTGCGATCATGGCCGTCCGGCCAGGCGAAGAGAACGTTGCGACCCTGTGAGTTTTGCCTCAATACCCGGGAGAATATGGGGAGAGGGGGAGTGCAACATGAGCCTTCGCAAGATCAATCTGCTATATCGCCTGTTAGACTCGATTGAAGATATAGCATAGAGGTGCTAATGTGAAAGCGCTGCAGTTTCGGGGACATCCATTACTTCTACGGCCCTCCGACGGCGAAGCCTCCCCACCACCGCTTCGACAAGGGATCCTACATCTACCTCTTTGAAAATGCGAATGAACGGCGGGCGCGCATCGAGGTCGCCAACCAGCCGGGCGCCGATGATCAAGATGCCTTCGATGGGTGTAAGTTTTTGATCTGACTTGTATACTCCAAGTTACGGGCAATACCTATCTGAAAGAACCTAGACTGACGTACCGTTATTTACTTGGCATACCTATAGTCTTGGATCATGCCCACGTAAAATACTCTTACAAGCAGCAATGCCTCGTGACCATCACCGTCGGGGACGGCGTGCCCGACCAGTCACAATGGCACCTGCCGACATACGACCCGCACAACCAGAACAAATACCACTACAAGCTGCACTCACTCGACATGTACTTCTGGACGCAGAACGATGCCCTGCAGTTCGTCAACGGCGTAAGGCGCGTGCTGCCCGATTCGCAGGTTGAGGTCTTGGACGAGCCCGGTCCGCCCCCGCAGCAACAACGGCAGCAGTACTCTTCGCCGCATCATGACCCGGTGAACCCCTTGGTCAGCAAGCTCGAGAACGCCGTCATCGCGGAGCCCCCACGGTACGGGGCAGGAACCGCGGGTCCCATCGCGGCCCCGGCGCCCGTCCAGGGCACAGCTAGGTCGACCCCTAGCCAACACCAACAGCAGGGACTGGGCGTCCCGACCTTCGACCCGCCGCCCATCTCGGCGGTGCACGGCAGCAGCAACTCGCCCGAGGCGCAGGGCGGCTTCAAGCCCATGGCGTATAACCCGGCCGCGCCCGCCGCGCCCGAACAAATTCGGCACCGCGAGAAGACGCCGCCGCCGCCCGAAGACGACGGCCTGGACCCCCTGCATGCGGCCGTCGCGCGGGACCACCACCCGCAGACAATCCCTTATACGCCAGGTTTCGGCGGGGGCGGTCCCATGAGCCCCGGCTACAGCATTGGGGCAGGAGGGCCCCTGAGCCCCGGTTTCGGGGGACACCCTACCGCGACGGGCCCCATGAGCCCAGGATTCCCACCAACTGCGCAGGCAGGACCCATGAGCCCGGGGTTCCCACCCACCCCCGGCTTCCCGCCCAGCGCCGTCGCGAGCCCCGGCTTCCCGCCCTCACAGTTTGGCAACCTGCACCGCAGCGCCACCATGCCCGTGACCTCGGTCGCCCAGCAGCACCAGCAGCAGTACGGGCTCGCCTCGCCCGGTCTCCCGAGCCCAAGTCTCTACGGCCACAGCCAAGGGGGCGGCAGCGGTGCATACCCCGGGTCGCCCGGTTTCGCACCTCCGCCTCCACCTGCGTTCTCCGGGCCTCCTACATCGACGAGCAGCACACCCGCGGGTGGTCTATCGGCACCCCCGGCACCGCCGGGTGGGTTTGCCAACTACAACTACACCACGAGCTCGGGATCAACAGGGGGTGGCGCCCAGGATTACTCGATCCACTCGCAGGTGTACCGGCCCACGGAGCAGGAGGCCGTCGCCCACAAGCACGAAGGCGGCCACCGCCCGCGGTCCGGCGAGGAGCGCAGCAAGCTCGGGCAGAATGCGGATCGGTTCGAGAGGGGCGTTACGGGCATGTTCAAGAAGCTGGAGAAGAAGCTGCTTTGATTCGACTTAAGAGTTGAAGTGAGTAGCCGGGTGGGTTGAGGATGGGGTAAAATGTATACCTAGCCGAGGGGGAAGGAGGAGAGCCACATACTGGGAGGTGTTGTTGGTGTTATTTACTTATGATTATGATGGAACCAAATTAGCGGAATGAAATTGATTGGTATATGGGATATATCTATGTTGATGGGGATCAGGAATGCGTCAAGGGATTCCCACATACGAACGTGTTGAAACGTGGTGAATCTATCACCATCCGTACTGCGTTGTCCTTTGATACTCCAAGTATCCTCGCTCTCCTTATCGCTCAACACTTTTTGAACCGAATTCATTGAACTACGTGAAGGCTGCGAAAGAAAGGTTTTGTATCTGCAATCGAATAGTTACCTCATAACAGTTTTCTGAATGAGAATCTATTGCATAATCACGAATGACCTTATCTTAGCGAGAGGGTATCTCGTACAATAACCACTGATCTTAGAACGCCTCGTGGTGGTCATGATGATGCCTTGCGAGGTCCTTCGGGTTTTCTACAGCCACTCGCACTGCGCAGGCTTTCCGACCTGCTGTGTTGTAGGTCATCCGCATTATCCTCGCCTCCCCTCATCGACCGCTATACGATCTGTATAGATGAACGGCAGTTCGTCACCCATAATTAGCCAAGATATCCGTACCGCGAGCCGATTCGTTCTAGCCAGGGGGGAATGCCGTATCCCATGTACGCTACCTAAAGACCTCGCCTTGCCTACTACATCTTTCTAATCGTGTGATGCCTTGCGATAGGTTAGGGAATGGTGCTGAGCTTCTTCTTCTTTGTTTGTTCTTGCTCGTGCTCTTGGTTAAAGAACCGCCACGATATGGGGCTTTCTTGTGATGTATGCAGCTTCAAGCTCCCTCATTCTCCCTCATTCTCTTGGCATTCTTATTAGTTCGAGCAAGCAGTGCTAATATCCATTCTTGTCGAAGAATACTCCGGATGCAGGAAGTTTATGTACATGGCCTTCCTCCGGCTGCCTACCGAACTTTAACCCATGCAGACTTTCCCCGGGGGATCCTTCGACTCAACTATCCGCATCCTTTGCGGAACCTCCAACTCCAACAAGGTCTATATGTCTCTCATATAGACACGCAGGTAGGTCTATTTGATCGCCTGCATTGAATCCCTCCGGCGGGGGATCTACGTGCCTGTGCCCAGGGCCACGTAGAAGCAGCGGCGGTTATGATATACCTACCTACATGTCTATTCACTTGAGTCTTAGCCAGTCAAGAACACGGTTTCTGGTGGTTAGTAGCCTACAATGTATCGGGACCATACTACCGAGTGCCCTGCCCAAACTCCGAGCCGAAGATATGATCCGGCGATGAGCAAGCGAGATATAACGTTCGACTAACAGATATCCATTGTAACGTTAGAGAAAGCCACCTTAGGACGAAGAAATTGATATCAATTTGCGAGAATTCTCCGTTTTCGAAGGCTGCTGCCTAGCCGAGCGGCGTTGTCTGCAACGTCGTCTCGTCTATACCCATGCATGCCTTTCACTTTTTGGCCCCCAAGGCGTATCCTGCTCCGGCGCGTATGTACAGTAGGAGCATTTGCCCGAGGCTTCTGCCCGAGGTGCCACGTGCTGGCTGATGGTTGTGTGTGGGAGGTGGAGGGAGAAGAAGGCCTGTCGTTTTGATTCGACGACAAAGACCAGGCCCCCAAGCCCCTGCATCGCATCTATCTGACCCGGAAGATTTCTATCCACCCTCCCTCCTACCCAAGCCGCCACCAGGGGTCTAGATCGTCCGGCGGAAAGACCACCGTTCACCTCACCAGATCGCGCTGGCTGGCCTGTTTCGCGTGGGGATGATTTGCATTCGGATTGATTAAACGAATGAACCTGTGCCGCAACCAAGTTGAATCTGCGACGGATGGGCAGACGGTTATGCGTAGGGATTTGCCATCCGAATTGATTACAGTAAGAAGCTGCTGCTGCTGTTGCTGCGCCTCGAGGGAAAAAAGGGTGCCCCCCCAAACTCCGTCATAGTAATCAGGAGAGAAAAAGGGAGCCTACGAGACCGTACATTGCACGCCATGTGGTATCATGTGCCACAGTATTAGTCCAATAAAGAGTCCTGTTGAACTAAGGTTATCAGTACTTATTAGAAAATGGACGCAATACTTTCTGCGCCTCGCCTCAGATATACAGGTAGCGAAATGCAATGCCACACTATAGGCGGCGCAGCTTTCCACTCAAGTCGGGGTATTTGAGGTGATGAAGAAACCAACAGGGTGGAATGAGCTGAGCATCGTCCAATGATGTCCCACCCCATATCCCGTCGTTTCGCCGGGACGAGTGTTTAATATACTGCCGTTCGCGATCGATACCTGGGGCCGCTCGCAAGCAGTAGCTAAGAGAGGCATCCAGTGCGGCCACCGTACTACCCTACTTATCTGCTACTTGTTTATCACTGCTCCCATCTCAGTGTAGGTAGTCCTACGTCTCACCCGATGCTCGAGGGCGCTCGGCAATCCCGCTGTTTGATCCACGGTAATCACGATACCCTGCGAGGTTGCTGCTTGTGGTCCTTGATTGCTGACAGTCGCAGGGCATTCGGTCAGAATCCCTAAACGCGGCGGGGGTGTGTGTTCATGGTTCCTGCCTACAGTAAAGCCACTTCTTTGTGGGGCAGGTTTGTTCGTGATCAGCCTTATGGTAATCAACTACCACCTGCGGCGTAGCCAAGGTGACCCATACGGACCATGCCAGTATAAGCAACGTGACCCAAGAAGCGAACCACTGCTTCCCTTGTGAGAATGATAATGAGCCATGGATAGGAAATGAGAGCTCGAGTCATCAGTCTTCGCTGAGATGAACAAGATGCTCCCTCTGTCTATTCCAAATCATCCATATCTTTTTCCCCCTTCCCGCTGGCGACTCAGCACTAAGAGCTGCAGTTGCTAAATACGTGGCGTGGCGCCCTCGCTGATTGGCTCGTGGCGTGCTGCATGTCTAAGACTTCATCTGGGGCAGCTGAAAGTGATGGTGGGCCTCGAAGACCGATTGTTGGCGGCACGTCGGGAAGGGTGAAGGGCAGTTCGCTCTTTTTTTGTATGTACCCATGTCAGGTACGGGACAAGGTCAGTCAGATAAGGGGACATCGAAGCGGAGACACACAGACACGATCCTCGCTTGATGTTGAGTCCACGACCGATCCGAGAATTTGTCACGGTAAGCTTATGATACATACCATACCTACGTTTGACAAAACATCCATCGCATCCATCACCGAATGGAGCGAAATGGGTAAATCGAAACGAAACGTTGTGCGACCGAAGAACACGGTGACGAAGATGACCGCAGAAGAGGAAAAAGAAGGGCAAATAAGGAGCCCCCATTCTGGCACCCTTGTCTTCCTGCGCTGCCACGATTCTGCCACGATGTAGTTCAAAGGTTAAATAAATGCTTTCATAGTCAGTTGCCCTGCCACACGCCATCTGGAAAAAAACAGGGAAGCCCACCGAGATTTCGTGCATCGATATCAATCGGGGCAGTGAAAAGAGTCGGTCGGACCTGGTACCAGCCACTGCCCCACGGGAAGTTTTTCGACGGCGGATACGGATATGTCATGGTACCTGGTCTTGCTGCATGGAAAGGGCATCCACTGCGTCACTGTTTGGAGAAACTCAACCGGAAATTCGACCCTGTTGCGGTCTAATAGAGACTGCAAGAATGCGGCACAGAGTCGAGGACAGAAGAAGAAGATCTCCTCTCTCTCCTCTCTCTCCTCTCTTCGTCCGCTAGTACGGGGTAGAATGAATGCACCAAAGTGCGGTCGGCAGGTCGGCGCAAGCTCGCCCGCATGCAATTGTTTTATTTGCCAGTAACAGCCAACATCGGATTCGCCCCTCTGAGTGTAAGCGCTGCCTACCCACTTGCCCAGGGTGTGCAGGGTGTGGTGCGTGTGGGTGTGGTAAGCAACCTGCACAAGCGACACCTTGACAGAGGGGAGAAAGGCAATTAACCTACCTACGATGATACCCTCCTTCTTCTTGCTTGCATTGCAGCAAGCCCGGCTGCAGATTTCTTGGGGGATCTCCTTCTTCGTCTTCTTATCGTTAATTAGGTGCATCATGTACTGTACAGTATCAAAGAGCAAAAAAGGTCGGGGGCCGATCAATACCATCCCAGGCAACCAGGACAGTGGGCAAAACGGTTAAGCTAAAAAAAGGCACCGCGATGATGCTAGAGGGAACAGCCGAATACTACGACTACCTAGGTTCCCAGGTTCCCCATTTGCCCAGCGCACCAACTGCCAACGCCAGCCCAACACGTAAATTTATTGTCCCTCCCTCTGCACCCGTTTCTGTAGGAAGCGGGGACGAGCTGCCTAAGCGAAACATTTCAAGACTCCAGCACGACTCTCTCTGACGACCCCGTCTGCTGGAAGCGGCAATCACGGCCACTTGGTGCTGAGGTACTGGTTGGTTAGTGCACACGCTGGTAGGCCGGTGCGACTCGGTTGTTCAGGTCCGGCATCGAGATGATGGCGATGATGCGAGCAGCGATGGGGAGTTGGAACAACATTATCGATATCTCGGTTTGGCCTGGTATGACCAATTGAACCAACCAGAATCGGCAGACAGGAGACAGGCATATACCTGGACGGGTGTAGTACCTACACACGAATGCCGTGCCTTGTCTGTTTGCTCGTGAGATCAGGTGGCATGTCGTTTCGCGGCCAGTTACACCCAACGTTGCGAGCAGTCAATCGCCAACCACAGCTTCCAGAACTCCAGGTCGAATCAAAGAATCCCATCGATTCCGGAGGAGCAGCATCCCAGCAATCGATGCCGCATACCGATCCCGTACCCCGTATATATTTTATCGTATTGGTATGTATCTGCGCCATGCTCTGGGCCATCCTGCTCTCCATTGAGTGGCTGGAGGCTATAGCAGCCACCCGCTATAGTCCACCGAAGCCACTGCTTTATTCATCATGATTTCATTGTGGCCCTGATGATGCTGTCAAATCAAACTGGCCTTGGAAGATCTTCAGGCTGTCGCAACAAGTTTGATGCCCTCTTTCATGCGGCTATGCCCTCGATTCGGTTTCATAGACCCCAGACAGACAGACACGAAGGCAATTGTCCTGCCGCGAAAGGAATTCCGTCGCATCATGTGTATGTGTATACATTTAGGTTGCCTGGACCGTATATTCCATGTCACCAAGGGTCAGCGATGGACGGTCATTTGTACAACGCCAAGACATCTAAGTTGATCTAGGTACTGTCCTACCCTTCCACCGGGAGGACTGCTGAAAGGGAAAAGAAGCCTAGACATTAGACATGGCCGAATGAGAATGCGAGCCCGCCAAGCAGCACCATGGACATTCGAGAGTTCGAGAGTGAGGGGGGCGCTTCTCGGTTCCCTACGTTCAAGTTGTTCCCTTTGCCTTATTAAACAATTGGAAGTGACAGCAACATGTGCTGTGAGCAGTGCAGTAGTTGAGTAGCAGTGAACACGAACAACCACCTAGCCACCCTGCCACCCCCTCCACGCACACCCCCCTCCACCATCCACCATGAAAATGAGGTTAGGCAGAACGGGGCGTCGATCTCTGCGTGCAGCCAACCGCACGACAACTTGGCCCTACTCTAGTGCCACAGTCAAGGTCAACGGCTGACGACTCTGGCAGTCTGGGACTGGGCAAGACTGGGGACGCACTGCGAGGATTGCGAAGCACCACTGGCACCACCGGCACCACCATCATCCACCATCTGAGCCATCCCACTCTGTTGTCTCTCTCGCGCATCATCGCTGCCGGATGGCCCTTACATTTCAGCCTCTCCGATAGTAGACCTACTCAATAGGTGCTACCTTGCACCTTGCTACCTTGTTACCTTGCTACTTTGCTACTTTGCTACTTTGCTACCTTGTCACCTTGTCCGGTACTCCACGTCCCTCTCTTCCTTTCTTAGGTAGTCGTCCGAAGGCCAACCTCATCTTTCCCACCTTTCTTTATTCCAACCTAATTTGTCATTTTACTTTGGCCAGTCAGTAATCTTTTAGGCTACTGCTTTGTGTTTTAGACAATTTCTCCTTCGAGCATTCTAACGTTCCCAACATATCCATTGCTGCCATCAATCATGACTATCGCCGTCTTAAATAGCTAAGATTGGGCTGTCGCAAGCTACTTACACCTAGCAATCCCGCAATTCCGCAATCCCGCCTATACCACCTCCCCCCAAAACCCCAAATCAATTACACGATAGAGCTTTGGCACGGCGGCTGCCTCCACGCCCCGCTTGGGAAAGCTATTACACCAACTTAGCTCGCAATCCACGCCGCCGACTTATATTTATATCGCACAACCACTTACAAGATGCGTGTGTCGTACCGGATAGGCATTCCGGTGCAAACGAGCGAGGGTATTGACGCCGGTGCCAAGCGGTCGAATGTTTTCAGCAGGGACATAGAGGAACAGAGTGGTGCCACCAAAATTCCCATGGTAAGTCATTGCGGCAGTCACCCACATTGTGCAATTGTATTGGAAACTGGCGCTAAAACATAAACCCCTTGCACCAGGTTCTTGGAATTATCGCCGTTGTCCTAGTCATCTTAATAATATCATTCTGCTATTGGCGGCGCGGTCACAGTAACTCACTGAAGCCATTTAGCAAGAAAGGCGGCTACCGCCAAGCGGGCGACGTCGAGGACCAGTCGTCTTCTATGACGACAAGAAATGTACCTCCTAATTTTGATGCCGCAGTTGCGGCGTCAAATCAGAACCAGAGTGATGTCAACCGAAACATATCAATACGGTCTATCATGACACTGCCCGCCTACCGAAACAAACCCGACGACAATGAGCAAGTTCTGGGTCGGGAAGGCGAGCGAGACGGTGTGGACACGGTGCTGGAGCATCCCGATGGTCGGACTGAAGAAGACCTTCGAGAAACCGAGATGGAAACATTATATCAGATTCGTCTAGCGAGACGAGCCGAGATCGCCGAGAGGGAGGAACGCAGGCGACTTCGACGAGAGGCGAGGGCACGCGGTGATATGGTGGCCTTGGCCGAGCTCTCACAGCGGGCACGAGCCGCCAGCCAGTCGAGCGTCATCAGCGAACTGCGCGCCGAGCACGACCGTCTCAAGACCCAGCGCCAGCGGGCCGTGTCCAGCGTCAGCTACGCAGATCTGGGCGTGGCACACCACGATGGCACACGGCTGCGCGCCAACAGCACGGAGAGCGATCGAGTGGGACTGCTGTCAGACGCTGCGAGTGTCACACCCTCGTTCAACTCACAGGCTTCCCTCTCCACCCACCACCGCCAGCGCAGCGCCAGCTCTGTTCTCAGCTGGGACAGCAACCAGGACCTCGACATCCCGCTGCACTCGGCGGGCCTGCCGCGGTCGGGCGCCGCGACGCCGCAGCGACTTTCGGCCCAGTACTCGCCCGGCTTCCGGTCGCGATCCCGGGCTGGCTCCAGCCCCGAGCTCATCGATGAGGCGGACCTGGGCGAGGTAGAGATCCCTCGGCACGACCCCCCGGGCTACGACGACGTCAGCTTGGACGACAACAACCCGCGATCGGGCGCCACGACGCCCGTCTTCTTCAACGAGCCCCCGCCCGAGTACAGCACGGGGCCGACGGTCGCGCGGGATCGACGCCTCGACGAGCAGGTGGCCGACATGGTGGACAGCGTGGGCGAGGGCGGTGACCTCAGCGAGAGGCGTCTCAGCAGCGTCGAGCCTCTGACGAATACCAACAGCAACAGGGCGTCGGTGCGGTCATCGAGGGGCGTTGGTGGTGTCCCGCAGCTACCGAGCCTGCGGATTCGGGATCTGCCCCAGATCGTGGTCGAGCCTTCAAGTGCTCACCCAAGATAGCAAGCTATCATTTTGAACGAATAGCCAACGGACGACACAAGTCTAAATTATATCAATCCGACGGACTTCCGACACCCGAGAGGGGAAGAGTTCGCCATGAAAGTGAAATATTACCTACTATCGGGCCAGGCATGGCGAGTCGGAGGGAGGTCTATCAGACGTCATATTGATGAAATGTCGAGAATTTCCAACACAATTAATGGATAATTGGTTCTGCGGACGTTTATATATATACACATATGCGTATGTTATGGAAAGGGAATATACGCAAACACAGGACGGGGACACAATACCATCGTGTCCCCCTTCCATCGAGGAATGAGATTAGGATCATCGATGACAGAGCAAAAGCGAGATTGCTTCTGTACTTTAACAAACTTCGGTCGCAACGGATTTCCAGTTGCCAGGCGTTACAAGGGGATTGAGCGAGAGCGATACAAGCTTTGCTTTTTTGCCCCTTACGGGCGTTCTGACGAGATCACTTCAATACTGGGTGAAACTCCAAGTACATATTATCTATCATATACCACTTTATCTTTGTTACCATCTTCTGTCTTCTACCTTCACTGTAGCGTATAATCAAGTCTCATGTGATATTGATTCGAAGCGTTCAAGTTGCGTTTTTGTGTACTCATGTCCCAGCGTGAAGTGTCGTTCGAACTAAGTAAGGGATGATGAAGACATTGGTATCCAAAGGGATTCCATTCCCTACTTCGAGGGGTTTTCTATAAAGAATGACTACATTGGGTGGTTACCGATGCGGCGCGCTGGATGTAATCTGGAGGCAAGGGGTTTGGCGACATCAGGGACTCAATACTCGGCCATGTGCGACTTGAGAAGAAGAGAGGCGATCTAGTCAAGTCGAAAGACTCTTCGTGCCTCGGTCATTTACGGGAAGATGAGATGTTCGGTACGTTTCACGCGGCCTCACCCTTCTTGGCTGGCAGACGAAACCCACAAGTGGGTTGCGAAAGCAGGCTCGTTTTGGCAGTTACAGACGCAATGGAAGCAGGCAGAGAGCTTTATCAAATGCTCGATTGGAATAGCAACTATCATTCACTGTGATTTGGCTTGATATCGAGTTAATTTCGTGCTCAAGGTTTCCTACTGTCGACCTAGACCCCCTTTTCGCGATTGCCCACGACTCCCCATTTGTCGGCCAGCCGTGGACGGACATTTGGTATAGCCGCCAACAGGTTCAGCTCATGCATAGCTCTCACCGATATATAAACAGATGGAGAACTTCATTCGTAACTTCACGCTCTTTGCTGCTGGTACTCAGTCATGTGGTACACTTTACCCTGTAGACTGCCAAGCTCCTTACGATCGCAATCTCTGGGAAGAACCAAGTTTATGCCTTCCAAGACGTACGATCTGGCTATGACCACACTCGGCACTTATTGGATGATGCTCTGATAGACATGCAGGAGTACACATTGCGAAGAGCTTATAATGTTATTTCTTGATATATCATCATTCGATGTATTGAATGATCCACGACCTGCCGTCTGATATACGGTATGAGTGTTGCGCAAATCTCAGCAAGATTCCAATTATATAAGCTAACGCATGAATCATGACAATTGATCAGACGCTTCACGAAATCATATCCAGGTAGTATGTACCTCGAATTGAGAAATCAAAGGGAATCATTATTTGAGTTTTCGCTAATCTATTTGACTTTATTGGATGACACACTTCTTGGGCAGCCCACAAGGACCTTCTCCCTTGCTCTTCTTCTCCTTGGGCTCATTAGCATCCGCCGACGACTGGGCGGCGCCGGCAGCTGTGTTGGTTGTAGTCTCCTTGTTCTGGTTGTTGTTGCTGTTTTCGTTCTTCTTCTCGTCCGCCGGGGCACTTCCATGCAGTCATGACACGTGCTTGTTGACGACCTTGTAGAACTGCTCGCCCTGGATCTCGGCAATCTCGAGCTCCTTGGGGGAGGGCTGGCGCGAGCCGTCGCCGGCGGCGAAGGAGCCGGCACCCCAGGGGGAGCCGCCGCGGACCTCGCTCATGTCGGTGAGTTGGCCGAAGCTGTTGGCGTAGCCCAGGGGCACGTACATGATGCCGTGGTGGGCGAGGGTGCTCATGGCGGCGATGGCGGTGGACTCCTGGCCGCCGCCGGGGGAGGCGGTGGAGATGAAGACACCCGCGAACTTGCCGTGGAAGCCGCCCGTGGCCCACTGGCCACTGGTCTTGTCCCAGAAGGCCTTCCACTGCGCGGGGAAGTTACCGAAGCGCGTGGGGATGCCCATCAGGAAGCCATCGTACTGCTCCAGCGTCGCCGGGTTCGAAAGGACGGGGATGTCGGTGGACTGGCCCGGGGCGTGCATCTTGGTGAGCACCTCGGTGGGCAGGGTCTCTTCGACCTGGTACAGGTCGCAAGTGCCGCCGGCCTTCTCAATGCCGCGCTTCTCGGCCTCGGCCAAGGTACGGATGTGTCCGTACATGGAGTACTGTAGTGCGACGCCAAGGTTAGCGAGGAGCTTCTCTGAGGAAGAAGGCCGCCCATTGGGGCTCCCATTGGGGGGGAGGGATCAAGACTTACGAAAACGATTGCGATCTTGGGGGCCATCTTGACTGATTTTTCACAAAGACTTGTGAGGATATGTGATATGGGATAGTGTTTGTTTGGAATGAATACAGAAGAAGAGATCATGAGACCGAGTTGGGGAGGGACGGGGAGGATCTAAATACTTCTGGACGTCCGGATCGCAAAGGAGGGGCGGCTGCTACATCATGTACATGCCGCATCAACCTAACCTTAGCTGGAGTATTCCATCATTTTCCACTGTAGGGATTCATGGATGGGGTGGATAGCTGGATCTGCCTCTTTCGGCGAACAACCCGCAGTTCTGCCTGCCGGCAAGGGAGCTCCACGCCCCGAACAGGTCCAGATTTTCCAAGACTTTGTGTCTCGAACAAGATGCAAGCCAACGACTGGAGGACGGGTGGCTAGTGCCTGCATTGGTTTCCCTGTGGAGAGCTGGCCGAAACTAGATACCGTAGCAACCGACCGTTACATGCTCTCCTATGCATACGGAGTGGGTGGAGGCGGACGGGACTATGTAGAGATTCATCATGATTACCGATCATCACCATAGCAGACAGAGGCTGCTGCACCGGAATGCAGCAGGTATGCAACGCGCAACGAGCTAGGTACCTGAGCGGCCACCAGCGGACGGCCACCACCAGCCAATTCAACACCAACCCGCTGCATGCACGCCGATGCTGGCACGGTCTACCATGCCATGCCATGCAGCAGCGGCTTTCCCATATTGCACCAGCCATCTACTTGTACATACATAGCTATCAAGCGGAGCTCTCACACCTTAGAAAGAGCTTACACGGCGATTACAATTGATGATATCAGCACGCCATCGTGGTTTAGCTTAGCTCTTTGGCTCCTTAGCGGGGGGGTGGCAGGTGGTTGGCCCCGCCTGCCCGTCTGCCCGCCCCAACTTTTTGGCTCCACGCCGACTTTGCTGCTGCTGCAAGCTAAAACCAAAAAACCAACTGCAGCTTGTCTCGCCCAGTCGGTACCTGATGCTATCTGCCTATTTTGGCTTGGGCATGGCATGGTACGAGCCGAGAGCTCGGAGACTCCATCTCAACGATTTTCCACGATGAATTCTTCCATCAATGGGTACTTAATCATCCGTAGCCGGGAGTCACGATCAGCAGCGGCATGTTGTCAAAGCCGCCTAGGAAGCCAATCAGGGTGATTATCACAGGACGCCTCCAAAGGCAACATATGACGTCGCTGAAGGGGTCCCCCGCCATCACCGCGAGTCAGTTCCAGAAGCTGTTTTCCAGGCACAACATCTCAACACAGGCACGATTGACGATTATCCACGATAACCCCAACAGGGGGGGCCAAGGTGCACAACACACACCTCGACACCTTGAGAGGTGCGGCGACGAATGGCATGACATAAAGAATGGAGCCGCCATCCCGACTGGCTCGAAGATGCTGGGCGAGACTGCTGAATAATTGCTTACAAGGCTCTATCGCGTAAGTCTTATTAAAGCATTGCTAACCTGCTAACCTCGCCCGATTCAGTAATCCTGGGGGACTGCACCATGCTAGCATGTAAACCCGTAAACCCATCCTTCTTCGGTTGTCTCTCACCGATAGCCGCCGCTATTGGCAAAGCACAGGCTCTCTCTCACAGGCAAACAAGACACTGGCTGACTGGAGCAGAAACTGGAGTTCTGAGGCCCAGAAAACGGCCCTTTGTTTTTTTTCCATCAAGCTTCGTCAGGATCGAACGGAACGACGCTATCGTACCATCGCTTGCATTTCAAACCACTTATCAATCATGCGAAATCCCACACGTGGAGGCAATCCAGTTCTGGCAGGTTGGCTTCCAACAGCCGTGCATTTTCACATGTACGAATTGGCCAGCTGGCCTCAAATATGTAGGTCCGTTGCTGCCCCAACCAGTCAAAAACTGAGACCTGGGGGTAAATATGTACTTGATGTATCGGATTTAAGAAGTTATTGGCTTGCTCAATCAGCAAAACAGCTTGCGCACTGCCTCAAAGATTCATGGGATATTGATCTGGTGGAGGACCAAAGAAACCCTGTGCTGGCACCGGCAGCAATGTCGCATTCTGATTGTACGCCAAGTAATCCACGCCCGCCGTCGTCACGTCGTTCCCCCACCATGACGGGATGTCTGTGTTGGTAAAGGCGAACGAGAAGGTCTGAATGATGGCACTGAGTGCTATGCCGGCACCGAAGCCCGCCTCGATCAGGTAATTGTACTTTTCCCACCAAGCTCCGTAGTGCCGCTTCACATAGTACTGCGCGATTCACACGATCGGGGTTAGGTAGGTTGTTGCTTTAAGTGTTATCAAGGTACGGCTTACCATCATGACAAAAGACACATACATGCCGTTGGTGGCATACGATAGATTGTTTCCACCTGTCCAGTTCAAGGCCCCCTTGAGGGCGACGGCGGGGTCAAAGTATGATAGGTAAGACGCGGGCTTGAAGAAGAACTTCTCATACAACACGAACCTGCCCTCAGAGGTCCGGCGACGGACCCAGGCATGGATTGAGGGCCCGTACCGCCGGGACAGGCCCCAGCCGATACCAACGACACCACCCATGAGAAAGCACCATGGGAGGATGGGGTAAAGCTCGAACATGTTACGTACGCCGAAGGCTCCGTACTCAATCGCCGAGGCATATACAAGCACGGCGTTGGTGCAGACGAAGTGTTGGGCGTTCTGTTCGATTCTTGATGTTAGTATCGCTTGAGACGTTGGAGTAGAATGGGATAATCACGAAAAGCTTCTTACGTTCCACTGGCAAAGGGTGCCATCGTCGAAGTTCACGACCATCCAGTCGAGCATACCGACGAATACGAAAGTATTGATAAATACTGCTAGCATCTGACCTCGGAAGACCGCACGCGGGGGGATTTTGGCGTAGTGGCCCATCTTCTGCCCCGTGATGTAGTCGGCCGCCTGCTCGTCGAAGTTCTGGCCATACGCTGTCACAATGATGAGCGCCTCGGGGTTCCCCGGGAACCAGAGTCCGCCAAGAAGCTGGAACAGCACATTGAAATCCATCTTGACATTGGCCGACGCCCGCAACAGTGTCGCGGGCACGAGCATGACGGCGCTCACGCCCATAACAGCAAAGAGCGACCACCAGGGCACGTGGACCGGCCAGACCTCGAGCGCCACGATGCCAAAGGTCAGCGAGATGGCGAGGATGCCCAGGAACCACCAGTCCGGCACCTCAGGGTAGATGCGCATGAGCCGCGTGAACGGGTCGTCGTAGCTGTCGTAGATGGACTTTTTCCGGTAGTGCAGCAGGCCGCGCCACATCTCGACACCGGACCGCTTGAGCGCCTCCCAGTTCTGGATCGATACGCTGAAGAGTGTCAAGGGGTACCAGGCGAACCACCCGCCTTGTCCAAACACGTTGGCGCCCGAGAAGAAGGGCGGTCCGTACTCACGGTAGGCGGCCACGTCGATGGTGTTGCTCTGCTTGTCGAGGATCCTGGTCACGTTATACTTTTTGCCGTCGTTCGCAAAGACTTGGTCTCTGTCAGCCCCATACATGCAGTCCTGAGGTGGATGGCTTACCTTCATTGCTGTTAATTGGCATGTAAGCAGACCAGTACATGTTGCCCCAATACATGCCGATGATGATGAGACCGGAGACAAAGCGCGCACAATACTGTTGCGCGAAGCTGAAGAAAGGCGTCGTGAGCGCACCCTTGCCCGCGACGTTCCAGTCGAACGTGGCGATGGGGTTGTAGCCCATGCCGCCCCAAAACCCCGTGACCATGGCGAGGGTGAAGTTCTGGGGCGCGATCCAGGTCATCCAGTTGAAGGAGCGCAGGGCCTTGAAGAGGGTGTTGGGGACCCAGAAGTAGAAAAACATGAGGACGGCGCAGGTGAGGAAGAAGCGGTACCGCGATATGGCCCAGCCGTGCACCACTTCCTTCTTGTTGTCTTGTCCGGGTTTCTCCCGCTCGACCAGTGCTCGGTTCAGCGCCAGCGCGGGGAACACCTCGGGGAACAAGCAACTGATGGGGTAGATGACGAAGCGGCGCAGCAGGCCGGCGAAGCCCATGCCGAAGAAGTTGACAGAGAGGGCGAGGACGATTTCGTAGCCGAAGGTGACCCAGGTGTTGCCTAGGTACTACAGATGCGGACGGGGTAAGTCAGGAATAAGAGAACTGGTTACGGGAGAACAAGAAAAAACATACCTGGGGTAGCCTCTGCACGAGGTAAACGTAGTACGTGTTGCCGGCGTTGTTGGCGATGGTGAAGATGATGGAGCAGAAGACCTGCTCCTTGAAGCTCCAGGGGCCCGGGTTGAGCGAGTGGCGGGTCCCGGCCACGGTGACGCCCCAGTCGGGCAGGACGCGGGCGAGGAAGAGGCCGCAGGGGGCGATGAGCAGCTGCATGACGACGGCCGAGATGTCGATGGCTGGCTGCCGCGGCGAGAAGAAAGTGTTGACGGCCGTGATGCCGGCCATGAAGGACATACCGAGAAGATAGGCCCTGATCGTCTCGACGGGCGTCGTGGGGTCGTCGCCCGGCCGCGTCACGGATCGGACCTCGGGGTACGGGGAGTGGTGGTAGTAGATGGCGGCCTCGGTCTTGAGGTCGAAGGCGTAGTCCTCTTCTGTCGTCGCAGTGGAAGTTGCCGCCGGAGCGGCATCGGTGGCACCGCCGCAGTACGCCTTCGGCCCCGCGACGA
This sequence comes from Apiospora koreana, assembly GCA_017163955.1. NCBI lineage: Eukaryota > Fungi > Ascomycota > Sordariomycetes > Amphisphaeriales > Apiosporaceae > Apiospora > Apiospora koreana. Next base: position 3,204,542 of record JAFHKQ010000004.1, read on the forward strand.
GAAGCCGCATGCGCGCCAGCGACGCGGCGGGGAAGTTGGGGTCGTCGCCGTGGATCGCGATGGCGCCCACCAGGATCTCCACCGCCTGGGCCTCGCTCATGCCCACGATTTGATCCAGGATGTACTCCACGTCCGAGGATGGGGCCAGGTGGTCCGCCTCGGCTCGCCGGCCGTAGTGCGCCGCGACGCGCTGGTGCTGCTCCGCCGTGACGGGCTGGCCTTCCTCGATGGCGTGCACGATCTGGGCGATCTCGGGTTCTTCCTTCTTTTCCATCATCTCCTCGTGACTGGTCGTCGCGGGCGAGATCTGATCTGCTGCTTGCCCCGTTGCGGGGGCCGGAGAGATTGCATGCCCCTTGTTCTCTTCCTGGAGACCGACTGCCTCTACCTGCCTTTTCTCGTCGTCTCCCATATTTAGGAATGTCGATTAGCAGGGGCAAAATCCAGCAATGTCTTTTTACAGTTTACTGCCCGAGAGCGTTTCATCGGCTAGCCTTTCTGCATAGAGCCATTAGTCGCTCTATCTAACTCCCCCGTACGAGGGAACTCACCATAAATAACTCGAAAAGAAAGGTTCGAGATAGGCCGTCTCCCTTCCACCTGTAATTGGCCCACGAACACCACCTCGTGGTAGCATCACCCGAGCTGCTTTCCTGCAGAAGCCCGAATCTGGAGGGATCGCTGATTGGGCCGTTGATCCCTTCCCGGCCTCCTCCACGCCAATCCCTTGGCTGGGATGATTTGTCGACATAGGTTCACCGTATCTCCCCCGCATTTTTGCAGTTGGCGATCCTCTAAGCCGGAACTCAAACTAGTGGCGAGTGAAGTCCAGAGTGCTGACTGGCTCTAGTCCGTCGTGCCATGGCTCTGGGAATTGGAACGTTGCATGGCATATACATGGGTTCGGGTAGACTCTCTGGTATTGAACCCCGCATCCTGCGATTGGGGAGGTGAGTAGTGGAGGGGCGAAGTTGTAAACGAAAGTTGCGCAAGTGTCTTGAGAGCTTGCTCGGCTAGACCATCTCATTCATCCCTTTGGACTAACGAGCTGTTACACCCCCCATATGATTGCTGATGGAGCCGACGGCCAAGAAACAGATGCCATGCGCCTGCTTGACCATGCTGGTCGCTTGAGCCGCGACCCGTCGGCCGTTCGGAAGCTAGGGAGCTCTTGAGCATATTGATGCATGCTTGGCTGCGAGGCGCCACCTCACCAACCCGCTTTAGCAGCCGGCGTTCCATTGCGAATTGGTATTGGGTCTATTGCGATACATCATTGCGTTGGTGTGATCTCCATTTTCGTTATCTTTCTTTGGATGAATCCAGAGTGAGGATTCGCGTAGTGAGCGAAGATGGCGTTTATAGGCATTACTCACTATGTCTTATGTCAGAGTCGGCCTGATTGATTACCCGCGTCGATGACCCCCACCTACTTAGGTGGGAGATGAATACTACGCTTTATCTCTATTGTTTGCCTGCAATGAAACCAACTATGCATGAGATCCGTAAGATTGGCTGTAGTCATTTCTATCAATGAGATCTGTCAGAGTCTTGAGCGAGACCTTGATGAGGTCGCTGCTCAGAAGAGTCCTGATGTGCTTGATCCTCCGACCCCCTTTCTCGGCAACGTATCTACAGTTCACATATATCCTCGCCCCCCACGCTCCCCACATAGATGCCCTGAGCGAGACGGAGCTGGTAGTACTGGGTGTAGAATGAGGTCATGAGCATGCCGAATACCACCAGCCTGTGACCGACTACTAGGAGCAGCCGGAGGCAGCCCATGTCGAATAGGGGGCCCAACACTATACCACCCATCATCAACAGCGCGCCCTGAACCGACCCGATCCACGAGATGGTGGATGAGGACACTTCCTGGTGGTGGTGGTGGTGGTGGTCCGCTTCGGCGAACATCTCCCGCACATAGTACGTTTGGAATACGCCGAAGGAGTTTACGATGCCCCTGGTGTGTACCGCGGACACCATGGCACCCAGAACGACGAGCCGTGCCTCGCGGCCTCCGTCGGGTGGTGGTGTATCCGGAGTTCTTGTTGCCACCTCTTCGGCTGGTAGGGGCGTCATGGTCGGACAGACAAGCTGGCAGTCAATGATTTTGCGGACCTGTGCCATCTCCAGGCAAAGATCGGACAATCGGACATTTTCGCCTGTAAATGAAATCCCCACCAAGGTCCAAGTCAGAAGCAATGAATATTTGTCTTTGCCCATTGCGGAGAGGTACAAAACTACGGTGTAGGATTTACTCCTGGACTCGCTTATATGCGCATTGAGGTAAGGGCTTGTTGGTGCAAGAAGTTTACGCCATTAAGCAATGGATCATATTTCGCAGTATACTACCTGTTAACTGTTGTTCCTTATTTCTAAACCTTTTCTAGTCCAGGGTGGATAAGGGGTAACTACATACCCGGCGGCAGGGCACGTCGATAAAGCCTTCGCGGCCATCACCGGCTCCCCGACTTGAGCCATAGTTTGCAAGCAAAAAAGAACAACAGCGATCACTATCCCATGTACCGGAAGCGTATAGAGGGATAAACGAAATTGAATGAGGAAAAGGATCATTCTATTCGATCACATCATGGCTACATCTTGGTGCTCCAAGCTAAAGTTTCCGAGGACTAACCATGGTTTACATCTGTCAACTGATGGGCATGTAGGAAATGTAACACATGTTTGATTCCGGTTCCCCAGTCATTTGTTCACTCCTTGCATCCGAGAGGCTCTTTGCATCTTGGCTGTCGATGGCCACCTGAATTTGTTTTAATTAAAACAGAAGAAGCACATGTCAAGAGAACATCTGAATGTGAAACCGGAAAAAGACTCTATATTGAAGCAAGACAATTGCGTTCTATCTAACAGTAAAATGTGGACAAAGATAAAAATGTTGAAGGGGAAGAAGAAGCAAAAAAGAAATGTCAAACCCAAATATGATAATAACCCAGCCTACCCAATGCAATCCGTGCAGACACTCTATAAATGGACCCCTTTCAAATACTCTGAACGCGATCTAAGCCTTCTGGTTATCCCAGAAGTCGCGCTGCTGCTCGCAAACCCTGACGGCGGTCAGGTGACCCGCGTCGACGGTGCCGCCCATGGCCACGCAGGCCTTGTTGGCGTTCTTGCGCTCCTTGACGCACCTATGATTACGATTCTGTTAGCACCCCGATTCAAATACGGTCTATAGTAGTTCCAGGCAGAAAAGAAAAGAACGAGAAAAGAACGAGAAAAGAGACAGAGAGAAAGCTTACGTTCGGTAGCCAGTGAGGCACTTGGTCTTGATCTCCTTGCGCCTGACCTGGTTCTTGGACTTCTGGAAGTCGGTGCGGCTGGAACTGGGGCAGGCGGTCTGGCCCGCGTGGGCCTTCTTGGTGGCCTCGCTCATCCGCTGGAGGTTCTGGTCGTACTTGGCGACGGCGGCCGGGTTGGTGGGGCGGCGGGCGTTGCAGGTCTGGCCGTCGCGAGCAAACAGAAGCTCGACGGCGCGGCGGGTGAAGTCGGAGTCAAAGTCGGCGGCCGAGGCCCCGAGCTCCTCGGTGCTGCGGGCCACGACGGCGTCGCCATTGAATTCAGCAGCAGGAGCGGCCGAAATCAGGGCCGGAGCAGCGAGGAGGAGGAGGGAGACGAGCTGGGCGGTGAACTGCATTGTGATGGTAGTGGTGGTTTACTTGGGGATAGACTGTAGCACAAGAGTAGATTGTATATAACGAGTGTGGTTTGGAAATGAGTAACGAGTGTGGATTGTGTTGATGTGATGATAGAGATGAGTTTGGATGTTTAGGAGACTTCCTTTGGCATTATATACCCGTGATCTAGACACCTTGACACGTCCTGCCAGCGCATCTGAGTGTATGGAATGGCATAGTAGAGAGTGAACAAGTCCAGCATAGTGATGATTCCAAAGGCTAGAAGGGTCCAATGGACGGCCAGGTAGGCATGCCCATAGTCCAGATCATCAGAATAGTGTAGCGGAAGAGTATCGAGATCTATAATCAGAGAAAGAAGGTGTTCTAGGGTTTACTTAGCCGCATCGCATCAGCGTCAAGGCCTGCGATGGGTGGCGTCTACTGTTTACGCGTCTACTGTATACAGAGAAGTGAAGATTGTATGAGTGCAAGTGTATTCTTTAACCTTTTCGTGCTGGCCGGATGTTATGCAGCAACAGGGGTTGCACTTGTAGATGATGTTAACTATATTGCTGAATATTGCTGAGCTTGTTGCTGAGCTGTGCCGGTTTGCCGCTAAGGTTCTCTTTTGAACTAGTAGGTTAACCTAGTAGGGAGTTGCTCGCTGTTTGATTAGCTGTTTGGCTGCTCACCAACCACCAACCCCCGGTGCGTTTCAGCCTGCGGGGTATCAATCAGGCTGCCGCTACCAGCATAACGCAAATATACATAAGTTTATATACTCTTACTATTCGGTAACTCACGTCAAATCAGTTCCTTCCTTCTGAAGCCTATCTTTACAAGAGCCATCAACCATGCATCACGCGTTACTACTCCCGGAAATCGTTGCCGCCATCATCAAGTCGGGGAGCAGCGAGCCAGGCTATCTTTACACTTGCCTCTTCATCGATCGCCTGTTTTCCGAGGAAGCCTGCCGCATCCTGTGGTACGGGTGTGGTGCAGGTTACAATTCTGCCACTGCCGGCCACGTCACTCCCGGCATCCGCCAGCTCGCCGACATCAGCCAGCGAAGTCGCCAGCGTGCCCAGCTCTACGCAAACTGTATCCATGTCCTCGAATTCGCCGAGCCACAAGAGACGTGGCCCTATGGGGACGAAGCCAAATGGCATCATGATCTCGCCGGCCTGCGATACCCTCAACTCCAGCAAGTGAGCTTCAACCCGTCCGACGACGCTGCCAGCTTGAACAAGGGCGAGGTCGTCGTCCGCTATGCACAGTCCAGCCTGCGTGAGTTTGAGCTCTGCATGGGAAGCGAACTCTCCGACGCATTCTTGGATGAGCTGCGTACCAGCTGTCCCAAACTACGACACCTCAAGCTGTGTTCGTCTGACAACAACACTACGACGAAGGATGGTCTTCTTCGTTTTCTCCGCACTTTCGACTCTTTGGCTAGTCTCACTATGAATATCGATACTGTCCAGGACCTCTGGACATGGGATGCATTCCGTGCTGTCGGGCAGTATGCAAACCTCGAGCTGTTGAACCTCCCTCTCATCCAGGATGACTGGACCCATGGAGAAGAGGAGATTAAATTTCCGGCCCTGAAGCACTTATATACCAGCATATCGATTGAAGAGTTGGAGTTGCTGAGTTTCCACGTGCCCAAATTGGTTACACTCCACGCGAAGTTACTGCATCCATGCAATAGCATTGAGATATTGGCCAACTACCGGCGGCTAAACGATCTGGCTGTTACATTTAGCGGAAGCGGTAGATTTACGGGAGCGGACTTGCTAACTATCGCCGAGAGTTGCCCTGAGCTCCAAAGTATCAGAGTGGGCAACGAGGATGCAGACTCGCACGCCAGTGGTCTGGACGACTCCATGATGGAGAGGATTGCGCGCAGTCTACCGAACATCAAGGAGTTCAAGCTATGCAAGGTCGGCAGCACCAAGCCACTCACGCTGGAATCGATCAAGTCCCTTGGCCGCCACTGCCCGGACTTGAAGGAATTGGCCTTGTCCTACGTCTCGATTGACTGGGAGGATGGCGACGACTTACTATCGGATAGCATTTGGTCATTAGATCTGGAGTTGCACAGAGAACAACACACCCGACTGTGGGGAGACGACTTCGATGGGGATGATGATGGAATATATTATCACAGGGGGAGACTTGCAAAAATGGCAGAAAGCTTCGCACGCCGGTTGCCGAGCATGGAGTATTTTACTCTCAGTGGCGGCGGAGAAGCCGAGGAAGAGATCAATGACAGATTAGGGGGTTTCGTAGGGGATAGGTCGTGAAGATGGAGGCGAAATCCGAGTAGCGAAATACGGGAAACAGTGAGCACACCGGGCTGCATTCTACTACCGTTCATCGTCGCTGATGGCGATTAATAGAATACGGAACATTTCACCTCATACTGGAAGGTAAATGAGCAGGATTCGGTAACGTTCCACAACAATTGGCTGCTTCGGGCTACATTTGCCTCTTGCGTAACCCCATGGGACAAGTGACCCGCCGTCTGACAGCTGCTGAGCCGTATCGCTGCCGTATAGGCTATACCAAATGCTGACGTTGTAACTTACGTACAAAAGTGCAATATTGCCTGCAGAAAAATGCCTTCCCCTTTTCAGATTTCTTTAGTCTTACGACAGGGGTTTGGCCTGTCGACACCACCCCACGATGCTCTATATGGCGCGCTCACAAAATCACCCTACTTAGATATTAGATGCACGGCGCACCGCCGAATCACACGTAGTGATCATCAGAACTAATCAATATATGCATTAACCCTGTAGCCTCGAAGAACAATAGGCCGGGACAGGTCAGAGTACGCTTCACGATCCAGTACACATACCGTGGTATTTTTCTGGGCTGGATGGTCTTGCCTGCCCCGAAGATGATTAATCGCCGTCTCAGTATTTTTGCTTCGGTCTAGAATTACATACGGGTACTGAGACAGCTTGATGAGCCCTATTCGAGGTGTGGGGGTATCGACGGTAAGGCTCAGCTGATGCAGATCTGGAAAGCTGACACCCAAAAAGCAACTCCTTATTGCGGTCATCATGGTGTGGTGGTAATCGCACAATCCCGCCTGATTGGGGCTGGCTCCCCTGCAGCGTCGGCAAAGCACCGTTAGCCTACCTACCCCTGGGCCCTGCATTTGCTGTGCTGTGGTAGAAGACTCGCAGGGCTGATCCAACATCACACGATCATTTCTTACGCCGGGCCATGTTGTCTCCGAGTTTGCATTCTGGAAACGGAAGTTTCTTGCAATGACTTCCCCAGGGGTTCGAATCCTTCGTGGCGTATGTACCGCCACCTCGATCGGGTCAAGTGTATTTACTAGATTCTAGAGAGCGAACAGAGATGTAACCATCAATGATCATACCATCGCTGAATGTTGCCTTCAGAAACTCCTTACCAATAGATACATACGGTATTGATGGGAGGAATACCACATGCGTTACTTTTATGCCAGTGCTATTCTAAGCCTCCATCCAACACATGTTGCTTGCCCCTTTCTAAGTCCCATGCTCTTTTGTGCTTTGGGTGTGTGGTGATTCAGATCATTGGATGTTGAAAAGTTATGGCGCAACATGGTGTGATACCAATATACACGCATGTAACGAGGCATATTTTCAAGGTACAGACATACCAAGGATTCCACCCTCGCATGATCGCTCCAACAAAGACGGTAATCCATCCTCCCGCTGCGGAAGGTCATACGGATGAGAGCTTACTCAGAGAACGACTTGACAGGAATGTTTAGGCTGCTGACCATTAGAGGCTATTGTGATACCTTTCGAATATAAAGGCTGTATCGTCTGCCATCAATGTCGAGATTTCTTGTCTTGATCCCCAGGCAATCCCCCAGACACAAACAGTCCTCTCAACTTTGCACTCTCCTACACCTAGTCACCCCTTTTACTTTGCCTCTTACACCTTCCAAAATGATCGCCCTCAACCTCTTCACCCTGGCCGCCGCCAGCCTGCTCACGCTCAGCAGCGCCGCCCCGGCCGCGCCGAACGTCAACACCCTCGCCGAGCGGGACTTCGCGCCCAAGAACGAGACGCTGACGATCCTGACGGCGCCCAAGCACTACAAGGGCCCGTGGCAGAACTTCCCGGCCATGACCACGTGGACGACGTTTGACAAGATGTTCACGGCCAACACCAAGTCGATGCGGTCGACGGGCAGCACCGACAGCGACGTCAAGCGCATCAAGACGGCCGTCCAGGCCGCGGCCAAGAGCATCGGCGTCGACGCGCGCGTCATCCTCGGCATCATCATGCAGGAGAGCCACGGCTACGTCGGCGTCCGCACCACGTACAGCCCCGGCGACCACATCCCCACCGCGGGCATCATGCAGTGCAGCAACTGCCCGGGGTACCCGGGCAAGACGGGGCTGAGCCAGGTGAGTAACCGATGACCTACTGAACAAGAATATATTCTATTCTTTGGCCAGTCCTTGAGAAAAACAAAACAAGTGGAGATGAAATATTTCCCACCTACCCCCCCTCCTCTGATTATGGGATGTCTTTGCTGACAAAGAGTTGTTCGAAACCTCCCGCAGGCCCAAATCTCTGGCATGGTTACAGGCGGCACCAAGCACTTCAAGGCCAACCTAAAGAACCATGGCAACAAGAATACCGCCGAGTCTATTTACCCGGCTCTTCGCGAGTACAACTCGGGCTCCGTCAACCCCAAGGACCTCAGCGACGGGCGCGGCGCCACGGGCCCCTACGTCAGCGACATTGCTCAGCGTCTCCAGGGCTGGGTTGACTAAGTCGACCAGCAGGTCTTCTCTCAACGCTCATCAAAGGGTGTCCGAGTGCGGGAAAGCGCAACGATTTACTTAGTATGAGAACTTTAGAAGTGGGAAGGACAGAAAGAAGCAAAGAAGGGATTTACAGGAAAGGATGATATTTGATGTTTATCGCTTGCTTTGTTTGGTTTCTTACATGTCACCGTCGCTCGCTCAAAACTGCTTTCTAAGTATATTATTATCCTAGACAATATATTCGGACAATTTAGTCTCGATCGCGATGGCTAATATTGGGGACATATTTAACTATGACACAAAACCAATGCTTTCTTTCATAACCTTCCATACTGCTAAATATCCCTGCGATAATCACAATGAGCAGGTGTCGAACATAATCCAGATACGGCGCATGTTTGGAACGGAATACCCCTTTTTGGGAGCGGGCTGAGTACATGGGGCGAGTGAGTTCCCGGTCGAGACAAACTTTGAGCTGGGGGACCCCGGTCTGTCTTCGATGTAGACGGAAGTTGCCCGCCCATAATAGGGCGGATCCTCCGCGGGACAATATAAGTATGCAACAGTGAGGCTCAGACCCCTGCATTTATGGCCAAAGACGATTATCTAGGGTGGGATCCCCTGCTTAGAGGGCATGATGTGTGGACAGAAGATAAGATGAAATCCCAATGGCCTGGAAGAGTATATAGTTCGCTGGAAATGAACAGTATGATTCCCATATGCATCTTATTGGTGGGGACACGGGTTGTGACTCGCCGTGTTTTCGGGAGCGGGGCGTAAGGCCCAAAAAGGGGATGGGGAGTCGGCATGCGCTCCAGCGTTACCATATAAGAGCGGCCTATCATGCCCATCAACTAGAGTTCCTCCGAGAGCCTGTTTTTCTTGGTTCTTTGCCTCTCACCTCATTCTTTTGACAATAACCGGTAATCACATTCGCTCGCTCCGTACGGACGCACGCCGTGATGAAGTTCTTCACTCAAGCCGCCGCCGCCTTGGCGATCTTCAATGGCCTCGCGACGTCGTCGCCCGTAGCGCCTCGAGCAACCGGTCTCCAATCGACCCTGCAGCAGGTGACGGATCTCTACCCCGATCCGACAGGTAAGGCCAAGATGTACGTGTACGTGCCACCGCAACTGGCGCCCAAGCCCGCCGTCATCGTGGCTATCCATTTCTGCACCGGCACGGCCGAGGCCTACTTCAGCGGATCCCCCTACGCGCAGCTCGCCGACGAAAAGGGCTTCGTTGTAATCTACCCGGAGAGCCCCCACGAGGGCACGTGCTGGGACGTCTCGTCCCGCGAGACGTTGTCGCACAACGGCGGCAGCGACAGCGCGTCCATCGCGAGCATGGTCGCGTACGCGCTGAAAAAGTATAGCGGCGACGCGTCCAAGGTGTTCGTTACCGGCTCTTCGTCTGGAGCTATGATGACCGTAAGTCTTTTGGTCTCAACCTTTATATAGGAGAACATCGTTTCTAATCGCAGCATCGCTCCCAAACAGAACGTTATGGCCGCCACGTACCCCGAGCTCTTCCAAGCCGCCATCGTCTACTCAGGCGTGGCCGCCGGTTGCTTCGTCTCGACCGCCGGGCTGGTCGACGCGTGGAACAGCACATGCTCGCAGGGCCAGTCGCACGCCACCGCGGAGCAGTGGGCCGACGTCGCGCACGCCATGTACCCGGGCTACACCGGTGCGCGGCCGCGCATGCAGATCTACCACGGCAGCGCTGACACGGCGCTGCTGCCGCCCAACTATAACGAGACGATCAAGCAGTGGTCCGGGGTCTTCGGCCTGGACGCGGATAAGCCTGCGACCACGCGACCCGATTTCCCGCTTCAGGGATACACGACGACGACGTGGTCGGCGGATCTGCAGGGCATCTACGCGCTGGGTGTGGGGCATACGGTTCCTATCCGAGGTGGTGACGATATGGCGTTCTTTGGCTTGTAGGCCTGCATCTTTCCTAATGCAAGAAAGAACTGTAATGGAATGATAGGTCAATGTAAAAAGTAATTCCGTGTAAATAAACGTCAGTACAAATTCATGCATACCGGAATAATTGCATCTCAGCTAGAAGCCTCTTACACTCCGCCATCTCCACCTGGAGTGTGGGCGGCCAGGGGCATGCCATTCTCCCGGATATGCCAGGCGGTGTAAGTAGGACACCACTGATGACAGCGACCCGGGAACGAATTACCCCGCGAATAACGAACGACTTACAAGCATGCGCCGTAGTGTCGTGGAGAAAGCGTCTCCTCTCTTGGCCCGCCTTCTCCAAATGCGGCTACCAACTCCGCAGCGGCTATACTATATCTGCATGTGTGGGTCTTCTCGGCTTAACAGATGACGATGGGTTGGGGTTTCTGGATAAAGTCGACGTCCGACTCATTTTAATATGTTTGGCTGAGATGCTGTTTACCGTTTCATCGAACCGACATATTTGGTTCGTTCACCTCGGAACAGTTCTATCACCATGGTGTCGCTAAGGGGACTATCAACCCTATTGGGCGTGGCCGTTTCACTGGTTTCCGTTCTTGGACAGGACACCATCACTGATTGGCCGGTGCACAACAACGGTCTGAATAAAGTTGTCGAATGGTATGTGGCCGAAAGGCTAACTATAACTTTCCCTCTCTCACCTGATTTCAACTAACGCAGCCCAGGGACCATCACAGTTTTATGATAAACGGCGAGAGACTCTTTGTCTTTTCTGGAGAGGTATGTGTGACCATATTGAAAGTCCAGTTCGACTATAGTGTGCTGACTCAAGCAGTTTCATTACTGGCGTTACCCTGTGTAAGGTTGTGCTCGACCAGATTGCCGTGAATTTGACTGACCATATTAGGCCGGAACTATGGCGAGACCTGCTCGAGAAGATCAGAGCTGCTGGGTATGTTTCATGATCATCTCCCAGTCAAATTATTGTTCAAGGACTAACCTTTTCCCCCAGCTTCAATGCCTTTTCCATATACAACCACTGGGGCTACCACAACCCCAAGCCCGGCGTCCTCGATTTCGAGAGCGGGGCCCACAACTTCACCTCCATCATGACCATGGCCAAGGAGCTGGGCATGTACATGATCATTCGTCCCGGTCCCTACGTTAATGCCGAAGCCAACGCTGGGGGCTTTCCCCTATGGGTGACGACTGGCGCGTACGGTGAACTGAGAGACAACGACCCCCGCTACACCGAGGCCTGGACGCCGTACATGAGTGAGGTATCGCGCATCATCGCGCCGCATCTCATCACGAATGGCGGCAACGTCGTCATGTATCAGATCGAAAACGAGCTGGGGAACCAGTGGACCAACATCGCCAACAAGACGGACAACACGCCGGTGCAGGAGTACATGCAGCTCCTCGAAGAAAATGCCCGGGAAAACGGCATCGATGTGCCTCTTACTCACAATGCGCCCAACATGGTGAGTGTCCACCAACCTCCTTTTCCACCCTAGAGAAACCAACTGACAGGAACAGAACGGCTACTCCTGGTCCAAAGACTTCTCCAATGCTACTGGGAATGTCGACGTGGTGGGACTCGATAGTTACCCTTCATGCTGGTCTTGCAACCTGAGCGAGTGCACTGGGACTAATGGAAAATACGCTGCTTATGTAGGTTGTCTGCTCCATCCTGAAAATGTTGCGTACTAATCAATGGACTATAGCAAACTATAAACTACTACGAGTATGTAAGACTGTGTTGATCCCTGAACATCTGCTAACAAAATAACAACAGTTTCTTCACAGTTCAGTCTCCGTAAGTCACTTGGACAACTTTGATTGAGAACAAGAACGCCTTTCTAACAGCTCGCATAGCACTCAACCCAACTTCATGCCCGAGTTCCAGGGCGGTTCCTATAACCCATGGGGAGGCCCACGCGGTGGTTGTCCCGGAGACATCGGCGTCGACTTCGCAAATCTTTTCTATCGTAACTTGATCTATCAGAGAGTCAGCGCGATATCGCTGTATATGCTCTTTGGCGGCACGTCATGGGGATGGCATGCTGCCCCGGTAGTTGGTAAGAGAAGACCCTGGATGTTTTCCCCTGTTCCACATCAAGCTAACAACATGTTCTAGCCACAAGCTATGACTACTCCTCTCCCATCTCCGAGAACAGGATCATTGGCGACAAGTACTATGAGACCAAGGTCCTGACGCAGTTCACAAGAGGTAAGTTGCCTATATCTTGAGCGAGAGGAATACGAGGACTAACGATGAGTAGTTGCAAAGGATCTCGCTTTCACGAATCGCATAGGAAATGTAAGCAAATACCTACATGAGTGCACCGGGAAAGAAGAGAATCATAGCTGACAGAATGAAAGAGTACCGACTACACTGACAACAAAGCAATTGCCACATCGGAACTTCGAAATCCTGACACTGGCGCGGCGTTTTACGTGGTCATGCACGCCGACACGACGTTGTCCAATCCCGAAGCTTTCAAACTTCAAGTCAATACATCGCAAGGAGCTAGTGAGTCATCCCGTATCATCCCCCCTATCACAATAATTGCTCATTACTCACATGCATCGTTCCTTAGTTACCGTGCCTCAACACGGTGGCGAGATTGCCCTCAGTGGCCATCAAGCCAAGATCCTGGTGACCGATTTCAAGTTCGGAACTAAGACGCTTCTGTATTCCACCGCCGAGGTCCTCACATACTCAATCGTCGACGGAAAGGAGGTTTTGGTCCTTTGGGTCCCCACAGGCGAGTCCGGCGAGTTCAGCATCAAGGATGTTACCTCGGTCAAAATCGCATCCTGCGGCGGGTGCGCCAATGTCAAGGTCTTCGAGGAGGCCGACTCCAACAGAACCACGGTCTCGTTCATGCAAAATGCCGGTATCAGCATCTTCCAGCTGAACGATAAATCGAGGGTCGTGTTGTTGGATCGGTCAGCAGCTTATCGCTTTTGGTCCCCGGCGCTGAACAATGACCCCTTGGCTGTTGGTAATGAAACAGGTAAGCATATCCAACCCCATCTTAAGGTCCGAGCAATGTTGCTGACATTTATAATAGTTCTTGTTCATGGACCCTACCTTGTACGATCCGCCGCGATCGACGGACGCACGCTGCATCTCACGGGAGATGTCGCCAACATCACGACCCTTGGCGTCTTCGCCCCAAAGTCTGTCCATTCCTTGACCTGGAACGGCAAAGAGCTCGCCATCACTTCTACCAGAAACGGCGTCTTGACGGCTGCGGTGGGAGGCGATGTCTCGCCTACCTTCTCACTGCCAACCCTAGGTAATTGGAAGGCGGCCGACAGTCTCCCTGAGATCCAAGCCAATTACTCTGCCACGAGCGCGGCGTGGGTGTCCGCCAATAACACCGACACCTCAAACCCTACGAAACCGGCCCCCAACAACCCGGTTCTCTACGTCGACGACTACAACATCCACGTCGGAACCCACATCTATCGGGCGACGTTCCCCAGCACCTCAGAACCCCCGACGGGCGTGTTCCTCAACATCACGGGCGGCACCGCGTTCGGCTACTCGGCGTGGCTCAACTCACAGTTCATCGGCTCGTGGCTGGGCCTATCGTATCTCGACCGAGCTGGCCTGACTTTGTCGTTCGCGAACGCGACCGTTCTCGAAGATGGGAAAGAAAACACCCTGGTCATCGTCATGGACAACTCGGGCCATGACCAACGCGCCGAGGCGCTCAACCCCCGCGGCATCACCAACGCGACGCTTCTGGGTCCCGCTTCTGCCTCTTACACGTTCAGCGACTGGAAGATCGCCGGTACCGCAGGCCGCCAAGACGAGCTCGACCCCGTGCGCGGGCCCCTGAACGAGGGCGGCCTCTACGCCGAGCGCGTGGGCATGCACCTGCCGGGGTACGACGACTCGAAGTGGGAGCCCGCCTCGACGGGCGGCGACGCCAACACCTTATCCGTGCCCGGCGCCGGCATCCGCGTCTTCCGCACCGTGGTGCCGCTCTCCGTGCCCGCGGGCCTCGACGTGTCCATCTCCTTCCGGCTCACGGCGTCCGAGACGGACACGACGAACCAGCTCCGCGCCCTGCTCTTCGTCAACGGGTACCAGTACGGCCGCTTCAACCCGTACATCGGACACCAGGTCGACTTCCCCGTGCCGCCGGGGATCCTGGACTACGGCGGCGACAACACCGTCGCCGTCACGGTGTGGAGCCAGAGCGGCGAGGGGGCGGAGATGAAGGTCGAGTGGAACGTGGACTACGTGCACGAGACGAGCTACGATATGCGGTTCAATGCGGCATACCTACGGCCCGGGTGGACGGAGGAGAGGTTGGGATACGCTTGATTGAGTTGGCAAGATGGGATTTTACTGGATCTACTGTCCGATTTCTTCTCATAATCACATAGAACAGTTGCTTACCGACCATAGGGCTGTGTGAGTAAACAATTATTGTGATTCAACGAACGTTCTATAAATGCGGTATAGTACCGTTCTAGAGTGACCATCTTCCAAAGCTACTCTCCTCAAGTAGATAAATTTCTGAAGGGCCTTGTCGACGACGATGCGCCTTTATATGGACCCGTCTTAAGAAATACTTGCTCGTCTCTTCTCCAATGCACCCAGCTTGTGTATGGCTTCGCTCCACGTAGTTTCCGCGAAGGGATGCCAAATCTCATCCGCTTCTTACGGCCCATATCGACTATTTGACATGGTTTGACTGCGAGTCTCGATGCGATTCCCCATGGATACACTATCTCAAAACCTTTATTGGTGCTAAAGAGGCTCGCCTGGTGCATTTCATGGTTAGAGAACGGTCGTTGCCCCGGGCACAAGAAACAAAACAGGACAGCAGCAGCGCTGGTGGACGACCAATCCCGGGGGTTCACATTGGTTCGTCAGGGACCGAATACTCATTTATTGCCCATATTAATCTGACAGTACACAAATGCATCCCCAGAGGGTGCTTTATCTCGGATTCGACACCACTGGTTTAATGAGGCTGACGAGTTGCTGAAGAGAAGATTCCAAATTTTGAAGTCAGGCCCCATCTACTCCCCATGGCTGAATAACTTTTCTCTAACTGAGCCATAATGTCTGGAGACATCTAATCACGAATCTACGGAGTTGGCCTTTGGCTCTTTGCGATGTGCGTAGCGTGGCAACTCGCGACTTGGCCCCGGTAGATCAGATCTCACCGGGATACCAAGGAGAGAACACACTGATCTTCTTCAATCCGGGCCACAAGTTCTACTATGTCCACGGCCAGAGTCAAGAGGAAGTATGGGTCTTCAAGCAATTCGATTCGTTAAAATCGGTTGCTGGTGGTAAGGTTTGGCTATTTCTCTTCTCATTTCCCTCTCAAATAGTCTTTGGGTAAGTTGCAACACGGGAACGATAATCAGCTGCCTAGGCTGCCCCCATACCTCTTTTGAGATAGATGAAGCAGTCTCCACGACTGGGCTGGAACAGAGCGTCGAGGTTGCCATGCTTGTTCTATTCTAGATATCCAACTAGAAGATTCAGACTTTGCAGCGATGTCTTGCCTACTGCGGTCCATACTCGATGCACTGGAAAGACAACATGGGACAGGGAACTAGGCACTGGGCTATTTGGGTAAAAGTCTGATAATATACTATAATATGCCACTTGCACGATGGCGAATATCACCCTGGCCGCCGATAGCCGTGGGCGGAACCGAGTATCTCTCTTGAAATCCATGGCCATTATATGGCCTCACTTACGGCGGCACCCTTCCCCTTCAACAATATTGAACTACATAGCTGATAAAACCAATCCCAATCGAGAAGTTACAGAGGCCTAAATCTTGTCCCCTTCCCCGACGTCGCAGCATTGGGCGTTGTTCCACTCCTGAGCATCCATATGCTCAGCTTGGGCTATTTTGAGGTTTAAATTAGTGAGTTATCATCTGAGTTGGCTGAAATCAAGGGAGTCTGACTTACCTGGAGCAGCTACGACAGCTGAGACTGCGACAGCCAAGACGGCGAGGATAGACTTGAAGTTCATATTGTCTTCGTAGTAAGGGCAGAAGAGTTGAAGGTAGTATTTGTTTATTGGTGGTCTGTATGCCTGGTGATAAGCCGTCCGAGGTGGAGCTGTGCCGAAACATTTTAGGAGGAAGGGTTGGGGAAACGCCCCCCTTTTTATAGACGATTCGTAAAGCTCGGCCTTCCCAAGCTAGCTGGATCATTGCCTATCGGCAATGTTCTCATAGGAAAGATGGTCTTTTTGCCGATTTGGAATGTATTCATCATTTGCACCCTTCACAGGCAGTGGTGAAACTCCCTGGTGTAGACTCGCGTACCGTGACCCAATCAGAAGACGAGCAGAACAGCCTCCGGTGTGATGACAATGCGTGAGATGTCAGATTTTGACGACGAATGCATAGATGGCGTCCATGATGTTGACAACAGAAGTAAGCTTCACACCATTAGTGCTGACCCTTGGGAGCCTGTTGGTTGTGTCTTCATGCAGAACCATCTGCAGCGGGACGGCCAAGGCGGCAGAGGGACCAACACCATATTTAATTCCACCACGATTACTGGTCTGTATATTCGTGTGTCACCGAGACAAGGCTTCAACCCCTCATGAAGTAGAATCCTTCGGGAACTCGTTTTGGATCGACATCTGCCCTCGACGTGATGGTGTGGTCGTTATTCCTAGGCCTTTCAGAGCAAGACCTCCCTCATGCCCTTGTTGTAACAATAATCTCGTATGTTTGGTATTCTAGACTGGAAAGCTCAAGCCACTTCTTTCTAATATCCTCGCTATCCAACGCAGCTCATGATGCCCATTCATCCGAAACCAAGGCAGTATGCGGCCGTCGAAAGCGAAGACGCCGCAGACTTTTCCGACGCCGAGATAAACGAGGCCCTCCTTCACAACACCACACGGCCCGTGAAACACCAATCCACTTGGGTTCCGTGGGTACGATGTAACACTGCCGGCTCAGTCCTTCTAGCCGCCCTTGTCGCCGTATCCGTTCTCGTCACCATCCAATGCACGATCTGGTATGAGAGAAGAGGCAGCAACGCCCCTAGATTTCGCCCGGCATTTTGTAAGTTTGCAATCAATCAACTGGGTTGTTATTTGACCCCTGGAATGAAACACCAAGTGATGGAAAGGGACTTTCCTGTTACCCATACCAAACCAAGTCTGATGACGATAACTCACCCACAGCGCCTCTTTACGATATGACCGATATCCCCTTCGTGACCAGATATGCCGACCACTCCACGGCACCCAATGCCTCGAACCCCGACCACATCTACCGTCTCGACCCAAGCCCCGAGGTCGACGCCGCCTGGACCCGCATCGCGTCGGCGGACGGGGTGTACCCCATCTCCGTAGCAGACGTGCTACGCATCGGCAAAGACCCATCCCTCGCCGTCGACGCCCCTCCCTCCTGGGGATTCCCCGCTGACAAGCCCAAGCTGATGGGCATTGAAGCCTTCCACTTGCTGCACTGCCTCAACGCCGTTCGCAAGGGGCTCGTGACCACCTACGACTACTACTGGGGCTCGCGGGGGTACGGCTTCGCCCCGCCCGCCGTCTTCGCGCGCCATCTGAACCACTGCGTCGACGTCCTGCGCCAGCACCTCATGTGTCACGCCGACCTCGAGCCGTTCGTCTTCAACTGGCGCCTGGGCCAGGAGAAGCCCTACGCCGACTTCGCCGTCCGCAAGACTTGTGTCGATTTCGATTACCTGCTTGAGTGGACCGAGACACACAAGGATCCACGGCGCGAAGAGCTTGTACGTTTTGCTTATTTGAACTTCCCTCACGCGGTTCTTCTTCTTTTTATCGTCATCCCCTTCCGGCTTTGTCCCTTTCTGACTTCTCACGACGCCATTAGTGGAGATCGATCGAAAAACCAGAGAACGCATTGGAGAGGGAAGCACCGGCTGGCTTGCCACAGATTACGAATGAGACAGTTTGGAGCAAGAACGGGCTCTTTCCCGTGGCGAACCTGACCGGCTTGGGGGGCAAAGAGTACTGTCTTAGCCCCGAGTTGTAGCAAGCCGGTGGTGGTTCGTTTCAATTCTGAGATACAACCTGGCGAACCATAACTAGGCACAAATCACGGTACTTACTTCACTTAAGGAGTATAATGGAGACTGGGGATGTATTTTTGAGCAATATCGCGGTCAATCCGTATCCCGTAATGAATAAAACCGCAATTACCCCTGACTGGAACCATGCAGCATCGGCAGCCCATCTAGTAAAGCCAGCTGACCCCTTTCGGTATTGAGTTGGAAAACAAGGCGCACACACATTCTATCGCCCACTCCTCTCGTCAATCCGACTACCAATACACAACAACAACCCATCCGCTGCATCCTACGTCGTATCCGTCGAGAAGCCGGGCCCGAGCAGCCCGTTGCCGTGGGGCCCGCACTGGCTGGACTTCTTGTCACAGTCGCACACGCCGACGTAGACGCGCGAGTCGGCCATGGTGTGGTTGTAGTCGTTCCAGGCGTTGCCCTCGACGTTGCCGCGGTGGGTGTCGTCCTGGATGCCGCCGCACCGGGCGTTGATGTCGGCCACGGGCACCGAGAAGGTGCTCAGCGTCGTGCGCTTCGCATGGTGCGACCCGTTGCACCAGCTGGAGTGGGTGGATCGATCCGTGGTTAATGTACGGGAGCCCGAAGGACAGGGGAAAGGGGAGAGACATGGGAGCGAAAGAAAGAAATATAGAAAGGGGGGTTTCTAAAACTCACTACAGACTGGCGTCGCGGCCGGTGCAGCGGATACGGGCGCAGGTATTGGCCTCGACGCGAACAGCTGTTGCACAGTGTTGGAGCCTCGATCAGCAAAGAAAGAGAGGGGCGATGTTCGGGGACGGAAGTCGTGTTCGAGTAGAAAGAGAACGTACTGGTGGGACCCCCCGAACTCTGGTCGTCGCTGACCAAGTCTCGGATCAGGCACTCGACCCAGTCTTCCACCGGCCCAAAGTCGTTGAGACAGTTGACGAGGTTTCCCTGAAGGCAATAGCCACCATCTCACGTTAGGAACCACCTGACCAAAACCTCCTTTCGACGCGAACCAATTATTGGCCGCTGTCCCACAGGCGTGTACAAGCTCCAGGGTCGACTAGAGTACTTACACCAGGTGCAGGGGTACGGGTGCCCGTCCGCCGTACCAAGCGCGGCGATGGATCTGCAGGAACAGGGAAGCCGGTATCGACGTCATCGTCGTGACGAGGGCCGACGAAGCGCTTGTGGAGAGATGGCGGGGGCATTTTGCCAGGCCCGACGCATCCGAATCCCTTTATCACGTAGTGCGGCATGCGATTTTTGAGCTCAAGTTCAAAGTCCTATTGTTTGCGTGTCGCCACCACAGGCAAATCGATCAGATATTTTTATTGTTGACAATATAAGTTGCCGATTGGAGGAAAAGAAGAAGAAGGAAGGGGCAGTGTGGACTTTTCCATATCAAAACGAGGATGGTCTGAGGACTTGACTAACTTGAGGTTCTCCATGGTAACTGAACTCCGTTCCGTCTTTGAGGGTGTAGAAGAAGGTCGCCGTGCCCATTTGGAAGCGGTCAGTAGAAAAAGCGTTGTTGCCAGGAGTGCTGCCGCGCGCCCCCACCATCTTTGGCATCACGTTCATGTCTACCGGAGTAGGGGTAAAGTCCTCGTCCATGGTGGCTAATACCTGTGCGACTAGCCCCAGGATGAGGGAGAGCAAAATTAGGGGCCCCATCTTAGAAGCCATGGGAAAGGGGTCGCCTTTGAAAAGCTTGAAACGGCTCGTAGAGTGGGAAGGTCCAGTGGCAGCAGTCAGGGTTAATGGCAGGAGAAGAAGAGGTTGAGGGGGGGAATAGAAAGAGGTACAAGAAAGCGGCAGGTCTTTATGGGGGAGAAGATAATACGTGTGAATCATAGCATTTACTCAATGATGTGTCACTTTGCTTGGGGAGGCGAACACGAGATATGTATATCTATAGAGAATGAATCATAGCGCGAATAATGGTGATATCGTAGGAGTAAATATTAAGCGAATGCTCTCACTTCCAGACTATGTGTTCCGTGTCGTCATCGTGTCACGATCAGTCAATCCAGCGCTCTTGCGTTGACAAAACAAGTAAGTACGCAAGTAATACACTAGCTCGCGTTGATATAGGCGAAAAAAACACCCTAAGCATCACAGCATACCACTGAATTGGCGAACACGAATATGCTGTACCAAATGTTGGAAGCTCTTCGGCGTCATCTCAACAGTTGCATCTGCGAGTCGTGTACAGAGTAGATAGAGTAGTTCGCACTCGAGATCGCCAAAGTTATGGGTCCTCGATCGTTGCCAGTCTTCGACACCGGGGAAAAGACGACTCAGCGCTGACCATGTAGATCAGAATCCTATCCAACCAATTAATTACCCACTTCCTTAGACCCGTCCAAACACCAGTTCATAAGTTGCAGATCCCCAGCACCTTTAAATTTTGGCAGCAACCAGGCTCATGTAAATTCCCCAGAGAAGCCCGATGAAGTTCAAGAAGACGATGCGCTTCTCGACCGGGATCCAAGCAAAGCTGATAATGCTGGCAAACGGCCAGATTTTGTAACCCGCGACAATCAGCGGGATCGTCTCGTTGCGGATGTTGTAGCCGATCTGGCCCAGGCCCTGGCCCTTGAGGAAGCCCATGAGGATGAAGAAGGCGACCGTGTTCATGAGCGCGCCCAGCGTGATGCAGTCGATGAACCACTTGGCCATGGTGTTCTGGATGTTGAGCTTAGGCTTGTTGCCGGCCGCGTCGGACCCCGCGACGCCGCCGCCGCCGCTCTGCCCGACGCTGGCCTCGGTCATCTTCTCCATCTCGTGCTGGTTCTTCTCGACGTCGTTGGGCGCGCCGCGGCGCTCGTAGGCCGGGAAGCTGCGCTCGAGGAACTGCTGCCAGACGTAGTTGGGTGGGCAGGTCAGCAGGGTCAGGAGGACGAAGCGTAGGAACTGCAGGTGGTCGAAGGCGAAGGGCTTCTGGCCCTGGTAGGCCTCGAGGAACTGGGCGAGGATGTTGGAGGTGCTGGAGAGCGCGGCCGCGGCCAGCGTCGCTTTCACCATGGCGGACGGCATCTTGTCTTGTTCCTGATTGGTTTGTGTTGATCTTTATTTGGCTGGCTCGTGCCCTTGGCTCGTTCGTTTGTCAATCAATCGGGCGGGAGATGGTGTGATAGGCGAGGGCGGCGCGAATGGCGATCTAGCATCGAAGGTTGGGAATCGATGGAGAGGAAAGAGCGAAAGAAGTCGATCGCGGCGTCGTCGTCGTCGATGAATACTTAGATAGGAAAGGAGCAGGGCGTGCGGGAGGGAATTGGCCAGATCATATGTGCGAAATAGCCGGCGGCAGTGTGTCTCAGGAGATCAACAACAACCAAGGTTTCGGAATAATGTCAGTTTAGTGGAGTTTGGTAGGGATCGTCGTCCTTGGATCTATCAAGTGGTCAATCAAAGAAACTCCATTAGCCATTAGCGATATCCAAGGGTACATGGGGATTTCGTGAAAGGCAGCGTGGCTCGCGTGGCTCGTCAAAAATGCCAATTGCCGCGTCAGCCAGTCGTCGCCGACAAGATTATTTGAGGGTCCCGGGGGCTCGCAGTGAGAGTGATGTCAGAACCGACATGGATCTCGCCCTGAATCGCAACGGCATTTGGATGGATCTTGGCTGTGGGTGGGACCCGGATGTGTGTGATTTTAGTGGTTGTAGTGCACGATCCCGCTGTTTCAGTCTCCTCCTGCAGCGCCAAAGAATCCTACTGGCCCAATTTTAGTGGCTGCTCAACTGGGCTCAAACTGGGCTCAACTGCTCAACTAAAACGGTGACCGTGGATTTCAATAACCGACTGTATTACATATATGTACTTATATACTTACATAAGGTGATGACTTACACAATTATATATCCCAGAGTCTACACCAAGTATATCAGAGGTCGGTATAAACTCAACAACGAGAAAATTACCAACATACGCACCTATTCAGGATGCATTGCAAAGCCCAGCGAGACTCTACTCTACCCACACCTCCCGCCCAGCTTCCCTCTCAACATGTTCCCCTCATTTCAACCTAATTTCCATTCTCCAACTTCCATCACTTCCCATGTAAACGTCAAATCTTTCGCCAGGACTGAGTGAGATGCTCCGTCGGCCGCACCTGAGTACAGCGCATAGAAGGATGCAAACTCTCAAAAAAGTTCAAGTGGGAAACCCATAAGCCCAACAGACCAGGCCGTTGTCAATACATAGCTTAAGTACATGGAAAAATCTTATCTCCCATCCGGACAAGAGACGAGCATCCTCCAATTTCACGGCGACACAGTTTCATTTATTTACCAGTAATTTATTCATCTAGTATTAAACACCATGCAATACTAGTTTATTTAGCCACCCTCTGGCGATCAACGCGGATGGTGTACTACTCGTCCGCCACGCTGACCAGCTTCATCTTGACGCCCTATTCAGCGACTTCGTGTGAGCCGACGGGCGCGTATGCCGGAGACTGGCTGCCCTGGAGTGTCAGAGACAGGGCGCTGTCCATGAGGTCGTCAAAGAGGCCAACGGCCTTATCCAACATCAGGAGAGAGGCATGAGCCGTTTCGGTCATGGCTTCTGGCATCGAGAGGCTGCTGGCCTATTTCCACCATCGATAGCAAGCGCCTGATTCCAACTCGGATGCTCAACGAAGCTTTTCTTAGACTCCACAGCAAGACACGTACTTAGCGTAGAATCCCCAATTAGACCTCTACCTGTCATTGCACCAGAAGCCGCGGGTTCCGCTGCTTCTTTCCATTGACTGTCACAGTAGGGGGGCCACTCGGCTTCGTTGTCGTTCAAAGTCGCTGATTCCGCAACTGTAAGACGACTTGCATATTGCTAACTATCCTGATCTTGATTATCCCACATCCTAAAGTGAGATAAGATCACATCGACGGACAGTTTCGTTGTTCCAGCATGATTACTCTTTTGAGTGGTCGACGAAGTAATCATGTCGATGCAACCGTTGGCAGATCATAAGCTTCCCGTTGCGACTCGATGTCGCTAGGATGAGCTAAAGGAAACCCTTATTACTCTGCAAATCATTCAGCAGCGTTCTATGTAGAGATATTAGTTGGGGCCTTTGAATGGCACAGCTGCCTGGACATCCCAATAGAGAATCTCACAAGTTCTTCATGCTATTATGTTATTCCGCGATCTACGCACGAGGACATCGTCACCACCAGGCCTTTGAGCGGGTCTGAGTAAGACCGACGAGCATACCGTATCTATAACTGTGGCATGGCTGGCATTTATGGACGCGATCTGTCGCGGGTTCATATAATTGATATACAAGGAAATATTAGAACAGTAGCTAATTGTTTGCTAGAGCCATCTTCACATGGCACTCTATGCCCCCACAAATGTATATACACTGTTTACTCTGACCCTATTTCGACGAAGTCGCTATCTACCGACTTGGGCACGCTGTCCTGCCCAAGAACATTTTACCAAATACCTCTATTGAACATGGGGTACATGGGGACGCCCCTGGCCTCGAGGGACTGACTGTAAGTCTGCGGGGGGCGCATCATCATTGGCTGTCCGGAGGGATAGCTGCGGTAGTAGTTGGAAGGCAGCGCCCCACCCCACCCATACGGGGCCTGGAACATGTTGGGTAGTTGCCAGTCCATGCTATGGGCATGATTGTATCCGTAGTGGCCATACTGGTTGTAGTTTTGTGTGTAGTAATGGGGATATTGATACATCTTTGCAACTCGGCTGTCTGCGAATATCGGGTTTCAATTTTTGTAATGTTGCGGCTTTGGATTGGTGATACTGAACTCTCTGTTTTGGCTGCTTGGTGTTTTGATGGATATACTAAGACCGAGGGAAAGAGCAAACAAGGCCGGAACTCAACTTTATAGGGGCCACGGGCCATTCGTGTCACTAGATGACCGAAGGTTGGCAGTGAATTGAACCCAATGTAGTGAAGCATATGCTTCCTAGTTGACATAGTTAGAACCTGTAACACATGATGAGAGTGCTTATAAACAAGAAAGTCGACTCTCTTTCTCATAGCAACTAACAAGCTCATTCGCCATCTGAGCCACAGTAGCATTACAAGAGCAGTAGAAACATAATATTCTGCATGAGGCGTTCAAGTCAAAGGAAATCGCATTTGAATTATCGTCTTTCATACCCAATTCAGTCATGCTGCATAGCATATGACCTGTGGAAGGCCTACGTAAGACGACTAGTGAACTATTAGCATTCATATCTACTTCTTCCACGCTTCATGGTAACACAGAGGTATCTATGAAGTCAAACTGGGAAGGTCCGATGGGCGCAACATGCCGAGAGATGCATGAAACAGGTTTTAAGAAATGGGATTTCGTCATCTACCGTCATACGGCGACGATGAGGCTTGGAATCGATATATGCAATACTTTAAAATGACCGTACACGAAGAACTGGTGTCAGAAAAATTGCGAGTTTCTGGAACCATATGCGCGGTGGACTATGGTGGAAAACGAGGCCGACCTGCGAGCCGCCTCCAAGCTGCAAGTCCGGAGCGCTTCGTCGACTGGCGATATCAACACTCCGTATCGAGGAAGGAATCTGAGCTTTCGAAACAAATCCCTCCATTGCCCGATGAGGCAACCTTGCGACTTCCGCGCTTCACGTACTGTCTTCATATCGATCAATACTGCCTCGACACGGTAGACGCCCACGCCGCTACCAAGCCCAGGGACATGGACTACTCACTAGCCCTCCACTGGTAGCAGGGCTCATCGATGGCAACTTCGCCGACCTCTCAGCAGTTGACAAATACGTCTGCCCTCCCATCGAAGGCTGCACCGAAGAGTACGTCCGCTGGGAGTACACTAGGGTGGATTACATCCTAGCCTTTTCCAGCGATCACCACTATTGGACTCTCGAGTAAGGGGATTAACGGAGGCCACCTTCGATTGCGCCTTGAATGTTGGATCCACGCGGTTGGGAAATGGAAGAGCTGGCTGACTTTATACCAAGTACAGGTAGAATATCGATGATATATACTAGTGGGCGGAGGTAAGATTCACCGATGAATAGTGTGGACTCTTCTGCGTTTCGGATCTTGCCGAACCCCACTCTAATCCAACGACATTGCAAACTGCCACCTCCCTGCCATTGAGGGGCCGTCGCTTCAGTACATACCTGCACCTATCCCCTGATCACCTCCAACAAACACAACCTCATATTGGAATTGTGTCCGGGGCTAGATTCGAGTTGCTCAACACGTCGCACCAAAAGAGAATGGCTAGCGAGATGTCTGATCCCGCGCAGGCCGCATTGGCCGAGCGCGAACGCGGCAACGCCTTATACAAAGCAGGCAACTTGGTAGAAGGTGTGCACCCAGTACCCATCCCATATCGATCAACTAATATTTCCTCCTATTTCTTACCACTTACTGATGTCATCTGCCAGCCGAGTCTGCATACAACCAGGCAGTGCGTCTGGCCCCGACGGATCCACGGCCACTGTCCAATGCGACGGCCATCAAGTTTGAGATGGGTAACTATATTGGTGCGGCCATCTTTTGCGAGAAGGTGTTAAAACTCCTGCAAAATAACCCTGATCCTGATCTCGAGCAGAAGGTTCGTGTGCGGATGGGCAAGGCGTATACGCTTGCCAAGAGGCCTGCCCAGGCTGCCAAGGCGGTTGACACACACCTCCAAGCCGGTGAGGACAAGCGGCAAATTGAGCAGTCGATACAGGCCGTGGAAGCCTCTGAGAAGATGTTTCCTGACGCTGCTAAGCTTCGGGGTGAGATCATGGACAGGTTGTCGCGGTTCAAGTTTGCGGTGTAAGTGTCATGACACGACCGGGCGTATAACCCAGGCATGCTAACCCATCGCTTCAGACAGAGTGAGCCCGAGTTCTACTCCGTCGGTCATGATGACCCGGAACCCGAGTTCACACCCGAGATGGCCAACTTAAAACAAGAAGATTACTCCTTCCTGTTTGCCGGAATCGGAGATGCTCGCAATCTTTTTGCGACGCTCATCACGATTGGCGCGGTGGCCGTCTCGAACCCTTCTATCCTGTCAAAGAAGTTCCACTTCACTCTGCTGGACATCAAGCCGGCAGTCTTTGCTCGCAATCTCCTCATGTTCCGCCTGCTTTTTGATGTAGGCCACGAATCCACTGCCGAGTCATCGGAGACGCTTGTTTCTCTCAGCTACTTGTTCACCGCATCGACAATGCCGGCTTGGGTCTACTTGAGAGTGCAGACTGCTAGTAAAGATCTTCTTGAAGAACTTATGGCGAAGACCAACGCTCCAATCATGAATAGGTTCCATATCAGCAACGCAGACCGGGCGCTGATTAGCACCCACCTCCAAAACTGGCAAAGACAACCCCAGGACTGGTACACCACGGCAGAGTTCCTCAAGCGCATACATGACCAGATTATTATCAGTAAGACAAATAACATGATGGGTCAAGGTCCCGAGCCCGACAACGGGGCGCCCCCGGGTTGTCAGTCAGGTAGTCCCGATGTACTCGAATACGAGGACCTCGGTGTGACGCTCCCTCACACAGAACTTATCAAGAAGCACGAAGACCGACTTGTGGAACTACTGAAAGAGTACCGTAAGAAACGTACACCAGGCAACAAGCGGAAACTGGACCAATACTTCCAGGATCAATGGAAGCCAAACATGACTTTAATCGACTTCGAATGGGAGAAGAAACGAGCGGCCAGTCCCGGTCCTCATTTAGATTTTACCCCTCACAAGACCGCGTCTCTCCTATGGGGAAATCTGCCACCCGGAACTCTTGGCAAGAAGAAGACAGGCGTTCTGCCGCATCTCGAGGGGTTCTTCAACAACGTCGCCTTTGCGCTGGATCAGATTTCAGGACAAACCACATTCGAGATTGTGATTGGGGATATGGTCAGCTTCTTCGACCGCGCCGAGCACGGATTGCTGAGGAGCGAAGCTCACGGCGCATCCACGGTCTCGACAAACTTCCCCGACAAATTTGACCGCATCCACATGAGCAACATCCCGGATTATGTGGGAGGGTCCATGGCCACCTTCCTGCACGCCCTGCCAATATTGCGCCCCAAGAAGACTTCTGCGGTGACGTCTAACGTCCTACGCAACACTAGGGTATGGCCTACCCATGACTCCTTCCTCAATGACAGTCTCCTACTTGCCGGTCGCGCCAAGATTGAGAACAATTTCTCGGCTTCACTGGCACCCGAGTGTGCGCAGGTGGAGAAAGCGTTGGATGGTTCACTTGTCAGGGGCATGGGGGCGGTTATGGTCTTCTCGATGAAGTGGATGCGTCAGTCCACCAAAGCCATGGAGTGGTCTAAGCTGATGCCTCGCCGCAACCTGGAACATTGGCTGCACGCGCTGTACTTCCGGCTCTGCTTGCCTTTCCCCTGGGTGACCGAGTTCGCCAGCCGTGTACTGCGGCCGCTCAACCTGGTCACCTTATTTGAGCTCGTGGCGCATCTGTTCAAGATGGGCTATCCCGCTTATTGGCTGTCGGGCATCCTCAACGATTTAGCCAATGGCGACGTGTCGAGTACCGCCCGGGCACCGCGAGAGCCCGTCACGGACGCGATGGCGGCGAAGACTGCCCACCCGCGTAAAACTATCTCTATGAGACCCTTTGCAACCGAGTACAGGGTATTGCTATCGCTATGGCGCCGTTTGTTGCCTTTCGGCCTTCTTCTCCAGGAGATGGTGGAGAAGCAGCTCCCGGAGCCATCCAAGATCCAGCAATTCCATGTGAAGTTCGATAGCATTAACGAAGCCTTCTTCAATACCGTGGCCGGCGAGGCAAACCCTCCCGACGTCGCAACCATGTCCTCGGTCTTGGTGTTCTGGAACCGCACTTTGAACGGGCAGGTGCCTGACGGGGCCCACTTACGTCATTCCTTGCTCGACGACGAGCTGGTCAAGTCCAAGTCCCACCTCAAGTCCCGACTTCAGAAGGCGGGACGACCCGAGTCGGAAGACACAGTGCACTTCGTTTCGACGACGCAGTGGAAGCGCGAGACGAGCACGGCGTCGTTCTGGTTCCCTGGGGACATCGTCAAGGCCATGGTGTCTGGAAAGGATGACTGGGTCGCTTGCATCCGGAGTACGGGCTCCTGGGAGGAGATTGCGTCGGTGACTGTTGGGTCGGAGACGGTCGTTGCTGGCGATGCTTGGTGTTGATAGATTAGAGGAGGTTGTGTGGTGGAAAATGAGTCACATTAGCAATCGATCAGAGCTAGGCCTGGTGAATGCCGTTGGATTTATCTTATACACAATATGCGCTACTTCTATCAATATCACCCTGGCCTCCCTCTGAATACTTCTCTTGTATAAAGTCTAAATCAAACATTCGATACTCAAATAGATATGAATCATAATTATTCATTCGCAGTTCACTCGTTTGAGTCATCTCCATCGAGTTTGTTGGGCCAACTAGGTCAGCCTCGTGTCGTCCAAAGGCAAGTGACTTTAAGGAGAATATTATATTCCGAAACGATTGTCTCATCGAGAATGCCAACCTTGGTAACCTGACCATGGCGCGGCATTATATTTCGCGCGGCGCCCAGGTGAATGCACCCGACACTACAGACATGTACCGCCCCGGCTCACTGATACCCGAAAGCGATCTATGGGGCCCCAACAAACCGTGCCCGGCATTATGGGCCGCTGCGCGAAACGGCGATGAAGCGATGACGAGATTGTTGCTCGAGGAGGCTGGCGCGGACCCGACCTGGCAGGCCTTTCGGGTCGGAACGGCGCTCGCGGCCGCGGTGGGAGGAAACAGAAGTGTGGCCGTGGTGCGGCTGCTTCTGGAGCATGGGGTCGACCCGAAAGAGGGCCGGCCCCCTCCTATAGCCCTGGCAGTGTTGGAGGAGCGGGAAGACATATTGCGCCTCTTTCTCGACTATGGTGCGAGGCTAAACACCCCGAGACGGGCACCTGGGCTATGGTGGCAGCAAAGATGCACGGGCTATCCTCGATGGTGGAGTTCTTGGCACAAAGGGGGGTGGATGAGGACGAGGTATATCATCACGTTCCCACGCGCATTGGGTATCGTTGACCGTGTAGGATCTATTGGCCAAGGTCGTGATATAGATTACATAATGGTAGTTGGCTCCTGAAATGAGATTGGACTACTTCTATCTGTTAGGGGGTTTCGTCCCCAAATGCAGCCTATTAATCTCATATCCCATTTTAAGTATCACGAACACACGACTCTTTTTGATTGACATCAAGCACCATTACTTCATACGATATATCCTAATTGCGACATGATTATCGGGGTCAGCGACCCCAGCGCGTCAATACCTAGTCCTTACTGAAGATAATGAAATACGATACTAGTAATACGGCGAAATACAAATTTACATTAGCGCTTGCTTATACTATTCCAATTGACAATATACCACCCCGGGTTACGGGGGATAAATTTGAGCCACTGTGGCGCAGCAATTCTTTTTCCAACCCCTTTTGACCGGAACCCGGCGGAATCTAGCAATGTCGTGATTACTAATTTGTAGTAACAACTGTCATCGCACCATCTCCCCTCGCCCCGTACATAGTAGCTCGAATGAATTATGCGATCAGTTGATTGCACCTCTCCATTGCACGACGTGCACGTTCATGCTGCTGTTTCACCCAGACACTTTGCATCTACCTGACCTCCTGACCGCACACATGCCGCTCACCCGATCTGCTCCGGACGCAGAGGATAATACTCATACTGAAGATGTCTCCGGTTCGTCCGCGAAGCGGCGGAAGACGCGCAAAGGCACACGAAGCTGTTGGGCCTGTAAGAGGCGGAAGGAAAAGTGCACCTTCGACCAGACCACACTGACCCAAAATGCGCTCTGCTTGGGTTGCCAGCGCCGCGGAACCCAATGCATCAGCCAGGACTTGCCGGAAGATCCGACGTCACCGCCAGATGGTGCGCGCCAAATGGGGGACAGGTTGGTCAAGGTCGAGAACCTCGTGCAACACTTGCTGCACCGGATTGAGAACGATGATAACCCCCTAACCAGCCCCGGCCAGCAGCACCGGGGCAATTACATCCTCACTCCAACCCAGACTGTATCAACACACCCTTCTACTATTGTCTCGGAAATTCCCAGTCCGCGTTCTTCTGGCCTTTATCAATCCACAGC
The DNA here is from genome assembly GCA_017163955.1 of Apiospora koreana. Taxonomy (NCBI): domain Eukaryota; kingdom Fungi; phylum Ascomycota; class Sordariomycetes; order Amphisphaeriales; family Apiosporaceae; genus Apiospora; species Apiospora koreana. The sequence continues at coordinate 3,235,080 of JAFHKQ010000004.1, forward strand.
CCTCAGAACTGCTCCTGTTGACCAGTCGCAACTGAAGAGGGGAAATCAGCTCTTGGCTCTGTCTAAAAGCTTGCACAATGCCTTACCGACGCCTGAAGACAGTGATATAATCATTAAAGCTAGCTATCGCGGTTTCTACATGTTCAACAAGGCAGTGACGGTTTCTTACGAAAACCTGAGTCGCCAGACTGGCTCAGACTGGGTCGAGATTACGAGGCCTGAACCTCATGACCATCCCGTCTTGATAGCTAGATACATGTTGCAGCTTGCCCACCTCTTACAGCAGCTCCAGCTCAAGTTTGAAGACCCAGAATTCCACGATCTGCAAGGACTGTCAGAGCCACCGCAAGATATGATGGATCGGTTGTCAGACACAGCCATCAGTAAGGTGTCGACCCAAGACCGGCTAGTCGGCAGCATCGAAGGCCTGGAGTGCATGATGCTCGAGAGCACGTTCTATGCAAACGACAGCAAGCTCAGACTCAGCTGGACCTCGTGTCGCAGAGCCTTACACCTTGCCCAACTGATGGGCCTGCACCAATCAACAAGCCATTCGCGTCATCAGATTCTTGACCCCAACTCGGTGGCTGAGCCAAGTGCTTTGTGGGTTCGAATCATCCATCGTGATCGGTCCTTGTCGCTTTTCTTGGGACTTCCCTTGGGTTCCACAGACAAGACAATTGTGAGCGAGCAAATGCTATCTCGAGACACTCCGCTAGGACGACTCGAGCGCCTCCACTGCGACATTATGGGTTCACTTTTGGCACGCAAAGAATCCCGGGGTCGGGACTTGACCTTGGCCCAGGAGTTGGACAAGGAGCTCCAAAGAGCAGCGAGGACCCTCCCCAGCAAGTGGTGGCTCACTCCAAATTTCTCGACCCCGACCAAACATGACCAGAACACCTTTTGGGATATAAAGCGCCTCGTCCTGCAGATGTCCCACTACAACCTTCTGAACCAGATCCACTTACCCTACATGCTCCGGGCCTCCTTCGATCCGACGTACGAGTATTCCAGGATGACCTGCGTAAACGCGTCGCGTGACATCCTTTCCCGTTTCATAGTATTGCAACACTTCAATACTATCGCCTTCTGCTGTCGTACGCCGGACTTTCTGGCACTCATGGCGGCATTAACGCTGATACTGGCACACCTGCAAAGCCATCGCCGACCCGACCAAGCGAGTAACCCGATGGTTCATCAGTACCTTAACGACCGGGGCATGATTGAACAGGCTCAAGAGAGCATGGCGGACCTGAGCCGCGTGAGTGGCGACTCTCTGAGTGCGGAGAGCGCCGACCTTTTGCATCGCTTGCTGGTCATTGAAGCTGAGGCAGCGGAAGGGCACAAGGGGCGCGCCCAAGGCGTTGACGTACAACCCCAAAGCGGCGAGGCAGTGTACGAGAACGATGGCGTTGTACGCGTGGTTATCCCTTACTTTGGCGTGGTGCGGATCGCCCGCGAAGGGACCATCTCCAAGGAAGCCCCTGAGCAGCTATCTCCGGCCGATAACAGGGGAAATGTTCGCAAAGCGGGCCAACCGGAAACCACAAGAATAACCACAGCTGCTACTCTCTCTTTGACAGAAAATCTCCCAGGTGTTCCTTCGTTTCAATCTTCATCCGAAAACCCTGAAGAGCTCCTCGGGTCTATCCCTGATGACCAGACACTGTACTCAACGGACAACTCTATACAACTAGATTTGGAAGCCCAGAACGGGTTTGGCTGGGTCGTAGGTGCTGACGACTGGGCCTTTCAGGGTATTGACATGGCCTTTTTCGATAGTCTATTGAGTGGCGGTGATGCCGGCGATGACTTGTTCCCTTGAGATGCATTTTATTAAAAGAAAACCAATACATACAGTCATATAATCTATTACCTAAGTAAATATATTAGAGTTAATCCATTTTCAGTGATATCCCTGCTTTGTCCGCAGCCGAACACCCTTGACCAAATTGCATGGCACAGATAGATGCAATCGGAACCCAAAGGGTAATTAGTCGAAGACAGAGATATTACACCGACTCCAAGGAAGCTCTCTTAAGTGGAAGCCGCCAGCTTGGGATTTTACCCAAATGATTTGAACACTAGAGTTATCTCAGCAGGTAGATAATGAGAACGAATAGACGCACGGCGAGCAATTTGACCAGCTTCGGGCCTCTCGCTAATGAGGCAAGGAAACGAGGTGTACCGGATGTTTGAACAACACGCCAATACTTCACATTGACCAACGCCGCAAGAAATGTGCTACCATCTTGCTTTTCTGGCTTCTGTCTTTGAGGAATGGTGGCTTTCTTGGGCAGTATCCTTCCTTGGATCTTTTGAGCCCCCCTACTAAGCGATGCTTTTCTCTCTCATCTGTCCTTCATCGTTGCACACGGATGTAATTGGCACTGCGTCGACGGTAACAGGACCTCTCAAATTTGGTTGTACCACTGCATCCCCTTCTACCACTCGACCCTTTGTGTTCGTTCCAGTCTCGCTTCCCAAGACGGTCCGGCTTGCATGCCAGTGCATTTCTTTCGGCTGCATGACACCGACAAAGGTTCAACAAAGCTCGTTAGATGAAGTTGAATAATAGGGCCAGTTATCATCGATCCTTGAGAACACTGCAGTAGATCTGGTTTGCGTTGATATGTGGTGATTTCGGTATTATCTAATGCAAGAATCTCTGGCCACAGACGCTGCGCAACATGAGTGCCGAGACATGGAGATGGATATTGACTTAGTTTGAGTGTTTCACCATCCTGCATGTCACCAGATCGATATATAGCACTGCTGGTGATGTTACCAACGCTACTGCCACTGGCCGCCGCCCCCCACGCTGCTTTTACCATTGCTGATCCTCGGTCCATTCTTCTTCTTCTTCTTTTTTTTTCTTTTTGCGATTTTCTCTGATTCAATACCGAAACAGAAACCAAGACTCACAGCGTAATATACTCTCAAATGCTAACTCAAAATAAGCCATTATACTCCATGGTCCATGTACTCCATCCCACCGACTCCGTTGTGAGACTGCTAGTAGCGGTGCCATCACCAACACTACTGGTAATGCAGACATCACTACTAATACGTCCAAGCAATGCATTTGTATATGTAACAAGCCGCGACTGTCCACGTTTCCCGTCTCCTTAATTTTATTCCGAAGCGCCGGTCTATGCTTTCCTAGCGGCATGTTCGGCGGGACAGGGCTTGTGGGGGACACTTGATTGCCCCTGCCCAGCAGCACTACGGAACGCAGTACCATGTCTGATGAGAACAAATATACGGCCGAGGCCTGCCTCGACGATATACCGGCGGCGTCATGCTGAGGAATATGGTAGTGCCACCTATGAATAATATGGGAGTCGCATGCATGCATTGAAAGGGTGACAGTCTAGGTACAGTCGATTATTAATCTCATGCTCCAGGTCGATTCGTGTCTCAAATAACAGTCCACTGCGGTTGAAGGCAGGATACTTGATCCCTGGTGTCACGGTATCGGCAGTAAAAAGCCTTCAATCCCAACGCGGGGTGTGTAACGGCCATCTTCACCGGTTACCACCAACGTGCCACCCATTTCTTTCAGCGCTACCATGTCACATATAATTGGTCTTATAGGTGGTACTCTGAAGGCCATGTATTACGAGACATAACATATGCTACAGCATAATTGTATCAGGTAATATACGTACATATTATTAATAGGCGCATGCATCAGAGTGAGTGAAAATACCTTAGATAACGTGAAACTTAATGAATCCTCACATAAATAATGAAACAATTCCTTTTCTTTAATATCATGACTTGATTCCAATGCCAGGATCACACATTAAGCAGATACTCAAAGACGTAACAACAATATACTTGCACCTAACCGACTTGATTGAAAGACCATCATATCTTATTTGATTCATCCATCTTCGCCTTGCTTCATCGACATTTCTTATCCTTCCTAGCCTTCTTACTTTCCTCACTTGATTGTGTTTTTGGGTCTTCTCATTACCTCTTAGTTGATGATATTACGTTTTCGTTTCCCTCGTTGGCTTTTACCTCACCCACCATTTGCAATTTTCATCAGTTTACAGTACTACCAACTTCGCAATGGCCAACCACTCACACTTATCAAGCGAGAAGTACGGCTATGACTTCGTCATTTCGACCACCCAAGCCAGCATAAACTCCGGGCTACTGCAATTCTTGCAGAAGTCTGAGCAAGAGGCCACTAGCCTCTGCTTTTGTGCTGACACACTCGGCAACCCGACCGACGTCTTCAACCTTGAAGACTTTCTCAAAAAGTTTGAGGGGGTCGTGGATCCTTTTGGGATCCCGGACGGTACACCGGTCGAAGACGGGAGAGTCGATCAACTTTTCCACGCTGCTAAGTTCATGTGCGCCATCAAAATTCGAATGGGCTTACCCAAGGACATCCTGCCCAAGAAATTGCCCCCGGTGGTCAAATTGGAACATACGGAGTCCGTCGTGTTCAATACGTTTTGCTCCGAGTTGGTTATTGTCCAGTTAAGTCCAGCGGTGTACGGCCCAGGGTCCTGGAACGTGTGGAAACAGCCTGCTGATGAGGCATGGTACTTTGGCACCAGAGTCGACCTGCTCACAGCGACCCTCAGCAAGACCTTAGACAATGTGAAATATTTCGACAAGAACGAAGCGGAAAAACAGGCAGTACTGCGTCAGCTCAGCAAATTCTCTTCATCAAACTTCAGCCTGCAGCAAATTCTCTACGATTTAGAGCATGCAAAATTGGTGGATGACCCTGATATCAATGGCCTCGAGGACGGGTCACCTCCCAAGACTGTCCTGAAGCAATTCTTCGTCGATATCTATGCAAAGCACTGCAGGAATGAAGGATTGCCCCTTTTCGGCATCGCCGTCAAGCTGGAGTCAGATGTGGACGATCAATCTCAACTGGAAATGACGGACTTCCAGCGTCAGATTACTCGTCTCAAAGACAGCAATGGCCATGCCATTCGGGACCCAACACAGGCGCAACTCGACGTTACCACGCTGGACTTTCAATGCGTTACGGAGCACAAGGCCATGCCTGGCCGTGCAGAGTTCGACTGGAACTGGATGCAGCCCGACGAGGTGGGCGATGAGAGCGGAGTCATTGCTATCAATCGACGTACAATTGCCGAGTTCTTGGTTAAGGAGATGTTGCCAGCAGTCGCGAAATGCTGCGTGGAAATCCGTCCTTATGTCAAGGGTCACTGGAGCTTTTGGATTCCTACATTCGACATCAATACCGTTAAAGATGGTTCTCCCGATCGTTACGCAATATGTAACTTCCCGGAAGACCCCTCGCAGGTCGCTGTGATCGAGTACAACAGGCACAAGGAAGACAAGGATACATATGGTATGTATTACGCCGAGTTCTCAACAACCTGCGAGTACACAGTCAAGTTGTATGTTGAAGGAACTACCATCAAGGTCGTACAGCACTACAAAGTCCACATGTACATTCAGATCGTCGCCACCAGCGACCAACTCAATGCATACGACTGGACGCGAACAGACTTCTACGACATCTCGGTGGGCCAGTACGGAAATCTTACGTTGGCCTGGAAGGAAGCTCACGATGACGACCGCTCGGAGGACCCCCATCGCAGTGGTTTCGTGAACTTCTTTACTAATATAGATAGCATCATCAACTCTATCAAGCATGAGATCGTGAATATGGACGCCTTTCATTTGAATCGCATACAATTCGATACTCTGCAGTCTTTCATCTTTCCAGCTTCTAAAACCTTCGCATTCAAGTCGCCCAGATTCTCCGACTACCAGGATCTCGTGTGCAACATCACTTATACCGACTCGAGCGCGAACCTGATCTCTCAAGCTCATTTGCAGGATGAAGCCAAGAGCCAGGGTCATACCCTCCTGGGGGGTGACTTTCCTGTCCAGAATGACTTGAAGCTCACCTACTCGTCGGAAATGCTGGACAACTACGTCCAAGGAGAGATTGTGGCCCCGCGCAGCAAGTTCGAGGCATTGCAGACTGGCGATGGCCATGCTCTGCTGTTCGCCATGGACTCGTCCTTTGTTTTCCACGTCATTAAGGAACAGAGCGGAACATCGAGCAACGGATGGCACTACGAAGACTTGTCTTCCCCCGTCCTTGCAGGCTGGTACCCCGACCATGCCGGCACGGTCGAAGTGCGCACCTTCGACGTGGGACAGAGTGCCGTGAATGGAAGTATTGACCTTGCTTTGGCCGTATCCTCTGGCGATTTTGACACCCTCTTCGTCTCTCTTGGAAACGGCAACACCAATACCGACTGGACCTCACACGTGCAATGGAAAAGAATCCCTTTCGACGATGTTCACGAAACGCCCGAGATTCTCAGAATTGTGAACGTCATGTTTGTAGAAACTTCGAAGAAGGAGGAGGTTCTTGTCGTCGATATCAATCGTCCCTCCTCGACGTCATCAGACAGGCACATCGTGCGCTATTACATTGACTTCTCGAGAGAGTATGGGAGTTATTGGGTGAAACATGATGTTCCAGTGGACATCGAAGATGGTAACTACCAGAGCACCGTCGGTCGGGTCCAGAGCGGCTACGTCGACGGCGTCTATACTGCTGGATTCAGCGGCAACACTCCCCAGCTGGTATATGTGCCAGTGGAGAACGTCTACGGCTCGGGTCCGCCCTTGCCCCGAAGGCTGATCTTGCCAGACACCAAGGCTCCTCACCCCATTGCAGCTGCCCGTTATGGGAATCCATCTTCGGACCTCTTTGGACTAACCGATCTCTTCTGCGTCGGCGGGTCTACTCTTTACCGTTTCGCAGCTAACCAACAATTAGACGGATCCAGACCGGTGCCCCTCGTGACGAGCGACTGTCTCGCCGGAAGCGACCAACTTCAAGTCATGATGGACCATGAAGTTGTCACTCGTGAGTTTTCCGACATCTGGACGTGTGGCTCTTGACGTCACCAGCCAGTCGTCTCGGAATGCACCATTTCTTACTAACTTTGTGAGCTTTAGTCTTCGGGAAGAACGGGAACAACGAGCTATTTTACACATCCTGTCCGGTAACGCAAGTCAGTATGCCCGGCTCATGGTCGGCAGTGGTGCCAATCTTGAAGGGCGTCGAGCGGTTTTCTACCTACATGAATATAATGGACGGGGGCAATACTGTCTTTGCCTCGGGCGGCGGAAATCTCTTCAAGCTGTCCCAGTCGAGTGCCACGGGCGCCAAGATCTGGCGCGTACAGGATATTGCCCTGGCCGCGCCGCCCGTCGAGAAACCTCTGGCGTTCAGCTCCTACACGACCACGATCCACGTCAGCGACCAGGACGAGTTGCCGACCGCGGACATAGAGCTCGAGATCTCCGCCGATGCCATGACCCCCTTCTACATTAACGGCCTGTACTACCTGGTAGGCCCGAAGCCGGTTCTGGTGCCCACCAACTCCGCCGGTATCGTGACGGTCGTGGAAGCCGCCGCTGGCCTCGACGCAGCCATTATTACCGTCTCGATTCGCCACGGGCCGACGAGCACCATTATCAACCCGATGCAAAAATCTTTCGACAAGCTGGCTGCGCTCGACTCTGAGGCCGCTCTCCGGGCGGCCTCGATCCCAGCCAACACCACCGCCGGCGGCACGTTGGGGCCTGCCGAGCACGCGAGCCTAGTCGATTCCTCGGCCAAAGCGGCTGACCTCCAGCAGATCGCCGACCATATGGGAGGCCTGCGAAAGGCGTGGGACGATGCGAAGCCGCACTCGTTCACTGGCCTGGCGAGGCTCGACCGCACCTGTGCCCGCGTCGTGCCCGCTACCGCCTTCCTCGGCCATCCCACGGTAGAGGGCTTTTGGGACGGAATAGCCATCGCGGCGGGCGATCTGTTCCGGTGGCTGAAGACGGGGGTCGAGGCTGTGCTCGAGTTTATCAAGGACGCCGCGACTGACGCCTGGCACTTCATAGCCAAGATCGCGGGCAAGGTCTACCGCGCCGTGCTGGACACGGTCGAGGCTGTCATCGGCGATGTCGAATGGGTCTTCAAGTTCATCAAGACCGCGGTCGAGAAGCTGATCCAATACGTCAAGTTCCTGTTCGCGTGGGGCGACATCCGGCGCACCAAAGACGTCCTCCACAGCCTGACGTCACTGTACCTGCGACACCAGATCGGCCAGATGGGCTCCGCCAAGACGGCCTTTGACAGCCACATTGGCGAGGCCCGGAAGACGTTGCACCACTGGGCCGGGATCGACGACTGGTCGGCGCTGGGCGATGCTTCTTCCAAGACCGCCAGTGGCAGCGCGCGCAGCCCGGCCAAAGGCCAGACCTCTTCGTCCATGCTGTTCGCATCCCATTACAGAGACAACGCAAAGCACCTAACCGTGGTCGGCGAGGCCACCGACAGTCTCGTCTCCAAGGCCGAGGTTGAAGACGTCATTGAGGCTTTCCTCGAGGCCCTGTTGTCCCACGGGGACGTCCTGTCGGGTCTTTATTCGGATCTGAAGAATCTAGCCCCGAAGATACCCAATATGAGCGTCACGGAAATCCTGAAGGCGTTTGGAGGCCTTTTGGCAGACGGGATGTTGCTTTCTACCCAAGCCGTGGTGTATGCTCTTCTAGACACCCTCGTGTCCATCGGAGATACCGTCCTGGACATCATGAACACCAAGATCCATATCCCGGTGATCTCCGACATCCTCGAACTGATCGGCGTCCCTCCCATCTCCTTCCTTGACTTGTTTCTCTGGATCGGCGCGGTGAGTTGCGATGTAGTCTACAAGATCATCTATGGCACAGCCCCGTTCCCGGACAATGAGGAAGTGAAAGCCGTCATCTCGGCCAAGAGCTGGGAAGACGTCACGAGGATGTTCGGGGTCGAGAATCCGAGTATCGAAGGAGCGGCGGCCTCGGGCTCTATTAACGGCATCAAGAAGTTCGCCAAGCCGCGTGGGCGAGAGGCACTACCCTTGTCTCTACCGCAGGCTCTTCGCCAGGTGATCCATATCACAAGCCACGCCACGGCCGGCTTCTGTCTCTTCATGGGCGACTTCGTCGTCGCCTTCGAGGCTGAGGCCCTGACAGGCGAGAACCCCTTCTCGATCCCGGCGGCGATCTTGGGCGCCATCTCGGCGCTGCTGGACGGCGCCGCGGGCATCCTCGCGCCGGCGTGCCCCCTCGAAAACGTCCCAGTACGCGTGCTATCCGGCGTCACCACCGCGGCCGCCATCACCTCCAAGATCCTCTTCAGCGGCTACCTGCAGAAGGAGTTCGCCAAGACGGACGGCCGGTTCCGCGGCCTCGCGGTCGGCGACGGCCGCGCTACCGGCGCCGTCGTCAACGCCATCCTGGTAGTGCCCCAGCTCTTCGTCAGCGGCTGGCACTTCTACGAGCTGAGCCGGACCGCGGGGGCCGGGGGTCGCGCGCACACCGCCGCCATTCTGGGCGAAGTCTCCCACCTGACCGGCTACGCGTCCGCGCTCTGCTACGCCGCGGCCGTCAACGACAAGGACCCCACCTCGCGCCAGGGCCTCATCGTCGCCGTGCTGGTCCTCAACGTGGCCACGGGTGGGCTGCAGACGGCCGAGGCGTTCGAGGTCGAGAGGGCCATCCATGATGAGAAGAAAACTGCCCGGGATCACCACCGCCAACCTCAGCGCGTGGCTATAGGTCAGGAGCTGGTCCAGGGGGTTGCCAAGAAGCAGCAGCGTCTTATTGGGAATGACTCGCTCAAGGCCGACATCAACGGATGGGGTGAGAAGCCTAGTCCATTTCCCCCGACTTATGATTCCGATCCCGCCTTGAACGGCGGACCCAACAGGGGGCCAGCCCACCACCATCAAGGCATTGTGAAGTCTAGGGATCTCCAAACTATTGATATAAAAGGAGTAGTAGGTAAGACAGGTATGCGGACTAAGAGTAAGGATATTCAAAAGACCCAGAAACATGAGTTATTGAATCTTAGGACTTAGCATATTTCGCTATGGTCGATATACAATATTCCACAGCAGCGCACGCATTACACTATGTTCTTTTGTTACTCGGCCATACGCATGAGCTATCAATATGGCGATTTAACCAACTCGCATGTATTTATCTATAAGCCTATTGGGCTAGTACAGGCCACTCCAGAATGGTTATGCCAACTTGCTTTTGTTATTCATCATGTAACTGCAGGAAGAATCCAAGTGGTTCTAATAGACTTGTGCGACGCCGCTTATTCTACTGCATGTGATTCCATTACTACTAGCAGCGTTGACGAAGAAGTTTTAAGCGCCAGCAACAGCCACTTCTCCGAAAAGCCTCTCCCGTTTCATGCACAAAGCCGCAAGTATCAAGACAGCCCCCGAAACCGGCACCAGTACCATAGTCATCTGCATGGCGTTGGTAATAGCCACAATGGCCTTGTCACGCAATGGCCCCTCCAACTTCTCGAACAGGGAACTCTGCACTCCGGCCATAGCGCCGCGAATCTCCTCCGCCGAGAAGCCGTGGCCGGCCAGGGCCGCCTTGAGGTTCCGCTGGCCCGTGGATTGATATATCTGACCAGCGACGGCGAGCGCGATGACCTGGCCGCCGATCTGCGAGACGTTTTGCATATTCAGCCCTGCCGCGACGTTCTTGGCATCCAGCGTCAGCGTGGCAATCGTGTAGCCCATGGTCATGGAGACCCCGGTACCAATGGCGAGGAGGATCGTGAGGCCGTAGATGGTGGCGGTCGAGGTGCTGGGGTCGAGAAAGACCATCAGTGGACCGCCACTTGCCGCTACGAAAATGCCGGCGATGAGGTACAGGGCCATGTACACTTTGATAAAGTGGAGGAATGTGCCGGAGACAAGGTTCACGGCGATGGCGATGACAACGAAAGGGAGCAGGCGCACGGCAGCCATGAGGGCTTCGTCGTTGTTGACGAACTAAGCAACACAAGGTCAGTTTGGAGCCAAGTACATCAGAGAAACATGAAATTTACCTGGAAGTAGATGGGGATGTAGTACACGATGACGAAGAGTGTGGTGGTGCCGGCGGCCGTCACAATGTAAAGAAGCACCTGGGTGCGATCGCGAAGAAGATGCCCCGGGAAAAGCCGGCGTTCTACAGTGGTAAATATGGCGAAGTACTGCTGCAGGACGTAGATGATTAGGAGAACCCCAAATACGACGAAGGTGGCAATGGTGCTCGCGGAGTCCCACTCCCACTGCCCACCGGCCATGGTGAATGCCAACAAGAAAGTGACCCACATGCCCGCACCCAGGACAAAGCCGACCCAGTCGATACGCACCAGCCGGTCGCGGATGCTTACGTCGGGCATGGGATGGATGGCAGGCAGGTAGAAGAGGAAACCCGGGGCCACGATAGCGCCGATGCACAGGTTGATGTAAAATGCCCAACGCCAGGTCGCTGACGACACAGCAAAGGCGCCGCCGATGACGGGGCCTAAGACCGCACCCCCGCCCCAGGAGACGCCGATTAAGGACATGTACAGGCCGCGCTCTTTTTCAGTTGTCAGCAGGGCGAAGTACTGCAGCGAGCCTAGGTAGATGCCAGAGCCACCGGCGCCGGCGATGACTCGACCCACGATGAGGGCGTTCATGGTGGGTGCGGCGCCGCACACGGCCGAGCCGACCTCGAAAAGCAGCGTGGTGGCGACCAGGATCCATTTGAGATTGAAGCTCTCGTACAGTTTCCCTAGCAGAAGGATCACGCATACAGACCCCAGTGGAAACCCGGCACCGACTATTTGGCGAAGAAGATCAGTTAGCTCATATGAAAATCGATATTAGGATATTTGATTGGGATCGGGTGTAGCTTACCCCAAGCCAGCTGCTCGACATGTCCTAGGTCGGAAATTACCGGAGCCTGGACATCGGCGGCAATGGTGGTGTCTAGGCCGTAAAGACCACATGTTACGTAGATTGAGAAGCAAATGATGATCCAGCGGAACCCTCGTATAGATCGGCCTTTGTCGATTTGCTCTTGCGGGGTGTCCGAATCGGTCGTTTCCTTTCCATCGCTTGGCCGATGTAGAGTACTGGCAGTGTGTGTTGGAGTTTCGGGAGATGCGTAGATACTCTGGTCAACTAGTTGGTGAGAAGTGGTTAACTTATGTTCTGGTGTTGTCATCTTGACGAATGAATTAAGGGGAGGGTGTGTATGCGTATGACTTGTAATTGATTTGTCTGTACATTCATTTCCAGTTCACAGAGACCGTGGCAGTTTTAAAGAGAGAAAGAGATTGGCATACGGAAATGGAATGAGTCGCTTGAGTACATTTCTAATCAAGCATGGTCGTTGACCGGCGACCCGGCGGAATAGAGAGATATGTGGATGTGCTCTGCCAAGCTGACCAAGCAAACGAAGTGTCCGCCGACGGTCCGGCGGAGTTCCTCGAGGGTTTACCATCCCGAATCACCCGATAAGTTCTCGAAACTTTGGTCTCGAATGGATGTTCTCGGGCCAAGTCCCCCAATGGATACGTAAGCCGATTTTATAAATGTCTGGTTCGAAGCCATGCTGGCGCACCATCTCGACCATCGACTCATAGCCGAGGTGCGATAACGTGGTAGCCAACAACTCGCCCTCATGGACGGTCGCTCCTCGTTCCAACAGCAGAGCGACCATCTGGGAATGTTCAAGGAGGAAAGCCCAATGCATGGCGTTGCAGCTGAAGCCGCAGCCCGGTCCGCCACCGTGGTTTTCCAGCTTGGCCCCATGGTCGATCAACTTGCGCAAGATCGAAATGTGCCCACCTGACGCCGCCATGCGCATAGGTACTGCTCCCCATAGTCCATGGCCTGTGAACTCTGGATCGGCGCCTCGTGCCAAAAGTAGATCAACGACTTCGTCTTGGCCTTTGCGACACGCTCGTTCTAGAGCGGATTCAAGCTCCTCTGCATTCGTCCCATCAACTGGTACACCCCTTTCCAACAAGTATTTCACCATGCTCACGTTCCCACGACCGGCATGGGATACGAGATCAGCATACGACGGGGCGCGCCCGCTCCGTGGCCCAGGCGCCCACGCGTTGCTGAGGTACTCGTATACTTCCGTGCTCAAGGTGACTCGTCTTGCTTTCGGAATGGCCTTGGTTGCGAGGCCATGTGACTGTATGGACCCGTAGCCATTGCCGTTTGGTCTGTGTCCGCTCTGCGCAGGAAAGACGAGCTTCATCATTTCCAGTTCGCCTCGCACGGCAGCCCCGTAGACGGAGTAGGGTTCAAAGCCCGATATAGACGAATGGCCAAAAAACAGCTTCAACATGCCCATGTTTCCGGCTTGGGCAGCGACTTGAATGGCGGGTGGGAGTAGGTTGTTGTGTTCTGTTGGACTATAACCCTCTGCCAGCAACTCGGAGACGAGGGGCGTCATGTCGAAGAGCGTCGCAGCAGCCAGTAGATTGAGACGCGGTTCAGGACGCGATTTCGCGTACACGTAGTCTAGGTCGCTAGCGCTTGTGCGCTTCCAATTCTCATACAGGCCCGGCGCCATCGTCCCGTTGTCCAGGGCAAGCCAGCACAAGGAGTCCACTACGTGACGGAGATCTATTGACAAAACTGCGTCGACGATGACCTGTGCTAGGTTTCGGATCTCGACAAATCTGCCGATAGTAGGGTCGCGCTCGCCCATGGCACGGTATACCAAATAGTCGTGCCATAGCTTCGCAACACCGTGGTCATTGGAATCGCACAGGTATACTGCCGCCTTACTGCGGTGGTGCCTCAAACATTCATGGTCGAGAAGGTGCGATTCGAATAAGGCAGGGTAGTAAATGGCCTTGTCGAATGTTTTACACACAAGTCGTAGTCTAAGAGCCCTTTTAGCACCGCGGCAAAGAGCTGCTTGGACCAAAATGAGGTGTAGGACTTCACCCGGGAGGCGCAGGATCTTTGCCTCAGACATTGGCGGACAATGGGTAAAGGCGCGATGATGCGATTGATGGACGTTGTCGTTGCTGGTAGAAGGAAGAGCGAGCCAGCAATTGTCACTTCATGGGCGGAGTTGAGCTAACCTAGCAAGATTGCCTTCCGAAGTTATTCCGGTACCAATCAACATAAGAAAGGGGCACTTTTAAATCTGATGGAAATACATCCAATTGTTCGATTATTTGTTCAACTGGTATCTAAGAGAGTAAAGATTCGGAATGGAAGTTATTTTAGTTGCACTCAAGTACCCCTAATTTGGACTTGAGTCTGAACACAGCGCTGAATTACCCCTCCCGAACCAGGTCGACTGTGGCGCAGTGGAACGAGCCCCCAAGGCTATGAACATGCTGGAACGGCAGAGGAATCGGCTTCATGCCGAGACCCTTGAGGAAGTTGATATACTGTGTGTCGGACGCCTCGCAGATGACCTGGGGTTGTGGTCCTTGCATGTAAGCCGCACAGTTCACAGCGGTGAATCATGAAGAGAAGAGCTGCAAAGAATGCCGCCCCGCTGTTCACAAGGCAACGACGAGAAAGGCGCGGAGCAAAATGGAGAGGATGGAAGAGGATGGATGGGTACGTACGCGTTCGGAGTCAAGACTCAACGTGTTCATCAGCAACCACCCGCTGCACATGTACCTCGGCGGCCACGCGCGCGGCGGCGGCTGGAAAGGATACGCCACCAAGTCCCAGTCGTGGAGGACCTCGTGCTTCCGGAGCGCTGCCTCGGTCACCTTGGCCGGGTTGAACACTAAGAGCCCCTGGCGGATGGGCGCGATGGTCGCGTCGATGTGCATTGCATGAGGATCGAGGATGCCCTCGACGATCTCGATGGCGTAGCCGCCCGGTAGGGACTGGCGGAGCCACTCGACGCCCTTTTGGTTCGTCACGTGGCTGTACTGGCCTAGCAAGACCTTGCCAAACCGCATGAAGTCGGCCGTGTCGAACGCGGGTCGGGTGTTGTTGACCACCCACGGCGAGGGGGGGTCAGATCCGTCGGCGTCATCATCGACGTAGACGGTGTCCGGGCTAGGCAGCACGGGCCGACGCACGACGCGCACACGAGGGTCATCGGCCAGTTTGTCCAGAATCTGGGAAAAGGCCAGCTGGATCTCGTGCTTGCGACATCCGAAGGCGAACGGCGCCTCGATGAGGTGCGTCCCGACAGTCATCAGGCCATCTCGAGGCATGGCAGCTGTGTAACCACCCACCTTTTCCCATTCCACGCTTTCCGGTCGATAGACCGTGACACCTGTTCATGGTTTCGCGTTGGCAAGAAAGAACAGAGAATGTTACAACAGTAAAGACGATTCAGAAGAACTAACAAAACATACCTTCTTTTTCCAAGAGAGCTGCAAGCGCATCCAACTCCTGGCTAGCCTTGGCCACAATTTCGGGGTCGATAGGACTTTCCGGCTTGAAATGGGCGAAGTGTTCAGCCGGGAAAATGGCCCGGATCACCTTTTCGCGCTCAGACGGGAAACAGGAGTGATCCGCCCGACCGACGATTACGGATCGCAGCGGGGACCATTCATTATCAGCCTGGACGAGGCTAGGACCTTCGAAATCAAGCATAATAAACGAGTACCATACGAGACTCAGTAGTCAATAATCGTTTTGATGAGGAATAGATAAGTAGCGTAGTCCACCAAAGAGCGTGTCTGATCGAGAGAGAGAATTGCCCGTCCCTTCAGCACAGTCTTTTCCGTTGTTCTTATAGGTGTAAGTGTCATCGCACGAGTTTCTTTCCAGGGAGGAAGGCTCTATCACGGAGGCTCTCTTACCATTTCCCACACCGCCATCGTATTAGGTGCCGATCCTGCATGAGACATGCTGATAGCCGAGTCAGGCATCCTCATATAGAGCGATTGACGAGCGAGAGTGTCACGAGGATCGTCTGTGGCATTTTGAGACTTCCTGAGACATCTCGCTTTTTGGGTAACACTACTGCGGCTTGCAGCAGATTCCACTCCGCTCCCGTTGTCATTACTGCTCGTATATGTCGTCTATTTTAAGCTTGTGTTTTATTGTTTACATGGAAATTACAATCTCCTAATGGTGGACTGGCCCAGGAATACTATAAGTAGCACAGAGGAGGTGTTTTTCAAGTCTCCCGCAGGTTTCATCGTATTACCCAACTATTTGCAACTGGATGGAGTGAAGTGAATAGGGGCTAGCCGTGTAGCATCAGAGTTATGAAGCACTCGGCAAACCACGTATATTCATATAGATACGATAGTTGTGGGTTTAGCTATAGTCAAAGACCGGTTACAGTAATAACTCCTTTTCGGATGTTTCCTACGATGGTCTGGAGTTGGCAGTAATGATGGGGCGACTTTTGAACACCCCAAGGTTGTGTTTTGACCACTGCTTTCGACGAAGCATTGCATCACTTGCTAGAATTGATAGATTGAAGATATATATAAGAAATCTCTGAGGAGCAGTTCCAAGATGTGACTATATCATGTACAAGTAAGGCACGTGACTGCGATATCAACATAATTCAATATAACTATAATTCGAATTAATGTCCGCGCTAAACCACTGACACAAGTCTTAACATTTCATACTCGTGGATTGCCTTGGATGCCATCAACCTTATGAAGACTCATCCAGCGAGCCGTTAACGTAGAAACCCTGAAATATCGGTCAATATATAAATTACACTACCCATCATCTCTGTCATCTTTCGTTTTAGTCTTCTCTTTTATTTTCTTTCGCTCCTAACCTTGAACCTTCGCTCTGTTCTGTCTACCAATTGTATTAGAATGGCTAGAGTCAAGGATCTCCCCAATGAACTCTACTTAGAGATTCTTTGCAAATGTCACCCGCGGGAGGCACTTGCCTTGGCCAAGGCCTCGTCTGCAGTGTTCCGAGTCTTTCATCAATACCGCGCCTCAGTCATCAAGCAGTTCATCAAAAGGCTGTCCGTAGTTCCTCGGCCCCCAGAGTTACTCGCTATTGCGCATTTACGCCTCTTAGAAACGCGCTGCAAGTCCATTGGCGAGTATCAACTGCTAGCTCGGCTTACTAATTATGACCATTTGATGCGGGAAATATATTCAATCAGGTATGGTTCTCTCATTTTGAATGAGTGGCCTACAGATATCCCGATCCTGGCTATTATGACCGACGTGTGCTCCGAGGTTGACATGCTCGTCGAGAAGGTACGAAACGAACAGTGGGATGCCATGATGAAAAGAGTCAATACACCTCGCTTGAGCTCAGCCTATGAAATTGTATCAAGGCAGGACCATCTGACTATCCAGGAGAACTGGCTTGTTCAGGTGGGATTTCTGTATTACGAGTTATTCTGCCGGCTGTTCTACTTTAAAAAGCACTCACTCCGGCGCCACGTGCATATTTATACGAGAGGGCCAAATTTTCTCGTACCCTTCCAGTTTGTTTATAGTCTATACTGAAATTGGCTTCTCGAGGTATTGGATGGCGAAAGCTCCGAGGGAACCATCGCAACGACCGAGCCCCCAACACCACGACTAAGCTCGACATCCGCCAATGAGAAGGTTCTGTTCTTGCGATATCTCTGCTCATTGGGAATTCAGTTTGCTACCAAGGTAATCCGTTGCGCTCCTTTAGAACGGAGAAACATAATCTCGTCCGCATTTTCGGACTTTCGCGAATTGGGCCTCATACCGTCCGGCCAAATCCTTCTGCAGTTGGTATTAGCGACGAGACCATCTTATTCAGAGGTCGACCCAATTCCGGAGGAACATTTCCCAGGACACGTCGCCTACAATCACCACTTTAGATGGGCCATAGGACCTTGGTTCGAAGACTGGGGCGTCAGTTGTAAGCAACCCGCGACACAAGCCAAATGGTGGGAGGCCATACGTTGCTGGGAAAACGATCACACCCTCAAAGACCAGCATGAACGTTACTTGAAAGATCAACGAGGTAGATCGTCACGAGGAGCACTAAGTAGTATTCTACCTGCTTAGTAAGGATGAAACGATGCGAAGTTAGAGGATAATAAGTAGTACATACATATACGCCGAAAATTACTTTTTTAACGAGAAAGGCTGGTATATTGCCTTTGCACCGGGTCGAATCTTATCGTGTTGACTGCCTTGCGCCAATGGGGGAAGGATTGGTGGGATCCATGACTTTTATCTCAACGTTTCTATGCCCTTGAAATAGATAGGATGTTTCTTTGCGTTCAGAAATCCAGTCTGATATATATCCATTTACAGCCGCATGCTGGGAAGTGAGTTTAGAAGCCATGCGTTTCTTGCTTCAAGGCGGAGACGCCTGCTCTGTCTATTGTGCCAACTGCCATAATTATTACTAGTATGGGGGTTTCGCAAGCGTCAGCTAGGTAGCTTGTAGGCCACGGCCCGCCACGCGAAGATAATGAAACCCTTGGTAGACATTTCACTTTGCTGGATGAGCCTCTGCTATATGAAGTCGACTAAAACCTCTCTCAGACGGAGAGGTTGTCCCCTAGACGAGCAGCCTGGATCCGCACACACATGGCCATTGCTTGCAGGTAGCGCACATAAGCGTCCGTGCCAATGATGAAGGGGTTCCCTGAACTGCTGCGGTGGTCCAGAATGTCGAAGTTGTCCAGCGCGTCGTCCTGGCTCGGGTGGTTGGACATGAGAACGTCGGCGCCCACCTCCGGCGCGGCCTGGGCGAACTTGGCAAATGACGCGATCTGTTGCTCCTTAGCCGCGGCGGCTTTGGGGATACCGCCGCCCCCGTATAGCCCGGCCACTGTGTCACACATAGCGATGTCAGTCAATATTTCCATATATCAGGACAGTCACGAGTTCGTGGGTCGGTCCATTACTCACCGTGGCGCACCCCTTGATCATACACGGGGAGAAATAGACTCATGGTTCCTGCAGTATGGCCAGGTGTGGCAACCACGCGGATCGTCGTGTTACCGATGGTGAGGTCTTGGCCATCTACCAGCGTCATATTCCGTTTCGGAGTCTCGAGGCCTCGAGGCTTGATCGGGTCGACTTCCATGCCATGCCAGCAGGCTTCCAGGGCGTAGACTGGGGTGCCAAACGTGTCCTGCAGATAGCGCGCACCGCCGTAGTGGTCGGCGTGCTCGTGGGTGACGATGATGGCCGCGATGTCGGAACCGTTGTAGCCAAAGTGCGCGAGGCCGGGGAGGATCACCTCGCGCGCCTCGTCGGGGTTGTCGAGCGCGTCGATCAGAATGAGGCCCGCGCCCGTGTCCACGGCCCAGGACGCGACGTAGCCGCTGCCGACAAAGAAGACCGAGTCAAAGGGCCGGTGCGGCTTGACGAACCCGAGCGACTGGCCGCCGCTGGACAGGGCTGGGTAGACCTGGGCCCGGATGCAGCGGTGGGCGAAGTGCTGATACAGGTCCTTGCCGGCGATCTGCAGTCCCTCGGCCATGTACTTGGTCACGTTGGCGTTCTGCTCGTTGGGATACTCGGTCGCGTTCCACCATGTCGTGAAGTTGGCCGTTGCGCTCAGTCCTTGAGCACGGCTGCATGATAGCAGGCTCAGCCAGATGGCCGCCACTGACGCGTTAATCGGGAATCTCATGGCTAGATTCGTTTGAGGCTATCGGAGAGACACGAATGATGAAGGCTTGGTAGCAGGTTTCCAGAGGAGCAATTGCGTCCCTACGCAGTATTTGTATCCCCGCCGCATCAGGGGCGAAGGCGGCAGCGTCCGGTTTGCCCCTTGCCGGCCGTTTCCCCCGCATCGACTTGAAAATGGCCGACCGCAATGTCTAAGAACTGACAAATCATCACCCCCGCACATCTCGTTCCCTTTTCAGATGATCGGGGGAATGATCTTCTTACCAGCCTATCACAAAACCACGCAATGGAACTCCAGCACTCCACTTGACGGCATCTAGAAATTGTGGGGTGACATCGTTTCGGTCCATGCCCGACGGGCAATGTCCGGCCGCCTGTCGCAATTCAAGAACTAGACGCAAACGAGTCGGAGGGGACTTGAATTTGTTGTTAGAAAGATGAGGCTCTAAAGCCCTCCTCACATAAGGTAAGGTGGCCTAGGTAAGCTTGTATATGTCATTTGATAAGGGTCCAATCATGACTCAAGGGATGCAGGTTGAGATGACCAGAACATGCCAGCCCTGTCCAAAACCATGGTCAAGCTAGTTGTACACTGCATCAAGAGGGCAGCAGCCGCGAATACGAGCTAGGCTCGGCGAATTTGAGATCTCTGGGGCCCACTCGGACCAGCAGATCGGTCCGATGGCGTGTCATTGCCGGTGGGCTGCTGGCGGTATCCGCGATCCATCAGTGGAGTTCAATCAGTGGACCAATTCGAGACGCAGGCGCGCTGCATGGGCAGCTATTGACGAGTCATTGACGCAGGTATAATCTGGCTGTTGGTACGGGCCGAGCACGTCGAGGCCGCTCCTCTGGGTGCTCTGCTGGCTGCTTCGTCTGTATCGCACTTTGGATGGGCCTCATCATCCCTTTTCTGCTCAGCGCTCCCCATATACCTTTGACAATTGCCTTTCCAGTAGCCCGGGCGAAAAGTAGGAGTATACATTGGTGTGAATTCCTAACACACCGATCAAGTTGCACAACTGGCAGTTCCGTGCCCCTGTTCAGGCACGTCGTCTGTGGCGCTCGATGTCTTCGCATCCGCAGTCCCACTGCCCATCATCCCTCGACTCACTACGAGATCGGAAGTATACACATATCCTCAGTTCGGAGAGTATGGTAGACGGCGAAGGTGTTGAAGACCCAGGCAGGTTGCCCAGGATAGATCTCTAGGATTACGGATATCGGACAAGACTTTTAGGAAGACTATCGGACCCCTGGAGAACCTCTTCTATAAAAAAACTATACCATATACTTAGTGTATTTTAAGGTTTCGGGAGTATTAGCTATAGGATCTTCTTTCTCTAGATTTACTTTTTATACTAGGGTTTTCGCACTCTCGCATGCTTGCAGTGATCAAGAGTTTGGAGGCAATTGGGAGTAATGCCTTGTTTTTGAGGTTATTTTCGAGTGCACTGCTTGCTGTAAAATCTGTTGACTCCCGATGGGCCAGCCTGGTGTGAAGCGCAGTTAAAGGGTCATGCTTATAGTGAGTCATCCGGCCAACGGCCAAGCCCCCCAAGTGACAGGGGTCAACATCATCCCACCTCTCGCCATATAACAAGAGACAACGGATCAAAATAAACGTGGGTAGTCAGTTAGGCTATTCATCTCGTTCTCGTTCCAAAAAGCGCTTTGAAATTGGGATAGTATATTCTGCCTCAAAAATGGCAAAGCCAAAGAACCAATCATCCAAAGCTCGGCGCAAGGAAGAATCGCGCGCGGCGCAGTCCAAGAAGCGTAAGCCGGTGCTGTCCTGTGCAGCCCGCAACTCCGTCCTGTCCACACCGGGGCTCCTCGAACTCATCTTGAGCTTCTCCAGCGTGCGAAACCTGCTTATTGCCGACCAGCGCGTGTGCAAGCTATGGAGGGACATCATAGCCCAATCATCGCGGCTCCAGAAGCAGCTCTTCCTCATGCCGGAAAAGGGAGCCGACGAAAAAGAAGGATATCAGGCTGGAAGAACCATGGCACCGAACCCGCTGCTGCGACACGCATTCCAACACCTCTTCTTCCCGGCCCGCCATCAGAACTCCCCGGGACCCCTAGACCGCCACCAGAGAGCTTCGGATCAGTTTCGAATGTCTGATCTAGATGGGCTGCCGATTGCCGACATGAAGAACGGCCGCAAGAGGCACCACGCATTCACGCGAGCTGGAGTTAGCTGGCGGTCGATGTTGGTGTCCCAGCCGCCACCGAAGGAGCTGCTCCTCGTGGGGAGAACACCTTCGATTGGACGGACCTTCAGTCCGGTGATTATTCGGATTCCCGGGCCGGTACGAATGGGCACGTTGTATGATCTGGCGTACTACGGCGCCCTCCACAGCAACGTTGTCGTGGCCTGGGGGGTAGACCCGCGGCAAATCTCTAATATATCGATGCACACGTGGTATAATGGCTGGCAATCCTCTGCTCCAACCATCACGACCTCAAGCAGCTACAACATTGTCATGCTGGGTGGTTATCCACGAAACCTCTGGCAACAGCCAAAACAGGTTCCGAGTCAGACGTGGGACTACTGGGAGCGGCAGGGTATCATGAAAGAAATACGGAGAAGTGGGGAACACTGGATGTTTCGGTGCGAAGAATATGATGCGGAGGCTATAGATCAGTTACTTGAAGAGGCTGAGCCAACAGTGTAGACGATGATCTTGAATGGAGGGCAAAGTGATGATCACTACGCCAGATTCACAAATTCAACTACTTTTCAGGCTACTACATTATTTTTCTTTCTTTTCTTTCTGCGATTTCCTCCGATTCAATGCCTAGAGTCAGGCTACTGCATCCTCAGACAGCTCAATTTCATCCGAGAGTTTCCTCCATCCTTCCAACTCATCGTTTCCCACCAAGGCAAATACCCAAAAAGCACACATGGCAATATATAGCATGAAAATCCCTACATAGGTCACTATAGTCAGCAACATG
Organism: Apiospora koreana; assembly: GCA_017163955.1. NCBI lineage: Eukaryota > Fungi > Ascomycota > Sordariomycetes > Amphisphaeriales > Apiosporaceae > Apiospora > Apiospora koreana. The sequence goes on from JAFHKQ010000004.1 coordinate 3,257,467, forward strand.
CTGAAAAACCAATAAGTCAAGATAGGTGCAGCTATAGAAAATAAGATCATCGCAACCCGAATAAAGATCCCTCTTCGACTACGTGGCTGACGATCTAACCACTTATTAGCCAGAAATATGATTGATATGGAAGACCCGGTAGGCTGCAGGAAGAAAACCCAGAGCGCCGTGTTGGAAAGCTCGTAAAACGGTGATTGAGCGTCTCTGACCGTATTAATTATAGGATCTAAAATGGTGTCATCTGTCCAGTCAGGACCAAATGAGATCACTGGCTCGTCTTGAAAAGGCGGGAGATAATCCTGGAAAAGAATGATAAAGGTTGTGAACAGGGTCCATAGGCACAATTGCCAGATCAGGTCGCCAAAGCAGGACAAGTGCTCGTAGTGGCCCAAAAGGTATGCCTCAAGGTGAGGCGGTCGTGATCCCCATTTTGACAAAAGCTGAGATGTACGTCCATCGCCTGTTCTGGGTAATAGAGGCCCCAATACGCTGACAGATGACGGGGAGAGCCTCTCGACGTAGAAAAGCCTCCGCGTAGGAAGGGTACTGTTGAGACTCGTGGGGTGTTCTGTCCACGCGAAATACTGGCTCGGTGACCGCCTCAGGTCGATTGCAGCATGTGTGACTGGCGACGGCCTACATTCGCCCGCGGTCCACCTCAAATTGTCAAGAACGATGAAAACGGGGGCTATGAACATTGCCAGAGGGAATATTTGGCCAAAAGACCAGTCATCCTCGTCATGCGGCCCTTGACTGCGTAACGTCAAGAGACGAAGGGTGCCCCATGCGCAGGCTATGGCCAGCCAGTATAGCTGCAATGACATCTCAATCAGCGAAAGGTCCCACAATGTCCGACAAAAGAAGGATCCCAGCAGACACGCTTACCTCAAAGACAGTTGAAGAGAATATATACATCGCTATTTCCAGATATATCATAAAGGCGACTAGAGGCTGTAAGAAGACCATGAGAACAAAGAGGTTGGCCCGTAGAGAGGCTCTTTGTAGATGTAGACAGAACCATGACAATACCTGGCGTACGAGCAGTATTATTCGAGTTTTGACTGTCGTGAAAGGCGATTTGGAGGTAATGCGATACATCTTAAAGAGCCTAAGTATGACATTGCTGACAAGAAGGATACAAGATGCCACGACGTCTGGGTTGGCGATATTGAAGTTAGTCCTGGGCACGCGCATGAAGCAGACTGCATAATGATAATTCCGAAATCCTGTATCCGCGGTGACCATTATCGCTGCCACGAGCATTATGGCCAAACAGCTCATCAATATAAGGCGTATCACCCTTTTGGCGGTGTTGTGCTGAAGCTGACGGTGCCAAACGCTCAGCGCTGCAAGGTGGGTGAGAGTGGAGAACCAGGCAAGGCGCGTAACCATTTTCCAGTGGTAGCCCGACATGCCATCCTGGGCGATGGAAAACCCACATATCAGAAGGGATAGACCGGTGAAGAGCTGTAGATCACTGAGGGCTGTGATGGTCTGGGCAACAAGTGTCAGTAGCACAAAATGTGAACCTGCGGAGGTTATGAAACCTGACTAACCTGGACGAAGCCTGCTTTGCTAACAGGGCCTAATCGAAATTTCTCAAAAAGGCTTATCATAACCTCCTGCTGACCAATCATTCTAGCGCTACTCTTCAAGACCGATCCTATCCCATGGAAACATATATCCTTGGCCCGGTAAAGGCAAACGTCAAATGGGTTGGCCCGAAACTCGGATAGATCCCCAACACCTTGGCCACGGGGTTGCAAACGAGGATCGTGATATACTGCGAGATATCCGGTAAGAAGGCCAACCACAAGCCATGCCGTAATCAGAAAGCTGACAACGATCTTAACATTGTTAATGGTTTCGTACATATACGACACGTAGAGTAGCAAATGCCCCAGTGAAATCTCTGATCAATGAATGGGAAAGGGATAGTGGCGATTCACTCACACCAATACCCGAGATATCAGGATCAGGCTTGATGTCCATGCGTGGTAAAGGACGGTGGTCGCATTCTATGCCCTCCGACTGTTCAACAAGTGAATCCAGCATCGCAACGATGTTAGCCTTAGATGTTTCCACTCTGCTCTTGAGACATGGAACAACTTGTGTATATTTACTTATGAAGACAGTTTGGTGAGAAACACAACTGCAGACATCACAGCCTGACCCCTGAAATATAAACAGCGCATCTGGGCCGGCTCTGGAGGGGCCATTGACCTCAAACGCCAGAGCCCCTATCTCCCTTGCGAATCAGCGTCAAGAACTTTCAGCCACATATGCATATGCACAAACCATGGGCCATGAGTGCGTTCAATTCAATGACGTGTCCACGTCAGCGGGACCAGGATATGTTCCGGATGGTGCATATTTTTAAGCCTCATTTTCAGAGAATGGGTAAGTTGGTCTCTTGTCCGGTTAGATAACTCGGTCGCGATAAGACTGTATAATAGCTGGCGAAGGGATAGCCTTTACAGTCCACTTCTTGAGCTAGGATAATTACAGGCAACGATTCCTAATCGGCCAATACATTATTCATGTAGATTTGATTAACCGCACTGGAGTAGCTGAAAGACAACGTGGTAGAGGCGCAACCAACTTAAACGACAGTGTGTGATAAGCTGGAAAGCCACACAATGATGAATGACGAAGCACAATTGTCAACTGCTCAACAACAGGCGGGGGCTACAGGCAGACTTGACAACGCAATCCGGTACTCGGGCCAAAGAACCACCTTCATTCGAGAAAACCAGGAAAACGGGCTGCCACATTGCGCCACATGGGTAGGTGCAGATGAAGGTGCAATTGTAGGCTATTTATGGATGCAGGCTGTCTACTACATGTACCCATGCAGGTCTCGTAACGCAGCCGATCGCGATGCAATGCTGGTTGAGGGGGGGGGGGGGGGGGGGGGGCGGCAGGCCTTGCCAGGGAGCAGTGCGGGAAAGACCCGACACCAGGCTCGCGGCCCCAGGATTCCATGGTGGGCATTACTGAGCAATGTCCACTCACCCACGTGTGGCAATCACACCAATCTATATATGTATGCAGTCAGCTTTGTAATCATGGCTTTGCGTTGAAGCATTTGGCATTGTCTAGATTGTGTGGAATGAATGATTAAGGTGCATCTGCATCTGCATCGCATCGCGTGGGGAGGTGGGTTGTCTCTGGGGCCAGAGGCAACTACCATTTTGTATTGTTAGGTACAAAATTGCGCCCACCTTTAGTACGGGTAAGGCTTATTAGCTACCCGCCCACCAACTACAGGGCCTAATCTGGTGGGGATCAACAGCACGCACACCCGCTACGCACTAGGTTTAATTGCACTGCCTCCCCTGATTCACTGTCTGGGGGGCCTGTGAGATTGGAAGCTTGCCTGCATTCTGCCAAGTGCTGACAACCTCAATCCACCCAGCTGAAAATTATGCTGACAATTATCACGACAGGGGGGTCGCGCAGCCCTGCAGATGCATAGAAGTGATGCAAAAGAAGAAAAGAGGTATGGCATGATGTTTTATAGCGCGATGAACTCGTCGTTTAGTCCCTCTCGTTTCCTCTTCTGCTTTTTCTCGTCTTTCCAGCGCAAACGACAAAGTTTCACGGCTTGACCTGCTTCCTCTGCAAGTTGCCAATCTGCCTCACCGTCTCCCGGCTTTTGCTCATCGTTAGCTGCAGACGCTAGGCAATCGAAAGTGCGACGGTTCACACGCTAAAGAGGCAGTCTTCGTATATATATTGTCAGAATATATAAGAAGGAAGAGAGGAGCAGCAGGACGAGCGTGAGCAAACGTCTGCCCAGCCAGCCCCAACCATGGAGCACAATCCGCACCAGCACCAGCAGATGGGCGCCGCCGCCGGCCCGACCACCGAGAAGATGCCCGCCGAGATGCACACCGGTGGCGTCGCCCATGGGCAGTACCAGCAGCCGCAGCACCAGCAGTACGCGGTGCCGTACGACCAGCAGCAGCCGCGATACCCCGAGTTCAACAGCGGCGGCGATCCCCATGCGGCGGGCGAGCCGGTCTACGAGCCCGGCGTCCGGTACTACAACAAGGCGGAGATGACGAACCCCAAGCGGTGGGATGGCTTCAGGGGGAAGCTGATCTTCTGCTTCTTGCTGTTCATATTCATCGCGCTGCTGGGCCTGACCATCGGCCTCGGCGTCAGCTGGGGCGAGAGCCAGAACAAGCTGCATAACTTGGAGTCGCAACTGGCCGCGGCCAAATCGTGAGTTAATACTCTTCTCCCCCGCATTGACCGGATGTGGATGTGGAAGAACACAGGCGAACGAATGAATGAATGAATGCTTACCATGCACACCCGTAGCTCTGCATCCCCCACCGTCTTCATCACCGTGACGCCGGGCCCCACCTCGGCCGGCGCCACCCCGACGTCCACCTCCACGTCGCCCACGGGCGCCGCGGACAAGTACTCGTGCATCAGCAACGGCGCGACGGCCAACAACACGCAGTACACGTCGTCGGTCTCGTCCTCCCAGACCAAGTTCAACGTGTACTGCGGCATGGACTTTGGCGACGGCGACGGCGCCAAGAACCTCGACGTCGTCAACACCACGTCCGTGCCCGACTGCCTCGACGCCTGCGCCCGCACCCGCGACTGCCAGGGCGCCGGCTGGGGCTCCCTCCCCGGCGACGTCGGCGGCTTCCACCACTGCTACATGAAGACCAACCTCTCCAAGAGCCACGGCGCCGACAAGGGCTGGACGTTCGCCGTGCTGGACAATGTGCCCGTGACGATATCCGAGCCGTCTAAATGAGATGACGAGGATGGTCTGGGAGGGTTGAAAACGGGAAGGATGGGAGTTTTAGCTCATGTTTCGGAGTTTGGGGTTGTGTGCAATGCCGTAAATGCTGCATGTAATTTATCACTGTTCGATATATTGGACGCTTTTCACTACTGGATCGGCTCAGCGGTAACAGATTCGGGCAACGTGATTAATGCTTCCTGTTGCCAAATCTAAAACTATGCTTGTTGTCCTTCGTATTTGTACGTATTCTTCCTCGTAGGCCGGAAGTTGAATCAAACGAATCGAACATAAAAACGGCCGAGAAACCGGCGGTATTGAGCTGGTCCAATGTTATATCGGATCCTCCGGCATCAATAACTACACATAGTGGTTAGGTCGATATCTCACGACACCTTCCCTCAGAGCATACAACATACTTCTCAGCACTAGATGCTCCATTGCTGTGCTCAGGGTGACCGGGCGCAAGATAAAAGCCGGATCGGTGATTGGTGTGAGACCATCGCCGCCACGAAGAACATGAAAAACACCTTTGTTATTTGCTGGCAATTCACCGCGGATCACGTGGCTTAACTCACCGGTGTTGGTGCTGAAACGTGCCTGAAACAGGGTCAGCTCATTGCGGCTTTCCCTGGGTACATATATGGTCAGCTAACTGCAGCTTCTCTGGGTATATGGAGCTGTACGTTGAAAACTAAACCAATAGACTGACCTCGATTTTGGGACGCTTGTTGTCTGGGTTTACCTCAGAAACAACGCCTTCGAAAGGACCACGTCTCTTTGTGTCCGCTGTGACTGCCTGTGTTGCCGCCGGGACAGCCGCCGGGCCTTCTCTTGAACTAGCGAATGGGTTCACCAACTCCTCCGCCGACGAATCCACCGAAACCGGGTTAGGAGCGCTAGGTACTGTGCTGGGCGGCTTAGGCTGTCGGTCGTCAGCGGAGGGCACCGAGGGTCCTGAGACGGGAGGGACTGGCAAGGGAGCACGACAATACAGGCTTCGCAGTTGGCGTGACGCATGTCTCGAGGAGAGCTTTCACCTTGGCCTCAAAGGTTGACATCTCCGACACGGTCTTTCACCAGCTCGCCTTGTTACATACCTACTTGGTTCGAGGTATCCAGTTCACGCTCCCACATGCCATTCATATAACCATTGGCAAAGTAAAGTACCCAGGAACTCTGGAGCTCAAAGGTTGAACATGATGTCCATATTTACCTAGGTAGCTAAGACCTGATATAAGCATGTCGCCTATTCCATGCAAGGTGTGATGGCTTCTTTTTGTGTTCAATTTTGAGTGTACTAATACTTGCTCTGGGGTCTGTTGCTTCCGCAGGACCAGTCTGATGTGAACCGCAGTTGGTCAATCATGCAAGGGACTAACAATTCCACTAGGTCTGGTTGGCAAGATTCTATATTGGTAAATCGAAAAGCTGCATTATCCTATATAGATATATCGAATGCCCATTGCTTGATACATTTTTATCCGACCAAATTGTCAATATCCTTCTTACTCATTTAATTCCGCCAATGCTCAAACTTGGCAGCTAAAACCCTCGGAGTCAAGACCGGAAAGTAGGTTTTGCATTTCTCGCGAAGGATAGAAAGTTCGAGTAAGGTCTTTTGCAGCTGCGTCCTCTTTCGTTTCAACTCCATTGTCATGGCCTTTCTGTTCCCCGTCCAGGGGAACTCTCCCACGTCATTCGCCGCCATCAAAGCCTCGCGTAGCATGTGCGTTGTGTCTCTAAGTCTCGTCTCATCCAAACTGATGGAATCCCTTGTCGACTCGATGGTTGTCTGAGCTTCTTCCATCCAGCGCCTTGTTTCGCGGAGCTCGTGCAGCGTCGCATCCACGAACCAAATCTCAAGCGGCGCTGGCCTCAGTAGTCCGCAAAGGTTCGTCCACTCGCATCGCACTTCCGCGTACACATAATCGTTGAACGTCCGTTGATCTTTGTCTCCCTGGATGGTGTCGAGTCCGCTCTGTGCCTCTTCTGCCAGTTGTACACTAAGGCTATATAATCGATCCATGTGTTCCCGTGGTTTGTCTGTTCCGGCTTTGTCCTCTTCCAGCTTATTTAGAGTTTGCTTTATGCATCTCACGAGCCCACGGTTCAGGTCTCCAAGGGCGTCTTCATAGGGAAATCCCAAGAGTCCCCAACCATAGGCCATCTTTCCCGCCACATTGCGGATGCAAGGATGCAAAAGCAAGCTGAACCAGTAGAGTTGACCGCTTAGTTTGTTGATTTGCCGCCTAAGATTTTCCACTGCTCTTGCCGTCTGGACGAGCTCATCAGTGAATTGGCGAACTGTATTTTGCGTGGTCTTGATATAAACTCTTTTCTGCCCAGCGAGATCCAGAGAACCTGAGAGACCTGCCATTTCCAAACCGGAAGACGAGAAGCCGGACGATATATCCCGATATGTCTCATAGGAGGCCAATAGCTTGGAACCGTTCGCTAGCGCGTCAAGGTAGACATCTAAGCCAGGCATGCTTACGTCCCCGACGCGGCAGCTTCTGACGTGCTGCTGGACGAAGGCATAATTGCACATCTGGCCCAATATAACGAAGCCCAGAACACCCAGGGCCACATAAATTATGGCCCCTCCTATCACCAATCCACTTAAAGTTGGATAGACAGTCCTCACTTCCACCGGTCCTATCTTTGACTTCCTACTGTATATCTCTTTGATCCATTTGCAGAAATCGCGTACTCTTGCGTTCTCATATGCCCAGAAGAGGCCATCTTGGCTAAAAAGCCACAAAACATAATATACAACCAACTCCTGGACTTTTTTAATTGTGCTCGCAATTTTGTGAAAGAATCCAACAGGTTTATTGTTTGGGGAGGTGGGCGGGTGGACCATTATGAATGACTCCGGATCTGATGGTCGAAGAAGATAGAATGTGTCGAGTACTAGGCTGTTGGTATGAGCTTGAACAACAGTATGAGATTTGTCGTATAGATGAAGACAGGGTATTTCAGCCGACTGGTCAAAGGGAAATATTAGTGGTTTGCTTTGTTCGCCGATTCTCTTTGAAGATTATGGGCTTACGTTTGCTGCTTTGCATAAAGGTCATCCATCGATGTTTTCCATATCACGCCACGCCACCAACTTTCTCCGGTGCTCGAATGAAGCAACAGTCGCTGAGTGTCTCCTATTCACTTAGTAGCTAGTTGCTAATGTATTAAATATGAATACGTGACACTAATCGAAACTGATGCGAAATTTGGATAGCTCGGTATCGTTACAGATCCCATGCCAATTTATGCCCGTACTGTAATCATCTCTGTACTACCATCTCGAAGATTGAGGAGCGGAAAATAGTAGACAGGGGTTGACAAACACGCTGTCCGCGTCCTGTCCTTACTGCTCGGTTCCTTCATTTTGATACCGGTCAACACTGCCAGATTCTCTCTCTGCAAATTCCTCCACCTTGTTAGGCTTCCTCGGAGAATGCTGGTATCCTCTATCCATGTGTCGAGTTTCTTCTGGCTCGCATGTCCATGAGCCGTTGCGAGTGCAGAATTTGCACGGTTGATAACTGTTTGAATTGACTCCGCGGCGATTTCAAGCTTCATGAGATGACATCTCGTGTCCTGCAAGCTGGCTAGAAGACGGCTGATTTCGAGGAGGGTGATTGGCTTTGGCCGCCCAAGTAGTCCACAAAGGTTTGTCCATTGGCAACGAGTCTCTGCATAAACCGACCCATTCACTATGCGTTCATTCTTCTTGTCTTGAAGAATTACGGCCCCGTAATTTGCGGCCTGCGACATCTGTTCGAGGAGCATGGTCAACCTTTTGGTTGCTTTCTCCGTCTCAAGCAACGGTCCTGCCATCTCACCCAGAACCCTTAACGTTACGCGAATACAGCTCTGGAGCTTTGTATCCAGACTGCTGAGTTCCCACTGATCCGAATACCCCAATATTCGACGTAGAAACGCCCGTTTCCCAGTTGTTGCGTTGAAGGGGCCATCCAGCCAAGAGAGAACCATTGCCAGCATACTACTTGCGTCTGCAAGCTCGTCACTAAGCATATCCCATACCACGGCGGTCTTTATGACCTGAGCAAAGTAATCTTCAACCAGGGTTTTCGTTTCCTGCATATTGGCATTGCGTTGCCTGGCAACCTCCAAGGTGGCCGCGAGCGTGCTCCTATCAATATTGGCGTAAGCAAATCTGAGGGAGTCCGATACCTCTCGGTATCTGTCAACATAGACGGCGACCTTGGAAAAGCTGGTCTGCGAGTCAAAGTAGACATCTACAACCGACGTACTGTCCTTGATATGGCAATGAACAAGGCTCTGCGGAAAGACGGTGTGTTCGCACACCCATGGGAGAAAAACGTGGGCAAAAACGTTCACCACAACGTAGCTCATTACTCCAGCAGCCGCCAAGGCGCCGGCTGTCAGTATGATAATGAAGAATCTACTGGGTGTGCTTCTGGCACGCTGAGCGGACCCGGGACTTTGCTTCGCCTGTGAGGGGTTCAGGTAAGGCATATTTTGTGGATGCAGGAATGGATCAAGCTTAATGTGAGAAGGGAGGATGTTGGTGATTGGAAGTGGACAGCAATGATTTGCTTGGAAACTGCATACAGTTATGTAGTTCATCTAAGTACACAAAGAATAGCAAGTGATAAAGAATAAAGGGAATAAGATAACTATGTAGTGTCCCATTCTTTTCTCTTGAGCCGACCGCGATTAGTCTTTCGGCCTTATAGCATCCATGCTAGATCCAGGGAACGATGGGAATATAAAAGATTCAGTTACCCCTTCACGGTATCTATTGTGAAATTGGTCCTTTTGGTATGCAAGTCCAAGCAACTGGTATCGTAATCGAAATTTCCACTTCTGGGCGCTGATTAAGATTTTTCTTTCGTCCCAATCCACTTGGTCGCCGATACTTTTTACATCCTCCAGCTTTTGAATTGTTTGTTCCACATTCGCCATGATTTTGCCTGTGGCGCTACAGGCATTTTTGGCATAGGTATGCACGCTGTCCAATAGTTGTAGTAGGGCTAGAAGCTCGTTTACCGAGGCAGGCTGTGGTCCCTGATTTACTCCGCACCACAAGTTCCAGAGATTGCAATGAACTTTTTCATCAGGTAGGTGTCCACTGGTAAGCCGTTTGTTCTCTTCCATGTGTATCTTTTCAAATCCGTGCCTGGCACACTGACCTAAGTCCACCAGTGTCTCGAGTAGCTGCGTGATATTTCCGTGTGCGTCTTCGGTGACATGTAGAACATTGTCAAGAATATCCAGTGTCTCATTTACTGAGTTGCCGAGTCTGACTTTCAGTAGCCTGTAGTCTGTGTCGTCCCGATATCCTAGGGCATAGCGGACCGTCGGGCCGAATCCACAAACTGCATCAACATGAGATTGCAGTACAACGATTGTCGTGAGCATCTTGTTTGTGGAGCGTACAATTCCGCTGTGCATTGCATTCCATGCGCGGACATTGTTTTTGAGCTCAAGGCTATATCTATCAGCCACCTTGTGGGCGGTCTTGACGTCGTCCTTTATTCCTTGGCCCCATGCCAAGGCACCTGTAATTACCCCGGCATCAATCTGAGCGGCCTGGAGGGCTTTAGGCATCTCGCGAAAATTGTTTGCCCATATCGCAGTCAAGGTGTGGTTAGCACCCGCTCCGATAACGTCGTCCATAATGAGGCCAGCCTCTGGCTGACACCACGGGTGCCATTTGTTGGCCCAATTATATGTACATATGTAGCTGAGAAACATTAACTGGACAAACCTAATACTGACATCCACCAGTGCGGCGAGGGTTATCACACCACCTGCCTGGGGCATGATAGTAGGGACTTCAACCCTGCCAACCCGGGTAGTCTTCGTTAAATGCTTCCAAATCCACTTGCCGATATTGCGGTATATAGGAGAGTAGAAGGTCGATACAAGTCCATCTCTGGTGGTGAAGCGCCACTTCAGTTGGGTCGTAACGAGGTACATGACGCAGCCGAGTACGGTCATAGTACGACGGAAGAACCCTGGACGTGGGTCTCTTTTCGGAGCAGGCAGGTGCCGCATCATGCGTGGGTCGGGTGGGAAAGGAGGAAGGGGCTCGTTTTCCATCATCCGCGATCGCCGGGGACTCTTGGGTGTCTCCGGGTCGTCCGGTACAGGGATCTGGGATGGCGACAGGGGTGTCGCCGTCCCCCTGAACCACAGAGAAGGCATTTAGGCAATATGTTTGATGGAAATTGATGTTACTGGATGACTTTTACTACAATCGGAATTGATAATCAACCAGGGGAGCATCTGACCCTGGTCCTTAACCCATGGTTATTACTTAACAGCTTCTAACCAACGCCAAAGATACCTTTATTGCAATCCGCTTTGACCATCGTATAATGACCTCTTTTGAGTCCATATTTGCGAATCTTGATTTCTGCCCTACCTATTGAATTAGAGAAAGACACAGAAACGAAAATCCGCTTTGACCATAAAGGGGTGATGTCGAGTATCGATGACTAGGGCCGGACAAAGAATGCGAGATACTGAATGAAAACGGCCAATGATTGAAATATGTCTTTCTCTGCTCAAAATTGGCGCACCTAATGGCCACAAAATCGCTATGGTGACTCAAGCGAGCCCACTAGAAAGGGGCAATGCTGTGATATTGCAATATGCGAAACTGCTCCTCGCCATTCTAGGAAGCCGGTGTTAATGTCTATACATCTACTCATTCTATGTGAATGCACCAATGCCACCATATCTAGACCTATATCTTAGCATCACCTGGTCAAGCTCTCTGTATCCTCGAGATTCGGCTTCCATCATCCTTAGCTCCTGCGTGCCCACATACACTCTCCCCCCTCTCACCCCTTTCCAGTCATGACCGACAACACGTCACACCCTTTCATCCTACCCCTCACCCATACCGCCGCCACTGCGGCGGCGCGTGCCCAACAACACCCGCACCCTCCACAGGTAAAGGCGGCGCCGGCGCCTCGGCGGGCCCGGGCAGGACTTCGCGGAGGCAGTCGTTGATGCCGAGCCCCTGGGTGCGCGCGGGCTCCCACTGGCGCGGGTAGCCGAGGCTGCACTCCTCGAAGCGGGTGCCGTCGCGCCAGTCGGTGCGCGGCACGTGTAGGTGGCCGCTCACCACCACCTTGGCGTTGAACCGCGTGTGCCAGTCGGCCGTCTGCTTGGTCCCGCACCAGAGCGTGAAGCGCGGCACCCGCGGGATGTAGATGAGGTCCTCGCGCAGGGGCCAATGGTTTGCGATGACCACGGATAGAGGTTGGGGTCGGGGTTTTTGGCCATTGCTGGTGCCGTTGGTGGTGCCGTTGGCTGTGGTTGTCTGCTTGGCTTCGTAGGCCGCAATGGCTTCCTCGAGCCGTCGCTCCGTCTCGGCTACTAGGGCGTCGCACCATGCTTCGCGCGATGGGTATGGATCCGGGTGCAGCAGAAACTCGTCCGTGGCCACGGTGTCGGCCTCCTCGGCCCATTTGAGGGCATTCTCGCGCGTCACGTGCGTGGGCCGGAAGCTGTAGTCATACAGAGTGAAGACGGGCGCGATCAGGACAGGGCCGCCGGTGCCATCGCCGTAGTCCTGGCCTTCCCAGACGGTGTAGGGGTCCTCGGGGGTCTTGACGCCGTAGCGCGCGGCGACGTCGAGGCACTCCTGGTACTTGTCGCGGCCGCGCTTGGTGGTCTGGGTGGTCAGGGTGTACAGCTCGTGGTTTCCGGGACACCAGAATACCTGGGCAAAGTTGCGGGTGGCGGCGCCGAAGGCCAGCTCGAGGTGCTCGACGGTCTCGCCGATGTCGCCGACCAGGATCAGGCCATCGTCGGGGTGCGGGCGCAGGTTGGCTAGCTCCTCCCGGTTCACCTTGTGGCCCAGGTGGAGATCGCCAATGGCGTACAACTTCATGGCGCCGGTTGAGTTAGTGCCCACGTGAGAAATTGACCGGCCGGGGAAATATCAGAGTGCAGAGAAGTCGGATGAAAGAAGCTATTGGCGTGTTTTCTTCTTCTTCTTCACTTTTCCTTCCTTTTTGCTCGGAAATGTCGGGAAAGTTCTCAGTCAGCTTCGGAGTTGGATTAGGCTTTGGGTTTGGCTGAAGCTGACAGCGGATTTGGGGGCTTGGCAGGTAAGTTGGCTTTCCCCCCAAATAGCCCGTGGCGCGCTAGGCCTTAGCGGATTAGTGGTTGTTCGTAGTTTCGTAGTGGGGGGTCGTCTAAACTCCCAACTGCCAGCGTTGATTGGATATCCTCGTGAGACCGGGTCTCTCCGGACTCGTCTCCGTGTCGAATAATGAGCGTGACCAGCTCATTGCGAGTCTCTCGGCTCTGCAGCCAATCTCCAGCAAAGTCAATAGCCCAACGGCAAGCAATAGCTTTACACCCAGCTTGGTAGCTTGCGCGACAACACAGCTAAGGAACACGCATTAGAGAGGATGGGTGGAAGTGGGTCGTGGCTTTGGAAGACTTGGATCAAGAAGCCCGAGAATTCGAATTCGAATGGAGGAAGGAGGAAGGAGGGAACTCTGCTCTGGAGGAATAGCTGGGCGATAGCACGCTATACCGAAGACGAGCAAGATGAAATCATAGCAGAAGCGCTAGAGGCGAAGGACCGGATATTAGGTGAGGACTATGTCTGCAAAGAAGAACTACATGTATTAACATTGGGTATACCTTTATTATAATGCAGTACCAAAAGGTGTTATCTATAGTGTCTACCAATATGTTCTCTACTTTATCAATAACGTTTTAATAGTCCACTTGGAATGACGGAAGAATAACAATTACCCGCGGCAGCTACGACTTTTCCTTTCCACCATTCGTTGTCCCGTTATATTTCCAGTTGCCACAGTACTTGTGCGCAGACTACAGCATGTGAGCCCAAGTTGCTGGGGTTTTATCGTCCAAAACGCGAGTATGACGATTGTCCTGTGTGGTCTGACTTTCAGTCCAGATCAGAAAGGGGCGAGATACGAGTGCAATCGAGACTTCAAATGGATCGTTCCAACTTTTCGTAACGCTCACTTCGTGACGGGATAATATGTCGTCGATTCGTGGCTGTCGTTGCCAATAATTAATTGCATGGCCGTTGACTGATTCATCCATTTCGGTGATTACCTGGAAGGCCAATCTACCTACAGTCCTATTTTTCTTCTGACTCATCCCCCATCATACCATTATCATACGCCTCTCTCTGAGTCATCTGGGTAGGCAAAGTACCCTTCGAACCAATTCTCTTCTCTGTAGCCTCCTGATTCATCCTACGGACGTCTTCAGGGGACATGCCAAACTGTTCCTGGAAGAACCGATCATACTATCCCGTGCAGAGCTGTACAGTATGCCTCGCCCTTTCACAGCAAGACAAATTGTCCTGCGCGAACTCCCGCCTCCATCCAGGGCGGGCGTAGTAATCTTGATTATCGAAGAAGGCCAACTTCTCCACCTGGGCGCCTGGCCACTGCAGAACCGCGAGGAACGCTCGCAGTTTAGCCTCCTCCTCCCCACGCGGCGGCACGCTGCGAAGCGGAATCATCGCAGGTCCGTTCCGTCTCTTGGATTATCTCTCGGATCTTCTGCCTGGCGTACTGGGAGGCAGCGAACTGCTCGCGGATATGCCCGGGCGCGCCATCGGGAGGGGCCTGGTCCTCGGGCGGTGGTGGCTCGTTTCTCAGAAACGTGGAGGTGATTGCGGGAGGATTCATCGTCAGACAACTGGTGACAACGCAGGAGATGGCAGTAAGCGCGGTTCTTCTGTCATGGGGGTTGGGAAGAGTTGCATTTTTTATTTTAGGATCAGGGAAACTTTTGAGATTACCCCGGGTCAAAATAGTCGACCCCGAAGCATATTGGCGTTTAACCTTTCTCTGAACGATAGTGGTAGATTTTGAGTCAACTGCATAGGTACTTACCTATGTGTAAACGGTGACACTCTCTTAGTCAACCTGATGACTCCTTTAGTATTACCGAGATTATAATTCCTAGCCGTCAAATCATTCTATAACTCATAATTGATTAACCCAACAAAGACACCAACCACACTCTCGTGATAATGGCCACCATACCACACGATGATCAGCTCCACTGCCTTGGCGCAAGCGCATGCGGTAGCGTCTGGGCTATCGACTACGACAACGCCGACGAGGAGGCCACAACAATTGCCATCAAGCGCGAAGACGGCGCCGACGGCCGCTCCTTGCTGAACGATTACCATATCCACCAGTCCATCATGCGGGCTCTGCCACACTGCCCGAAAGCCGTTCGCGCCGCGTTCCGCATTCCACAATGCCATGAATTCGTCTGGCCCCAATGGCTGCATCCTCTCCTACTGCAGTACTTCCCCCCTGATCACCAGGAGCCGTGTAACATCTTGGTGTCGCAGCGGATCCCACCCCTGGGCAAGAAGGCCCGCGATCTCCTCTGCGACAAGCAGTGCCCGCCTGGCCTTCTCGACCATTGCAAAGTCCGTCCCAGGTCCATCGACTGCGTAATCCGGCCCTATCTGGGCCATCGCCGGGATCCGGGACGTAGCAACGAGGGCAGAGCTCGGCATTTGGCGTTCCAGTTCTCCGGTCTGCGGAAGAACGTCGTATCCGTCGACCAAATGGACGACCTGGGCATCGATTTCGAGATGAAGGAGCGGTACGCGGCAGCCATGGCCAAGGCGCTGGCCTTTCTGCACTGGTGCGTAGGCATCGACGCCGACGATGTCGAATTCATTCTTGCACCACCATCACCCCACAACGCACAGCAAGACCAAGACCCATGCTTCGAATCCGACTCCCTCGGCCCCCATTCCCTATGGATCCTCGACTTTGACCGGTGCGAGCCCTTGCCCATGGATGAAGAAGGCACAGCCCTGGCCACGAAGGCCTTCTACCGGAACGACCTTTATTACCCGCGCCCAGGACGGGATCATCCGGAGGACCAGCAGCTCTGGGCGTCGTTCAGACGCAATTTCCTGGAAGCCAGTGCAGCCATCATTAAATCGGATGTTGCCCCAGATATAATACCGGACAATCTTCCCGTTAAGTTGATGGAGGCCATAGAAGCGGGTGTGACTAGGGAAACCACGCAGTTAGAAACAACGACTACCCCCTGATCCGGGGTGAACTCTCAATAAGAAGAAGGATTGTGGCTTATTCGGAACAATAATCAGCTGTCTTATAGATCGCAGTCGTCAATGCCAACGCAATAAATTAGCAATTTGCTATGTGTCTATCTATCAAACCTGAACGCCGCTTCAGCCCAGTTAAATGGACGTAGATGAACCCTTCCCAACCTGTTAAAACAGATAGACCCCTCTTTATGTGTGTGGTACATAGATGAATATGCAACATTCGCCGTAGAAATGACCTGATAACGGGGAAAAGAGCAAAATATGGTTGAAGAACTCCATCCCGCGCCTGTGTATTTCTCCCTCCTTTCTTTCCCTGGGAAGTTGATGAAAACTCCGTCCACCCGCTCACTTTGGTGGGTTATGTATGTAATGCTCGCGTAAGTTGAAATGCGTGTTGTCGTTGTTGGTTAAATGTGTCCGTCTCTCTCTTCGACTCAATTCTCGCCCGTCGTGTCCTCGACCGGAGGGCACGTGCAGAAGAGGTTCAAATCGCCGTAGGTATCGTCGATCCGGCCCACGCTGGGCCAGAACTTCTTCTCGCGCAGCCAGGGCAGCGGGTACGTCGCCTTCTGCCGGGTGTAGCTCCGCTCCCACTTGCCCTCGCCGTCACCATCAATAATATCCTGCACGGGATGGGGCGAGTTCTTGAGCACGTTGCTCTCGCGCGGGACCTTGCCGTCCTCGACCTCCTTGATCTCGGCGCGAATGCTGATGAGCGCGTCGATGAAGCGGTCGAGTTCCTCCTTGGACTCGGACTCGGTGGGCTCGATCATGAGCGTGCCAGCAACCGGCCAGCTCATGGTGGGGGCATGGAAGCCGTAATCCTGCAGACGCTTGGCGATATCGATGGCCTCGACACCGGCGCTCTTGCTGAATGGACGAATGTCCAGGATGAACTCGTGGGCGCAGCGACCCTTGTCGTTGGTGTACAGGATAGAGTAATGGGGCTTAAGGCGAGAGAGCAGGTAGTTTGCATTGAGCAGACCGATCTTGGTGGCATGGGTCAAGCCCTCAGACCCTATTGAGAACAGTCAGTATTTGAAGAAGTACAATAATTAAGTATGGGGCAATGAAGAGATCTGTGTGACTTACCCATAAGCGTGTTGTAGGCCCAGCTGATGAGGTTGATGCTCGCACTGCCGTAGTTGGCGCTGCTAACGGGATAGGGGCCCGTTTGTTGGAGGGCTGAGCCGGGCAGGTGCTCGGACAAATGCTCCTTGACACAGATAGGGCCGACACCGGGACCACCTCCACCGTGGGGAATGCAGAAGGTCTTGTGCAGGTTAAGATGGCAGACATCGGCACCAATCTCGCCTGGAGAACACAGTCCGATCTGAGCATTCATGTTGGCTCCGTCCATGTAGACCTGACCACCGTGCTCATGCACCAACTCGCATACCCGCTTGATCTCGGGCTCGAACACACCGTAGGTGCTGGGGTAGGTAACCATAATGGCGCCCAGCTCATCTTGGTGCTTCTTGCATTTGGTCTCGAGATCTTGCAAATCCAGGTTGCCGGTCTTGGCGTCACATTTGATGGGGACAACTCGCATGCCCGCCATGGCAGCTGACGCGGGATTGGTGCCATGAGCGGAGATGGGGATCAAGCAGATGTCGCGCTTCTTGTCTCCCTTGCCATGCTTCTTGAGGTAGGATCGAATAGTTCGCAGACCAGCAAATTCGCCTTGGGCTCCAGAGTTGGGTTGGAGAGACACGTCCTGCATTCCGGTAATGCTAGCCAACTGATTCTTGAACCAAGTGAAGAGTTCATTGTAGTGCTTCGAGTCGGGGGCAGAGCTGTGCGGGTGCAGCGCCGAGAAAGCCTCGTCCGTGATCAAGGACATCTCTGTCGTGCCGTTGAGCTTCATGGTGCAAGAGCCGAGAGGGATCATGGAGTGGACGAGCGACAGATCCTTAGACTGCAGGTGGTAAATGTAACGCAGTAACTCCGTCTCCGAATGATGCGTGTTGAACACCGGGTGCGTCAGGAAGCTCGAAGTTCGTCGTACAGCTTCGGGGATATCCAATGAGGTGGAGTTCTGCGATAGAACCTTGTCTACAAGTCCCGTGCCATCGACCTTCTGTCCCTGCGCCTTTTGGAAAATCTCGACCAGCGAAACCAGCACAGACTTGGAGGTAGTCTCGTCAATGCTGATACCAATTTGCGAGGATCCAACATTGCGGAACTGGAAGCCGTTCTCGTTCGCTAAGTTGTGAAGAGATTGTTGCTTTTCGTTAGATCCCGCGTCAATGATGACAGTGTCGAAGAGCACGGCTCCGTTGCTGCTTGTGGCGCTCTTAATCGTCTTCAATCCGCACGATTCAGCAGCTTCCTGAATGACGCGTGCGCCTCGGACGGTCCGCTCTGCGATGGCCTTGAGGCCCTCGGGTCCGTGGTAGACAGCGTAAAGGGCGCTCATGTTGGCCAACAGCGCTTGCGATGTGCATACGTTACTAGTAGCCTTTTCTCTTCGGATGTGCTGCTCTCTCGTTTGCAGAGCAAGTCGATAGGCGTTGTTGCCGAGTCGGTCCTTGGACAGACCTACCAGTCTTCCCGGGATCTTCCTCTTGTTCTTCTCCGTCACGGCGAAGAACGCAGCATGCGGGCCGCCGAAACCCATAGGCACACCGAGTCGCTGGGCGCTACCGAAAGCGATATCAGCGCCCCACTCTCCTGGGGGCTTCAGCATGGTCAGCGCAAGCAGATCGGTAGCGCAGCTCAGCAGAGAGCCCTGCGAATGAACCACATCGGCCAGGTCCTTGAAGTTTGCCACATCGCCGAAAGTGTCCGGGTATTGCACCATGACACCGACCAAGTCGTCTCCGAGCTCCTTGATCTTGGCCATGCCCTCCTCACTGGTGATGTTGGGAACCTGCAGGATGCGAATGCCGAAACCCTCGGCGCGGCCGTGGAGGACACGGACGGTGTGTGCGTGCACGGTATCGGAAACGACAAATGTCTTTCCCTCCCTCTTCACCCTCGATGTCGGCAGAACGTTCATCGACATAGTCATGGCTTCGGCAGCCGCCGTGCCCTCATCCAACAGACTAGCATTGGCAATAGGCAAGGCAGTCAGATCGCAGACCATGGTCTGGAAGTTCACCAAAGACTCCAGTCGGCCCTGGCTGATCTCAGGCTGGTAGGGTGTGTAGCTGGTGTACCATGCTGGATTCTCCAAAACATTACGCTTGATAACGCCAGGGGTAAGCGTGCCGTAGTATCCAGCACCGATAAAGCTAGTTAGTGGTTTCCAGTCTTTCTTGAGTGTGTTGAATTTCTGCACAAGCTCCGACTCGGTAAAAACATCCTTGGACGACTCAATCGCGACTCTCATGTCCTGCTGAGTAAGGATGTTGGCTGGGATGACCTCCTTAATAAAATCATCCAGTGAGGCGGGTGCGGGCGATAACGCCTTAAGCATCTTGGCGGTATCAGCATCGTCAGGGCCTATGTGGCGACGGGCGAAAGTGTCCAAAGCGGCATATGAGGCATTGGCCGCAGCCGAATGGGGGACATCGTTAACATCGACATCAGCTGCAGGCACCGCACTTTGCGTAAAAGCACGTCGGCTCAGCTTGGGGAGCTGAGTAGGACAGCGGCGACATATCCGGGCGTTGTTGTTGGCCAATGAGGCCGCACGTGGGCCTGAAAGCAGAGACACCGATGGGGTCCTAGTTTGGGCTGCCAATTGGCCCAGGCGGCGCTGGATGGCCCTCGCTGGGCTGGCCATGTTTTAAAGAATTCCCCGAAGACAGACAGACTTTCAACAAGTCAGGGTATATGGCTATTGGGCGAAGAAAAAACCGAACGTGAAGGGGAAAAAGGTAAAGAATGAAAAGATGCGAAGAAAACTGCTTTCATCAATCAGTTTGTTAAACAGGGAAAAAGTGGCATCGTTGTGAGACGAGCGAGGTTCGTTATCGGGATGGTAACCTCATACCTTTTGGTCGTGCCCTTACCCCGGAGCTGGAAGGGGGCGGGTTTCCAATTCTGTTAGTTATCGAGGGGTCACAGATGATGGATGAGCCGAAGCGAGGACGTAATAGAAATCTACTTTCTGGGGGAGGCGGCGCCTTAAGCCGAACAACGCCGACACACGGGATACCCAAAATAGAAAGTAGGTACTGTAGATGGACAGGCAACGTGCGATCAGTGGATGCCGTGTTCTGCTGATGACTTACAGCAATAGATGATGAAGTATTGCTGACTTGGAAAGAGTATTGTATTAAATGTGAAAAGAGGAAACTGTTCTCAAACACGAACACGGTCATACGAGCAACCCATCAGTGGGAGAAGAAAAAAATACTTACTTTACACAGAGGAATCAATCACGAAAATGATCCTGGACGCAGGCGAAGCCAGGGCAATGCCGGCCGTCATCGGCCCAAACTCTATCTGCTGCTGATAATGGCTGTGACAGGGCAAGATAGGCGGGAGGCGGCTTATCTCGCTCGGGCAGGGGGAAGGAGAAATCAGTGGCCATCTTGACTGGCGAGAGCCGGTTCTCTGTCTGTCCTGAGCGAGTAAACCAGCGACTCATTGGCATTAGGTTAGTACCTAAGGGCGGTACTGCGATACTGCGATACTGCGATACTGCGATACTACTGCGATTAGTACTGCTAAAACATGTTAGACCACCGCCTACGCCTACCGTCTTGAGTAATGGATGTGCATGCTAGCCGGACGACTCTCCTTCTCTCTCGCTAGCAGTTTAGCCCTTAGCTAGGTGATTATTGCCTGTGAGCTGCACCTTATCGGTCACGTCTGGTAGTATGCATTTCAGATCTGGTGCATCTATCTCATCAGCATGTACTGTAAGAAGAAGCAAGCACATGGTGGCAAAAGTCGTTGTTGCAGACTTGGAGAGCTTTCCTAGGCTTCCCAGTGGCTCGGGTAGGTAGGTAGGCGCTGGCTTGGAAGGCTGGTAGGGCCAGAAGCTTGAGGCCAAAAAGATGAGAGAACATGGGGCTGATCCACTAGCGACCGATCTGGATTAGAGCAAATTCATCACCACCCTGCCAGCCTGCACCGTCATTCCGCTTGGTCCATGTCACAGTCAGTCCAAAAATTTGTTATCTGCAGGTGCACGTTTTTCGATAACAAAGTGCAAGCTACACTACGAGGAAGACATCATCACCAATTCGAGATCACCATCCACACAAACGCCGAGCTGCAGCAATTCCCCGTGACGACACATACGACGACGACACACTCCCGAAGCTAATACCTAATTCACAATGTTCGGAGGATGTACGTCTCGATCCCTTGGACCCGAACTCGCAATGGGGAAAAGAAAAAAGAGCACAAAACGCTGAACTAAGCTAACCTCCGCTTCTGCGCAGTCGCACCGCCCCAGTTCTCCAAGGAGGAGATCCGCGAGCTCGAGACCGTGGCCAACACCACCGTCAAGCAGTTCGTCGGCGCCGCCGTGCTCCTTTACATCTGTACGTGACCATGTTACCCCCTTGGCACTCCTCTCCCGGTTGCCGCTTGCGATCCCGCAACTGCGCCGCCGAAGATGAGCGAAACAAACGCATGACTAACTCTTCCGCCCTGCTTGCTAGCTCCCTTCGTCATCGACGCCGTCACGGGCTTCTTCTAAGCTATGGGAATACGGACGACGAAAGGACGACGACTACCCTCACGATGAATAGCCCATACGACCCAAGTATTGCTCTTGCACGCGCGTAAACTGTCACCACGAGGGCGGGGCACATACAACACAACACCTACATGGCGTCGTGCCATGCCACCACCAACCATACTGTATCATAGGAGAAGCGAACTTCTCCACTTCACACATCATCATGCGGCATGCGCCAGCCGACGAATTATGCCTCATGGAGTTGGGCTGGGAATAGAAAGGCTGGCATCGGATCATGTATATTACGTGTAAATTCTAGGGATGTGGGCAGGACATAGCCTCTTGCAACAAGCATGTTCTTGTCAGTTTGCATATTGAGCCTGGAAGATTATGTTGCGTGACCGTATTTCGCCCTCACAGTAGCCATAGGCAAACAAGCCCCTTTGTATATGTTTTTGAGCAAGGCAGCTCTCATGATTCCATTTGCGCCTGACTCCGAGAGCCCTAGTCTCTTATGCTATGATCATCTCGCCCAACTCGTAATTACTTGTCTGACCATTGTCTTGTCAGAACCCTGCCGATACAATTGCAGCTTCCCCTGGCATCGTTTCTATGGTATTTCGACTTAATCCAACATCATTCTCTCCCTTCTTCATGAGATCATCGTGCGTCCGACGCGGTGGGGTTTCTCTCCTTCTCCCACTCATCGTAATCCTCCTTAACCTTCTCGACCATGCCCTTCAAAGCCTGCAGTTGCTTGTCGTAATCCTCGAGAAGCTGTGACATCCAGTTAGTAAATCAAACAAACCACAACGTATCCAGAAAAAGCTTACCTTCTTGGCCCTGGCCTCGGCCTCCTCGGAAATTCCATCACCACTAACACCACCACGTTGGTTGATTTCATCCCGCAGAGTGTCGGCATGGTTCCGCAGCATAATCAGCCTGCTCCACAGCTCCTCGTTGCGAGCGCTCAAGGATGGGTCAGCCAGACCACGATCCAAGGCCTCGAGCTTAGACTTGAGCTCATCTTCGTCCGTATCCAACGCATAACCTCGGTTGCGAAGCACCTGAACCTTTGTCGCGATGGCGATGCATCGCTGGCGCAAGAGCGCATGTTTCCGCTTAGCATTCAGGGCTCGCACACTCGTCTCCAGGTCGTGCTTGGACAGAATCGCATCCAGGGAGCTGTTTATTTGGTGGAGCGCATTGTTGAGCTGGGCAAGGTTGGTGCGCTGCGACTTCAGGCGCTCGGCCATATGCATGAAACCCGTGGCGAGCACGGGAACGTAGCCAGGGCCGGGCTTGTCGCGCACCGCCTGCTCCCACTCGCGGGGGTCTTCGTTCGGGCCGGGCTGGTAGAAGGGGACCTGCGTCTCGTCGACCTTGTTGTAGAAGTAGTGCTTGAAGACGGTATCAGTGGAAGTCGGGTTCCACTTCTGGAAGATGGAAACGCATTGCTCTGTTATGGGTTTCTGATCTGTTTTGCCAAACTTTGTGTGAGCTCTCTTTTCGCGGTCAAGGAAGAAGGGTGCAGCGACTTACGGGTTGAATCCTGACCGGGTTGCCATAGTGAGGTACGAAAGTTCTGCTGGTTTGAGGAGGCACCAAACTGAGATTGCTGTCCTTGTTGCTGCTGCTGCTGTTGCTGCTGCTGCTGCTGCTGTTGTTGTTGTCCGCCAAAGGATTGAAAAGTACTGCCGGTCGCAAAAGATGATTGCTGTGGTTGTTGTTGCTGCTGCTGTTGCTGCTGCTGTTGTTGCTGTTGCGGCGGCTGGCCAAACAAGCTGCTGGTACCAAATCCACCTGTCGACTGCTGCGGCTGCTGCTGTTGCGGCTGTTGTTGCTGTTGTTGCTGCTGCTGCTGTCCCAGTGCTTGGCCAAACACACTCCCTCCGGCGGCGGGTGTTGTCGAGGGAGCAGGTTGGCCGAAGATGGACGAGCTGTTCTGCTGCCCAAAGGCGCTTCCGGCAGGCTTGGTGCCAAACAACGACATAGCGGCGAATTATCGACCACGTGGATGTATATCGCCGAGTCGGATAATAATTTGCGATGATGTTGGGAGAGATAGAGTCGCCGTAAGAATGTGTCGTCTGAGGATCGCGAGCTTGGGTCGCGTAAATATTGACAACGGTCTTTGTCTCGAGGTCACCTCAGCTCCAATTGCATGGCGGCCTGGGATTTTTGGAGGCGCTAAAGCTGGCAGCTCCAGCTGTTGCTTATCGATAAGTGCAAGTACAGTCTGTACCTTGTAAAGTTGTATTCGGCCAGCAGAAGATCACCTTATGCATTGTGGAATTATGTTCAAGGCTTCCCATTCCAGCATGAATAGCACTTAAAGATTTATTGTCGTAGCAGTAGTTAAGCTACTAATAAATGCGAATGCTGTTATTCATTTGCCTGTGATCAATTCCTAACTACTTAAACTGTTGTCGGAGTTTCTGTTTCTTCATGAGATATCCCCTCAGCCACAAGAGCTCGGGTCAGAAAAGCCCCATTGTGGCTAGAGCCAATCAGTGATCTCAATTTCCAACCTCTAGTTTGAGCCGCACTTCCATCGCCAACGATCCAGGACGAGAACGAGGCAAAGGAAGCTCTGAACCTCCCGCCCGTAGCGACGACCCATTCAATCCACCCGAAGAGGCCGACAACACCGCAGACATGGCGGCCCGGAAGCCCATGTATGTCCCTCCCATGCCCTACCTCCATCAATGGCTGCCAATTGGCCTCCGAGAAACCGCGCGCCCGCCTACTCCTCCTCCGGTCGGAGAAAACTAGAGACTAATGAATTGATCTTCTCGGTGCAGCTTCAACCAGCAGGTCCTTGTGGACACCACGCCCCTCCCCGACTCCGTGCCCAAGGTCAAAGAGGTCGGCGCCACCTCCGCGCCCCTTCTCTCGGCATCCTTCTTCGTCGGCGCCCGGTGCCGCCCCTACAACGATGACTACATGCAGTGCAAGACCGAGAACCCCGGCAAGGGCGAGTTCGAATGCCTGAAGGAGGGACGCCGCGTGACGAGATGCGCTGCCAGCGTGTAGGTCTCCTCTCTTCCTCTTCTGGGTAGCCGGGTTGCAGCTTTGGGTGCTCCCGGTTTGCGTTGGCCCGCAGTACAGACAACAACCGGGCTACAATACATACAGCAAGCACATGACATAATGGACGCTGACATTGAACTGCTGAATAGGGTCGACGATATCAACAAGCACTGCCTCGAAGAGTTCCGCAAGCACTGGCAATGCCTCGACAACAACAACCACCAGCTCTGGCAGTGCCGCAAAGACGAGTGGAAGCTGAACAAGTGTGTCTTTGACAACCTGGTACGTTCGCTCGCCCCGAGGAATGGTCTTGGATCCATTTCGCCTCCTTTGTCGGAAGCAAACGTACTTACTGATCCCTCGCGTAGAAACTCGAGAAGACTATACCCGAGGCTCAGGGCATCCCCGTCCACCTGCGATCCAAGCAGATCTACGCCCACTACCCAGCCCTGCGAGACCCCGGCCAAGCACCCTTCAAGAAGGCTGTGGATGCTCCTGGTGCCGAGGCACCCTCGTCGTAAAGAAAAAAAAGACGTTGGAGGTCGTATGAGTTTGGCGGGAGACGCGGAACGTCTGTGTACATAGAGCAAGAGATATCAGCTGTCTTCTGTAGGAATGGACTCCTTTATGAACATCGAACTTCCACGGGCATTCGAATCTGAACTCCAATGTGTACGACATTCTAAACGATGGAATTTTGAGTCTCGCTCAATGCGTATCATGTCCAACACACGCTCGCGATCACCACCCCACTTGTAGCTCCCCCTAAGCCCCCATGGGCTTTGCCGTCTTCGGGCTTTACCTGCTGATGCTACAAGCATCAGTTGGGACTACGCAGGAGCACATACTCTTTTGGCCAGCACACTCGACTGTTCACATGAGCAATCTAGTCAGGCATCGTGGTCTCCAGGGGCTAACATTATGGCTATCTGGGTAAAGTGATGTTCGACGATGGAGATGTCTGGGAAGTATATGGAAATGGCATGGCAAGGATGGAGACGTCCAGTCAATTCTCTGTATATACTAGCCCCTGACAACATTCAATGAAAAACAGTGTTTCCAAGTAGAGAGACTTGGCAATTCAGATGAAGTGTCTTCACCGAGTATTAATATGGCATTTTGGCAGAACTCCGTTGCTCGCTCCCACCGTTCCCGCGATGAGCTTTATGACTTGATCTGAATGAAGAGGCTTCAACTATATATCATTTCCCACGGCACATTCAGCCAGCCTCCTTCATGACATTTTCGGTATAATAGACACCAGACATGAAGATATTCTAACCCAACTCATACCAATTCCGATCATTTTTAGCTGGCACATCCCACTCACCCATTATGTTTGAACTCCATGGCAGGCGCGAGTCCCCTATTTTTGATTACGAAGTAGGTACCAACGCAGAGAAGTCCACGTGACCGCTGAACAACATATTCTGCGCGTGACCCATGGGCATGTGTAACTGTAGATGCTGGCCAGAGATTTACTGCTCAAACCAAACCACATGATGGCCTCCCCTTTCACGTCGACACCCAGGCACAACTCTATTACTTGATAACAGAAGCTCGCAGAGATGAGAGCATACTCGCCGGGTGCTGCGCGTATCCGTGATTGTATATTACTCTCAAATAGCCAGATGACTACTAAGTCTATCGATTACTTGTCCCTTTTACTACCGCCGCGAGGAAACGGAGTACCACTGGGCAACTGCATGAAGGCAGGAACCCCCTCGCGTATCACGGAATAACGCGTCACTCTCAGAAAGCCAGTTTGCACATGTTATCCCCCTCAACACTTTAGGACTGAATACGTTCACTCCAATCGTCCGGAGCAATTCACACATCTTGACCTGTTCTCGCTCCGCCCAGTTGCTCGTTCCGGAACAAGCATGGCTAATCCGGCAAAGGATAAATCTCCAGTAACCCGGTTTCTCCTGCCAGCAAACGCAAGGGACGTTGCATTAGTCAAATGCAGCGCGGTTTGGCATACCTTCGGCAGAATTCAACGACTGCATGTCTCAGCCCTGGATTGCACAACTTCCGCGAATAGAAAAGAAACCCCTCACTAGTCAGTAACCACCAGTTTCTGTGCCCGAGGGAAGGAACAGACGTATGTCGTGATATCTCTAAGTGGGTGTGATGGATGCTTCAGGTTTTGTTGGTGTTCCGGAGGAGCCGATGGAAAGAGGATGATGACTAACTTCTATGAGACCAAGTTTAGTTCTTGCTACCATGATCGCCAGATCTATTATCATCTGTTTTCTGTCGAGTGGGTATGGTATCAGGGCTCTGTCCTGAACACAGATCGAACGTTCACGTAAGCTTACCACGTGTGCAAGCAAACTGCTTCGACGTCCTACGGAGCACCATGAGCTGGATTTAGAACCAGATATCAGTTAGATCGATCTGTCAAACAAACATGCGCGTTTCCTAAAGAAGAGGCATCACCACCCCTGGGCAACGCAATTTTTAACAGCAAGTACTGCACTGCCACGTCGTATTGTGATCTATCTGTCTCTGGTTATCTCACCTTGAGTCATTACAAGTTTCCAACCATCAGCCCATTTTCGTAGACACACGAACAAGCCGCGGAGAAAAAACAATCTGCAGCATTTTGATATGGAATCTCTCCCCGCACTGTATGCGCGGCGGGCATTCGCATGCAGGAGAATGTGCCTATCCGGGGCTACACCGCAGACGATACGACTGTCCCGTTCGCCGTGTAGCGAGAAGGGCAAGAAGACAAGGGGAAATGCATACGTATCCCATATCGCGCCTGCTTGTCCACCAATCCACCAGGTCGATCTTGCCCCTTACCCCAGATCGTCGGATGCCGGATCCTTTTCTTGTCCCTTAGAACCATGATATCAGATCATCTGGTGAAGCCAAGCATTACAGTATGCAGTATTCTGCGTACGCTTTTCTGCAAGTAAGAACTTTGAGTTGGGTTGTACAACAGGACGGCGGGAGATCCTACAGTGGCAGGACGCAGTGCCTCGACTGCCAACAGGGGGGCATGATCATTGGCCCGAAAGTGCAGATCAGACATATCGTGGTTACTCAAAAAGGGGTCGGAAACGATAGATCAGGAAACCCGATGACCCATTATCTGCCTGTCTGATCCCATTATACGCCCAACTACAGTACTTACACGTACATGCAAGTGTACATAATCAATATTGATCAATGTTTGATGGAACTGGGTATAGTTCAATAACCAATGAGAAAATGTAGGACGCGATACACTACTATGAATAATATATGCACAGGATTGCGTATAGGGGCATAGCCTAGGAACGCCAAACGACGGGAGACTCGAATTGTCATCTGCAAGGGTTGCCATGCTCGATATTAAGATCTTATGGGCCATCCCGAGACATCCCAACGCTGACTGGGCATGGGATTTTGTTAGAGCTATCACTATATAGGTGTGTGGTGATTAAGACATTCCCATACTCACTACTCACAGAAATTGCATCCTCGAAAGGTCCTTAACGGGGGGTTTCGGGTCGGAACTTTCCTGTCTTTCAACAACCCACAGGCGGCGGCGGCGGCCATCGTAGTAGTCTCGTCTCATCTAGTTGTCTCTCTCCCGTGTTATTCCTTCCTGAACGAGATAAGTCACACGTCTCGAATCGACCATCCGTAACGAGGACACGGAGTCAGGAGGACACCTGAGAGCGTATGTCTAGGTGCAACGATTCTAGACCCGGCGCTAGAACCAAGGACGGCGTCCTGGTCGGAAAATGTTTAGGTCTCCAGTCGGTCCTATCTTATCTGTCTAAGCATTTCGCCGTGTAACCCCGTCGGCCCCTCCCCACGGCCTGGTGTTCCCATGCCACCTGGCATCTTACCTAACATCCTGCCGGCAGGTATGGGGCAGGTATGGGGCAGGAAAGCTAAATGCCTCCATATTGTTGTGAACTTCAAGTAAGAGAAAGTCAATCCAAATTCATGGATGGCCGGAAAATCCCAGAATCATGACACATGGCAGGAGCAGGGTGTTGTTATTTGACGGGCGACCAAGGCTCCGTTTACATTGCTGCTACCGCCGCATATTCACGCTTAAACATAGCCGGATATTGCAATTCCATCGAGATTAGAGACGAATGAACGAACGAGGGGGGTGTACAACAAAACTCAATAAATGGTGCGGTTCGTCGATCCGCCAAGGGGGCAATATATTCCAAACCAAGCTAACACGCGCCACTTCCTTCCTTCGACCAGCTCACCGAGATGAACACCCACCCTCTCTTAACCTAAGCCCTGTGTGCATAGTCACCGTAAGTTGATACGGGGGTGATTCAAATGATAGAGCTCTTGTTGAGTATTGGTGTCCTTGGTACTCCGTACAAGGTTGACCCGGTTGGCTCTCAATCGGTAGTCTCGAATTGGATATCGTGGGGATAATTACACTACTATCTATCAAATCTCAGATTGTAGTTCGCCCCATCCTACATGCTTACATCCACAAGGCATGACAGATTCCGTGCCCGTGCCCGTGCTTTTTCGAAGAGGGGGGCCACAATATAAACACGCAGGAGGAAGCAATACATCTGGAACGCCAAGCAGCAACAACTCCCTGGGCAAGAGACCCCGCAACTAGAGATGCAATGTCCCGTTCGGTTCTGTCGCTGCCCGAGGACTGACAGCTCGGCTACCATGGACTGTCAGATATGAATCCTCTAGTCATGGTAGCACGAGCCTGATGGTGGTGGTGGCAGAGCCGACGGCGCTGGGACATGTATATTCGGAGCATGACTCTCTTAGCAAGCGGAGAGAACGGACTGGTCAGGTGTAACGAGTCAAGGCCCGACTTATCTAGATAAAGTGAGACTCGGAATACAAACCAAGACAGCTACCGCGAGATCGGGTCGCTGCCGGAAGCTGTGTGCACAAGAACTGACACTGACCGGCAACACATGATACGGGATTGGTGGGTTGCGTGTTGGGCAGAGATGCCTGTTACTGCTGTGCGGGTTTTGAAACGAGACACAATACTTCTGGCTACAAGTCATTCGACAATGGATCAAAGTGCTATGAGTCGTAGGACAAATCCTTCGACTCAGAGCACCAGCTGACCCGATGGAGAGTGATGCTCACGAGATATCGACAACAGAGAGCCACCCACCTATGAACTGGTGACCGAGGGGGTGTGTCCCACATCGTCGTCAAAGTCGGCGTGGCCTTGACAGATCGTCGATCTTCTGTGTGCTAGCCTCAGATGGAGCCCCGTTGACGGAAGGACACAAACGGTGTTCGAACCAAGTCAGTGACAAAGGTAGCGTCCTAGGACATGGCACACGATTTGGCGCCGAAAAACGTATCGCACCCTCGTTCAATTCTCTCCTTGATACATGCGCGGTAGTTCCTTTCTTCTAGAATGGTTTCGTCGTCGAAAGACCATGTTAGACAGTAGACTTGGCCAGCCGGGCTCTAAGCAAGTAGCCTCAACGGCCTCAACGATGGCACAGTAGTGCGTCCTGGCCGGTCGTGTGTAGCTGTAGAGCGTGACCAGAAACATGACCTTTTGGGCATGGATACATGAATAGACTCACTATAGACGCGGTGGACTACAGTAGTAAGGGCTAGGCTAGCCGCAAGTCTGGATGCCGCGGCGAACCCCATTGGTTTTGGGAGGGCCGTATGCATTTTTGTCTCGACTCGTTGAAACACACCGAAACGGAAGTCAGGAGGTAAATTTACCTACATAGACGCTTGATGGGGGGTGCAGACACGCGACCAACTTGATTCATTGGCGGACGACAACTCCCGGTTGAAGAAAATCCCCATCTGCCCTGGCGGCGGGCTGGGTACCGGGCGCGGTTCCGGAGGTCAAGACGCAATCTAAGCGCCTACCCACCAGTGCTCTGCTGCCGGAGTCGACCAATGGCGTATTTCAGCGCCGGGAAAAACTTGCCAAACGACGTCATCCATTTCTCTTAGGTGCTCCGTTCACGTGCCTGTTTTTGACTCTTGCTGCTGCTGGTGGCGGCTGCATTTGAATCTGTCTCGAATGTCGCGACTCCGCTCCAGCAGTCAGTGCTAAGACAAGCCCATCATTCTATGTGGCATGAATGCGAAGCTTGGCCCCTGGGGGGGCTGCGTTCGGGGCCAGAATGGAAGGGGGAAAAAAGCCCGGGGTGTTGCATCGGCTACGTAGGCGGCGCGTCTACTGCCCGGGGGGCTTTTTGACATGCAGAGACAGGAAGACACGGTGCCGAGACTAGCCAATGGGAAAAAGAAAGCAGATACGAGAATGCCTAATAATAAGCCATGGGCGAGGGATTGTTTCGAGTCCAGCCACCGGGGGAAACTGGTGGTGGTGGTGGTGCATGCAGGATCATCCGAAGTTTGGTCCCAAATCCAAGTCGAGTTCGGATGACAGGGCTAGACAGGTAGGCAGGTAGGCATCGCACAAACATGTCGAGTCAGCTCAACTCAGCTCAGCTCAACAAGAGCAGTGAGATACGAGCTATTTCGTCGTATGTTCAATGGGCGGAAAAGAGATTTCGAAGCTACAGAATACTCCAGATGGATAATGGCGGAAGACCAATCAATGGAATAGCGATGGGCTTCCATACAGTAGAGACCCAACCTAGTAGCGAGGACGAGAACGAGCTGTAGGCGGGCAAGGTACTGGGCAAGGAACGCTACATACCAACTAGGTTAGGCGGGTTACATTTTGCGGAGAGGTTCGTCTTCTTTGCTGGGACTGGGCGAGGCAGTGTATTGGACAGAATTGAAGAAATTGGGGGTACGACGTGTCCGGCCGCCCCACACCACGATTGACAATTGAGCCGTTGAACGGCCAGAAGAAAACGGCCACCAGTTTCCATGCTGCCGTTCGCCTTCTGGGGCCTCGATTCTCCTGGAAGCAAGCAGCAAGCAGACTGCCTAGCTGCCCAGCCTGCCAGACGAACCATTGCCGGCGCGATTTTTCAAGACGAACCAATGCAATGCGCGTTCCTGAATCATGAGCGAACCAAGTGGGTGTATGGATCAATCCAGACACCCTCTCAGGCTTCAGCCCCCGAGTAAGCCGCCGACAAGGACTTGCAGGTTTTCTTCGGAGGGCGAGAGGCGTGCGTAATCGACAGACGCAACTTGGCAGAGAGGTCTGCACTAGGACAGACAGCCTTTCCCCCAAGTGGAAGGTCCAACGACTACGCAGGCAGGCAGGCAGGCTTGAGAAGACTGGAGCATGAGACATATCTCATGTGCTGGATGGGATGGTACACAAGACGGGTTTCTGAAGACGGGGAGATCCCTACTCTGATGCTGTGTATTGTGTATTGTGCATTGGGTGTTGTGTGCTACGCAATCGCCTTGGGTTTCTGCTCTTGTTACTCGCGCAGTTTGTCTCTCATATTGAAGGGTTGACAGGTTTGTCGCCGAGAGCGACTTGGCCTTCTTGGCGGTTCGTAAATGTTCCAGGCAGTCAATTCAGTCAATTCAGTCAATACAGTCAATCTCGGTTTCTGCCGCACTATGGCAAAACAGAAGATACCAGATGAAATGACCCCATCGCAGCCAGGAGGAATGCGCTTAGCGGTATGCTTAAAACGGGATGACCCTTTCATGGGGTAGAACGAGATGTCAAGTGTCGTGAACCGAGGCAGTGGGTGTAGCAAGCGGCATCAAGAGAGCTTCTCTTCCCCTTCAAAAAGGGGCCCCTTGCAAGACTGTCCCGGCCTACGAAATGACCAAGTCCCTCTTCTTCGCGAGTCTCCGTCTCCTTGCCAGGAAGGCCCGGCAATATACGAAGTGATTACTAATTGCGGTGGTGTCGTTGTTTATTTTCCTGTTCTCCATGATGCCCCCGGCCGGGGGTGCTGGCTCTCGATACGATACGAAACAAAATCTTGGGCTAATTGGCTACGGGCACCAGGTAAATTGTTGGTGTTTGTGATTGAGCAAGAAGGCCGTAATTAAATACGAAGCAGGTGGATTGATTGATTGGGCCAGGCAGCCAGGAAACCTCTCCAACTCTCCCACTCGGAACCGGGCCACGCTCATACAGATCATGGACGCGCCACTAACCGATTAGCGTTGTTTCAGAGCGGCCAAGAGCCAGCAGGGAGCAACGCTGGTGATGAGGTTGTTCGCCCGCCTGCCCGCTCTTTGTTTCTTGGAGCTTGCTTGAGGGCGCGTGGCTGGCCTGCGAACATGAACATGCGAACACAGGAAAGCCACAGCCTAGGTGCCTAGGCAGTCCACCCGGGCCGCTGCAGCTACGCGCACAGGTCTTGTTTTTAGCTGTAGATTGTTGGGATCAATCAATTGGATGGAGGGATTCGTAACTTGTTTTTCAGGCCTAGACATTAAAACCTGAGGTCAGAGCACCGATGGAATTCCTAAAGAACACATGCGAATGGAATAAATCAAGCGCCGTACTCTATTTACGTCGGCAGGCCCCGGTGCTCAGATACTACTTTGAGCGACGACGTATGCAGTCAGCTCGGGGGTCCAACCCCCCAAAATTCCTTGAGCTTCTAATGCATAGGACGGAAAAATGTTTGTTTAGCTTCCAGTACCAGATGGGAGGGGGCGGATCTCTTCATGAAGTTTATTTGGCATGTCAATTCCATATTACCGTTGCCATACCATGCACACATGAATGCTGGGGGTGGTATCGGGCGTCGGGACCCAAACTTCAGCAGCAGCAGCAGCAGCAGCAGCACCGAGAAGCAGCTCTTAGCCTCACCCGCCCATCATACTGCTACCCTGCAACTGGCCTGTTCCCCCTCCTCTCAACTTTTTAAGCCCGAAACGTGAAAACGAACGGCAATGCAAGGTACCAGATTAAAGGGGATCGTCATTGACCAGGGGCAATCCCTCCACTTGCAGTCGCAGGGGTAGTCCGGATGACAGATTGACTGCATTGTTACCCCCTCTCTTCTTTTTTGGCGCCGGGAGAAAAAAAGGGGGTTTGTTGCCCAGTCCAGTACCAAGTAATTGCAGGATATGCACAAGATGCTGATGAGAGACACGAGAATAAACAACACGAAAATAACCGCAGCGGTAAAGCATTTCTGGGAAATCTCGAATATGGAGAGGCAGAGATGACCTCATTTCCAGCGCAGTGCAAAATAAACAATTGTTTGGATGCTTAGCACTTAGCTCAGGCTCGTCAGGTCAGTGCAGCTCGGCCGCTGGTCTGAGGTCTTGGGTCTCTGTTGGCCTACATGGACTTGGGATCTTCGGGCGTGCATCGTCATCTGTCCGTCCCGTCCGTCCGTTCTTCCATCCTTGCGCACAAACACATCAACATGCTCACACACACGTTGATCTTATTTTCCGCTGTAGACGCAATAGAAGCCCGATCATCAGGGAAATCAATCAGACATTGTTCTAAGCGCCTTCCATCCATTCGATTTGGCCTTGATGTTTACATACATACCACCATTTCGTATCGACCTGGACCTAAGGAGTACCCACAGTCAGTGCTGGCTCGCTCAGCTCCTTGGCTTCAATCTTCTCGATTGCTGGTCCGAAGGGATTTTGACAGGCAGATGCAAACCCACAGAATCGTGCCCGAAGAACCAGATCCAAGGTTCTACTTTGTTCAGTGTTGCCGTGTCCTACACCCTATTCATCCTATCTTGATAAACATGCAGGAAGAGAGATCCTGCCAGCCTCTTCCCCCCTCTCCTCTATTACGTACATAGGTCAAACAATGTGCATGTGCATGTGCGTAAACGTTTCTGTTGGACGGCAGAAGCAACCGGGCGAGCGACAGGACAACGACTTTTGTGTCAGCCAGGCAGCCAGCTTCCTGCTGTTTCTCATGTGCGGGTTTCGGTCTTCTCGCCATGCTTTCATGCTCAATTGCTCATGTGCTGCTGTACTGTATCTGGCGCGGTGGTTGCGACAGACTTGTGGTGCCACGGCACTATGGGTAGTCTCATGAGACGACCTACAGTAGCATCAAAATCCCTCTATCCGTACTCCATGTCCCATTGAAGCAAGTCCCCAAGTATCTTATTATCGCCTTGGTCTTGCAAACTTGCAACTTGGTGCCGCCGGCTACTGCAAGCCCGGCAAGCCCCAGTGGCACTCCAAGTTCGTTACCGTGACTCGTCCCATCTTTGCCGGACGGCGCTGGCTTGGCTGGCGCTGGGCTGGTATTGTCTAGCGGCCACGGCGACGTTGCGTTGCTGATGACCCTGAATAGCCAACCTAAAGCTGACCTTAATTTCACACCCTTGTGTAGCTCATACGTAGGCGGGCGATCCTGTGAGATCGGCTTGGCAAACGAGACCCTCTTCACTTTCCCTTCAGTACAGCACAGTAATGCAAGCAGCAAGCTTTAGATTGAGGGTCGGGAATGTAGTAAAACATGGAGAGCAAGCAAATCTCCGCGTGTTTTCGGGTGTACTACTACTTTGTTGCTAGCTACAAGTAATCCATCAGATCGTGCAAGGGTATTGATAGAGTTGTTGATGGATGGATTGAATTGAATGGAGGGGAGCCTGCTTGCTCCCTTCCCATCTTTTTACTTACATTGACACACCCCACCGTTCATTTACCGACAACCGGCAGACCCACATTTCCCAGCGACCCCCAGCTAGCGATTCATGGACCCCCCCCAGTACCGAGCCCCAGTACCTAAAGGCAGGCCCCAGTAGAACACCCCTAACGTCCACATTAGCCTAACTGCGCTGCGCTGGGTGCACTGGCGCTGCTTGTGTACCTGCGTCACGTCCCGCCCGGGTCTGCCTGAGTAAAAGTAAAGAAATAATAAACCACAATCGCAATTCTCGCCTTCTCTTTCTCTTCTTCTCTCACCACCTCACCTCACCTTTTCGCAGGCCCGGCCGATATTCGACCATTACATTCCTTTTTCGTACCCTCTGTACATTTCCGTTCACTACACACCACACGCCCC
The DNA here is from genome assembly GCA_017163955.1 of Apiospora koreana. NCBI lineage: Eukaryota > Fungi > Ascomycota > Sordariomycetes > Amphisphaeriales > Apiosporaceae > Apiospora > Apiospora koreana. Next base: position 3,292,841 of record JAFHKQ010000004.1, read on the forward strand.
CCCAAATCCACACTCACTTACCTCACTCCCGCTAGTTCAGCATCAAACTCTCCTCCAGCTTGTCTGTCTGCATTCCCCGGCTCCGGCTTGGATTCGACTGTTAAGTTCGCCTCCCAAAAGGAAGTTCGAGACTCCTCTCTACTAGCCTGCTTGACTCTTGCACACGTCCGCGTCAACAAGAACAAGCCTGTTTGAGTTAGGCCCGACCTCTCTCGTCCGTCCCGTACCCCCCACATTAGAACGACCTTTGGTGTGTGTCTGCCTCGTGCCTCGCAGCATTCAAATAACCACCACATTCCCATCCCAAGTCGACTGTCTTGAACGGTTGCCTTTCCTCAACCACTTCACCCACGGTCACTTTCGTTCTTTTTTCTCCGACTCTTCAGTCATTCCTTTACTGGACGCCAGTCGCCAGGACAACTCTCGTCAATCACTCCAGACTCTGGTTCCGCTTGAAGCACTGGATCTGCTTCGCACAAGTCTTCCCTCCCCGACATATAAACGTATTTCGCATTCCACGAAATCGTTTCAATCCGCCAAGTCGATCTTTGTGCTGGTCTTCCAATCCTTTACAGTCGAACAAAGTCTCGCTGTTGTCCAACCACACTCCCTCTCTACTCGGAGTCAGTAGTACATCTGGATATCATATCCCTCAACTTCTTGTGCATCCACGCCAGCAAGCTCCAGGATATAAAAACACCCTCGTCATCTCGACTCGTTCGTGATTTCTGATCTGCAGATACATCCTTGAGATTATCTGCTCCCACGAGGTAGGTTCACTTCCCCAAATATCTTATCCCACTGCCCCAATATTCCCCTCCACCTCCAATCCCAGTACTGGTACGGGTGGAAGTGCCCAGCCGTGCCTCTCTTTGTTCTCAAGTCATCAAAGACAGCAGAGAGGTCTTGCTGGGCTATTCATTCTGCTATGATAAAGGCCACAAGTTTGTCAAAATATTTGGTCTCGTGGAAGCAAGGGACAATGAATCGCGGCATCCTGGCTCTAGATTGCCGATGGCCATCCCTCTATTGTCCCCCTTCAGTGTGCCACTCAACCTTGTTCCTTCCTCGTATAATACCACAGGCTGCCTTGTGTTGATCACAATCGGTTCACCTCTGCCTCTTGCACTGCCCATACACTCTCTTATGACTGCTCCGTCACTACGGTGATAGTAATTATTGACTAACCCAACTTTAGACACTCTTTTCTCAAACCCCAACTACAACCATCACTATGAAGTCTTCCATCTTCATTGCCGGCGCTTCTGCCGCCATGGCCTTTGCCATGCCCGCCGACAAGCGCGAGATCCACACCCAGGTCGATGTCGTCTACGAGTGGGATACCGTTACTGTCACTGCCGGCTCGGAGCCGACTCCCGCCCCGGCTGCCCCGGCTGTCAAGCAGGCTTTCTACGCCGCCGATAGCCAGCCCAAGCAGAAGCAGAACTACCCTGTCCAGAAGGCTCCCGAGCCCGATGTGGTTGTCGTCACCGTGACTGCCGATGAGCCCAAGGCTGCCACCACTCAGGCGCCTCCTCCCCCGCCCCCGGCCACCACTCCGGAGGTCGAAGTCGTGACAGTCACTGAGGGTGCCCCCGAGCCTTCGTCTTACCCCGTGGCCCCGGCCCCGGCCCCGGCTCCTCAGGCACCTGCTCCCTCGCCTTCTACCCAGGCTGCCGCTCCCGTTGCCAGCGACTACCCCACCCCCAACCGACCCGTGTCTGCCAACAACATGCAGTCCGCATCTGTGGATTCCCACAACCTGCACCGCTCCAACCATTCCGCCCCTGAGGCCACCTGGAACTCAAGAATCGCTGGATACGCTGCCAACACTGCCGCTTCTTGCAAATACGCCCACGACATGTAAGTTCAACCTGAAGCTGCTCGATTTAATGATGATCATCCTTACTGACTGTCTCGATGTAGGAAGCAAGGTGATGCCGACTACGGTCAGAACATTGCCATGTGGGGTCTTTCAAGCGGTGCCGAGAAGCTGGGAGATGTTGGTGCTATCAACATGGCCATCCACGACATGTGGTACAACGGCGAGCTCGGTCTCTTCCTGCCTTCGTTCTACGGCGAATCTTCCCCCGATATGTCCAACTTCGAGAAGTGGGGTCATTTCTCGCAGCTCGTCTGGAAGGAGTCGACCGGCGTCGGTTGCCAAGCGCAGTTCTGCCCCAAGGGAACCATGAATGACGTTATGGACGCATGGTTCATGGTCTGCAACTACTACCCCGCTGGCAACGTTGGTGGCACGTACGGCACGAACGTGATGAAGCCCCTCGGCAAGGCCAAGGTCGCTGCTTAAATTCGTCCTCTTTGGATGTCCTTGAGTAGCAGGCCACAATGATGCCTTGCGGAGCAGAGGCAGTTCGCCTGCGACACTCACGGCCTCAACCAACTTTTCACTTCTTGTAGTGTATGGATCATGTACACAGCCTCGTTTTATCAACCATATTTTGGCTGCGCGCCTACACCATACAGTTTGGCCGAACTACCACGATTTGTGCATAGCGGGCGACATTTGCATTTGCATCACGATGATGACTCGCGGGAGTCAATGATGAGAGACACGGCATGCGCGGGTTTGGTTGGTGATTTTAGAAAAAAGGAACCCGGATCATTTCTTCATTTCGTTACCAGTCTTGGGACCGTCCTTGTTAATCGATCCACGGGTCAGCATAGACGTCCATGAACAACAAGATTTCGGTTCTCTTTTCCCACTCTTCTCTTCGATTCTTCTTTAAGGGATGGATGGATATGGATCTTTCTTTTCGTACAGCATCTTTTTAAAATCTGGACTGGCCGAGTATCATCCAGAGATTTTACATGCTGTGCGAAGGCAGGCAGGCGGCTGAGGGGCCTGCTTCGGTGAGGTATGATGAAGCATGGTTATGCGCATGTGTTTACATAGAATTGAATAGTATTTCCAGCCCGTTACAAGACGGTTTCAATGGAGATACTTTAATTGATTCTTCACCAAATTTATTTGTCTCCAGTGCCTCAGTGATATGCTCAAACAATTATTTCCTGCTTGTAGTCCAATCATGTAGCATGTAGTTGCCCACTTATGTTGGTTTGTTGAGGCTCAATTGTATGCGTTCTTCAGCGGTCCCGGCCGACATATCCACGTTGCGTTGCATTTGACAGCAGCTGGGGTATGCCCCTGGCTAAGATCTGGCGTGACACAATCGCGCAAGGTTGTACCAAATTTTGGAGGGGTCTAGACCAATTTGTTGGTTGGTTGCCGCCCGCTCCTTACGACGCGACGTACCTTTGTCACGAACCAAAACGTCACTGTATGTAGCAAATAAAGGTCTCTCGATCCCTTCAACGATTTTTTAAATCATGCGCCCTCGACTTACTTGCCCCTTCTAATTAGGCTACGCAGCAGCGGCAGCAGGGCAGATCTTTGAGTCTCGGCCTTTCTTTGTCCATACAATTGAAGTTGGAGGCGGTGGCGCCCACGGTTTCCCGCGGCCAGGGGCTGGTTGGCTGGCTTCATGAAGTAGGGGGTACGCGCAATAACGTATCGCTCCTTTCATAATCGGCTCTATTACGCCTGCTATCAAAAGATTGAATTGGGGCAATGTAATTAGTCGCGGGAGCTATTGAAAGTGAAAACGTTTGGCTATCTTTGGTGGTTGTGGTGGTGGTGGTGGTGCTCTCATCCTTTATCTGCTTCAATTACTTTAAGCCTAGCTGTGCCCAGCCCAGCCCGCCGGGCGCCCCTGGTCGTCTCGAGGCGAGCATGTTTAAGTGAATACATATGTAGTTGGCTTCAATACATAAGTATGTACGAGGAGAGCTACCGGACGGCTGGCTGGCTGTCAAGCAAAGGCAAAAAGCCGGTAAACCGTTTGGGGCGCGTCACCACCACTCACTAGTTGCAACGGGAGGGGAGCTGTCAAGTTCATGTCAAGGTTTAATTAATACACCCGTCTTTGCCATTATTACCCTTCGGCTCACATTGGGCTGCGCCCCAGGTTCGCGCCATTGCGCTTTTTCGTGGAGGCGGATAGTTAGTCGGCGGGCAACTTACCTAAGTACGTAGGGTGCTTTGGTAACCAGGGGAAAGGGGTGGACGAACGCCGCGCGGGCTTGACTGGCTGATGCGCGGCTGGGACTGGCGATGGCTATCGCGCACCTCTTTGATGCGACCGTTGCAACAACTTTCTCCCTCGGGGAATGGTGTGTGGTTATACAGGCCCACTCAGATGTGAAGCCGTGGACGGTTTCGTCGGCGAGCGGCTGGTTTACACTTGGCGAGCTGGAGGATGCCGGGTTGCGGGCAGATAGGGCAAGCCATGAATGTGTAGTTCAAAGTTGCCCCCAAAGCCATCAGCTACTTACTCACGATCAGGATCTACTGCAAGCTTGAACGATGTTGCGATTTGATACCGGTAGTTCACCTAACCTAGTGAGGGAGAGGGTGCGGGTTACGCGTTTGGGGGAGAGGCTTGGCCCGGCTGGAACAGCCTACATTTCATCCACGTGGTGGGTGGCTATCATGCTGGACCTGTTCGTGAAGTGGTGAAGCATGTCTCGTACCTACTAGGCGTTGGTGATGATGCCGGTACCCGGCAGGACCACGCGTGCGGCCGCGTCTCCCTCCGCCGTCACCACTACGCCGCACCACACCCTGTCAATCGCCTCCGGCGGGTCGACCTCCACTGTCTACCACGGCCCGGAGGCTTGTGGATGTCCACGCCGGGGCTACAACGGCTCATGCCCGTGGTGTGCTCCGTGTCGTCGATACCAGCTTCCTCAGCCCCTGCGCCCAAAGACTGCCCCGGACCTCGGGCCCGACATTATCGTGCAGTGTGTCCCCAATTGCATCGATAGTCACAGCGATGTCGCCGATAGGCCTTGCTGCTGTGAGCTCGGACGAACTGCGGCGACGACTAGCGCCGCGCGGTTTCCTCAGCGTTGAACCGCTGGCCTACCTACTGGGCTGCTAAAGACGTCTCACCTACGAGCCGCGTCATCAATATCAGGTACTGCCGATGTGAGATATAGCGCTGTATGCTTTCTAACCGGTGTTCTCCTCGCCAGCGGTAGAGATAGTTCTCGAAGCCCGTCTCTTTTTTCGAGACGACGCGCCGGTTGGGTGCTGGACGCGGAATCGGGTGACTCAGGAGTAGTAGAGATAAGAAGCTCATGAATCTTAGGGGTCCCTTCAAGGTTGGCGGCCTCCGAGAGAAGAGGTTGGACCGGGATTGCGACCCTACTGCATCGGTCCTGCTAAGATACGGTCGGTCGTCATTGCTGCCAAACTCAATGGATCGGGACGGGAGTCCAATCCTGTTTTGATCGCGTCAAGTAGGTACCACCTGGATATTTGCGCTTCGACCTGCGCGAGACACTGTGGCGTGGTTTGTTGGTCGGAATACTGCCGTGAAGAGGTAAGGAGGTTCGCCCATTGAAATACCCTGAAGTTGCGCCAGTCATGCTTTTGGACAAAAGATGTACACATGAAGCGTTTCATGAAACTGCATCGATCTCTCAGGACCAGAGTGTCGTTCTTCGGTCGAAAGGATCATATCAATCGGAGCAGTCTTGAATGATGGACGTAGAACGGTACCCCGACGCATCAAAACGGAGGCACCGGTCAAAGCCCATCAAAGCCAGGCAAGAGGAGATACTAGAACCATATGCTGGTGATGCAAAGACACTGCTGGGGGTTATTAGCAAGCACGGAACAGTGCATGCGCAAGTATGTTGTTGTATTGACAGGAAACCCGCGCCCGGTTCCCTCAACAAAGACATCGACGGGTTATATGCCCATCGTTCCAACGCCATTTGTACATTGATATGGCTGCCTCGCCAATGAAGGCAGCGCTGACAGGTTGTACACGTAACGGAAGACTGCAGGGCTTGTCCTGCCACCCCCCGCATCTGCAAGGACCGACCCTGCTGCCTGCCTGGGCTCTCTTCCACAACATCAAACGAAACGAATCTGTACACGAAATGGCATGACATGACGTAGCCCCAGTCCGAAACCAGATAAAAGCAAGCCAATCCTTCGCAGTCGCGCCAAATACCATGTCTGCCAAGCGCCTTTGCTCGCTGAAGATCTCACCTCTCGCGTACCCAGCGAGTCCATAATTTCCAGATGTATCTCCAAATCCTTAGCCCCCAGAACCGACCAGTCGTAGCAGAGTGGGAACGTAAACAAAACGCCAAAAGAACCAATCCGCTAATGCCTGATGCATTGCTGTCCAACACGAGGGGGGTATCATACACGTAAACAAAAACAGGGCGAAGTCTGCCTTCTGCAGAGAATGAAGACGCCCATCTATAAGCAAGGCAAGTTGCCCAACTCGCACTCTTGCTTTTAGATCCAAAATCATCCAACGCCGGCGCTGAGCAACCCCGACTCCTCGACCTCTTCAACGCCCACGTGAGCCAGAAACGAATCCTCCCAAGAACGGGCCAACCGATATAGAAATGGAATAGGAGTAGTAAGTATGCATGCTGCAAGTAACGCACTGTCAAATCAAGTCGAACCAGCCGATAGCTGCGATTGGAGGAACGCGAACACAATGGTCCGATACCAATCGAATAAGTCGGGATCTACCCTTCCCAAGTATGAAGAGTTCGGGCGCCAGAAAAAAGGATGAACCGTGATCGAGCAGTTCAACTGGTTGGGTGTCAGTCTTCCCGTTCCGAAGTTTCATTAAGGGAGCCTTTTCACGGCTCTGTTTCTTTCGGTGATGTATTCTGCCAGACCAAGGACCACATCATACTCTCTGTTGCCCTCGTTCCCATTGCGATGGCTTGAATTGCTCATTCCGGCATCGGAGCCGCCATGATGGCTACGCGCGCTTGATATAGCCTGGGTCCGGTGCAGACCGGTCGCGGTCGACGCTGCGCACGTATCGTCAGTTTGTTGCACGCGGAGTATATCCCATCCCACGACCGTCAGGCGACCTACAAGAGTTTACCGTGGACTCGTGAAAATACTCGTCGAGCTGGTACTCGGGCTTATACGTGGAGAACCTCAACACGAGCGCGTCGGTCAGAAGCATGTCTTGTTCCATTTCCTTGACGTGCACTGAGCAATCGAGTTGTTCCTGAAGGAGCTCTAGCGTGATGTCGATCCGGGTGCCGGGCTCCCGCGGGAACCCACATTGGCCGGCGATCTTGGTCGAGATATAATCCCGTGTGCCGGAGGTGGTCTTGCGTGCGATGACGAAGCGCCATCGCTGATCCATGGTCATCAATTGGAATGGAATAAGGTGGCGTTGCTGCACAAAACGGAGACAATCTATCAGTTGGCGATCTCGTAGGGGAAGTGTCAATCATTTGGGAAATGGAAAGAGGAAAAATAAACTGACCAGTTCACCAGCGGGGCTGCTGTCGGTAGCGGAGCTGGTGGTATGGTGGGTGGACGGCGAGACGGAGCCAATGTCGCTTGCGGTAGTTCTGGATGCGCCCGATGCGATCGATTGCGCAAGTCTCGACCTGTAGTGCTTCATGCAGTCGTCGACGAAGTACACATTGACGGTGGTCCTATCCCGTTTCAGAAAGTCCATCCCCTCGATATAGAGTTTCATCTCTTTCAGGTTGTCAAAGTCGGGCTCTTCCTCGAGCCTTTCGCGGATCTCGCGCTCGATGATGAACAGGTCGGTCCTGCGCTGTGACGTGCCCGGCTTACACCCCTCCCCAATCTCCACGGCAGTCTTGGGCGCGGGTGCGGGCGCGGGCGTGGACCGCCAGGAAGAGAAGAAGGAGGTCATTACACTTCAAAGATGACCCAAGACGAATTCGAAAAGTTTGGATATTATATATATGGAAAAAGGTACCGCGATATAAAAATCGACTGGGGACTATGGACGTTTGCAGGACCGAGGCCTTGGCTGTCGGGCGGTGGTCGTAACAAGCGACATGCTAGCCGGCAGCTGGGGATCAGGATACGGATCGCGCGCGCGAACTATCGAAGGCAGGAACACGATGGACCTGCATCAGCTATTAACAACTAATGGGATGTGTATCACCGGCAGCTTGGCGCGATGCGATTTCGAAAGGAAAAAAAGGACAATTGACGAGGATGAGTATTGGAGTTGGGAGTTGGGTGGACCGGCCGCTGGTGTGCTACGATAAAGACGGGACGATGGAGGGATGGATCAAATGACTGTTGAGCTGAGCGGGGGGATTGGGGATTGGTTCTGGACACACTGGATTCAGACGTCGACTTTATTCTCATCATAAGGCGCGGAGGGGACCCGTAGAGCCTCAGTTGGCTTACTCCACTAACCACGTAACCTACCTAAACCATTCGTTCAGCTCTTTACCCGCTGGGGATGAATGATACCTAAAAGGTTCTGTAAGGTCTGGGGTAGGGAGAATGCCACTTACCTATGAGGTATGAGCATCTGAGGTAGGTACAAACCTACTGGATCGAGTAACACCCTCCCTGAAGCTGCCCCTCCAACCCTCCAAACACGCATCAATGATTGATCCCATTCTCCTTGTACCTGATCAGAGATCAGAGCTGAAATCTCACCACATCATAGAAAATACATCACTAATGTTGTCACAGCCAAACTAATATACGAATCAAATATGTAGCATACAATTCTCAACTATTGCTCCTTTAAATAACATACCCTTGTTGCACTCAGTACGCTGTCATTGAATGTGCACCTGAAAGAAAACCCCAATGTTCGGCCCATGACGTGCATAGATCATCCCCATGCGTGCCGAACCCGCAGGTGCTTACTTTACTTCTTATCTTTCCTTGCGCGACTTGGATCCGTCCCCTTGCCTTTCGCTTCCCGATTTCGCTGGCTCTGGCGCCTCTTCTTCTCGGCTAGCTCTTGAGCCACACGATCAGCCTGCGCCTTCCCTGCGTCCATTTGCTCTTTGTCGGGTTTCTAGGACATCAGTTCACGTTTAGCTTTCAAGGCCTGTCTGATAGAATAAGGAGCAGGTATGCAGCCACGTACCGTAATCTTGGGGTCTAGCACGAGGACACGCGCAGGCGCTGCGTGTGGCGCCACATCACACACGTCCCGCGCCCGCCCGTTGGCATTCACAAACTCCTCGCCCAGGATCACGTCGATGTTGGATTTCGCCGACGCGACGTAGTACTTGTCCCAGTACGTCTTCTGGCCCCTGCCCATCATGGTGAACCAGACGATCTGCCTCGCTCGGTACTTCTTCCCTTGGAAATCGATAAAGTCTTTGACGTCGCGCTCCTCCAGCTGCTCAATGTCCAGCTTGAACCGATTGGCCAGGCTGGGATGGATCCAGTTGACGGGGGTGCCCGTGTCATCCTTGAACCGCGCATCTTTCGGCTCCCGGTTGTTTTTGAACATGATGCGGCCCCACAGATCGGCCTGGTGTCCGGTTTCGACCGCCCTCGGGGGAGACACCGTGGTCGGGCGGGTTTTGCTCGGCGGCGAAGCCATGGTTAAACGAGATTAGGGGTAGGGGACCCACGTGCCACAAAATACAATAGAGATCTGAATTCAAGGTAACGATGCGCAGGAACACTTCAATGGTGTGTGTGCGTGTGCGTGTGCCTCAATGTTTTGCAAATAAATCAATTGATCTTGTCCAGCAATAGCTCGGGGGCAATGCGCGCTATAAAACCTTCAGATGAGGCTCCCAGCTGACACTGGGGCGCGGACTATGGTCCGGAGCCAGCGTGAGTGGATTGCCGAATTGGGAACTGAGACCAGGCAGCCGGTTGCCTGGCTAAGCCTGAGGAGCGATCCGTCTCGCTCGTCTGGTTCGTATGGTTCATGGGCAAAGATCGATTGATGCCCAAACCGAGATCCTATGAACTCCCGCAGCTGCTTCGCCCACGGGAGGTGAAGGTGGGGTGGTACTGCACTGCTATAGGTGAATGCGCCTGCGCCCTCGAACACCATGATGAAGTCGCAATGCACGCCATAGCCCGGATTCGCCAATAAGATACCCCTAACCCTCCGAGCCGTGTGAGCCTACCAGTACGCCTTGCTGCGGCCCAACGCAACATCGTCAAACCGCATACGCACTCGATTACATGGCACCAGGACGATCACCACTCTCACAGAATGCCACTTTTTCGTAACCAACAGAATACCAAGCGTTTTTGTATGCGATGTTGTCGCACGCCGCAGCAGACATGACCGAGGGATACGCCAAAATCAGCCACTTGATGGGATGCCAGGACACGTGCGCCATCTACCGACGCTTCCGCCGGCTCAACTCCCTGAATCTGCTGTACCTGCAGGCCGAGCTCACGCACCTGGAGGAGGAGCTCGAGAGCATCGCGAAGAGGGACGCCGCGGACCCGGAGCGCCAGTTCCACGCCAAAGACTGGTGGTCGCTCTCGCACAATAGCAACGACGAAAGCGAAGAAAGCGACGAAGCGTACAACGAGGATGCCGCAGAGCAGTGGGAAAAGGTCCTCGAGATTCGGGAGAAGCTCGAGCAGTATAGTCAGCAGTTTCTCTGGTCTATTATCGATAGCATCGTTTCTCGTTGATCACTTGGTGGCGAGAGCTAACTAGCAATCACGTTCGGGGGCGGAGCAGACGACACATTGCTTAAACAGGCAGAGATCGCTCGACTCGGTGCGCCGGCTCCGCAGGACGTCAGTTTCCTTCGCGAGTGGTGGAGACGTCCGCGAATGGGATACTCCCCACTCGTGGGCGCCGACCGCAATACTTATGCGGAGCAGCACGACAGAGATCTCGTCGCTGTGAAAGCCCGGTCTGCCCCTGATCTGTTCACGCGCTGGTTCCACGGCGGACTCGTGTCTAAGTGGCATGGATGCTTCGGGAGGAACGTCAAAGTGAGTCTATGGTAACACCCCTTTTTATCGTATTTCGTTTTCAAGCTCCACTCTCAAGGAACGGGGAAAAGGGGCCCGAGAACCGTGAAGAGTGCACGCTCACGCCCGCATGCAGGACCAGACCGAGCTCGGCATCGGCCACGGCGTCTACGAGTACAGCGACGCTTGGCTGGCGGGCCTCGCACGCGTCGTCGCCACAGTCGTCGCCTCGTTGCTGCCCACCTGCTCCGTCGTGCTCCAGTACTTCATCCATGACGACCTCGTCAAGCTGTACCTCATCGTGCTCGCTTCGGCCGTCTTCGCGCTCGCGCTCGCCGTCATGACCAACGCGCGCATGGTCGAGGTGTTTGCGGCTACTTCAGCGTACGTGGGCCCTGCAAATCATCACCTTATGCCCCCCTCTTCTTCTTTTCCCCGGCGTGGTGTGGTGTTGTATAGGTGTGCGGTGGTCTGAGTTGGTCGGTTGGGAGGCATGAGGGGAGACTAGACGGACCACCGGATCAATCCGCAGATGATAGCAGCTGTTGAGTGAGCATCGAGGACTGGCGTTTGGGAGGTTGCTGACATACCTGCATCGAGTAGATACGCTGCCGTTAACGTGGTGTTTCTCACCAACACGGTTGTCGAGGTTGCTGGTTAGCTTGTCGCCTAGGCCAAGGCAATGGTAGAGGACGAGTACGGGCTGGGGTCGAGTCCTTGGAGTGAAAATTGTCGAAATGCTGAATGCACGTCGTGACCCGAAATCTCCGCTGGCTACTACAATCACTTATTCCACTGTGGCGGGCGTCTTGACTTCCTCTTGTCTGGGGCACTTTGGAGTTTGAGCCGTGACGGACCAGTGGTTACTTCCCTACGTTCGTACACAAGATTACCGTTCATGATTCAATTTTTATTTGAGACAAGACTGTGCTGCCTGCCAGCTTCGCTATAAATACCACATTCGTTTTACAGCTTCCCCCCCTAGTTCAAAGTCTTCAATCATCAGAATAACAGATACACCAGTCCAGTTTTGTTCAAATTTCAAACCAAGAACCTATCGCAATAGCCTGTTGAATCGAGAGCAAGATTTGCCACCATGCAACTATTCCCCTGCAAATGGAACCCCGAGGAAAACGATGATTACAAAGCCCCCAGCGGCCCCGAATTTGTGTGCGACAGTCGAGTATGGATAAAGGGCATTGAATGCGCCAAATGCCTGGTAAGTCCCGGAAGACCTCAGTGGCGCGTGATCGTTAGAGTATCATTTAGCTGACATCCCTCAGGCTAAGGACAAGTTTTGGTGCCAGCACCACAAAGAACACGGCTGCACCAATGCGGTGTACAATGAAGGCGCGCCCTGTCCTTCAAGTACCTGCGCTATGAATAGAGTAAATTATATATCATCTTCCAAACCACCGCATCGCCTTTTGACCAACATGCTGACTACTACTACAGAGAGGTAAGAAATACGACTGATAAGTCCGCGATAGAATCAGGAACGATCTGCACCATATGCACCAATCCTAAGTTTCATTCACCCTCCACACCACCGTTTTTATACCTAGTTACCGTACTGATTTGGAAACCGGCGGCCAAAGCTGCTGCTTAGTGACTCGCTGTGTTGCGGTGGATATTGGCGGGCAATCAGGGAAACCTTTCGCCATGAATTCTCCATGTGGCGGTTACAGAGACTACTATGTTCGGATACGTTCTTTGCGAGTCTTGATGGGAATGGCGTCTACACTTGTATCGACATAGCCTCGTACATTCCGTTCTTTCTTATTCCCACCTTTGGGTCCATTCGCTATAGCAATACACCCATTTGCGCCGGTCGATTCGATACTTAGTCAATATATATTCATTGATGTAGAAGCAGAGCTTCATGAGCATGCGACAGGCCATTTAACGCGTATGGCGGTGATCATGGAAAGCGGCGGTGCTCCAAAGGCTTTGGGTTCCCTGAGGCATAGACACAAGCCGGTTCTTATGTGAAGAGTTGAGGGCCTGGTATCAAGCGGCCATTTTCAAGGGCCGAGTGACTTGCACCTGTCGTCTGCGTGGCCTTTGGTCAACATTTCACGGCGTACGGTGAAGAAGAGCCTTACTACAGAAGCATATATACATGCATCGTCGTAGAAGAGACCCTTGTCGGGTTTGGTTCTTTCCATTCCATCCCCCGGGGTCCAAGTGCCGCCCAGCAGAACCTAACTGGCTTGGCTTGCTAAAAACAAACAGGCTGCGAATATCCTCGGGCATGCGTTCCGGGGGAACACAAAACCAGCATGCCGATTACTCAAAGAGAAGTGGTTGTGTTTGCACCCCCCTGGAATCCTTGTTGGGAATTGGGAACATACAGGGCCACTGGCAGGAATGGCCAACACGTCTAACGGTGCTTCAAAGAAACGGAAGGCCAGCCGGATTTGGCAGGGATTATCAGGTAAAGTTGTGTCCTCGTGGAGGATATATGGGCGATACTATCGAAGCTTGCCAACTATTAGTCTTCGGCGAGCTCTTACACATGACCAGAAAGTGCTTGCATCCACGCTGAACACGGCCATGATCTGGAAACCTGGTATGATTGCTGTCTTGTAAGCGAGCGTATCTGCTCCCAACTAGCACGTTGGCTGCCGGAAACAGGCCCCTGGATGTGCCTTCTGTGCCAGGACGACCGCTGAGCTGAACAAACTAACATTGCGGATCATGTAGTTGAATCATAATATCACACGTGCAGATGCTTCCCTACCTGGAACTACCTATTCCGGCCACTCAACCCGAATGTTTACTGCAAACTGCAAGACCTACATCACGATGAACACCCGGCGTTGGTATGCTTCATGCTATTCATGAAGCAATCATGCATCGCAAGATTCACCATAAATACGGCCTGCTCCCAAAGTCATAAGTCAATAATCAAAACTCCAACCCTATCAACCCAACTCTGTGCATCATCCAAAGAAATAAGTTACGATAATAGTCGAGAAACAAATCTGGAATCATGTCTGAACCCCTCTGCAAATACAACAAGAAAGCCCCGAATTATGTCGAACCCCCTAGTCATATCACTCCATGCGAGGGCTCAGTAGAAGGATTAGGTACATTATGCAGTTACTGTAAGGTAAGTTCCGGAACACTATGTTTATACGTGCTCTCGGAGCATCATCTCGCTAATCGTCCATAGACCGAGCCGGATCATCCTTGCAAATACAAGCACAAAGGTTGTAAGAATGGCGCACACTATTACCTCACGGCCTGCAAAAAGAATAACTGCCCTGTACGTACACCAATCTCCATTGGATATTTGCCTTTTGACCACCATACTAATTACCCCTGGGCGTCAAGGGCGAAACGGCTTGATACTGTGTGCTGCAATCCAGTAACCAGCTAGGGCGTGCTTTGCGCTATGGTATAGATCGTGAGTTCAAATTGACCTCATCATGGCTTTCCCTTAAACCGAGTACTGAATATGCATTATCCGACAGTGTGGTTGGCTCAAAGCCCGAAAGCTACAGACTACTTTCTTTGATGAGCTTCTATGTGGCAAGATATGTTTTTTTTTCAGGGGGGGAGGGAGGTTTTCATTTGTTTGGATCTACATTCTAGGAACTCGCGCGGGCAATATTCGCTTGAGATGTACCTGGTCATCTACTTCAGAGGGACCGGACAACATCGAGCAGGGCAATGTATTATCGGAATCGCTCACTTGTAGTCCTGGATAGGAGTGGCTCTACGTCCCTGTCAGTAAAGCCTCATACATTCTTTTCGTTCGGGCCAGCCCCTTGGGGCTTTCAAACCCAGTATTCTGTTTTCTTTTCGTTTTACTGTTTTCTCTTCTTGCTTTTTTCTGGTTCAACGCCGATGACAGACACGAAGACTCACTGAGCAACTGAACCTTAAATAAAAACATCCAAGAAGCTATTGCATCCTATGATTTGGAGACTCTTTCAAATGTACCAATAATGATACTACCCGCGAATCGAGAGAAAAGGATTTTTATGGCGGACAACGGCCGTGATGAAGATCTATGGCTGTGACAGTCGCCGGGTTGATGTACGGCTGCAGACTTGCGGCTGACGCTGGATTGTTGAGCATAATTCGTAATACTCATAGTCGTCACAACAGGATGCACTCGTGGAAGTGTTGGTAAACAGACACGAGAGGGAGGAACCGTGGAGGGAACGCCCAATATCGGTTTGGTACATATACTTCGCAGCTAACTTAGTCGAGGAATGTCCCGTTTCCTATAGAAAGTATAATGGCTCTATACTGACCCACGTAACGGAGAAAGCGAAGGGTTACTTTCCCCCTTTCTCCGGTTCAGGCCACTCACCAGCATATAACAGTCATAAATAATAACTGCCGTCACTCTCCCAGTTTGTCTGCTTCTGCTCACATTTCTCAACCCGATAACTACTGTCATTCAAAAACCAACCCGTTTAGAAATCCCAGCATCCCTCTTTTATACTCTTCTACTCCCACAACTCACAACACTCCGTTATACAGATAACCATCTGTTATCAAACCCCCACCAGTTCCACAATGTTCTTCACATTCAGGATCCTCGGGTCCTTATTCGGCCTAGTTCTGCTTCACCTACTTTTGATTGGCTTACCTCCGTCCGCCCATGGAAAGATAGACGAAGAAACACAGATTTTGCAAGATATTGGGTGGGAGGTCCAACACCTAGGGAAGAGAGGGGCAATAAAACACTGGCTGATCCCGCGTGACGCGACGGTCTGCTTCCTGAACGGGACCATCGAAGAGCAAGACCTCGTCAAAAGCCTTATCGAAAAACACTACCACGCCATCGACATGGCTGTTCGATTCCGGTTTGTCCCGCCCAGCGACCCGGACCCCATCTTCATTCGCGTGAAGTTCACCACCTCGGGCAAATCATCATTTACCTACGTCGGGGAGAGGTTCGACAACCCCGTCGTGCCCACCATGGTGTTGCAACTCGCCGGTCGCAGCAATAGGTACAAACAGATGGTCATTTTGCACGAGTTCGGGCACGCGCTGGGCATGGACCACCACCATCAGCACCCGGACTCTGGCATCAAATGGAACGAAGATAGGATCCTCCCCGCGTACCGCGGGCAATTTTGCGAACTCAAACAGTTTCAGGTGCCGGTCCCTTACGACCGAGATTCGATAATGCACTACGAAATTCCCAAAGGAATTACAACCAACCTAACCGAGGATATCATCAATAACTGCGTGCTATCCGTGGGAGACAAAAAACATCTCATGTTGATGCACCCGATACCCTCTAAAAGAATGGAGTCATCTTTAGTAGTGTCCAGGATATGACTGGTGGGTGGGGATTGAAATTGTCGGGGTTTCGCCCGTGATGACCTGGGGAATATATAATTACATTAGATGAAGCCTTCCATCAAACAGTCCAGGCGCTTTGGCAGAGTGGTCTAATGCGATAGACTAGAATTGAATCATTGATTCTAGGTATCTATTTCCTTCGGGAGCGCAGGTTCGAATCCTGCAGGCGTCGTCTCTTTTTGCAATTTTCTCAGGCGGGTGGGTGACGATGCATGTTTGTTTGCTGGTGTGCTGTCTGTCTGTCGCACACCAAGTTTTGCGGGTCTGGCAAACACCACCTGGCACCTGGATGATACTATACAAAATTGATCAAGCCCAAAATAAGTGCAGAAGATCTTGACTAGCGATTCGTGCCACAGTCCCGGCAGTTGCAGCAGCCCCTATCTTTTTTTCTGTCTGTACTTATGTAGTAGCCAACCTAGCCTCCACATTTGGTATGGGCGCCCTAGGTGTAGGAAACCGAACTGACGTCCAAATGACGCCTTCAAATCCTTCGCATCTCCATGTTCTGGCCTGGAATCTCTTTCACCCCTGAACGACATGTTAATGAGTAAGTGTAAGACGACGGTGGGTGGTGACGGCGACAGACTGCACTTACAACCATCGATATCCTCAACGACCTGCGGCTTCAAGGTGCAAGCGTTCATCTGCTCGATGCTCTGCGTCTTCATCGTCTTGCAATTGACGTAGCACGGCTCGTCGATGATCTTCTGGAGCGCGTCGTCCTTCCATCCGAAGACGTAGTCGCCGTGTGTCCCGTAGCCCGTCCTGGCCAGCATCGTCAGCATCAACCAATCAACAGATATTGGGAAATGCAATCGAGTTTAAAGAGTGTCATGTCAGTCAGTGTAACTCACGTGTCGCTGAAGCTCCACACAAAGGGCTGCGACCCGTCTTCGGGCCAGTCGGCCGGGTCGTTGAACGGCTTCGTGTCCCAGATGACCTCGTACATGAGCTGTGGCAGCCGGACGGGGTGCGTCGCGGGACACGGCCCCTGCGACTCAAAGGTGCCGCTCGCGGGGTACGAGACGTGGTCCATGTGGTTCGGCGAGTCTAGATTGATGCCGTCCCAGCAACTGCGCCATGCCGAGTTCGTGAGCGTTAGTCAGTACTACGGGGGGTGCACTTTGATCCTATCGGATGCGGTGAATGAATACTCACGTGGGGAACCGGAGGTTGGCCATGATGCCGGCCGGGCAGGCCTTGGTGGGGAGGTGCTTGGTCTCGGGCCACCGCGTGGACATCTCTTCCAGACAGGTGTAGGTGAGCTGGCGGTAGGGCAGGGCCTGTTCCAACGTCCTGGCATTGATATCTCCCACAAACATTCGAAAGCCCTGAACCACTCATCAGATCAGTCGCTTAGCCCCTTCACATACGGGAGACAATTCCCCGTGGGTTGACTTACTGGCTTGAATGCGGTCGCCTTGTTGGTCTGGTTCGTGTCGGCCAGCTGCCCCGTCATGTAGTACACCGTCATGCCGGCCGTCTGGCCCTCGAAGCCCAAGGGCGCCAGCTGCGAGACCCGGTGGAAGGTCCCGTTGCGGGCCTTGAAGTACAGCACCGCGGTCCAGTAGTTGGAGAAGTCCTCCGCTGCCTGGCAAGAGGTGCACGTCGATAGCGAGGGCAGATCATGGGTGGTATGGTCCATGGTGATGTTCAGGGAGTTCTGCGATGCACATGTTAGTACTCCAGGGTCTCTGACTGTAGTCGGCCGGAACACCTACTCCCCCGATGAGCTGGTGCAGGTGCGGCGACGGGGCCAGGCCCGGTGTCACCAGAGGGTCGATTCGCTGTACGTTGAGCTGCGAACATCCGAATCGAACCAGTCCGGCAGAGGAAATCCCGACAATCCCAAGCAGTGCAAGAAACGTTAGTTGCATCTTGAGCGTATTATTAGATAATTAGTTGATAATATCGTTGCTAGGCGGTATCTGTAGCTGATGTGGTTCGGTGACGTCGAGACAGCACGAGTAAGTAACAACCGCATCACAGAAAACGACCGACCAAGACAATTGACGGCTACTTATATATTCCCAAGGTCCCCTGCAGGCAAAGATAATGCGAGATTGGTGATATACATAACCATTGGTCTAGGCGAAGAGGGGGGTAGCAGAGCCGAGGGAACCGCATATTAATTAGATCCAACATCAACTTGTCAAGAGATTTGCTATCAACTTACCTTGCGTACAAGGGGGCTGTTAGGCTAATATGGCCATGTCCCGTAGCAAACTCCTACATTGATCGGCGTGGGGGTTCATCGAAGAGCCTTTGGGGAAGCAACAGTTCTTTATATGCAGTCAATAGTTGATGCATTGGGATGACGAGGGTACAGATAGCTAGGTAGGTGAAGGGCATAGTGGTGCCGTCTATCTTTACTTATACATACGAGGCAGTATTCATTTGACCCTGTATAGAAGCGCTGCCAATCCTCGCTCATTGGTACGCCGTTCTACGGTCGCTTCTATATAGCCGGGGACAATAGCCGTCATGTGGTGGTGCGAGGTGAGGGATGCAGCAAGTGGCAGATGATTGGTCTCGATGCGTCCGGGGCCATCGACGAGGTGCCAGCACGGTTTATTTGCCCAGCGACGATGGTCAATTGGGACAAAGGATATTGATTCCCCTTGCCACCCCCCTTCGCAGTGTCATGGTGGCTGCCACCAGCACAGCCTCAATTGGTTGACTGTCTGTAGTCTTCACAAGCATGGCCACTGCGGTTCGTACCAGGCTGGCCTGGCGGAGTCACCAAGCTCTAGAGCAAGTTCCAGAGCAAGTATCATAATATGACTCTGATGGATCAAAACAATGGAAACCTTGATTGCAGCATTTAACGCAATAACGGCGAATACTTGAACCGTCCTGCCTCTATTATTATTCCTCGTATACTTTAAAATTCTTCCAGTAACATATTGTAATATACCTGCTTCCCCCTTATCTTGTATCCCTCAGACAAAGCCTCGCTTGTACACAGCATAATCGAATTGCATCTTACCCAATGGGGCAATCTCAAAGTCTGTTTACCCAGGTCGAGGTCAAGGCGCGGCCGGAGAATGTTCGGGCAGTGGTAGGTACTCTCCAATTTCCATCGATTGCACTCCCTTCGGATTGGGCATTGAAGACTAACCATCACCCTCCAGCTCCTCCTCTTCCGACGATCTGAATCGTCGCATATCGTTCTCAAATTCGAACCTGCCGATCCCACCATCCAGCTGCCCAATCTTAAGCCGGGCGACAAGCTCGACGTGAGCATCAGTGTCCACGGCTTGAAATTCACATACCAACCTACAGTCGTGGTAAGTATATTAGAACCCCAATGACTCCCAACTACGTGGCGATCCAGTTCTTCGGTCCACATTCATTGACACGAACTAGCTTAATACCGCAGAGATGCTCCAATGGTGCGCTAGTGATTCTGTTCTGTTATCGGTAACGCACTACTTCTGGTTCTCCCCCAGCCAAGAGACACCCGGAGGCACCACGTTGGTTCAGGGAGAGAGTGTTGGCGGGTATCTTGCCTTCCTGCTAGAGCCGACCTGGATTATTGGAAGAAAGGCTTTGGAGATCTTCAAGGCTCTCAATGGGGACCTGAAGCTGGTTGCCGAGGCGGCCACGGGCGATCGGTATTGATCGAACTGGGAAACATCCGGGGCCTCACATTGTGATCAGACGAGCATAGTAATAGCCAATTGGGGGACATGGGTCTCGTAATTATTCAGAACACACCAGAAACGGTTGGTGTGCTGTTTTCTAGCTTTCATCTCGGCATTTTCGATGCATTACTCGCCTCCACATTAAACATCACTTTCGCTCAACCAAGTGACAGCTCGCCCGCAATCTAATCCCCTTTCACATAAAGACCGGACCGTCCTCGACGTCCCCCACCATGTCGTGCGTCCGCCGCTGGATCATGACCTGCAGCTCGACCGTCTTCATGATGCCCCTTTCCGGCGGGATCGAGCTGCCGCTGCTCTCGCTGGCCGAGTCCACCGCATGCACGTTGCTTCCTCCCTTCTCGACGTCCACCGCTTCCGTGGGCGGCGGGAACGGCTGGGCCGACACGAACGTCTCCAGCTTGCTGCCCCACTGGCGCTGGAAGGCCCGCGAGGCCTCGTTGGGCGTCGACGCGGTCACGACTTTGGCGATCAGCTCGGCCAGGTTGAGCTCGATGTAGAGCTTCCACAGGAGGACAAGGGGGTTGAACTGGAAGTAACTGTGGCCACGTCATGTGTGAGTTATACTGAATGAATAAATGATATGTCGTAGGACGAGCATGTTATGAGAAGAATTGCCCGAAAGTTTACACTTACGTCACAGGCGATTGGAGAGACATAACGCCGATGTAGGACGCCTACATAGAAATAAGGTTAGCTTGGCCACCACTGCGTACCAGCTGACGCAACAGAGTGCAACCCCATCAAGACACCCGAAAAGAACCTACATCGATGAGCATCGAAACGCAGACCATGCAGGCGTTGTACTGGAACAGGATCTTGTACTTGGACAGGCCGGCCGAGATGAGCTTGCGCGAGACGGTCTTGAGGAAGAAGACGTTGAGGGCGAGGTCGGTGCAGAGGAAGAGGGCCTTGCTGGCGCGGTCCCAGACGTCGTTGACGCGAATGATGTAGGGCGAGATCTGCAGGCGCGCCGGCATCCACGTGCAAGCGACGGAGAAGGTCAAGAAGGTCATGACCAGCAGGATCGCGACCTTGACGTGGCGCGCGTCGCGCGGCGACGCCATCAGGACCGAGACCCGGTTCGCGACGATCTGAAGGATGCATTGCATCTGCACGAGCCAGAAGATCACTGGGGTTTCATGGGGTCAGTGATTTTCAGAGTATGACAAGCGTCAGGCTCATCTCCTCAGCGAGCAAGCATGAGTAGATGAGGCTAGTGAATGGATAACATACGGATGACGAAGAACGTCCAAAAACTAGGTTGATCAAAGGGGCAAGTCAGCGTCAGTTCGGTTGTCGTACGTTCTTAGTTAAGTGATATCATACAGGAAGTGGGCTTACCTAGGCGATACAACTCCAGTCAAGAAGAGGAACGAAACAATGCTAATTCCTACGCTCGTCATCCACACGGCCCAGACCATGACGATGTAGGCGTTGAACAGGTGGCGCGACTTGTAACTGCTCCAGGAGTGCTTGATGGCCTTGATGCAGGTGAAGCCGGCCAGCGGGATCGTCAGGCCGGCGACGAGCCAGACGAGCCGGAGGCCCAGGTCGTTGGGCTGCTCGTCGTGGTACCACGGCGGGATCAGGAAGCCCCGGGCCTGGAACTCGGCCGTCGCATTGAAGGTATACTTTTGGCAGGTCATTGCAGCAGTAATAGCAGTCGGAGGAGGGAGGGCTTACGGCTCCGTGGAAGTCATGATGATACAACCCAAGTTGGTTATCGGTGGGGAAAGCGGGAAGCCTGGTAGCGATGAGAGGAGTAGGAAGGGGACAAACTGGGTTCGATTTCGTGGAGCGGCGTTGGTTGACTGGGTATTAAAGGACGAAGAGATAGTGTTCGCACCAGCCAGTGCTTTCCCCCACAGCGGCACGGGCAGTTCCAGCCTTAAGGTTCATCTGAACGTGGCTTCTTGACTCGAACGTCCGCAAAGAGGCGGTTGCGTTGGAGATCAATTCGAACTATGTGCCTCAGTGAGGAGCACATGCTTCCATGTTGGTCGCAGACTAAATCATGCTGTACACTTCCGTTTCGACAATGTCGGAGGCTAATCCGGCCCAAGATTATCACATTGTGAACGAGCGACACCGAATTCATGAGTTCCCATGATTTCCCGGGTCAAGTCACTGCGTTTTGTTGTTGAAGTTCAAGGTCGGAAAGGAGGGTCGGAAAGGGGGCCCGCGGTTTGGTGGGTGACACCGTGCCAGGTGGACGGTCAAGGGTTTGGGAATATGCATTCTTAAATTCTTAACAGCCTTTTGAAACCTCAGATCGGGTGAATTTGGTTTGCCACTTGCGGGGAAGATTGCGAATCACTCCGGATATACTGACGGAGATTATTATGTGGCACATGACAGGAATCGACAACGCACTGTCACAATCATTGTCTACTTGGAGTTGAATTCAGCAGTCTCACTGCGTACGTGTGAGGTTGGGGGTTGAATCTGCTTCTTGTGAGCATTCTGGTTCGTTCCGGCTTATTTGATATCAACTCGAATGTTACGAATTGGATGCATAACGAAATAGCAGGTCCTTTCAAACGCTCGTATGATAGCTCGATTGTAGACAGCCGATAGCTCGATCATGATCAAGCGCCCAAAGACGACCCGCCCAATCAGATACATCAATTCACCGTCGAGCACAATAATGAGTAATGATTTGATGGCTGTAGCGTTCTTTCCAAGACATGCCGTCCCCTCAATGAGCGCTATACCGTTGGGCCATCGACTCGCCATGTTTCTCAGCTCTGGTCAGACAAACAGCCAACAACTCCAGGACAGGTGGCTGGCTGCCCAGGTAGTAATAACTCCATACGACTCGTATCAGCTGCGTGGAAATAGGAGATAACATCTTTCACGAGGCGGGAACTAAAAGCCAGAACCGTGCTGACTTGAGTGTGACTATTTATGGCTCATTCATTCAACTCTACGGCATTTGCGCAAATCGAGTGACCAGGTAGCCCCTAAGCGAATTCTCGTCGCTAGTCTCAAGGCCCGTCGAATCTCCTATCGTCGTCCTGCTCTGGAAAGGCGAAGCCTTGAGCAATCCCTCGTACAGACTGGAATATGGCGACGCCGCCCTAGCCTGAACCCATTCCAGTGCCTCCAGCCCGACTGCACTCCCGACGGACACCCCTGTGGACGAGCCTCGCATCCTCGAGACCAGCACGACGAGCAGTATGCTGATAATGGTAACAACTATAGCGGCCAAGCCTGTCAAAAGATAGTAAACTCTTGGATCGCCTGACTCGATTCTGGTCTGAATTCTCCGCAGATGCGGCTCCATGCGGCTCTTGGCCGTTGAACGGAGCGCGTGGAGGCTAGCGGAAGCCACCTCGGACATTTCGAACACCTTCTTGCGCCCCTCGTCGTTGCAAGCTTTGAGACGGTCGTGAATCGTCTCTGCTACCTTGACCACCTTGTTGCGGCTTTCTTTCGTCGCATCTGTCGACGGACTGCCGGCGGATCCGGGAAGTGGAGGTTGGGAGGCTGCACCGGGTTCGTCGGTATGGCATCCTTGGCCCGCCGCGTCACCTTGGATCTTCATCCTGCGACTACTTGGGCGACTGTTCTTAGTGATGACGATCTCTGGCACATCATTAGCCTTTGTAGATGTTCCGTCAGGCGGCGGGCTTTTGTGATCAGGACTGTTGGTAGACAGGAGTTCCCCGGCAACATCCTGCCCCTGAGAGCCCCCTTCAGTGGTACCCTTCCTCCCATCTGCGCGGCCGTCCTCTGCCACCTCGGGACTAGGCAGCCCCTCCAGGTCCAGCTCGCCGCTCCGAAGGTCCGGGAACCTCGCGAGCATGTCCATGCGCAGCTGAACCGACGAGGCGTTGGGAAGTTCCCGACGGTAGAACTCCAGCCTCTCCGCCCTGTACTTCGCGTGCTCCTCGAGCACCGTCTTGATCTTTGTCACAGACAGATTGTACCAGTAGGTATCGTCGTTGTACAGGTGCGAGTCGCGCGCCCGGAGCGTGAGCAGCTTTACGCGCACATTGGCCCAGTCGCAATGGTCCCGGTACGCGCGACAGACGTTGAGGATGTAATACTCCACGGGGTGGGCTCGGACGAGGGGCCTCTCTCGAGCTCCATCCAGTTGGCTCTTCGCGTCTTCGATCTTCCAGCTGGGGGAGCTACGTTGGTCTAGATCCTCTCGTCCCAGTATGTTCTCCTTGTCGACTGATACCTTGACGTCTTGGGTGAGGCGAAACAGTGTGCTAATATCGAGCTCTGCATCCAAGGGAATTTCTAGTAATGGGTTCTTTATTTCCCTCTCTTTTGAGCCGTTGTCCTTCCGGGATGCTGCTGATGACTCCGCATCACCAGTCACTGCGTCGTCGTCGCTCCTATTTTCATCATTCTTAGCCTCTTTCACGTACTTATACGGGTGATCCTCTCTCGCGTCAGTGGCCGTTGTCCCAAACGCCTTGGGCTTCACTCTCTGCGAGTGTAATGTAGAGAACCATTTCGACCCCAAGACCGCTCTAATAGATCGTTTCGGCTCATCGTAGCAGAGCGCCGACTCGAGCAATTCACCGAGCTCGTCGACCTCAGTCTCCGGCAAGACCGCATCCTGTTGGACGGGCCTCGGAGCGAAGTGCTTTCGAAACCACTCGGAGCCCAGCAAGGCCTTTATCGGTGACGCCGTCCAGGGCGAAACGCAGGCGTACCGCCTCCACTTGTCGTACTCCTCCTCCGTCTCGCACATGCGGCGCGGCGGGATGAGCCTCACCACATTCCCGTCCGCGTCCACCACGCGGCCCGACGGCGGCCGGAGCGGGCCCAGGAGCCGCTCGAGGATCTTGACGTGTTCCATGAGCTGGGCTTCGGAGCTCACGTGGGCGAGCCCTAGGCTGCACTTGGCGTACAGGTCCGCGATGAGGCAGCAGAAGCTCCACACGTCGCTCCCAGGGCCCCGTTTCAGGCCCGTCAGGACTTCGGGGGGCTGGTACCACTGAGGCACGTCCTCGTCGCACTCCGCGCGGTCAGGGGGGATCAGCACGATCTTTCCCTTGGGGGAGAGTATTCGGAGGTCGGCTGGGCGGATGAGCTCAAATGGCACGGTGAAAGCTCTTGTATTGGTTCTACGTTTGCGCTCCTCTAGACCCAGCATGAGCTTCATCTGGCTCGTCATGCGGATTTTGGCTCCCTCTATGTCTAGCTGGAAGCGTATGTGACGTGGCGCGACACCGCCATGAGTGATATTGCGGCCGTGGAGGTACTCCAGGGCCAGGGCGGTCTGGTACAGGTACTTCTTCAAAATTGAGCGGTCCTCCACCTCGAGGGATGCGAGGCTGGGCCCCAGCAGCGGCATGACCAAGCAGCGGTGTTCGCCGTTCGGACTAGCGTGAGGGAACTGGGCGATGGGCATGACGACGTGGGCCGCCGTCCAGTCCTTTTCCCACCCGCCTCTGCTCATGAGCTCCATCCTCCTTGATATCTCGTGGGACGACCCCGACGAGCATCTGGCTTTGAACACCTTGACCGCCACCCACTCCATCTTCGGAAACACGGTGCCCTTAATCCAGCACAGCCATACGGTGGCGGAGTCGCTGTGGCCCAGCTTGTCGACCACCTCATACCGTTTCCCTAGCACCTGGCCGATCTCGACGACGGCGTACCCGCCTCGGGTGTACTCGCGGATATCTTCCACATCGTTCACCTCATCATGGTTTCGATACATGTTGGCCGCATCAAGGAGGTTGTGGGAGGGTGCTCCAATTTCAAACCGCGCTATAAACCCATTTGCAGGACGAACGGACTTGCGAGGACAAAACAGCGAAGAAGGTGCGAGAATGGAATAACCGCATGGTTCAACCGACAATTCGGCCGCATCCATCCATTGTTGTCTCCTTTCAACCCATGTTTACTCGAACAAAGCAAATGACGTAGGACTCTCTCATTCCTGGACCAAACGCCCCCCACTGCTAAACAAAGAAAATCGCCATGCATCTAGATTTTACAGCCAACAGATACCGAATTTGATCATGTATCTATTTACAAACTCACGTATGTAAGCACTAAAATGAGGTGGGCATCACCAGATCTTACATGGCCATTTTCTGGTGCAATGTCACCATTAATATAAACAACAAGCTCTCAGCTCACTACAATATGTACAAGATGAAGTTCAATGACTAATAGTCAAAATAGTGACTACTCCCACGCCCAAGCGGCACCCCTTGGCTAATCGATAGCCCGCCACGCCTGCCTGCCGACTCACCAACCGACTTCTTTAACTTTAGACCTTGGGCTTCAGCTGGTCGAAGGCGTGGGTCTCGACCGCCCAGCCGTCGGCCTTGTAGCCGCCGGTCAGGTAGGCCTTGGCCTTCTCGTCGCCGCGGAAGACCCACTGCAGCCAGTTGAGGCCGGCCTTGCCGAACTTGCCGCCGTTCTGGTCGCCCAGGGTGCCGCCGTGGCCGACGTTGATGTTGCCCTTCCAGGCGGGCGTGTTGGCGGGGAGGTTCTTGTAGTCTCGCTCGCCCTGTTCAGTTGTGTCAGTCAGTGCCCAAGCCATGGTTAGATAGCCCCCGGTCCCGAAGTGGCAGGGGGGAAGCACGTACGTTGGCGTAGGCGATGTCGCTCTGCCCGCCGAGGACGAAGAGGATGGGCTTGTTGAAGTGCGTGGCCGCCGTCTGGTTGTCGAGCAGGCCCGAGCTGAAGATGCCGATGGTCGACACGCGCGAGTCCCAGATCTGGGCGTAGGCCTCGACGCCGCCGCAGCTGAAGCCGGCGGCCATGATCTTGGAGGCGTCGACGTTGGCGTAGGCGCCCTTGCCCGCGTTGGCGACGACCCAGTCGATCGAGTCGGTCATCATCTTGGCCGTCGTGCTGCCCTGCTGCCCCGGCCCGCCCGACGCGATGGCCAGGTAGCCGTGTGAGGCGATCTGCTGCAGCAGCTGGACGTTGCTGCGGCCGTCGGCGCTGCAGGCGCCGTTGCCCCACACCAGCACGGGGAGCTTGGTGTCGCCGGGCTTGCTGGGCATGTAGATGGTGTGCTGCTGCAGGCTGCTCTCGGTCTTGTAGGTCTACGTGGAGGGTAACAGACGGTATTAGCACTCGGCTCAGGTTAGCCTCGAAGGGGATCTTGGGCAGCTTACCCCGGGACCGTAGGGGCCGTCGCCACCTCCGTTCTGTCTCTGCTCGACGGGCGAGGCCGAAGCCAGACCCGCGACGGCAGCGATTACGATAGCGTTCAGCTTCATGATGAGAGTTGACTAGCAGGTAGTGATGCAGGTTCCTAAAGAGTGATGTTGACCCTGGTTGATGGTTCGCACTAATGGAATGAGATCTACGATATGAACGCGATCACCCGTGTTATATATGAAATGTCCGAGATGGTGCGCCCCTGAGAACCGGCAGAGAATTGGACGCATCGTGTCGGCCAAGCCCAACGTTCTCTTGGCAGTCGGCAGTTGGGTGGCTCGACTGACGATCGTTCCTTGGATCACCCCAGATTCCTAGCTTAATCCACCAATGAGAACATCGTCCCCTTCACCCGTATTGATTGCGCCAAGAGCCCGCAACCTTCCAAGGGGTGTGGGATGTAGATTGACATGACCGCATAGCGCGTCTCGGGACTATTTAATCTGCGGCGTATATAAGGCGATCGGGACACACGGAGATTGACGACCGCGATCTACGCTTGCATTTCCGTGATGGCCTGGGAGAAGTCCACCGATCGCTTAGGGCTATTGATGGTCACTCGTGGGACCAGATTCCCCCGTTGTGTTCAGCCCGAGGGGTTCAGTGGTTTCCCTCTGGCTATTACGTGCTGGAAATTGATTTTTAGTGGGCGTTAAGTTGGCATTAAATCAAAATATAGGCGGTGGTTCATGTGGGGAAGGGTTGGGTAATGTCGAGGATAAAAAGCAAAGCACCTCCTCAATGCGACCTTGTCGACACCTACAACTTCAACACCGGCTCCGAATGGTGCGGTAAATTTCGGCCATTTCAATCTTGCATTGGCTTTTAGGCCGCCTTCGATTACCGACGTTCTACTGCATTCTTTGTTGTTGGCTCGTGATACTATTGCGATCCATGTCGATAAGCGAAACGTCTACCGTTACCTCGTCGGTGGAAACCCTGGGGAATATCACAAGACTGTCGGTCCAAACATGCATCACTTGCCTGATATCGAACGGAGAGGGATCGGAAGACCGAGAACGAGTACACCCTCTACCCTACTCCGTCGATATTGGGATTTGTCTGAGCCTGGTGCAGCCGGTGCGTTGCCGGCCACATCAAAGATGCATCAAAACTGGCTGGTGATACCATCGGTGGGTATACGACCATAAATGAGCTCGTGCTGTTGTCGCGCAACGGGTTGCGCTCAGCATGAATCGGTTTCTCCACATCATCGCATGCAAACCTCCAGTGGCCCTGGAAGTTCCCATAGTGTTTTGGAAAACGCCATCAAGGCATAGAGGAATCATGGTTAAAAATAACAGTAAACTCTATGCATAGGGCTGATCGCCATCAGACTCCAGCATATGGTGGCTGATCTGTGTTTGCTTGACTTGAACAAGCTTTGTTGCCGCCTCCAAGCCTTCCCGGGAATAGAACGAGGCGGCTCAAGTACATCAAGGACAGCACACAGCCTGGTGGGATACGATCGGCGGTCATATATATATAGAGAGGAACTGACTCAGCCATAATGCCCTTGAATTCTGCGTAGCTATTAACCGGACACGAAAGGGGGCGCAATGTCGTCCCTGCGAGTCAAGAGAATGTTTCTGGCCATTGCAAGCGGGGCTCGAAACGCCGATCAACATGACATGACCATGTTCTTCTTTCCTGGGACCAGGCCTAGAATCATCGAGAGCTGGGAGAAAGTAGAGCACGAGAAGATGCGCCCCGAAAGAATATTCGCTCTCGGACGGACACCAATTGCATTCCCACGGGGGATCTCACGAACGGTACATTATGTGGAAGAAATTGGGCGCGGATCATCCGTTTGATAGTCGTTCGCTGGTACGGTGCTCCTCTGCAATCTGGGCCAAGCTCCCATCGCGGTAGATCATGGTCAATCCGCACCTGCGCACCCCGCGGGACAAGAGATACGCCGCGCAATTGGCGTTTCAAAAATGGCTGCAAGTGGTGTCGTTTCCCCCCAGGTGCCCCTGATGGAACGAGAACGAGAACGTGCACTACATACGGGGGAAAACGGAGAGGGCTATTAATGGGAAGTGGTCAAAAGAAGCAGGGGAACATAATACCTAAGCGTGATGAGAGGAATGAGAGATCGGACGCCAAGAATGAGACGTCTGATCGACCCGGGGGGAACACTGGGCAGGGGAAAACGAGATGGTGATTGGCTGGCCCATGCCGTTGCTCTTAGCGTCGTCAACCATTGAACGACCCTAGTCGGGGTCCCCGGGTTGCGATGCGATGTGCGATGGGGATTGGGGATTGGGGATTGGGGGATTCAAAGCAATGGACGCGACTCTGCTTCTTCGAGAACGAACGGTTATCAAGTTATCATCGCCGCGCGACTCATGGTCAGATCAGGTTGATCCATCACAGATTGTTTGTTCATGCGTGCTCTGTCAATTACCTGTCACTGTCATATTTGGGTAATGTCGTCAGCGTTACAAGTTTCTTCGCATGCTGCTTGTTCCGGTCGGACTAGTGTCCGTAGCGCAGCCCATTC
The DNA here is from genome assembly GCA_017163955.1 of Apiospora koreana. Classification (NCBI taxonomy): domain Eukaryota; kingdom Fungi; phylum Ascomycota; class Sordariomycetes; order Amphisphaeriales; family Apiosporaceae; genus Apiospora; species Apiospora koreana. The sequence goes on from JAFHKQ010000004.1 coordinate 3,322,272, forward strand.
CAGCGGGCGGTTAGTCAGAAACTTGAGATGAGCGAGCACTAGGCACATGCAACTGGTGGCGGACTTCGCCAACGGAGAGGAACCCAATCAGATCATTGAAGTGAAGAACGATTGAAACCAAAAACAAGAGCCTCAAACGGTGGGATGACAGCTAGAGGGCTAATAAAAGAAGTCTAGACTACCTAGGCCGCGACCAGCATGCAAAATACTGTACATACCAAGCCCCGCGCACCGACGCCGGCCCTGCCAAGTTCTGAAACGGGCAACACGAGACGACGCTTGACGTTTTCATTTTCAGGGGGTCCAGCCAACAACAACAACGATAACCACGATAGAATTTAAGCTTTCTAGTCCAAACTTCAAACATCCCAAAGCTGGGAATCGCCAAGACTTTGAAACTCCGCCTGTCACATCCACCGCCCAGCAGTCGAGAGCCGCATTACGTGTCTCGCCTTTCCCTCGATGTGCGTGAGGTGGACGGGCCATAGACCTGCATACGGACGAGTGCGCGCGTAATGCTGCCCTCCCCGTCTCCGTCGACTGGACTGGAGGATCGCCCGACACGAGACGATGGCTCAACCCTCGAGGTCTGGGGTACTAATACCGGTTGTCGATGTGACCCTGGCAGGGCCTCCTCGCTGGGCACCGAAAATAACATGCAAGGAAGATGTATCGCGTAGTTCTTGATAGTGGCAGTGGATGCGGCTCAATGAGCTTGATGGAAGAGGAGGCTGAAAGAGAGCAGCATCCACACCTTTCACCATCCCCCCCTGGCCCGTCTCAACGTATATATACGACCGCCCGTAGTCTGATTTCAAAGTTTCGATATCACTATTCTCATTGCATTCAGTATCAATTCGCTTCTTTTCAACTGTCTTTTTGACTTTCTGTTTGCCTATCCGCTGCGCGGTGACTTTCTTTCCTATTTCGATTCTATAGCCAAGCAACATTTCGTTATCAGCACCTCTATAACCAACAAACGCCTCTTTTCTCAACTTTCCAACTCAAAAGAAAACCGCAAACATGCACGGACTCACCCTTGTTCAACTCATCGCCTCCGGCCTGGTCGCCTCGACTGCCGTGTCCGGCTTCCAGCTCAACAACGGAAACGGTGGCCTGACTCGCCGCGCCGCTGTAAGTTCTCCGAGTTCCTGCATGAGAGTGCTCTTCAACTACGGAACCCACCGCTGACATTTCAAAGGGTGCCTTGGCTCTGTTCGCCATCCCTGCTGCTGCTGCCCCCGTGGCCGATATCTCGGCCGACAACATCGAGGCCCGCGACCCCAAGAAGAAGAAGGCCAAGAAGAACGCCGCCAAGGCCGGTGCTGCTGCCGGCGGCGCTGCTGCCAACGGTGCTGCTAAGGCTGGCGGTGCCAACGGTGCTGCTAAGGCTGGTGGTGCCAAGGCCAAGGCTGGTGGCGCTGCCGCAGGAGCTGGTGCTGGAGGTGCCGGTGGTGCCGCCGCTGGTGGCGCTGCCAACAACAACGCCGCCGGCAAGGCCAATGCCAAAAAGTCCGCCGGAGCCGCCGTTCGCCGCGCCGCCGCTGAGGCTAGCAAGACGGCCGGTGCCGGCCTGGCCAAGGCTAGTAAGGCACCCAAGGTCCCCAAGGCCGGCAAGGCTGCCAAGGCCCCGAAGGCCAGCAAGGCTGCTAAGGGCGCCAAGGCGTCCGGCGCCGCCGGTGGCAAGGCCGCGAAGGCGAGCAAGGCGGCTAAGGCCAGCAAGGCCGCTAAGGCCCCCAAGGCTTCCGGTGCCGCCGGCGCCAAGAAGGCCGGCAAGGGCGGCGCTGCCGCCTCCAAGGCTCCTGCGGCTACCCCGGCTCCCAAGATCTAAGCGTGGGTGGACGACAACACACTTGTTTCTTTCCCCCGCTTTGGTGCCGATGGTGGTTTCCTTTCGTGGTGAAGACATGGGAAATGTCCTCACGTCAGCGCCCAACAGCAAGCGAGCCGGATGGGTGGGACCCCCCTTATTTCTCTTTCCCTCGTTCAATACCAATTGTACATAGTGTTTACTCGGGGTTGTAATACTGGGTAGAGATGGGGCTGCCCGTCACAAATAGAAAATGCTTTTGTTCTTTTAGCTTTTTTTATAGACTGTAATGCAATCATAGACGAATATTTCGAATCAAAAACCCGGTTGCAGTCTTAATCATCGTTAATCGTCTAGTTTGAAGAGTATCCAAGTGATAATGAGGGAAGATTTCGTGCTGCTCGAGCGCATAGAGAGTTGGAGGAGTCAGATGTTGGCCAATCGGATAAAAACAAAAGACTTGGTCAGAGGGTGTGGTTTTGAGAAGTGACACGCAATGGAGCCAACTTGACTTTTAATTCGTGGTCAATACCTCCCATCGTTCAGTCAGTTTATTTGGCCGGGAAGTTCTTTGTTCTCAGTGCATGGCAACAGCCTCATGTGTATTAACAAGGTGAGTGTAGTGGAAGCACGTGTTTTGTTTTCCTCCGCGGCATTGTAACAAAGACGTCGTGACGAAACAGTCAACCAACCCAATAATGGGTAAACCGCTGTATATAAAAATGGGTTTCATGACGGCCATTCCAGTATTTGGATTCAGACACCACTCCATCCCTTCTCTCAGCCTCCACAAGTAGCCACATCTTCCAATTTCTCCAGGTTCCCCAATCGACAAGAAGCCATGACTACCCCTTCCACTTCCTCGCCCAAAGAGCCCACCGGCAAGATGAATAACGGTCCCTCCTACACCAAGCACTACGCCGCCGACCGCGAGCTCCACAAGCGCAAGCACGGCCAGCTCGTGGGCAAGCGCGAGTTGCGCGAGAAGCAGACCAGCCAGGGCATCCGTGAGTACGACGTTCTGATGGAAATCGACAATGAGAAGTCGGCGTCGGCCAAGATTCCCAACCACATGCCCGCCCCGTACCAGCCACTGGGCTTCAACGCTCTGTCGCTGCGTCGGGACCTTGTGGGCATCTACTACAATAACTGGGATGTGCGGTTACAGCGCCGAAGCCGTGCGGAGCCGATGGCCGAGGAGATTGACGAGGGCGTTCGGCACTTTGAGTATGAGAGTGGTCGGGAGGGGGAGAGTGATCAGAAGCCAGCGAGCGACCGGGAGAGTGAAAGTGACCAGAAGCAAGAGAGTGGCCGGAAGTAGTTGTCTGTCCCCGCAAGGATGGCTTGAGAAGCTGTAGTGTAATATCACCACCACGACGTCGTCGTGGTGAAAGATAGGAACTAGTATGAGAAGGAAGTTATAGCAATGCAATAACGGTGCATGCCTTGTGATCCTTGATCAACCTCAGTAGTCCTGACCTTTACCCCTTAAACCCCTTTACCCCTTGTTCATGAACTGGGTCCGAGTGGCCTGTGCCCAAAAGCTGGGCCGATCTTGATCTTGACCGCCTTTCTTGTGATGGTTTGACGCGCACATGTGAATCCGCGTAGATTGCGTAACTCAGGCATCGTACACCACATATCTGAGTCGTGTTTTCTGATCGGAAGAACCTGCACATTCGTCAAAGAAAGCTGGTCCATGGGCTTTTTCTATGTCGCTGCTACCCCTTCTCGCATGAAGCTCCCGAAAAGCCGGCATTTGTAGACCTCGGTCATGATGGCGAGCCACTACCAACTGCCGTACTTCGCAGCCCCTGAGAGCCTTCCTGCGCCACTACCCACCATCAAGGAAATCCGAGCTTCGCAGGACATCCTCAAACCTTCCGGGTCTCATCGCATAGTCCGGGTTGGCAATCATTACGCTGTCAAGTATGGCGTCGGCGTACAGCCAATTGAGGGCGAGAACATGCTATTTGTACAGACGCAGTGCCCGTCCCTCGTGGTACCTACCGTCTATGCAATATTCTCCAACACGAGCACAGAAGACGGGTATGGCTGCCCGCCGACAAACTATATCGTCATGGAGTACATTCCCGGCGAGACGCTCGAGTCGCACTGGAGCAGCCTGGACGACAAGGCTAAGGAGGGTGTGGCCTCGAAGTTGAGAGACTACTTCAACCAGCTGCGAGAGGTCCCTTCCCCTGGCTACTTTGGCGCGCTAGGGAAGCGGCCCTTCTGCGACGACTTTGTGTGGCTTAGAGAGGAGGCGGAGGAAGAAGGGCCACATCAGCTGACCTCCGGCCCGTTCGAGACAGAGACGCAGCTGCTGGACGCCCTAGTAGCCAAGTACGAGTTCCACACGCAAGGTGTGCTGCAGGGCGGACACCGCAAGCACGAGTACTACCGGTACGTGCTTCCCAAAGTCCTGCGCGGCGGCGCGTCGGTCTTCACACACGGTGACCTGCAGCTCAAGAACGTCATAATCCGGGAAGGGGACGGGGCCGTCGTCGTCATCGACTGGGAGTCGGCGGCGTGGCACCCGCAGTACTGGGAGTTCTACGCGACCATGTTCTGCTGTCGCTGGAAGGACGACTGGCATTTGTGGGTGGGCCAGTTCCTGGACGAGTATCCGAACGAGTTTGCGTGGATGAACATGATATTCCGGTGATGAGGATGGAATCGCATGGCTGCGGGCTTATGGGGTGACAGTCGAGATGCAGAATGTCGTCCTTTCCGCAGTTACTCACATTTTACTTCAATACCTAATATTAATATCGCACCACTTCGAATGGTGGCTGCTACTGAACCAAGGAGACCATGTTGACCCTGCCCTCTACCCGCTATCCATCCTCATCACCAATATGCATCGAAATGCGCTGCGACATGAGTCTTGGGATAACCTGTAACTGTCGTTGTTGTCGAGTACACTGAGTGTATATGGCTATTGATATGGATCATAAACGAGGTTGGTACTCTCTTAATTACTTACATTTGAACAGAGGCGTGAAAGCTTCATGGCTCTCGTCATTGGGCGGTCAATCCGAGAAGGTTGGTACATGAGGACAAAACGAACCCCACGTTATCTATGAGGCATTGAAGATGCATACCTTTTATAATAACATACTACATAATTAACAAAGGCTGGCAGACACTTGAAAGCTTTATAGTGCATGTCAAAGAAATCACATGAATTGTAGTCGGAATTGCGATGTAGCTCCAAAGGCCCATGGCTTCTCTCTGCCTTGGCCCAAACACGTCTTTTTGGTATATTCATGAATCATCTTGCATCGTTGTCGTTCCCATCTCTCTCTAAACCCTAAGCCTCGAAAACCAGAACAATGCCATCATCTCCCGCCGTAACAATTCGATCACCGGTCCCCTGCACGAAACCCAGGACACCGCCACCCTCGCCGTCTCCCCGGTGACCCCGCCACTCCTTGACGAGGCCGCTGACGTTCTGGCCAGCTATCCGCAGGTCCCAGCGGCGCACGACACCATCCATGCCGCAGCTTGTCAGCAGCCAGCCGTCGTTGCCCTTGACGAAGTCCACCTTGACCACGCTGAACTCCTCGTGCGCCTCGCGCAGGTGCCGGCGCACCGCGAAGCTCTTGGTCATGTCGTAGACGACGACACTGCCGTCGACGCTGCCCGCGGCGAGCAGGCTCTGGCTGGGCGAGAAGGACAGGGTCTCGATACCGTCGCCCTGGTTGTGAAGGCTGGCCAGGATTGTGCCGGCCTGGCTGCTGCCGGCGTCGCCGCCCTTGGCCTTGTTCTTGCCCTGGCGGCTCGACTGCGGCTGGGCCTGGGGCGCCGTCTCGTTGTTGAGGCGCGGCAAGCCGACGATCTTGATGACGCCGCCCGCACCGCCGACGGCTACGAGTGTGGATTTGGGGTCGATGGCGACCGAGTAGAGACCGCCCTTAACCTCGAAGCGCTGGTCCTCGCCGGTGAGCGACACGACCGTCTGGCCATTGTCGTTGGTCAGGCCCTTGGCGGCGGCCTCGCCCCAGACGTCCCAGACGCACAGGGAGCTGTCCTCGGCGACGGTGGCGAGAAGCAGGCCGTCGGGGGACCAGGCACCCGCCGTGCAGGCGGCCGTGTGCATGAAGTAGGTCTGGACGATCTGGAGCGGGTTGGCCTTGTCGGAGGCGTCAAGGGTGTAGACCCAGACGGAGCCATCGGAGCCGCCGATGGCGACGGTGTTGGGGGCGGCGGCGTACGGGCACGGCGCGACCCAGTTGATCTCGGGAACCTCCTGGGCCTCGCCGACGTAGTTCAGCTTCACCTTGTTGTGGCCGTCGATCGCAAGCTGGTAGGCGCGGAGCCGGCCGTCTAGACCGGCCGAGACAAGGAACTCGCCGCGCGGCAGGGTGAAGGCGACGGCGTTGATGGAGTCGGTATGGCCCTCGAGGGTGAAGAGGGGCGCCAATTCGGTGTTCTTCTGGGTGGCTTGGCTGGGGTCGGTCGCGTAGCTGGGAGGGAGGACAGGGCGGCCGGAGACGCTGGAGGTGTCGAAGACGTAACCCATTCCGGGCGCATCGTCGCCATCGCCGTCTGAACCGCCAGTCGCAATCAGGGAAGGTAAGGTGGGGTGTTGGGCAATAGTGAAGACAGAATCTTTGTGGGCGTCAAAGTATGCGACACTGTCGTTGACCATGTGAATCTCCTGGGGCTCGTCCTCCACCTCGTCCTCCATCTCGTCGTCAGAGTCCATGGCGACATCGCCTTCCAAGTCTTCAATCTCCTCGAGTGCCTCGTCGGCGTCGAGCAACTCGGGCGAATCGTCCATCTCGTCGTCTCTGGGAGGAGGGGCAGACATTGTGTTTTTGTTGTACTCGGATGAGGGGTAGGGTAGGCGTGACTGTAGGGGTCCAAGGAATGAAACAATTTGAACTCAGGAAATGTGATATGTTATTAATAAATCACTTCCACTCTGAATGAAGGCAATCGGATAGATGTCTGTAGAAAACCAAGCAGTGTGTCTGTCGCCTTGCTTGATAATCAACATGAGCAACAATTTTCGGCGCCCTCACTTTACAGTGGGGTAAAGAAAATAACCCCGCCACCACCAGCTTGTCGGGTTTGCGGTTTGCCTGCTTTTCCTTATCGGAGATAAAAACCACTGATCTGATAAGAAATTAGCGATTAAATCTCGCGCAGGTACTTGACTTTGACTGTGAGCATGTAAGAGGTACTTAAGTAGAAGAAGCTCAACAGCCAAGATAATTGATGCATTTGACCGGGCTCCCATTCATCAGTCGTATCTAGCTTCATGTACCCCATTGTATACTCCAGCAACTTGCCTTTCGGAGTGGTGATTCCATAGTCGTGCAGCTCAATGCTGCTGTCGTTATGTTAACATAGCCTGGATCAACCCCATATTATCAATATTTCCAAAGATATGACCTGAGTCTGTCGCTTCATGATTTAGTGAAATGCCGATTATTGGTATGTTAACAGTAACAGTGCATGCAGCGTTCTGAAGAGAGTACACAATACTGAGTGAGCTTGATATTCGGATGATGTAGGTTTGAACTGACAACCGCCGACTAAGAGTCCTTTTTTCTCCTTTTCCCACTTATCCGTCGACTCACACCAGGTCAGCCCAAAAGCTACTGAATCTATCAACTCAGAATAGAAAACAAATATGAAGAGAAAAAAAGTTAAATTTAATTAATAAATCAGCAATTTGTAACATTCACTTGGATAAATTTTCAACACCACAGCAATACCGCCTCGCAGAAAACATGGACGATCCAAAATGGATTGCCAGTACCCAGAAGGCCGCTGAGCTGTACGATGCAGGAGAAAAGATATGGCATCGTCAAACTCTCCTCGACATCGAGCGACAGCTTACAGAGTCGCGCACTTTGAAGAAGTTCATAGTGCCATGTCTCGACGGCAGTCTAATCTCCATCCCCAATCCCACGTACGGCCACGACAAACCAATATGGTGAGTATGAGAGACACCGAGAAACCCTTGCCGATTCTGTTATTATTTCCTTCCTTCCGTTCTCACTTTGCTTCAAGTGGAAGCTGACTAGTGGTTGCGTAGGAAGCCGTGTGTGATCTTCAAAGAGTATTGGAGTCTTGTCAGACACAAGCTGATGAACGAGCCACCTGAGAGATACCTCTGCATCTACGCATTTGTGTGGGAAAACGTGACTCTTCAAAGATTCCAGCAGCCGATCACGGGAGCCCAATTCATCTTCGAAGACCAGCGTCGCAAATGGGAGGCCAGTGCCACGTGTGCCGCGTTCGTAGCGCTTTTGCGGCAGCTGCTCTCGCGGCGCGGCGAGTCGGATGGCCCTGCCAGGCCGTCGACGGCGGCTTCCAAGAAGGTGACCAAAGTGGTCTGCTTCGGGCTGGGCGACATGGCGAGAAAGGTGGCGGATTGGCACAGGTTCCAGAATAATCGGCTGCCCGTAATGCAGCGGAAACCGGAAACGGACATGATGGGCTATAGCTGTTTCATACACCACGCCGTGGCCCTGACCATTGCCTCCGTGGCCAATTCCCTGGCCGCGGGTTCCTCGCCTTCGTCGTCGTCGTCGTCGGACACGATGACACAGCAGCAGCAGCAGCAGCAGCAGCGACCAGTCAGACTGCTTACCCAAGACCCGGGCTACACGGACGTGACCCTGTCCATCTTGGACAAGACCGGCGGGTTCGAAGTCATGGGCAAATATGGTGTCGCTGGCTTCGCCGAAGTAGACGACGAGTGCATCGTGTTCGCGCCCTTCACGGCTGCCCCCGTCCGGCAGATTGTGGAGTCCCTTGCACGGCCGGTGGCAATGATCTATTCCAACCGCGACCCGGATATCGTGTATCCGTACAAAACGTATGTGTCCTCTCCATTGTAACCAATCTTTTATTCTAGTTACTGCGTCGTTATATCTTTCTATGACCATTGTAATTATGTAGCTAACCAAGTGGGCGGGATTTGCCATATCACAGAGTACCTTCGGCCGACCCGGATTCACCTCGGACTAAGAAGATGCGGAAAGTCGAATACGACCTTCACAACTTTCCGATCCGACATGAGGGGGGGAATTTATGGAGCGAAGTGAGCGGACTGCAGATATATAGCAGAATCGACGCGCAGATTCCGTCGAAGATGTGCCAGCCATCTTGAGGAGAACTACCCAATATCAGTCAATATAAATCAATTCTCTAAGTAGATATTTATACATTCCTCTCGAAAGAAAAGCAAGAGGTTACTGTTCGTATGTACCTCACTCAGTTCAGGGGTTGTACCGAACAATTGACTTAAGTTTGAAAGTGCCGCATCGCAGCCACCTTATAGCATCTCCGCTTAGACCCCCATAGTAATCTTGGAGATCTGTTGAAAGAGCTCCTGGAAGTGCTCAGTCCTTTTCGGGGCACCTGGCGACGGGAACCCGTAATTGTAAGGGATACGCTCCTCCTCTACTCACGTTCGTCGTTCATTAGCCAATGCAACATCGTTTCCGAAAACGGGTTTCTTCGTGATGCATGAGAAGAAAGAAGGAAAGGCAAAAAGACAATTAGGTAAAAGGAAAGACAAAAAGACAATGAGGTAAAAGGAAATGAGAAGGAGGCTGGGACTTACCAAAGAAAGACCTGACCCACGACTTTGGCGCAGCCTGGGCGGCATCGTCCCACATGGTGAACATGTAAAAGGCACTGGTTCCGAGGGACCCGCCGACGACCCCGACGGAGAAGTTCTTGTTGGCCGCCATGGCCTCGGTGTAGTGCGCTGCCTGCGCCAACGCCGCGGTTTCGACACTGACGTACGCCGTGGGGCCTGGCTTGGTTGCATTACCCCCACTGTTGAAGACGTGCTGGTGTTCATAGTTGAGATCGTACAGGCCGAGTCGGCGGCCCGTCTGGTACCAGACGCCCAAATCGAAATGGCTGGCGTCGCCGAAGAACAGGTCGCTGCGGGACAGGGAGCCGTCGAACTCGCACACGTTGTGGCTCGCGGGCAGGCTCAGGTCGCCCAGGTGGAACGAGTCGTTGGTGCCCGTCGTCTGCAGGCCGCCGTTGAGAACGATGTCGACGGCCGCGTCGTTGAAGTTGGGCGGGAAGCCGTAAGCTTCGGTCGCGGCCTGGCTCAGGATAGTTTTGTTAATGTTGAGGCCGTCGCGCGGCAGGTAGCCGTGGTTGGCCAGGATGTTGAGGCCAGGGCAGGGGGAGCGGCCTGTTCGTGAAGATGATATGTCAGTGGGTTGTTGACATTGAATGTCTCAGTGGCGTGTGTGTGTGTGTCAATATGGCAAAAAGGTGATGATACTCACTATCTGATGAGGTTCTTTGCCATTCATGGCCCACTGGATCCTTTGGAAATCGCATGACGGCATGTCCAGCCGCGTGGCCGGAAGCTGCCAGCACAAACGCGAAGTTGAGCTTCATGGTGTTGTTGATAGGTCAAAAGTCGATGAGAACTAAGGTGAAGTTTAAGATGTAGAAAGTGTGTCGATGCAGCTATCTTGCAGAGTTCTCTTCCTTACGGAGGAGAACAGCATCTTATATATTATTAAATTACATCTGACCTGCTCCTTGATCATGATCAACCTCGTAGCTTGCATCTATTTCATAGCGCTTGCGATCCTCGGCTGAGGTGAGGCTTCGCGCAGTAATAATATCCGAAAGAACCAATCAGTGGAATAGCAATTGTCAATTGATTCGTTATTCGCTCTCTCGGTATGAATCCGTGACGTTGAGCTGCGCAATTCTAGCCCGTGTCGTCGTCTTACACAATGACAAATACCTGCCCGTCGGCCAATCACAACAAGCGAAGAAGTACGTTTTTTCCTAATTCAGCTAATTTACAAATAGTCCGCAGGGGGCAGTGCAGAGGCCAAGAGAGACTACACCGTTGTTCTAAGAGATTAAGGGGTCCACCAACGCTCACCTAGGCTTCTCTAGCGCTGACGTATAGGTACTTTCCAGTGCTAGCCGCAGCATACTCCGTCACGGCTGAGCTGGTGCCGAACCGCGACATAGGAAAGAAATAAGACCATGTAAGCTCACAGGGGCTCAAATGAAATTCCAAATAGTTAGGATTCTTGGCATGAAATAAACAGGTAAACAATAACTCTATACTAACAAAGCCTCAGCTGCGCGATACAACTTCCCACCATCCACTACTCTCTCTTTCTTGCCTACGTCGGAGCTCTTACTCGCCAGACAGGAAAGGCACCGAAAAATGACCTTACCTTGCTTACGCACTCACAGCCGAGGTCTAAAAGCCAGGGAATACGTAGTTCGGCACTGGCCGGATCGGCTGCTGTCGAATCGGCTGCCTTAGCCGCGGGGCCCCATGGTGACTCGGGCCCTTCGTCGTGGTGTGGGCCTTCTCATCGTGATCGACCGTCGTGGTCGCCGACGAGACCCTCGACGGGCCAGATGACGGGCCGCCCGCGTTGCTGCCGCCGTCCGAGTCGGGATCAGGCCCGGCGGTAAACAAGCGCTCGAAGTAGATCCGGCGCTTCTCCCGCAGCGTCTTGGCGCAGAGGCAAAGGTACGACCTGGAGCCCCAGAAGTAGGAGGGCGTGTTGAGGGCGAACAAGCGGTCCTGCGGGAAGGGCAGGATGTTCCAGACGAGGCTGGGGCAGGCGAAGGCGACGGCGTTGCATGCCAGCACAAGGATGCACAGCCGCACCGCGTATCGCAGGAATTCGTTCCCGAAGGCCTCGTCCCAGACACCGAGCTGGATGAGGGCCGAGTTGGCTCTGATCCAGTGCGGGACGGCGATGCAGACGAGCACCATGTAGAGGACGGTCGTGTACCGCCTCTGGCACTCGGTGTTTCGACCCGCGAAGCGCGGGCGGAGGATGGCTTCTAGTAGAGTCACTCCTGCTACCAGGAGAATCCAATGCGTGGTGTGTCCATTGGTTGCGTTGTCCATTTTGATAACAGGATTTTAAGAATATACAGGTGAATAGTCTGCAGCTGCCGAGTTGTGGTTGCTTGATCGGGAAATTGTGACAACGCCTCATCTATATACGAAAAGTCCAGAAGTTGCAAGACGGAAAGAATAAAGAATGTTGCTTCGTAACATGGACACCTGCAATGAAAGAACGTCTTGTGGCTTTGTTGATTTTATGGTGTGTATTTATCTTCGTTAACGACGTGCCTAAATTATCCTTTATCTGACCTTTGTCCATTATCTGTTGTGGATGTGACTGCAGATCAAGCACTTAACTTATGTAAAGGGGTAACATCTATTAGTCCTCGGAAGCTTCCAGCATTGTTTCTGATCTCCACTCCATGTCACTGAAGTCTGTTATGTTGTCCCATTCCCGAAGCCAATCCTCTTTTGATATCCAGTCCAATGGATGAAAAGTAAGAACCTTTATCCGAGACGATTTGACCACTGGTAGCTTTCGCATCCAAGTAGCGGCCAGTTTGCGTAGTAGCGTATTTGCGTTGTATATGATAATGACTGGTATGGACGTTTTCTTAGTGTACCCGACAAATGCCACTGCAAATACAAAATCATTATATTTGAGGAAAGTCGTATCGAAGGGTACCTGGGGCGGCTCCACTGGTGGGACTTTGTCCAGTTGAATCTTCGTCATCAACAAAAGTTGGAGATTGATTTCAGGAACCAATCCAGCTTTACTGAGAATCCAGAAGTGTACTCCGTCGATACTTCCGCAATCCAGCCCACGCGATTCATCACGGTCCTCCCATCGGCTGAGGAACTTGACTCGTTTAAAGATTTCTGGGCCATCAGTGGCTTGGTGCATGGAGAGAATGCGGGCGATGTCATCTCCATCCAGTGAATCATATTTGTCATGGTGATTTTCAAGTGGCCCGAAATCACGCGATGCCAGCCAGTCCTTGATGTCCTTGGAGGAGGCATCGGCTAAATCAAGGATTTCACGGTAGGTAAAGCCACATTCGGGATTGTTGCTGGTAACTTTGTTAGATCATCATCAGAAACGTGTGGTGTCCACTCACCAGGACTTGTCGATCCCAGCAGGCCCCTGACGCATTTGCGATAACCCGCACTTTGGACATATACTATCGGTTAAAATTCCCCCTCCAAGAAGTGTCTTCGCAGATCCATGGAATATCATGGACATAATGAGCTTCTGGCCAGGGCGGACTGAGCTGTAGAACTCGGTGGTAAGTTGCAGGTCCGACCTCGTATTCGGGTCCTGCAAAACGTAGTTATGCATCAAAACCATGTTGTTTCCCGGTCGGTCTCTGAACCAGTCTTTTATCATGGAATGTATTGTCTAGGAGTTTTAGGTCAGTGGTGTACTGCAGTAAGATCTTGGTTTGATATGAGATAACGCACCTCCCAGGAAGGGTTGATCTGCAAGGGCACAGGGAACGGACTTCCCAATGCATCCTCGATGAAAGCGTGGTTGTCGCTATACATGCTGAGAGAGGCGTGTATGCGAGGTAGCAAAGTCACATCACGTTCTATGTTAGATAGTCGTGCATACGTTGCTTGCCTAAAACCACATCAGAGCAAGACATGATAGAATATGCCGAGGTGATCTTACTGATCAGAGAGTATGGAAACAACATTATTGTCGACCCGGGACATGATGACTGTTTGTTTCCTCAGTGTCCCTATCACGTTGGCGAAGTTCTCTTCCACGCGTGTCGATGCTAACTTCTTTGCGGTCTCAAGCTCTGCCAGTTTTAAGGCAACTATAGCACTGTCATGCTCCTGGGCAATACTGCGAAAATGGAGTTAGTCAGATTATTCCACTAACAACGTTCCGATAAATCCGATGCATGCATACCCTTGAGCCAAGGACTGTATCAGATCAACTGCATTCTTGTTACGTTGGAGGCGATCCCTCAACTTGGCAACGTCTTCTCTCTCCAGAGAGGCCCATCGCGCACGCTTGATCCAGTCACCAAAGGACTTCGGCGCATCTTTTGGTCTCAGGAAACTTTTCCCGTATCGCTTGAGCCCCTTCTCGAGGAACGATTCGATCATGCGACGGCAATCATCGGAAACTTGTTGGATTTCGAGGGCGAGTCGCTGTAGTTCAACCGTCTGAGCTCTGGATTGCCAGAACCTAGTCAACTAACGCCGGAATATTGAAGTCAGTATCTCCCTTACTTCCGATAGGAAAGTCTAGAGTGATTTACCTACCTCATGTATCGCACCGTAGAAGATGTGGAGATCCGTCACCAACTCCCGAAACTCCGGTGCAGAGCCGCGGCTGTCGCTGAGAGCCTCTGCCAGCCGCCATACCACCTGCCCAGTGGTGATAATATCACCGAAAGAGCCGAAAGAGAAACCGGCCGACATGGGGCTTGTGGTCCTTTGCGATGTTTCTCGAACAAGTTTGACGATTGAAAATGGACGGGGAGGGGTTGTGTAGAACTGATGAACAATCAAGAGGGAGCCTGCTCCCAGAGCCTGACTTTTCAATTTGGACTATGTCAATCTGCCTGTCAGCCCACCACAAGTTCATGCAGAAATGGTGGTGGCGGAGTCCTGCAGTCTCTGCAGTGTAAGAACAAGGCTCTGGTAGCAAGGGGGAAAAAGGCCAATTCATTGCCCCAATATGCAGTGCTGCGCCATGCAGGACAGCTGTATCATTTTCATTGGTCGAATAATGGCTTGCAGTGTCGTCGGAACAAATAGAAATGACTACTGTCGGCGATTCCGCTATCAGCTGACGCCAGTGTTTCCAGCAACATATTAAAACCTTCTGATGTATATCTATTGGCCCGTTACATAAGCATGTAAATAGACCAAGGCGCGTGGCGCACAAGACGATCTTGACAAGTTCCCTGAAGCCTGAGGCCGCGATAGCCTCATGAGATCAACATCCTCCATCATTACTCATAAAGATACGGGGGTTGTGGAGTTCTTTCTCTCTTGAAAAATGGAGTGTATGCACATCAGTACATGGTCAAGGACAACATAATGTGATTAGCTGGCAACCGCCGTGTGCCTGGCGAACCGCCAGGTTATGTGTAATAATGACCTCCCTAGGCTCATTGAGAGGGAGACGTATTAAATTGAAGAGATTTCTGACCTGACCAAGATAGAGAATCGTCATGTCGTTATGGCCTTTCCAGAACCGTGTCGCCCGCTAAAATATCAGGCTGAACATCCAAGCAAAGGGACCAACTAAACACCGCCGGAATGGAAGCATACATAAAATAGCATATAAGCAGAGGTATTTCACAGTACATTAGTTAACCGCAGTGCATCAATGTGTTGTTGTATTTCCTAACGAATAGTACTAATAGCCACTAATAATGGTTGGTTTATGTATCAATTGCGATCACCCGGGCTTGCTGGCTGGATGGTTGAATCAAAAGTGATTCATCCATCCACCCAGCAAGCTCACTTTTTACCACTCGGACGGTGCTGAGTTCAGCCCCCGACCGGAGCTCAAGTATGGCTCTGGCTTCTACCAATAGTCATTGTGTCAGGTTTCAACCACCTTCTGTAAGTAGGTGTCTGGTAGTAGTGGTTACAAGACCTATCAAAGCGACCATCAGGCGGACCTGCAGGATGGATGAATCAAACGTGGTTCATCCATTCTACAGATTCGCCCGTTCTTTTGCCCTTGAGTTATGGCCTCGGTACCGGATTCGAGCCAGGCTCCGAGCTCCATTGATATTGATTGTTAGTTGGACTATTCACTTGTGCATAATACAGTTGACAATTTGATAAGTACTTACCTATAGTAACTACCTAAACGTAATTATTGTTCAACTACACACACATAATTAATCTACTGGTAACCAGTAGAAGATACTTGCAATACCAGGAAATACTCCTTGTGGTGATAATTTACTAGCTGTAACAATACTGTGGCAATCAGGTGGGCAATCCAAATTCCGAGCTATACTCTTTCACATTCTAAGGCATGAGCTGACCAAGCTCAGTTATTAGCAAAAATAACATTAATCAATGAGCTGTGATCACATACAAAGGGTGCGGAAAAAGGAAGTCATACTAGCATTCGAGCGGTAGTGCAGAAGGATAGCTCTAGCTTATTCACTACAAATGTGTATAGAACCATTAACTTAATGGTGAACTTCTACAGTGTGTTGAGATTGTGTTTCAAGCAACAAGGAATTGTGTGGCATTTGCAACTCAACATGACGATTGGAGGCAACGGCTCCCTAACACTACGTCTTCCTGATTATATTAGCTTCGGCCTCCAGCGATATTCTCTTATTACATGACCTAATCAAAAAGAGTGATACACAGAGAAAAAGTGCACAGCAATCAGATGGTTGAAAAGCCTCACAATCACTAGCCACTTGCTTATTTGTGAGCCTACCCCCGAGTTATTAGTAAATAGGAAAGTTGGTCGACTTCAATATAGTCACTTTCTCACAACAGTCACAGCTATAATCACACAGGCACCAATTCTAAGTCTTTTATCTATAAGCATATCCTTAAGAAAACCTTAATTTATAAGGTGATAAGCTATTATGAAATTATGGAAACGACTATTTTTGTTTCAGTGCCACCATTTATCAACTGATATGGCGCAATTTCGGGGTGTGGGAGTCTTGAGGAGACAGCGACTTGCCAATTGCCCTCGCTCTATACTCGCCTCTAATACAAAATCATGGGAGTTGGTTTGACGGGACTGGTGCCATTGTTGGGGTCCCACAGCGGCGGCAGGTTCTTGCCATCGCCAAGGCTGTAGTGCAGCATGGGCCCGGACATGCCGGCGTAGAAGAGCTCCTTAATGTGCTTCAGCTCGCGCGTGACGGCGGCCTCCTTCTTGTACTTGACCAGGTGGTTGTGCATGCTGACGTAGGCGGCGAGGTAGTCGGGCGCGACATAGTGCCAGATGGTACCCTCCTGGTTGGTGTTGTCGCCGTTGCCGGCCGGGACCGGCAGGCGCTCGAGGTCGATGCCCAGCCCCTTGGACATCTGGCCCAGCGTGTCCGTGATGGTTCCGTCAAGGTACTGGTTGATGGGCTCGCCCGTCGTCTCGTTGGTACCGGCCTGGATGCCCACTTCGTACGTGAGGGAGTCGACCAGGGCCTGGCCCACCAGGTAGGTGTAAGTCAGCGGGGCCTCATGCTTGGTGTCGCTGACGGTGCCAAAGGGCGCGGTAGTCCCCGTGGTGTTGGCGACAATGTCGACCGCGGCCCTCTGGGAGAGGTAGTCCGCCACGCGGCCCATCGAGTCCCAGACCGCGGGGCCGACGCCGTTGCGGAACTTCCAGGCGACCTGGGCGGTAGCCTCCTCGCTTGTCGCGATCGTGAGCAGCAAGGGCTGGCCCCAGAGAGCCTGGGTCACCTTGTTGAGGTCGCCGAGGGGCTCGGGGAACCAATTGTCTTTGGGCCGGTCCTCGGCACCGATGCTGATGCCCATAGACTGCAGGTAGGCGAGACCGGCCGCGCCGGTCTGGGCCTTGCGTTCCTCGGCCGACTGGCCGCGACGGGACTCGGCGAAGGCCTGGGGGTTTTCGATGTACCGCTGCAGCTCCGGAATAGTCTGATTTTGCAGGAAATCGCCTAGCGTTACAGAGGAACCAGCGTCGGGAGAACCAGACAGGCTGGGAATAGGGCTGGCGCCGGGGCCGGAGGTGATGCTTGGCACATTGGAGGGCATGCTCAGGGACGGGGTCTGGAGGAGGGTTGTCTGGGTCAGGTACATGCCGTTGATGCAAGCCCAGGCAGGAACCAAGGTGGTGGTGTAGTAGTTTTGCCCCGGTATGGTGCAGGTGACATTACTGTCACCGCCGCCACCGCCGTGACCGCCGTCATGTCCTGGATCGGCGTGCCTTTTCTTTTTGAGGACGAGCGGCACTGTGATACTGGTGGCTATAACCACCACGGTTGCTACGGACGCCGCCGCGATATACTTCCAGGGCAAACCCTTCGTAAGGCTCTTCACGCTCTCGCTGATTGCCGAATCGATCTCCGACGCGCCCTCCGGCCCCAATACTGACTCGGGCAACCCTTCAACGAACGTCTGGAAGGGAATGTTTTCAGGGCCCAGTGGCCAATTAACGGGTTTTCCCGTGTACTTGGTGAGGTTTTCAAGCAATTTCTGGGGTTTAGGCAGCTTGCCGAACTTCTTCAGTGAGTCGGGCCGGTCGTCCGAGGCGGGATTGCCCGGGCGGCTGGGCGGGCGGCTGGGCGGGCGGCTGGGCGGGCTGCTGCTGCCTTCGCTCGGCGGGAGTTCGATAACCTCGGACCACCTCTCCCACGGGTACTCATTGACCGGTATTTCGCGTATAGGGGTCTCGACCGTCTGCAACCAACGTTCGATTGTGTTGAGCCGGAAATCCCTAAACCCGCCTTGGGTCGCGGCCACGGCGTCGTCAACGGCGACACCCACAGCGTCCATAGCCCCGGTGAGCTGAGCCATAGGGAAAGCCAGAAGATTAGCATGGTACGCGATCTGACTTGCGAGGTCGAACGGGGCATTCACGGGCCAGAACAGGTTGGGCAACTGGAACCCCTTTGCGTCATGGTCGTATGATGGTCGTCGGGAGCTTTGGCTATCGCCCTTCCACGCGTTGTCTCCGAAGTCTATTGGCTTTTCAGGAGTGGAATGTGGAGACGACGGTTTCGGTGTCGCGGACGGTACGTGTGTACTACTGCCCGAACCAGTACCAGAATCACCGGGATCATGAGTTGGAGGATCGGAAGGGGGGTTGGAAGGAGCGTTCGCCGTCGGGGTCGATAAGTGTGTACTACTGCCCGAACCAATACCGGAACCACCGGGACCATTAGGTGGAGGGATTGGTGTCGAGGATGTTGAATCAGCACTGGTACTACTGTCAGAACTAGAACTAGGACTGCTGGGAGCAGAAGTTGGAGAACTTGATGTCGGGGACGGTGTCGGCGATGGTTGTGGCGATGTAGAAGGAACCGTAGGTGGAATAATTACCGGTGGCTTCGACTGCGTAGTGCTGTTGCTGGAGGTGACCGAGCAGGGCGGGGGCTTGTAGTCAGGCGTTGGACTACAGATCGAGTGGCACCCGCCATACATCACACCGCATTCGTTTACCAAGTCGACGCATCTCGTCATGGTGCTGCATGGCCGATCTGCCGTTGACGTTGGTGGTGTCTTTGATGATGAACCTGTCGTCGTAGGCGAATGGCCATGGCCGGGAGGAGGTGGAGGAGGATGGCCATGTGGCGGAGGAGGCGGGTAAGGATGACCATGCTTAGGAGAAGGCGGGGGAGGATGGCCATGCGCGGGGGGAGTCGGGTAAGGATGAGCATGGGCCGGAGGAGCCGGGTAAGGATGACCATGCTCGTGAGGAGCGGGGGGAGGATGCGAACGCTTTTGCAGAGGGGGATTTGAAAGGCAAGGATGCGAAGCAGGCATACTCCCTTCGCCGTCCACACTGGTGCAAACGTTGCTTATCAACGATTGAAGGATTTGCTCAGGCTGCGCAGTTGTTTGTGTGACTAGCGCCAAGAGTGCTGTCATGGCCGCGAGGGCCCCATAGTACCACATGTAATGTCTCATTGCGAGGTGAGCTGAGATGGTAGGTGAGGCGATGATGGTGAGAGAAAAAGTTGAAAATCCAAAAAGGAAGATTCGAGGGCTAATATATATGTTCTTTTACAAGTCAATGGAGAAAGGTGCGTGGATGATCCCACACCCCTATAGAATCTTGAATAGGGGTATATTATACCCTTGATTCTAGCTGTCACGACGAAACCTGAACGGACAGTTCAACGCTTCTGTGATGCTTACTTGGTAATGTTCATGTTTTAAGTCGATATAGCCCATCTCTATAAACTAGAGAATTATACCCATGGCATCTCCAAATCATTTTGTTGGAATATCATACGGAAAATGTGATGACTGTTCTGCCACCAACTGGAGAAAGGGAAAGATAATGTTGCGCAGGATAAGTCCTCTTTCTCCGACTATAATGGCATACAAGTCATCCAATTCATCATCTTCTTTCCGGTGTGTGTTTCTCGCGTGTTGTGTTGCACTCTCTCAAAACCTATTACAATATACAGGCAAGGGATAATCACAACTTGGGGTTGGAAATTGGAGAGTGCCTGCAAACTCATCAAGCGGGATGTACACCGGGTTTTGTAAGATGATAGGAGTATTGAAAACATATAGTTCGGTGTTTCTGTATCTTTCAATGGGTAATGACGGGGTTCATACCTCAATATATCTAAGGAGAAGTCATGGAATACAACTCCTAATTTCTAAAGATAAATAATTTATAATGTTTATCAACACCTTTAACACCCCGTCTTCCGTTCTTGTCCATTCTTAAGACCGAATTGTGAGCGTTATCGGCGTAAAGCTTAGTCTCTTATAGGTTGAAGTATAGGTGCGAATGCAGTATGTTGTTCACTTCAACTGCCAGTCTCTGTCGTCCGAAAGGAGTCCTAGCATATTACGTAGTGGCTTTCACACTAATAGTACAGTGGTGAAGGCGCGTATCGAAAACACGATGGAATCTATGGCAGTTGCTAAAAATTCGTAACAACCACAGAATGGTTGCAACAGTCGTCGAAAGAAGGTTTAACTACATGTTTGAGCATGCTTTTAAGGTGCATTAGTTAAAGAGTCGCAATGACTCAAGGGGCGGTTGTATCCAATGGTCTGAACAACATGAACCGTACCTGTCGGCCCGCATAACCTTGCCGATATCCCTCCTTGTGCATCGTCAAATTGAATGTTAAGTACTTCAGCTGTTCCAAAAAACCATATTTACCAAGTGATTTCAACCTGGGAATGGGGATCCAATATATTGTCAACCCTGGCATATTCCGTGATCAAGCGACATTTCCAATATCAATGCCATAAGCATCGCTAAAGTAACCATTACCAAGTTGCTGGGATACCTTGATGTCCAATGACATCTCCGATGCTGCTCCACTGCTTAGTTTCAATAACAGGGTCCGAATCACAATGCGGGATGTTACTCCGTGGGCTGACATGTCCGCTTTAGGCAATTCGGACCTTGATGGCTCCGGGGTTGACATGGCAGCGGGGCAACAACACATGTTAGGGCTGCCTGCTGCGGATAGCTGCGTGTGAGCGTGCGGTTTTCCCGTCAATAGCCACACAAGCAGAGCAAGCCTTGGGGGCACATGGAATCAAGGCCATGGCGTTGCTGGCTTGAGATCCCGACTGACTCCGATATGCCCATAAACGCGAATGGCCGAGGATCTTGGATAGGCTGGGCTTGAAGTCTTGGATTGTCAGACGGCGCCGCCGCTGGTCCCTTTGGGCTAGATTCATGCCGTCCATAACGAATATGGTCAGCGGGATGACTCGGGCGCACTTTGTATAAGAGCACATCGGAAGAACGCATTGACTGCCTCTGTTTCCGTGCTTTCCAACCCGAACCTCACGGACAAGCAAAACACCCACCTAGCACGCGGCACCTCTCCAACCTTCCGTCACCATGCATTCCATCCCGACGATCGCGGCAGTTGCTGCCTCGCTTGTCCAGCTCGCTTCTGCTCATGGCCACGTGGCCGGCGTCAAGGTGAACGGCGGTGCTTGGGTCAAGGGCTGCGACCCCAACTGGTGGTATCAGCCCGCCGGCACGGCCCCCAACACCCCCGGGTGGAAAGCCTTAAATCAGGACAACGGTTTCGTTGGCCCCGACGCCTTCAAATCTAGTGACATCGCTTGCCGTGAGTAGCGTTCTTCTTGTTACACAAGCAAAAGCCTCATGGGCACATGAACTGACCAATGTTTTCTTGTCTGCAGACAAGAGCGCCAAGGCCGGAGAAACCTACATCAACGCCAATGCTGGGGATAAGCTGACGATGTACTGGAACACCTGGCCTGACTCCCACAAGGGGCCCATCATCAACTACCTCGCCCCCTGCGCCGGTAAGTCTCTCACTCATTAAGGGCACGCATTCACGCGAATTGATACTGACACGATGGGGGAAAAACAGGCGAATGCACATCCGCGACCCCGTCCAGCCTCTCCTTCACCAAAATCTCCCAGGCGGCCTATATCTCGGGCAGCAACCCGGGCACCTGGGTGACGGACACGATGATCGCCAACAACTTCACCTCCGAGGTGCAGATCCCGGCCTCGCTCAAGGCCGGCAACTACGTGCTGCGCCACGAGATCATCGCCCTGCACGCCGCGGGCAACCCAAACGGCGCCCAGGCCTACCCACAATGCCTCAACATCAAAGTTGGCTCCGGCGGATCCTCCAGCCTCTCGGGCGGCGTCCCCGCCACCAGCCTCTACACCGCCACCGACCCGGGCATCCTCTTCAGCCTCTACGGGTCCTTCTCTAGCTACCCCATCCCCGGCCCCGCAGTCAGCGGTGGGCGTCTTCGTCGGTCGTCCTAAAGGCGCCGTCATTGCAACGGCAGCAACCCCTAGTCCGCGAGTCTAGCTAGATAGTAGCAGTTTGTTAGACAAGGGTGTTTGGGCTTGATGGTTTACGAGATGGTCAATGATGACCACCATTATGTGCGTTTCATGGAGAAGCGGTCTTACTATTCCTTTGAATACGAATGCGTGGTATCTTCAACATTGATCCATTTCTACGCTGTTGCCTCTGTAAATAGAGTATGGACAACGTGTGCTTTCCCGTATATTTATTATGACAACATCTATAGAGAGGCTACTTCAAATAATTGTAAAGATTCAGCAACCGCGCGACTAGCCCATAGGTTCGTAGCCAGCTTTGGTCCATGTCGTATCCCGTTCCCTCCAACCTCGACGGCGCTCGAGCGAAATTGCGACTCAATCATTCAACCCTCATTGACCGCGCTTGTAATAATACTATAGCACCCAAAGGATCCAGAATAGTCAGCTTCTGGCGCACTATATCAAAGCATGTCCTATCTAACCCAATGTTACTTCGATCTGTTTCACCCCCAGCTAGTGGTACGAATGTCTGCTTTATGGATCTTGCCTTGGAAATTGCTTGAAGACCTTGTAGGCCATGTGCTGCATCCTGACTATCATTCACTATTACCGCCAAAACTGAGGTTGCACAGGTGTTATGCATGTTTTCCTGTTGATGAGCCAAGTTGGCTTCGTCGTCCTGGATAATGCGGTCGCATGCTTCCCATGCTGGATATCTCACATTTTTCGCCATGATCCCGAAAGCGTCGGGAATTCCAACCTTTCACGACATTCAAGTCGATCCAATCTTTGTTCAAAATCCGGGCCGATCCCGGGTGGTTGGGCACGTGAGGACGAAGGGCTAAGTCGTGTCTGGTGTTGTTCATAATTACTAATCGTCTTTAAACGGGAACAGGTTACTTGGAAGTACGCAAATGGTGCAACTTTCGCGACAACGATCCGCGTCTCCCCCCTATATCCGAGAGAGATCGGATCAAGCTTGTATGGCCGCATTCGAGTGCGAGAATGCCCTTAAGCTTTCCAAGTTCAATCTCGGCCTCGTTGAATCGATTCTTTCTGAAAACCTGTAGAATTCTGAAACACACATCGCAGCCAGGATGGGATAGTGTAGAGATGCCCGCAGAGACAACAGCTCTGTCGGCTGCCGCTATCCATTGATTTTCCGAACTCATGTTGATACCGGTTTGTGGGATTATTAGAGATAACGTAGCAGTCCGGAGGTTCCTTTCAAAAGTCAAGGCAAAGGAAGCCCCTCGCTCCCTCCCGCAAAATTATCCGATTATACCAGCGTCGCGGCTACGGCCACACACCCGTTGCATCGGAACGTGCTGACTGTACCCATCATCTTCAGGTAGCAGTTACCGCCTCGGGTCAAAGCGCTCGTGAGGTTTCCGTTCCATACGACCCCGCCGCACGATGTGTCCAACTCGTCGTGGTTGCATTCGGCACATTTGTTGACGCACCCTTCGAGCGACGTCGTGTTCCACATATCCCCATCGCCGCGTGAGCCCTTCGCATCGTTCTCGCAGGCAAACCGGTCCGTATAGGGAACCGGAGCCCCGGGGACGGTGTACGACTTCTGGGTCCCATCGATATTCGGACAGTCGAGAGCTAGAATGCTGCTCGTGGCGGTTGGGAACCCCGTGCTGCTAGTGAATGTGGGTGTCATGGTCACAGACGTGGTATTGGGGGTACCAGTTGGTGAGCTTGTCCCGGGATTGCTGCTGAAGGAGTCATCTCAAGTTAGCCGGCATTTTCCTAACCTAGACTGGCTTGTAAGCAGCAACGTAAAAGGTGGACAGAACAGGCTTAGTTAGGTTCGCTCAGCTGCCAAGAGGCAGACCAAAAATAACGGCCAACCACAATCCACGGTGAGCGCCACAAGCGTTTCGGTGTGTTACACTGATCTAAAATAGACACAGTTTGTTACGCATACGAATCCACGCCGGCGCTAAGCAACATCCACACGCCGACTTCGTCCCTGCGCTCAAAAGCTTCGTATGTTAAAAAAGGAATTACTTAGAGATGGGATGTTTCCGCAATTGACGGGGAGACGCTCACGACTGAGGTGGATCCGATTGGGTAGTTGCCCAAGAGACAACAGCGCCATAATGATAATGGTCAGATACAATATTCTTTCTTTTTACTTTGCACCAAGTACTAAAAACACATAACCCGAAGTTTATAGTCGGTACTCTATGGCAAGAATATGCTAGAACGAGGCCTTTAATAGCTAGAAATAGGGTTATATAGTATAAACGAATGTGGTGTGTATTGTTGATCATCTAGATATATGTGGAAAGGAAACCCCTTTTTGGACCATGTGCGACAAGCCACTCTTGGCAGATACCAGCCACCTGACCCTGCTAAAGTATATGTCCAAATGAAATCTTCCTTCGATGACCATACGTGCTTACACCACTAGATTGTTGCAACCACTACTTAATGAAACACTGTCCTTGTAAAGAAAAACAATCAGGAAGAAAGCCACCGAAGAGATACAAGTTGAAGTCAGGTGACCCGCTCAGCGCTTCGTCCTCGCTAGGGAGATAACTTTAGCGCTCAAAAGGGCTGAAGAAGAGCCACTACCTCCCCCCGTCACCGTTCTCTACATGAAGCTGAGAGTCGGGGGCCATGGGCGGGCCTCACGCGAAAGAACAAAGTTGCCGCTCCCAGGCAGTACGTCCCGCTGACCGTAGGTCTTCACCGTGGGATGGAGGCCTTTAGACTGGAACCATTGGCGTAATGAGTTTTGGTTCGCAGTGTCCATCAACTCGCTCACTAGCAGGTAACTCTCGGGGTTCTGCATGTGTAGTTCATCGAATCGCTTCGTCATCCGGGCCTTGTAGTCGGCGATGACCTCGGCGCTGGTCTGGTCGAGCTGGTTGCCCCGGGCACGCGCCGGAGGAATGTGGCACATGACCCACTGGTTCTGGTCGTAGACGACCATGACTGAACAGGCCGAGAGACCGCCCGTTGCCAGTTCCTTGCCCGGCCCCCACTGGCCCCAGCTGATGCCATCCATGGGGACAGGGTCAACGCGAGCCTCGAGGTCGCCGTCTCGCTTGCACTTGGATCCCTTTGGGCATTTGACCTTCTTGACCGTGGCCTTCGGGCACTTGGTGCATTGGGCCTTGTTTTTGATGCTGCAAGTAAAGGCCCGGGCAACGATTTCGCCCAGCTCGGCGGTAGCAGTATCGCGAGTACTGACAGAGGAGCTGTAGACTGAGATTAGCTCCGTTTAGATACAAAAAGAGTATATATTGCGTTTCACTCACCTAGTCCCAGGAAGGACCAGACCCTGGCCAAGGCCGAAGGCCGAGGCGGCTAAGAGGAAAATCTTGGTGAAACGCATATTTATGCTCAAGAGATGGAGAGCTTGGTACAAGTTGAAGGTTCGATCGTGATGGATAAGATCAAGTTCAGGAGGCTGAATAAAACGTAAGGAGACCCGTGGATATGCTGGTGGTTCTGTCGTCCTTGTTGACAAATTCAGGGCATATATGGGGAGTTTTGCTCCCTTTATACATAACACCCGGAACAACTGAAGCTGTAAGATTGGGAGAAGGGCCCAAGGCATCTCACATCAGCAAGGCAAGTCGGAGACACACTGCCATTCAAGAGAGCAATGGCTAAAATATCACATCCGTAAAGATCCTACCAATGTGGATTCCTGAAGCGCATTTCGGGTCGTACTCCGCATATCGGCTTGGTTAACGTGCTATCTTTAGGCCTTCGAAAGTAGCGAACAGGATGCGACGCGGCCCTCCCTGTGGCTTTCTGGAATCATGATCTGTTCCGAGACTACAACACCGAAAATACTTGCTAAGTCGAAACGACAACGTTGAATTACCAATAGTGTAGGGAATTCTAGGCATGTGATTGGTTTGTTTTGGTACTTTCTACCATCTTAAGGATTAAATGGCAATTTGGGGTCTATGTCACGCGAGGCCGTTTGAAATTTGAAACCTAATGGGTACACAAAGGTTTATGGCCCTATGATCACTAGGAGTAAGATTCTGCTTATATTTGATGAAAACCGACACTCCGCCCCCTGATACACGTAATCATCCGGGCCTCTGGTAAACAGGCGCTGCGAGCCCCTGAATGGCGAAGCAGGTTTTGCCTCCGAATGAAGAGCTGGATGTTTTGGTGCTGGGGGCCGAAAATGTGGCTTAGACCAGCCAAATTAGGTAGCTGGCCGATCATTGCGTCACTTTTCTGCACCATTCCCCCAACAAATGCCCAAAAATACATTCCCCCCTGAGTTCAGGAATCCCCTAAATTAGAGACGCTGAAGTTTCGGCTGCTATTTAAGTATCTCTATTTTCTCACGGAGCTTCGATTATGACAACCAATTGCAGTTGTATGCCATTGACGCAAGTGGACGACATGGACCTTTCAATGTTCAGCTCTGACCCCGCATACCCCGGATGGGAAAAGCCTCGCTACCGCGATCTTCATGTCCAGCAGATAACTTTCGTCCACTCCGACACGGAAAGAGATGGCACCAGCGATGGGATAGCCCCCTCTGCGCCGCCACCCCTGACCGACCGCGCCAAGACTTTGGACGCTGATGCGATGGAGCTCAACACTCTATGCGCATCAAATGCGCCATTGGCGGATATCAAAGTCTTCCTTGCCAAATGGGAGGAAGCAGCGGAATCTTCGCCACCAACTGCTGATGGCAAATGTGTGCGCCTGCAACCGAATGTTCTCGCCTGGTTCAACGACACAAACGCGCTACGGTGGGCATGCGAGAACGACCAGCGAGATTTGACGGAGCTGCTCCTGAATAAAGGCCTGGAAGTCAAGCCAAGAGCAGTTATCCATGCGGTAGCAAAGATGAAGGAGACCAAGACCCACGGGACCGTCCAGCTACTACTGGACTTTGGATGGGATATAAACAAACCCTTCGACGATGATAGTCTGCCAATCATGGGGTAGGTCCGCTGATACGATTAAACTTAGGGACTTATTTGTACTAATTCGGTTTAACACCAGTATGGTAGTAAACGACCATGATCTCGTTCAGTGGTGCTTATCTCGAGGAGCGGACCCAAATATATCCAGTGCCTCCGGGAGGACTATCATGGGAAGAGCCGCTGGCTACGCTTCCCTCGACACACTGAGATTTCTCTTGGAGGAGGCCGGGGCTCTCTCCCAGAACGGGGCTCTAGTTGCTAACGCATCTCTATCTCATAGTGAGGGAATACCGGAGCGCCTGGAGGTGGTGCGGTATCTGATTGGCCAAGGTGCACCTATCGATGCTTTGTACATGGATGGCCGACCAGAGTCAGAACACTGCTGCGAATGGCTTGCTCTAGGTGGCCAGAACGCGCTCCATTTCGCTATTTGGGGCGGTAAGAAAGATATGGTAGAACTTTTGATCGAAAACGGCGCAGACAAGACCATTACGGTTTGTTCTATGCTAAAGACAGATGGAGAGACACTTTCACCAATGATGCTTGCTGAAAGGTATGGGCACGAGGACATCGCTAGACTACTGGGGACTTAGTAACTATATTAGAAATAGGGAATATAAAATAATAAAGATTTCGTGTCTAACTTTCCTTCATTTTGTTCCTACTACTTAACGGAATTGTAATCAATCCAGTCCCCCAAAACTGCTCTTCTACTATGATATATCTTCCTGCCTAAGCTGGCCTCTTTCCAATTCCTTGGGCGAGTGTCTCCTAAGCACTACAACACTCCGGAACCGGAGGACATTTGTAGCTCGTGGGCCAGTCGCATGCCTTGACGTTCGGATTGTACACCAGCCCGACTGGGCAGAGGAACTCCACTGGTATCTCATTGGAGCACTCGAAGAAGGTTTGACATGTGGCGTCGCAAGGGTTGGGGAGAAACGTGACCAGGTCTGGGTTCTCAAGGTCGTCGGGCGGGCATACGGTCTGGCAGGCGTCGCCAGCCTGGCGGGACGCGAGTTCGGTGGACCCTGCCGCCGCTCTTACTGCCAAGGTTTGGAGTAGAAGGGCGAAGATGGAGATGGGAACCAACATGGTAGAGGAAGTGTAGAGAACAGATGTTTTGACTAAGTCTGGTATATGTCTTAGGCGTGAGTTCGTCTTCTTTGACAGAGGGTTGATGGTAAGCTGTAGACTGTAGCATTCACAACCTCTAGAGAACGGATAGGATATCTTTATAGTCGATTACAAGCCCATCAGGAGAACAGGAATTTGTGAACAGACGTGCATCAATTATGTTGCTCGATCTACCTGCTTACTTGCTTTAAGTTCATGTCTTACTCTCGCCCCGTATGTATAATGCCACAAAATCCAACGCCGAATCCTACACGGCAGGTGTATGACCTATGCACTGTCCACCGCCAAAGTAAGCGCGATTGTAATCCGTCGGGTGCTGTCAACTTAAGCGAACGGGCCGATTAAAGGAAGAGGAAGTGTATGAGACATCTGGCAACAATTGCCTTTTTCGGCGTACACTGCCGCAGGAACCTCGCAACGGGAGCTCCCGCTCTGTCACCGCGGCGATCCTCTGCCGCACTGAGGGAACTCTGCAACGGGTCCGTGACAGGCATGGCTATGTACGCAAATCCAGACCGAATTGGTAAGGCCACTAGAGCCATCGCCATCGCCTCTACCCTGAATTTCTGCAAGATACCTTTCCATCACTCCCACGACAAGGCGGCATGTGAATGTCTCCTGAGCGGAGGACTTGGTGGAATTGTATGAGTGCGGCTTCACCAATAGACCTGGACTTTGTAGGCCAAGGGGCTCATCAGAATGAATGGGGCTGACTACTTGCGTGGGATGGAACCCGACACCGGCTCCAAGCCAAGTGATTCATAGTCGCTAAATATCGTAAATCCTAGGGAGTATTCGGAATCCATTTGGAAACAGCGACAATGTCTATGCCGATTGCGTTCATTACTATAAACACTGCTTTAGCCGATCATGGTATCAGTGGTAAGTCTAAGGCCATTCTAGTACATCTCGACCCAGAAATCAACAATAGTATTGGCGAGCCTGGTCGTCGGGTCACTTGGAACTGATCCGGACTGGAATCGGCAGATTCCACCAAGTAATCTAGTGGACAGGCATGTGAGCCCCCTCCAGGCTCAGTGAGCCCGGAACTCCGAGTTCCGAACCGGCATACCTTGGAGGTGGTGCTTCAAGGAAATCAAACATTAGAAGTCGAATCAGTGACTAGCAGCCACTGTTATATTGGAATGATATGTGACAAACATTACTTAAGTGAGGGAAATCCCGGTATGTGGTCTCTGTGTGGCTCCCAAGACACGAACACCACACCACCAGAACCTCAACCATGAACAAAACCCCTCGAGTCATGATTTACGGAGCGACTGGATATACCGGCAGTCTCGCCAGCGAGCACGCCAAAAGCACCGGTCTTCCTTTTATCCTCGCAGGCCGGACCCGATCCAACCTCGCACAACTCGCAGCCTCACTCGACGCCCCCTATAATGTCTTCGCCTTAGACGACTCGAACGTAATAGAATCAACTTTGCGGGAAGAACGCATCAAAGTTCTCCTCAACTGCGCGGGGCCGTTCGCATTCACGGCCAAACCCCTGATGATCGCCTGCATCGAGGCAGGCGTGCACTACTTGGACATATCGGCCGAGCTGGACAGCTACCAACTCGCCCTGCGCCTCGCAGATGATGCACGGAAGGCGAACGTCATGCTGCTACCCGGCTGCGGTGGCAGCGTCGCCATGTTGGGCTGCTTAGCCGCGTACGCGGTGCGCAATTTCCAGACCCCGGCCACGCACATCGACATTGCCCTGCGCGTAGCGGGGCCCATGTCGCGGGGTTCCATCACGAGCGCGGCGCAGAGTTCTATGGCGGGCGCTCACTGCCTCCAGCGGCGCGAGAATGAACTGGTTCCGTGGCCTGCGAAGGAGAGTATCAGCGATGAATGTGGACAATTTGATTTCGACGATGGGGAGGGGCCCGTGGCGTGCTTTCCGATCACACTGCCAGACCTAATAACTGTCTGGACGGCGACGAGGGTTGCTAATATCAGAAGCTTCGCCTGTATAGCAGATGCTTTGGGGAAAACGGCGTTCCCAGAAGATGGAAACATGCAGCTGCCCGACGATCCAACTACTGAAGAAAGGGAGGAGAACCCTTACCATGCTGCAGTGGTTGCGACCGACATAGATGGGAACGCTAGGCGAGCAGTGCTTCACACTGTGAACGGATACACATTCACCGCAGTGGCCTCGATCGATGCCGCAAGAAGAGTGCTGGGTGGGAAGCTTAAGACCGGGTTTCAGACGCCAGCGATGTTGTTTGGACATGAGTTCGTGAAAACCATTGCTGGGTCTTGTTTGGTAGATACTGTATGATTGTAGATTGTACTATATCCATATTTGGTTTGTCACCCGGCGATCTGGGAGGGAACAAACCGTACTTCATATTTATCCCTAGCCTTCTTATGTAGTCTTCTTGTATGCCTTGGTTTAAGGATCACCAACAGCATTTGCTACATACGGTTAGTGGGTGACCCGAAGTTCATGTACTTGAGGGACAGGGAATCTTACTTTCTGCCATGAGCATCATGCCAAACTCGTCCGCCTCCGACAGCCACTTCTCGCTCCTAGCGTCCAGGTTCCCCTCAGGCTGGATGTTGAAAAGCTCACCGATCTTGTAGGCGCCGCCCCCCCAGACACGCAACCACTCGCCGTAGAGGGCGTACCACTTGGCCTCGTCCGTCTCGCGCCACAGGTAGCCCGCCGCCGGGGCGGGGAAGGGCGCGAGCTCGAAGCACGTCAGGATGGGATAACCTTGCCGCAGCGACCACGACCACTCGAGATGGTGCATGGCGAGAATGGTGCGGCGCTTGGCCGAGACCGCCGCCCACTGCCTCCATCCCGGCATGGTGTTATCGGTTTCTTCGGGTAGGAACAGGCCCGTGGCGGCGAGTTGGTGCTTGACATTCCAAAGCTGGGTGATGAGTTGGGCCTGTGTTTGGGTCGGCAGACCCTGGTCAGGACCTTCCGCACCACCATAGAAAAGAATAATGAGAAGTATCAGAACGGCCTGCGCAGCTGCTAGTAGATCCGCCTCGTGGTACGATGTGCACTGTGAAGAAATCAATTGATTAGTTGCCCAAAATTCAATGGTAGGTGCCAGCGCATGTCATGCCCGATAAGATTGTGGTACTTGTTCTGTGGAAAAGGGGGACGGATGGGTGTATCACATACTTCTTGGAATATCCGCTGTACCTCTTTGAGAATGGTGTCTTGTACAAGCTGGGTACTGCCGCCAGTGTGGCCGTTCCACATCTTGGCGAGTGTGTAACAATTCGCGAGCGGCTTCGGTGCATTCTCGTTTTCCATCTGGAAATTGTGAATAATAGGTGGAAGGTGGGCGGTGTGGTAGGTAGCCATGAGACGTGGCCAAGACTGAAGCACCCGGATCACGAAGTGCATGGTGTGCCTCACCACCATATTGTTACTCGGAGCTCCGGGTGCAGCGCCTAAGAGGACGCGTCGTCGCTCCTCGGAAACGACCGCTGTGGCTGGCAGCCCGTTGCGCCGTAACCTGTCTTGAACACAATCATCTGAATCGCGTCGCTTACCGACTCCCGGTTCATCATGCACTGTGCGACGTGGGGGAGAGGAATTTGGCGTAACATAGGTTGAGGTGGCCTCAGGTTCATCGAGCAGCACGGTGGATTCCGAGCTTCCGCCCGCTTCCGGAAGATCGCGCACATTCGTCGGTAAAGGCGGAGGCAAAGACAGAGTTTGTCCATTCAATGGCGGGGGGTCATCAGCCGATCGATGTTGCGCGGACGTGAGCGACGACGGGATTTGCGGATATTGTTCGATCGGTGGAAACTCGCAGACGAGTGATCGAGCCCGGCATCGGCTGCATGATGGGCGCCGCAAGTCACATCGCACCTTGGTGTTTGAGCATTGGAGGCAAGACCTCTTTCGGGTAGGCGTCTTGACGCCTCGCAAGCAGCGTCGAGAATGCCTCGTTAGTGACGACTCTAGACAGGCAATTAGCGACTGGGTTGGTGGATACCAGTGAGACCCGGCGTACTCTTGGAGAAGGTCTGAGAGCAGCGAGGGCAGATAAGAGTGGTCGTCTGTGCTGGCATCACGCTGTACGGAAATCCAAATCGTCTTGAGCTGTTCTCATCTCGCAGGAGTGTAAATGATTACGATGGGAACAAAATGGCGAAAGGACGACTGACGACTGAAGACACCGGGACTCGGGGTACAGAGTTCATGTTGTTGCTTGTTGTTTGGCGACGTCTAGCGGGGTATTGTGTGTTTGTTGACCCAGAGCGCCGCGGTACACGCCCTGTAGGCGCCATTTCGACGGGTGCTACAGGACAGGGCACTGCAGGCTGCTGACATGCATAAGTGGAACTTTGCTCGAGTCACATCGCACCCCATAATACATAATATCGGACTTCGGGGTTCAGGGTGCAAGGCAAGTTTGCACCAATCCATTTGGGCACGACTCCGAAACAACACAATCCAAACGTATTGCTCTTTTCTGACTTCTTACCTTGGGGCACGTTTCCCAGACGGGGCTTTCGTGCTTGGAAAGTCGTGCTATCGTTGCAAGTTGATGGTTGGTGTAGACAAGAACGTGTATTTACTACATTAACCTTTCAACATTAGGAAACTGCCAATCTGACCCCTTGCCCACCCCAGCCACAGTGCCCTACTTAGTAAATAACCAGCACGGCGCCCTCCACGTTCTGATCCTCTCTTTGAGTGGTTTATAGTGTCTCGACTTGGAAGTAAGTATGAAGACATCCTGCAATTGCAATCAGGCATCTCCCAAACCATGTACCATCTGACGGACATCGCAGAACGCTATCGGCCAATGCCCCAGAGGCGTGGTGAGAGGTCTCCAAATGCTGCGCCGTATTAGTAAACGGTGTCTTAATGCATCAGAGTCTAAGCTTACTTCATGATTTCGAATCGCCCCTTCTGCAGCTGCTCTATCTCCGATGGCCATTGCAGCATAATGCACCGCAAAACACCCGCTGAAGAAGCATTTGTCAACTGTCAGCTTGGTTCGTATAGGGTTGCCGCGAAATGAAATACTATACCAATGTGCACAACAGGGATTGGACGTCCCCTGGTTACATTATCCTTCTCCAGGTCTTTTGCTGTCGATAATTTGCAGTCTCTAACCCCTTAATAGTACTTTAAGAAGCTTTTAATCTCTATTATATATCTGTCTTAAATTAATTATAGTCCTATGCCTAGTACACAATTAGTCTTACATTGCTTCCTGTTATCCCATTTAAACTATCTATCGCCCCTTCCAACTAGTCATATCATTACTGCATACCTACCTTTCATGCCACCTCGACCCATATTCCACCCCCCTGCTATGAATAGTAATCGCTAACCACAGGTTCCTTCCATTACCAATCTGTCTCGACAATTTGACCATTTGCGCCTTCCACACGTCGCGGTGATTGGGCTGATAACTTCCCATTGATGGAAATCGACGATGGGTTTCTCAATCCAAACCATCCCACGACCACAACAACATGGCGAATCATCGACTGGATGACGATCCGCTCCGCCGGATGTTTCGTGAGCGAGTCTTTGCGCAGAAACAACTCTTCTTCGTCGAAAAGATATCCCCACGTCACCCCAGCTTCGTTCACTGCCTCTACCAGCGCTGCCCCCAAAACGGAATACTCACTCCCGAGGACGGCTATAGAGTCCACGTAGGATCAGCGTCCGATATCTTCCCATCACAGCTCCCCGAGTGCTACCACATCCACTGCTTTGAGCAGCTGGCCGACCTGCGGCAATCCGACGACATCGCGCGCGTCCTGCCGCTGACGACAGTCACGATGAGACATCGAGGCCAGTACAACGGCGAGACACTCCCCCGAGGCCTTTTCTCAATTGTCGTCGACGCCGGGGCTGAGTGGCTCATCTTGCAATGGAAATGTATCCTGCTGGAGGGTCGGCACACACAGACGATGGATGTGCTGCCACCAAATGCTCGCAACCCCGACCGACGTCACATGTTCCCCGGGGTATACGACAGGAACATCAACGTGCTCGTTCCGGGCGGCGGACGATCATCGCTGTACGACGTTTTCCTGGGCAGGGATGCTCTGATAAGACCCAGTCTCAAATACTTCTTAGAACATTGGGTCAATACCCGAGTAAGTAACCAACCATCACCTTATTGACCACCACTACTTTATTAACTAAGTATTGGCAGACACGTGCTATTGCGAGGTTGGGCTACTACAATGCCGAGCCTGGAGAGAGGGATGAATTGCTGCTTACTGTACCGGAGATACGTAAGGCTATCTCGAGACTTTCGCAACCCATTTTGTGATTGGGGCTATTACATGTATTCTTCCCCTAAGCTGCACATTATCAATTACCTTCTGTCGATTGCTAGACATGAATATAGTTCCCAGAAGATTACAATACAACCCAATGCATTACGTATTATCCTATGGCGAACGTAGTTATGAGAATCACGTAAACATCGGCCACCAGAACATTCTAATATAATCACCACGATGTCTCGGTAGAATACAGAGTCGCTTATGTAGAACGGCGCACGCTATGCGAGGGCCCGCAGGCCATGTGCCTGCAATTCTAAGTTTTTTTATTTTTCTTTTGGATCGAACGGCTCCAGCTGCTCGTGAGGCGTCCCTCACCATGATTCCTCTACAACGGGATGTGGGCCACACGTTATTGTAGCAGGGTGCTGCAAGCGGGACACCTGAATGTCTAACTTTAACGGAAGTTACTTAAATATACTATTACACCATGCCACTTGCATAGGACGTGGGCTTCACCTGTCTTTAGTGTTTGCAGACCGATCTGGGAGGTCCTGACGCGCGGCCCCTTCCCAGTTCTCCGGGAAGGATTGAGGTGTCCCTTCTGTTGCCTTGCGGACCTGTTCGTAAACTGCTACCTGGTTGTACGTCCAACTATGGTTGTACAAGCCAATGGGGATCGGTACCTTGGGAGGGTCTGGAATATTCTTGATGGACCTTAAGGCCACCTAGCTACCATTCCGTCAATAGTCCAGTCAAAGTCATCCAGTTTTGTCATCGAAGAGGTATGGAGAGAGCTTAAATGCGATTAAGCAAAGTCAGGATAATTCTAGAGTAATTTTCTAGCTAATCATGTATGGCACTGAAGCTAATGCGGCGCGAATTCAAAAACAACGTGTAGGCATGTCTTAAGGGTATTAGTCGCAACCATCTACACTTTAAAATCTTCACCGAGTGTTATTGCTATCGTCCAAGTTTTGATTTTCCTCCCTGGAAAGGATAGGGTCAACTCTACCCGACATCTGGCACCTCTTGGGGTGCAGGTCATCCTCTGCGTTTCGGATTGACACGACCATCTTGAGCGTCGTAGTGACGACTGTATGCGCCTATCAGCATATGGGGGACGTTGTCGTCGTGCTCCCGGTAGTCGATGATATCGCTAGATGAGACAAGATATCAGCCTAGCTCTTAGTAGGCAGTACCCCCTTTACAGGAGTCGCACCTTGGTGGTAAAGGGGTTGGGGGATATATTCACTTACAAGTCTTCGATCTCAAATTCCCGGGAAAGATCATCGTCCAGGTATCGCAGCCGTTGCAATCCAACGGGGTCGTCTCCGAAGCGAATGAATTGCAGGGTGACAAAGTGTCTATCCTTTTGGTGCCGTAGCAGTTTGCTGATCCAATTCTTCAGGGTAAGCTCCACGCCGCCCCCTGGCTTCGAGGACCGTTGCCAGACCCCATCGGTCATGATGTAAATGCTGGTCTTCTTCATCCGCCGGAATCGTGAATGCAGAATCTCGAACAACGGGGACTCCATGCTCGTGCTTCTCTCCGACTCGTTATTGTCGAAATGGTCCAGGACCCTTTTGGCGAGGTGTTCAGCGCCTCCAAATACCAGTCTGTCCTGGATCACCTTGTCCGGGTCGGAAGTGAAGACTATCTCGACTCGGTCTGGATCGATCTGGCACGCGAATGCCAGTAGTGCCTTCATGGTGAGATACAGGTGAGACTTGTGCTGCGCCATGGACGCCGAGTCATCTATCACAAACAGCTGATCTCTGTCCTTGAGGTCCTGCAGCAAATCATTCATCCCAGGAAAAGGGGCCCTCTTCCTACTCGCAAGCCAGGCGTTGACATCCTCCACTGTGATCGAAGGAAGCCGATGGATGTTACCTTCGTCATTGATGGCCCAAGGCGTCTCTGGAGATGGATATGTCTTTACAACGTCCCTTCGGGCCGCTGCGTCTTCCATACTCGTACCCGATATCGTCAGTGCTCTTTTTCGCTTCAACCCCAGGTTTGTTGTCTGGAGGGGGGGCAAGTCAGGCGAACGCATCCTGGCAGGCTCAGAGGATGTGCTTTGGGATCGCGTAGCTTCAGGTCGTATGCTGCCGTTAGCGGCAGCCTGGTGGATTGTCTCAAGACGTTTGATTTCGTTGGTGAAAACGCGGTGTAGAAATTTGGGAACTTTTCTGTCGGGGTGAGGGACCAGCATGTGGCGTTCAATTATATCCTTAACGAGTGGCGTGATGTCGTCCATCTTCCCGGTACGCCCTAAAGCTTTCTTGTGCGCTTTCTCGACGCATTGCAACGGGTTCAATCCGTTGTGGAAACAGTTCTCGTAACCACTACCGGGCAGGTCCGGCACACAACTTGTTTCCCTTTTCCTCTCTTCCTCGTAGGCGTTGATCCCGTCGAATCCTTCCGCGAGCCAGACAATTATTTCGCTGAACACTGCGCCAAGGGACCATATATCACAACTGAGGGGAACATGCTCAAATGCGAATTGCTCCCTCTCGTGGAACCTCGAGGCCTCTGGCGCACCTATCATTCTGTAAGTGGGTGGTCGTAGATTGGGATAATGTGAACGAACAATAGACCTTGCCCCCATCGTCGAATTGCCTGGAATCATTTCCTGGTAAGACCTTCTGAACATCGCTGATCGTGTCGAAATCTGTTAGCTTTAAAGTAAAGTCGTATGTCGAACCACTAGAACCCGGGTATACCAAGATGTTTTCGAATTTTATATCTCGATGAGCACTGTTATACTTGTAAGCACCAATGGGGGTCGTGATGCCAGGCTGTGGCTATTACATACCATCCATTTGTCGAACCAGCGACCACTATTGTCAGGTTGTTCAAATGGTATATCGCGTTGAGAAGATTGGCGAGACTAGTCCAAAAACTGTGGAATTCTTCTCGGGTGGCCGGCACCTTTTCCTTTTCCAGAAAAGTGGCAAGGTTTCCCCCTGAGGCAAACTCAAGGATGATTACGCTCTTCCTGTTCTGTCTGAACGACCCAAGGTAGCCGACAATCACGTCTGATGCCTCTGGTGGCAGGGCGTCGAGAAGCTTTCGCTCCCGATTGTAGGCACCACGGTACTGAGGGTTTTGTTCGTACATCTTGAACACTACCATTTTCTGAAAGACCTTTCGTTTAGCTACCAAGCGCATGTTTTCGGGATTGACGACAACTGACCTCTCCTGAACCAGTGCAGGAACCGTGAAGACGGACTTTCCAAACGATGGTCTTTCCGCTATCATCAACAGGTGTGAGGCGATGCTCGAAGTTTATGGGGAGCACATGTCGTGGATCCAGGGGTTTATCGTGCATCTCGTTGTCTTTGTCAAATAGTACCGGGAAGAACTGCCACCGCTGCTTGTTGAAGTCACCCAACATGTCCTGGACAAGGTGATCGTCGACAGTTCGATCAAGGTTGTTTAAAGAATGATCATCTGTACAGTCAATCTTTATGAACCATTCGATGAATTGGGGCTTTCCGATGAAAACCAGGGTCGACCAAGTGCGGAGGTATGCCTTGCGAATGGTGCTCGGGTTCGTAGGAATCGATCCAACTTTGTTAAGTGCTTCTTGCATCAAGTCATCTTGGGCCCAGTAATCTTTCAACTGATGGAAGGCAATATAAGGTCGTGCTTGATTCTCGATATTAACACCTTGACTCCTATTGTTTTTGACAAATTCCCGAAAATCGACGTTCCAGACCGTTTGGTGTGCGACCATGGGAGAGATGGACGACATTAGGGATGTGGGGGAGTCGGTGTAAGTCGACCCCAGTTCTCCCACCATGTTATGGAATGAGCTTCTATGGCGTAGCGAAGGAAGATTATTAGGAACTGATAATTTTACACCAACGGCAATAGGGACTGTCTTGTTGGGCATGTAGAGGGATGCTGATGGCGACGATGAGTGTAGCGGAAGAGACATCCGTCGGGGAGTTAGTCACGCCAGGGGAGGCTCTCAAATATAATATGATGGCGTAGAACTACTGCCGATCTTACATGCATTTAATAAACACCCCATGCTTACATATGCATACATGCATGCATTGATTTCCAGGACATGGAAGGTGGGCTCAGCTGCTCGGATATTGCCGACATGGTGTGTTGTACTCTCACCTGGCAGCCTGGACCGCCCTGTGCTGCACTGCACTACTGCACTATCCGTAAAGCAACCACCCCGCAATAGTGCATGCCAGTACCTGTAAAGACCACTTAACATTGAGGTGGCGGCACCTTAGGGGAAGATACTGCCAACTGAATACTGCATTAACGTCGAGCGCGAGCTAGAATCTCACCAGCGAATTGGGGCTGAGTCGCGAAATGGTTCGCGACCCCGAGTGAAACCTTTATCAGTACCATATCATGATTCGCTTAATTATGCATTTACTTGGATCTATTTTTGATGAAGCCACGTGAAAATGTGAAGATAAGCTGATGGGTTTGCACTCGCTCGTCTCTCGGGCCCGAAAACAAAGCCTGTCCCACGGGTGTTCACCAGCCCACCTACTAAGGTTACTGATGACCAGCCCACCTACTAGTGATGCCAGGGGAGACTACCTCCCCTCCCCAGTGCCCTCTCCCTGTCCAGCCTCGACGTCGTAAAGCTGTCGCCGCGATCGCGCTTTGGCATGACGGGACATGACAAACCACACAGCAAAGGTGATGAACATGGACACGAGCGTGATGGCGGCGAAGAGTCCAAACGCATCCGTCTTGAACACCCAAGTTGCCTCTCCTGGGACGATCGGCTCGTTCCATTGAAAGATGCCGCTTTGAAGGAAGCTCTGCGCCGGAGATGTTAGATGACCCGTCACAAGTACTTTGGCAATTGGCGCCAGGAGCCTTACGGTAAAAAAGGTCCCCGGCAGAAACACCAGAGTCACCATGGTGATGATGTGCATCGATGCCGTTTCCTCCTCAGTCTTCGCCGCAATCCGCTCCATCTTGCGAGACGATGACTGCGCGCTTTCGGCATAGATCCGGCTGACTTGCAGATTGCGATACTGGAGGATTCCATCGTACTACATGCGTAATCAACGTTAATCCCCTTTGATCGATCGGAGTCGGGTATTATGCAATCAAGAACATACCAGTATCTTTCCGTCGGTCGCAAGCTTCTCCATCGCCTTCCACTGCTTTTGTTTACGGGCAAGGTCCGCTTCCAATCTGTTGACTTTGCGAATGAAATAGGCAAAGTCGGCCGCGGCCGATTGCCTGATTTCCTCGGGCATGGCTTCAAAGTCCGATAGATGTTGGTAGTACTCCTTAATATCATTCAGTACACTAGAATTCATCTCCAGCGCAAGAAGGCCCTCTTGGATGGTTTCCGTTATCTCCTGGAGCTTTTGCACATCGGTAAAGGAGAAGAGGTCCAGTACTAGGTACTTCTTAAGTCGCTGCTGCTCGCTGGTATAAGTCTGCTCATGGTCGCCCGACCTCCACTGGCCGAAGAAGCTATTCCTCAATTGCTTCTTTTTATTGCTATCGC
Source organism: Apiospora koreana (assembly GCA_017163955.1). NCBI lineage: Eukaryota > Fungi > Ascomycota > Sordariomycetes > Amphisphaeriales > Apiosporaceae > Apiospora > Apiospora koreana. The sequence continues at coordinate 3,362,172 of JAFHKQ010000004.1, forward strand.
TTTTCTCGCTCCATCGGCTTGAAAAGGTCTTTTTCATTTTCTCGTAGAAGGAGTCTTGCCGCTGAGCAGGTTTCATGCTGGCCACGCGCAGCACGTTCTCCTTAATGTTTTCGAAATGTGGCTCAGTGTCCAACTTAACTGTTTTCGCTTTGTTCAGGATGTTTCGCAATGACTTCTCGACATCATCCAGGTGCCATCTCCAGTTCTCGCAGCTAGCTTCGAGCAGTAGCAGGTGCATACCAAGTGTACCGGCAAACCCAGCCGGTGCATCTCTTTCCGGATCCGTCTCGGCCTCTTCGGAAAGTTCATGATGAAGACTTTCTCGGGTATGACTATTGGCTTTGATCGTCATCCAATATGCGCGGTCATTCACGACGTCGTATGAGTGGTACACAGCTAGCTGTCGAATGGTCCAGTTCGTGTAAGGGCTGGACTCCGACGGCTCGACTACGCGCAACAGGTATGAGAGCCTGATTGCGCTGGCTGACCGATTCACAGAAGGCACTTCTATCTTCTGCCTAGTAGGTACCGATAGCGTATCGTCCGATTGGAACCCCGTCAGGCACACATCCTTGGCCTCATCAGTTCTACCGAAAGCAAGAACGTATTCTATCAATGTTTCGGGTATCTGGTGGTAGGACCCGAGGTACGCGAACATGTCGAAGGAGCAGTCGAGTGGATCACGAGATGACCATCCCTCAATCGACCTATGCCATTCTTCAGTGCGCTGTGAAGTATTGGGGGCTAAGGCGACTCACACGTATCGGAACCGAGGGTCGGCTACGAGACTTGGGTCTTGTGTAAGGTGTAGTTGCCTCCTTACTTCATCCAGAGTAGTGGCGTTTGCAACGCACATATCTAGTAAACTTAGCGGGTGCCCCCTTTTCTTCTAGATAAACGTACTGTCATTTCCATCCATAAGGTCCAGGAACCTCAAGCAAGGTTCTTCATTGGCGTTGAATAACCCATCTCTAATGTCTGGCTCATTCAACCTGGCGTGCCATTCTTTGACTCTGCTCCTCGAAGACACCTTTGACAAGAGGTTATTCGGATACTCGATATACCGAGAGCAGCTTTCTAGGAATCGTTTGTCGTTGTCAAGACCCATGTTGTTCGTAATCCTTGCGAGGTGTCAATTCAATCACTCCGTACTTGGACCGGCTTCCTTGTATACTATACATAAGATAGGCGGCCTCTTGAACGTTCCTTGGTGCGATATTCTGATCAACCTAGTAGTCAAGCGAATTCAACCTTACGATCACTGCTATGTGGAAACGGTGCTCTGTCATTTGAAGGAATGCGAGAGTGCAATTTAATTGTAACCCAAAACTTGACCGCGTTGCGTCAGCCCTAACGCCCGACCCCGATGCGTACCTAAGCCACACGCACCGCCCCAAATCAGGGCCATGAGGACAGGCTGAACACGAACGATACGACCCGCAACAGACCGTGCTGAGCAAAGAAACAGGTCTATTATGGCTGACCTATATATCCCAAGCCGCCTCCCAGGCATACACAGTCCTTGCGCCACATCGAAGTTGCGTAAACCATCTACCCTCTACCCTCATCTATTTCGCGTTGTCATAACCTTGTCCTTCAGTTCCTAACGCGAACAAAAGTCGAGATGAGATAAGTCACTTGCGCGTCCCAGCTGAAAGGCGAAATCCTACTTACGGGGGTAAACTGTTGCCCTGGCTCCAAATAAAACACGAAGAACGTGCCCGAAACCTAATTCCAGAAAAAGGGGAACCGTCAGTACTCATAGGTCTTGTTGTGGTCCTTGCACTAGGGCCAGTCCGTCGATGCTTACCTCTACCATGATCTCGCTGTCATTGAAGTGCTCTCGCAATAGTTTCTGTACCATATCCAGCCTTAACCTGTAGCTTGGAATCTGATAATGCTGTGTCTTGGCCATGATCACTGACTTTATGGGTCACTCTTATCATTCAATTGCAGTGGATGATAACACGGTTATTAGAATGGATGGATGTTGGCTTTTCTAGGTACTTTATGCAAGGCCACGACGGTCGGTAGCTGCACTCTAGTTCATTGTCTACAGGATTGGTGGCCAACCTTCGCTGATAACTACCTATACCCACCAGGTGGAAGAGGGCCACCATCGAAAATACCGCCCCCAATGTTAACAATCACGCTTGAAGGGAGGCAACTGTGGGCGGGTGCAGCGGAGACCCCGTGCAATGAGGCTCAAGTCGTGAATCCATTAATATTACCCCTCATACCGGCTCGTACGGAGTGCTCCAAAGTCCGCTTATGTGAGCTTGCTTTCAATTTAGTTGGTGGCCATCAGTCAATGTAGTCAGTCCAATCAAATGACTGGGGGCCATAAGATAGGGTTACATCGTAGCATCCGTTCCGAGGCTCACTCGTTCTGACGACCAGGGGGGAAGGTCGAGGCACCCAAGGCAACAAGACCTAGAGAAATTTGAGATAATACTACGCTGACAGTTCTGACCAATTTCAACCAAAGCAAGGGCATCGGTACACAACATGTCGCCGAGAGCGCGTATCTACCAATGCTTTCACCTTGCAAATCCATATATTGCTAGACTATTACCAACGTTTAAGACTACGATTGATGGAGCAAGTGAATACCTGCGGAATGTCAGATATAATACCTCAAGTGTAAATAAGCAAGGGGCGCGAGCCGGGCGGCATTGCCTTCCTTGTGACCCCTCCCACCCGTTCAAGACAGGCCCACACCCACACCGGCGTTGACATTTCCTTCTCACCCTTGTTCCCCTTTATATCCAAGTGCGGAGGTGATACCACCCATGCTGCCATATATACTGTTTAAAATCATTCTTGACGGAGGGTCTCTCGCCAGGAGAGATGTGAAGTTCACGTATCACGCCGTAAATATCGAGGGCCACTTGAATAAGTAAGTAACGTATTCGCATTACATAAACTCTTTCATTGCATACCTTGTGACCAAAGTGTTTCGTGCTCATTGCCTTTGGAACTGGGAAAAGTTTCTTGTCCAATCGGGACAAAGGCTCTACCACATGGGAACATTTGCAACATTTAATATGCGATGCATATCTCCTGAAATGATCGCGAATGTATAATACAGAAAACTTGTTGAACTTCACATGAGTCGCTCCTGAATTATGTGAAGCATCATTCGTCCTCGTCCTCGTCTACGCCCTCCTCTCCACTTTGATGGTGTACGCCGCCGTCCTCACCCTGAAGCTCATCCGCTTCCTCGTCGGCTTCATTCCGATAGTGCCTGTTGCCATGATCATTCTGGAGTTCCTCGTCGTCTACTTCTTCGTTATGATACTGCCTGCAGCGGTGGTCATTCTGAAGCTTGTTGTCGTTGTCCTCTTCATTGTGATAATGTCTGCCGTCATCGTCACCCTGAATCTCGACGTCTTCGCCACTCTTAATCTCAACATCGTCAACCGGATGCTCCTAGTTGTCGTCTTCAGTTAGTCCTGCGCCAGGGTTTCCTCTCCTGTTTTATGTTTCATCAACATCTCCCAACACGCGTAAATTATGATAAACACCATCATCCTCCGGTTTCCAGTGCTCGTCATGCTCGTGTACCAGTTCTCTTGCTCTCTTATAGAGGTTTCAATCGTCCTTATTACCGGGAAGCAGCGCCTGGAGGTCAACCACAGCGCGCTTGAGCTGCCTCCTAGACTCGAGCTTATTGCCACTACAGTATTCAGCAACGCCCACACATATTGTGTTAAGGGTGCAGAGAATATGCTTCCCGCGGAAGAGAACGTCAAGCTTCTGAAGACTGGATTGAAGCGCCTGCGCGATGTTGTCCATGCGGATGTTCTTGAACGACTTGAATGAGCCCCTGATGCCTTCTAGTGAGAAACGGGCAGCGTCATCGGCTGAGTAAACGAGACACTGCGTGATGAAATCGGTTGCAGTACAGTTTTCGAGTCGCACCCCCTCTTCGTAGCGGAGCGCTTTCATGAAGTGATTTGCCACCGCTTGGGATCCAGCATCGTGAACCTGTTGGAGCTGCAGCAACACGATGGCGCCAAGGGCGCTCCGTTTGACCAAGTATAGTCCGTCCGGATCCCTAATACCATCCTCCGTCCGCTGGCGTGGTTACCGTAAAGCTTGCCTCTTCTTGGTTGCCTTAGTTTTCTCGATCGAATACAGAACAACTTCGAACATTGCTATCGAGTCGTCGCCCATCCCCAGCAACATCTTCACCAACCATTCCTGATATTGAAACATCGCTTTGCCGTGCTCGGGCTCGCCAAGGTAGTCTTCCTCGCATAGCTTGCTAGCCCGAGCGTAAGCGTCTTCAGCTCCTTCCAAATTGGAATCTTCCAAATGAAGGTCGCCCAGCCGCCACAAACGGTCAATCTTTCCATTGTCAGATAAACCAACATTCTCAACCAGCTTGCCCCCCCCCCAGCTCGGATCCAAATTGCAGTTACTCGCCAGATACTTGATGACACCAGGGTCTTTTCCGGTCAGCAACTTTTAGAGCATTTCTACGTCATCGAATTGAATATTGTGAGAGACAGTGGGGTCGACGTCGGGTTCGTCGTCGCCGAAGACATCGCTGAAGACAACGGGGGAGACATCAGGTGAGACATCGTCGAAGTCAACCTCAGAGACTATATCGTTGTTTGATGTACCCATGTAGATCGTTCCTATGTGCCACTGTGTGTCTTTCGGAGGCCTTAGGTTCCAGACTGCAGATATGTATTGGCAGTAGTGACACCTCTTATCTGCGTTGCCACCCTCCCACCTGACGAGTAGGGCGGGCTCTTCCAACTTTACATTTGCCAGCGGGCGCAGAAGTAAGTATTCTTGGTTCTGCTGCTGGAGTGATACCTGAACCTTGATGCGCGACGAGGGGTCTCTACCGAAAATACCCACGGTATTGGATTCTTGAGTGTCCCATTTTCGGCAGTACCAGTCACCATAAGCAGCGCCGTTGGATTCGTCGAGCAAAGAGAGGAAATCTGACATCGTGCGGCTCTCGACGTTTATGGGTGGTACAGGGGGTATGCCAACCAGCCTCGGATACACCAAGACCACGCCCCATCGTACTTCATCGTAGCTTCACCGTGAATAAAGGAAAAGGACGGTATCTTGCCGAGGTGTATTAGAATGTCCTTGGTCATTTCCAGTTCACTCCCATCAAGGTTGGTACCGGGAGCCCCCATCAGAAGGTTTGCGATTTTGGTCTTGTCCCATTCCCAAGAGGTCGAGCGGGTGTTGCGAATGTGCATGATATCGCCCACATAATTGATGGGCTCTTGGGGGCGGTTGATTAGACACGTCGCTAACCAGTGACCCAGGTTGGAGTTCGGGGGGGACTTCGCCAATATTTGCTCTTTCAGATCGTAGGGAGTGAGAGGCTCCCTGGAGATCATCGGTCCTATCTGACACACTATGTCTTTCCATGCTAACCATCTTTTATCTCTATGTCCACTATTGAGAGTCAGTAGTAGTGCAAATTTTGACAACATGCTCACTAAGATTTCTCATTTGCCCTTGTGCATTTCAATCGATATGAGGCTGGCCCAGTAATAGAACAATGCTTGAAAAGAGTAGCTTACTTCTCAGTATATTTCCAACCAGGTTCATCATTTTCTATTGCCCATATAACCACCAGTTGGCTGGAGTTCCCAGAAGTGATACCGATCCCTTCAGAGGCCAATAACTGGGGATGCCTTCTCGTCAACCCGAATTTAGCGCTCCAGGCGGTTCTGTTCTATCCACTTGTATCTTGTTCCACAGCTTCCCGGGCTTCGGCGGCGGGCAACTCCACAATATCGGGCGCTGGTGTCTCTGCCAGCAAAGTCCTGCCGTCCATCTTGGGATGCATTTTATTAGTGTCCGTCCAATTTTGCCCCTGCGGTATTGGCCCCGGACAATTCGGGCTTGCCGTACTATGAGCCAACTCGTCGCTTGAGGGTTCTGTGATTAAAACAGTGTAATACAATATACAAACAAGGGTAAATATAGTACATAAAACATTTCTCACGCTTCAGCTGTCTAACAAAAATAATTAAAACGGATCCAGTCCCTCGAGGCATCGCTTCCAGTTCGAGTCCTTGCTCATCTTCTCAGCCTTTTCGCGCTGGTCCTTCTTGGATTTGCTGTTGCGGCCCTTGGTGACGCGCACGCCTTTCTTGAGCGTCTGCAAGCCCGCGCGCACCGCCACGCGCGCCACAGCGGCGATCGTCCGCACGACGGCCGCGAAGATGGCGATGAGGGCGGGTATGAAGCGCTTGTCCACGTGCGTCGAGAGCGCCGTCGTGGCCGCGAAGGGGGATCCGGCACCGCGGCGGAGCGCGAGGTCCGTGGTGGTGGTAGGTGGTGGCTGTTTGCGCGCGAACTTGGACGGTATGTTGTCTGCGCTGGCGACGACGTCGATGCTGGTGGCGTCCCGCTTCCCCTTCGCATCCGGTTTCTTCTCGCCCGCCTTCATCCATGAGTCCAGGTACTTGTCGCCCTCGAGGAAGTCGTCGCTGTGGTCATCCTTCCACGAATCGATAGCGCGATTCGAGAGCGACGAGGGCCAGAAGGTGGCCATCTCGTCGCTCTCGACCCATTTCTCGTCCCAGAGCTCGTCCACTGAGACGGCAAACTCGCCACCCATGGAAAGAGGGACTAGGACGGAGCAACGGCTCTGTGTATGCGTCAATTACTGTACGGATCAAACGGTAATCATGAGTGGGTACAACTTACGAGACGTCGGACCATTTTCCGTCTTCTTTCGGGGTCCTTCTCTTTGTATCTGCCCTCATATCTGTGCTTGGTCGTCTCCCACTTCTTATCCTTATTCTTCTTGGCGTAGTCCTCGAAGATCTTGTCACGCTTTTCTTGGAGAGCCTTTCTCTTGTTTTGGAAGAGATCTTCCTTTTTCAAGCACTTTTTACAATCCTTCTTGGCTTGCACTTCGCCGTCGGGGCATTTCTTGCACTGGTTGTCATCCTCGCACTTCGTTTGGTCTTTATTGGGCTTCTTGCCGTTGGGACAGCCAGCGCATTTGGAGCAGTCTTTGGGATCTTGTATCTTGTCCTTGGGGCAATCCTTTTTGCAGCTGTTGCATGCATCCCTGTAAGCCCAGATGTTGGAGTTTGGTGAGGCTCGAACCGTCAACAAATCAAGCCCTGAATCGTAAGACGTTGCGTCGTTGCGTCCAGTTAGGCGTGGTGCAAGTACTTCATGAGGAATGTGGGTAGCCGCGATATGGTTGATGATAAAAAACAAGGCCTTGAGTGAGGACAGCCTAGGATGATGCATTGTGAAAGACAAGTTCCGGGGCGCGTTTTGTTGGTTAGAAAGTTGTAATGTTAGTGAACCGCCATGTCTATTGACTACTGCCTGGCTTTAATACAATGAACATTCTCTATATCTATTTTCAAATACCTAGTTTGGTGAGATCCTATTCGAAGCGCAACTCTTAGTGGTGTGCTGCTCCGGAGATTGACTTTGGGGTGAAGTCGTCTTACTTTGTCCATAAATCCTATTTTAAGGTGATTCCTTTTTTATTCCCTGTGTGAAGTTGTTTCCCTATGTAAGGTTGAATTAGAGGGAAGCTTGGGGTTGTGGCTTGGTATCTTAGTGTATCACCTCAGCACAGCATTACGCCGTATTAAACATTTCAGCCCCCAAAGACAAGGCGCGTCAGTAATTGAATGTCCTCAATTTAGACGACCTTCTATTCTGACACAGCCCCTCAGATTTGACGCCCGATTCGGCGGGTGTGCTGCGCCATGTCTACAGTGCAAACACTCCGGTATTGGTTCACACTCTCTGGGGTTCAAATCCTCTTATCCAGCTGCGCGATCTAGTTCAATTCTGGACAATGTAGATATTGGATGAGAATTTAATTGTGAGATTGCTTAGAGAACTAAAGTAGAGATCGACAGGAATGTCCCTTCTAGACACATGCAGTTTATCGGTTGAATCATCCTGAGATTCTAACATTATTAAAAGTCATATATAGACAATTACGTACGTACTGGGCTTAAAACTATTAAATATACAGGTGGCCAGAAAATATAGTAAAAGATAAATTCAAATTATCTAGCTAAAAGTAAAATAAAAAGTCAAATCCCTTTACCACTTAAAAATGCTTGAACTACCCCTACTATCTTCACGAAGTCTTGCATGTAATTGAATCTAGTTTGAAAAGATGTTGTTAGCATTTATCGAGGCATGATTGAAGAAAACTGGGAAGACTCACTATCTTCCTCCATCAGATCCCAGACCTGCCACGACTTGAAACCTTGGACACTATGCCCATTGACTCGGTCATCGCCGTGGCCCATGTGGTTCGTGGGGTTGCAGTCGTCAGAGCTGAACCAGACAACCTGTAAACCGGCATCTTTGGCCTCGCCCTCAACCTGCATGCAGATAGGCTCCCACCCGGGGTCCGGAGCGACCTGGCAGTCGCCCGGGCGGACATCTTTGAATTCTTTAGGGGGGGCACCGTTACCGCCGCATGCGTACAACGGCTTGTCAGGAGGGCCTTGCTTCTTCAAGCTCGCCCAGAACCTGACGGTGTATCCGGAAGCCAGGGTAGAGTAGAGGGCAAAAGAAATCAAGAAAGGTGATATGGAGCGCATCTTGTTGTTGACTTTCGGATTTGATAGTAGTAGTATTTAGCGGATAAGAGTTGGAAAAGGCTTGATAGAATAGACAAGTGTATAGATAAGTTTCGTAATTTACCCTTTATATGCAATAGAAGATTGGTGTGAACGGGCAAAACCAACTAATATATTCTCAGTGCCCTTGGGGCGAACATTTCATTATTCAAATACAATCAATCACCTCGTTGGTAACACGGGTATGCGACCTATCGAAAGCCAGATCATGGGATATAGATTTAATTATAGAATTATGTGTCGGGCATTGGCCAATTCATATGTCAGCTGACGCCCCCGAGTCTTCAATTTCAGCTTTGTAATTTAGTTCTTCGGAAATCAACTGCTGCAGCCCCTGACTCCAGGAGCGCCGAGAATTTTGGCAGTACGGCGGTGCCACCCAATCTCTCCGGAGTACGGGGCTCACTCGCACCCGGAAGACTTGGCCGAGTGCGAATGGATGAGGATCTGCATTTTATTGGACGCCGTACACGTATTGAGACAATGGTATGACTGAAAACAACCTCGTCGCTTAGATTTCTCCTGAGTCAGCAAAAATACGTCCTGCCCGAAAGACCAAGGTACATGTTCGTGGAGGAACTTCGTATGCCAAGGTTTCATGCCAATCCTCCGAATTGCTCATCTGACCTTGATAGGGCAGGCTTTGGTGCTGTCATCTTATAGCCGTATCTTGGCTATACCCACACAACCATTTTTGTCGGCCGATTGGCGGCTCCAGCCAATTGGTGTCCTTAAATAGCTAGTTGGATTCGGTTTGCGAATCCCTAAAGGTAAAAGGCCGGCTCAAATTAGGGTGGTTCGCCATCAGGGGTTCCGGCTTACGCCAAGCCGATCCTTCTAGGCATAGCCCAGCTGCGTGCTTGTTCGCGGTACCGGTGCTCAAGAAGGAAACGTCGTTCCAATCAAGTTATTTTCAATACCAGCATCGACTCATGCATTTCTATATACAGCAAGTGGCAGTGACAATATGCCAAGATCCAATTTCGCACGCCCCAATTGAAGTCTTTGGCATTGCGGCCAGCGGCACGGTCATAACTAGGTTAAGCGCGATATTCCCCTTGTCCAGATGCAGGATGTGTCGAAAATAGCAACGCCAAATTTCTGCGCCGCAGTTTCTTACGATCCTCTTCTTGACGAAGTTTGAGATGGCTCTGTATATCTGTTTTGCTATGTGCCGTATTAAAGTTCTCTCCAAAGCGTTGGGCGGTACACATTCTACTTCTCGGTCGTACGGTTATACCCTCGACTTGCCCCTATTTCCAGCTCACATCGCACTCTCTCTTTACCCAACCACTGCTATATTACTTTATCAAATTTCACCTTTCCGAAAATACAATAGATCTTATTATACGTGTCCACTCTCATCCTTTCTCTCCAATAGCAAACATGAAGCTTCAGAGGTTGACATGGATTCTTGGACTAGTCCCTCTGGTCTCATCAGCAGATACCGATAAAGGCGCTTCTTGTAAGGTGTACAAAGGTTACAAGTGTGCAGTACCCGGTACCAAATTAGAGCCCTTCAGCGAGTACGACTTTGACGACTCTGAGAAAGACATCATCGAAAAGAAGCGGGCCATCGATCCGCGCGAGGCGGACTTCACGACACTGGATTCCGAGACGGGCATCAATGTCACAAGCCTTGTGCGGCGACAGGATTGGGACGATGTCGATGTTGCCACTCTGCACGCTCGTGTGGAAGATACTCTGGAAGCCAACGACGCCGACGAGGAAGACGGCCTCGTGGAGGCGTATCGCAAGCTCACGAACCGCGGGCTGTTGGAGCGGCGAGGCGGCAAAAGACCCATTCATATTTGCCAGTCGATCGCTAAAATGACATACATTGCGCCGGCGTACCCTAGCGCAGCGGATGACGATTGGTATGACGCCAAGACCTGGGATGATTGCCAAGACTACAAGCTCGAGAAGAAATCGAAAGCCAAAGTCGAACGCGAGAATGCCGAGAGGAAAAAGAAGGACTCATCAATCAGAGATAGGGTGTTCGCCGACGAACACGTTCTGGAGATCCAGATGATCAAGTCCTTTTCCCTCGACAAGTTTGGTGGGGTGTTGGATCCGAAGCGAAAGATGGGTGCGAGTGAGAAGGTGCCAACCTTCCCTCTTGCTGTTCCAGCGCACGATTACAAGGACATGTGCAAGTATTTATCCTACTACTGGATGACCGGTAATTCCAAGAAGACAGTCGTCGGCGGCAAAAAGGTCTGGGATTTCGTTGGCAACGCTTGGCCTTCGAAGGCGAAGGGGGACGACCACGACAAGTATGCATCTCCTTTCTCCGTACCTACTACCATGCATAAGATGGGAAACAAACTCACTAACGGAACCTGTTAGGGAGGAAATGATTAAGCTTGAAAGCCGCGTGAATGGGGTCAAGGCTCGGGTAAGCTTGAAGCACCCCCTCCCCATTTCAATAGAGATTATTTTCTTGAGTAGCGCTGACGTGAAATCTGCAGGTATTTGGAGAGACGGATATTTATGACAAGAAAGAGCAAGAGAGTGCCAAGTTGGATATTGACAAAGCGGACGAGTTCATCAAGAACATCAAGGAGATGATCTTGGTGTCCGAGTATATGAAGAGGGATGACGTACAGAAAATCTTCAAGAAGCAGGGTGACCGGGTCAAGCTCAGATTCAAAGAGGCCGAGGAGGGGCTGGAGAAGAACTGGGCTGACGACGACAAGAAGTACATCAAACAGGGGCTGGACAAGATGTGGGCAGACTGGCTCAAGAAGTACGTGCCCGAAGCGAGCCAAAAGCTCGCGGACGAGATCGCGGCCCACGCCGCCATACTGGAGAAATTCATTGAGCAGCGACGATTGTTTGATGAGAATGAGAAGAAGAAGCCAGAAAAGGACCGGGTAAAGATTACCAAAGAAGAACAGAAGCTGTTGGACGAGATGAAGGCCTCGGCCAAGAAAGCCAAGGAAGTGTACCTTAGCGCCGATGCTAAGCCCTTAATACCTAATCCTTGGGCTTAACCTAGGACCTGGTTCGGAGTGGGATGGCCTGGGAGCTGGGAGGCTTGATGAATAGAAGGTGCCTGGCCTGGTGCAAGTACATTACATGTTTTAGTCAAATCAATATTTTATTTACTTTACAGTACGCTCAGCTCAGTCTTGTGATTCTCCACGACACTCAATCTTGGAATTGAAGACATATGGATAGGCCTGTTACCTGGCCCCCATTTCTTTCACCGCCAGCCAGGGCCTATTCGCTGACGTGGGACGAAATCTGGGGCTCATTCCAATCGCTAAAAATAGCATCAACATCTCCTCGTACTACAGTACCGCATACATACTTATTTCTTTGAATCATCTTTGACCGTGTATTAAAACTTATCAGGTAATACTAAATTAGATTGTGCCCAATCATTTCATTCCACAGAAAACGAAAGAAAGCCGTACAAGTATTCGCGCCATGGAGAAGCTCAGCATCGAGATTATCTCGATGATCATCGACAAGCTCCAACAGGACAGTCAATTGGCGCTTTACGCAACTGTCTCGCGGAAATGGCAGAGCGCCGTGGAGGCGCGGACCTTCTCGCGTCTCCACCTCGACAGCGACCAGCTGGATCGGTTCCAGTCGGCGTGCTCGTCAAATCCCCACCGCCAGGCCACCCTGCGTGTCCTCGACTTTGATGTGGTATTGCCGACGAACAGCAACTGGGAGGTTCACCATGCGACTTTCCGCACAGCTTTCCACTCTCTCTTTTCGCTGATGCACGAATGGGAGAAAGATTACGACTCTTCCACCGCCTTTGGTTCCGTCGAGCTCCGCACAGGTGTACAAGTGGCGGCACGTCGCGCCGACGACGCCCATTCCAAGTCCCTTGACAACACGTCTCCGAGTGATGTCGAGCATCTGCAGAGCATGCGCCCGGACGACATCGCCAGTCTCCCGGCTGTGCGACGCTTCGATCGCTTCCGAGTCGACGTGGTCCAAGGTCAGGCAATCGACCCGTTCACCACCTGCCAGCTAGCCATTCAACTCCCGCGCCTCGAGAGCCTGCAGCTGGAATACTGGGACCCTTATCCCCGACAGCCTGCGCGGCGCGCGGCGCACCGCACTTGGTTGGCGGAGGGGATCCAGAGCTTGCGCCGTCTCCCGCGACTCGAGAGCCTCCACATCGAGCGGCGCGGGGCGTGGGAGCCGGAGAACCACGGCGTCGAGGTGCAGAACTTTCACAACGACGAGGACGTCGATGCCGTCTGTGAGGCTGTGCGCCAGCTCGCCGAGGCAGGCACCCTCGCCGAACTCGAACTGGCCGACATCCTCGTCTCGGCCGATCTGTTCCAAGACCGCCGCCGCTCGGACTGCATCAGCCCAACAAGCCAAGCAGCAGCAGCAGCAGCGCCGTGGCCCGCAATTCGCAGCTTCCATGTGCGATCCGGCATCGTGGCGCCGGGCGGTGCTTGGTACTACACGGGCGATCCCGGGGCTGTGACCCCGATATCTCAGGACGACAGCGACGACGAGGATGGCGCGGGAGGTGATAGCGATAACGATGGCGGGGGCAACGAGGGACCTGCACATTATTGGCGCAGTCGCCCGGACCCGGAACTCTTCAACCCCCTGGTCCTCGCCATGGCCGGGGCCGTGCTACGGATGCCGCGCCTCCGAGCCGGTGCCTTGACCATCAAGAGCGACCACGGGCTCTTTGATGATGTGGCGCTGCAGTGTGCGGTTCCAGGTACGCCATTCCGGGAGAACATGGGAGACGGGACGCGATTTCTCGACATGGAGTGCCGGAGGTGGATGGCTTGGATAGGCGGGAATACGGAGTGGGAGGTACCAGCGCAAGTTCGAGATAGCTGGAAGGAGTTTGTTGGGGAGGCGGGGAAGATCAGTGTTGTTGTTTATGAATAGTAGAACGACTTGAATGATACATACTGTGGGAGAGGGGCAAAGGGAGAGGAAGTCCACTTGGCCTTGAGCGCGCAGCTTCGTGTCAATCCCTATCTTTTCCTCTTGCCTTGCGTAAATTGTCAGCAATACTTGATCACTAACCATTCCAACGGTCGGGGCAAAGATACGAACCTGGCTGTTCAATGACTTCCGGTTGGACTACCATTTCCAGCAGCAAGTCCACGCCCTGATATTACGTGAACACACGTTTTTCAACATGCGATTCAGCTTGCTTCGGCTGATGGGATGGTTCGACCTAGCTACCATGTGCCAATTATATCGAGACCCGAAGCGAATCCGACTGCAGGCTCGGTGAAGCTCGCTGCTGGGCATATTACCCTACGCGTGGATACGGCTGGCTTGCTCGAGGCAACTGATTCCTTTGTCTCTCGGGTTCTGAGTTCTAATGTCCCGGCAGCCAGTCGGACAGACAGCTCTCCTTATTTCGGTGGCCAGCCGGCAGTGGAGTACAACAACGACAATGGTAGTGTCAGCTTCACGGGTCTCAGGAAGTCCTTTGATAATATTTCTTAGATATCTTCCTAATAGAAACAGGCAAGCGGCGTTTGTAAATGAACTGCACAATCAATTTACCGCCGGGATACTGACTAGTCACTACCCAGCTTATGAGGCGCTGTAGCGCTGTTCTGGCCCCTGTCTACTACATTCAGGGCACCTTACCCTTTAAAACATGTCCGCTAGCCGACTGCCGACCTTGCTCACTAGTGATTCCTGATCGTTTCGCCCTTCATGTCAGGCTCGTGAAACGGCTGCGCGAATTGCAAGAGGCGACACCGAAAATGTGACGAGACTCCACCGAGCTGCTTGGCTTGTGAAGCACAAGGCCTGGAATGCGCTGAGTATGATCGCATCCTTCGCCGGGATGTGGGCATGGCAGCATCTCGAAGGCACCACACTCGTCTACCGACGCCGGTCTACCCAAGGCCAACGGCAGACGCCACAACAGCATCAGACATCACAATAGCAGCAGACGCACCGTCACCACTGCCCGAGCAGTCATCACATCCCGATCAGCCACGAGGAACAATTCATACTCCAGGGTCTTTACTGACAAGGACCTGGCTAGAGCCTCCTCCATTGACTCAGCAACAACAACAGCGAGAGAGTAGTCTTCTCAAGGAATGCGAGATACACTTCTAGCCAGAGACACAGATATTCATCTATTCTGAACTTGGACAGCCTTCCGAGAAAATGTATACCAACTTTACTCCATATGCCGTGATGATGACTTCTACACGTAACTCGAGTATATCAATCATGGTGGGACAAATCCATTTGCTAGGTATGAGTGGCTCCCCTGCCCTTTTACCCAACTATGAAAGAATTCCAATTCGAGTATATAAGCTTCCATGAACACACTTTATAGCATTCCTAGCCCCCAAATATTCTGTAACTCGATCCAGATGGATACTATTGCATCACTTATTCAAGGAGAACGTTTCCTCAATCTGACCCTCATGTCCCTGTCTGGAAGCGCCGCCACTGCGTTGGCATAAGCAATGTCGTCCTTGGCTGGCCGATCAGACACCGATCCGTCGTGTTTGACCCAGCCCAAGTATTCCAGATCGAATTTCGAAACCATCAGACCTACAGCAAGCGGGATCTCGTGCTTCGCGAAGCCTTGCCCCGCACACCTACTGATGCCGCCTCCTGTTGCGTAACCAGACACGTAAGCAAAAGCAAGTTAATAGTATCGAAAGGGTCGTTTGATGTGGCGGGCGGTGAAGCCCAAGTTATATGATAAGATCTACTCACCGTACGGGAAGAAATAGCCTGGTGCAGTAGCCGATAAGGAGAACTCAATTCTCTTCTCTGCGGTCCCTGTATCCAGTTTCACCGTTACTTCCTTAAGATGTCGGTGGGCCCAAAAGGTTGATGCGGGATGTCCCGGTCGGCCCCCTGAAAATTTCATTCTTCATTAGCCATGTCTTCAACTTTGAAAAGTATAACAGAGCTTAAAGGAGTTAGGGGAATAACGTCACGTACACACAGCCTCGTCGAGATGTGCAGCTTGAGTAGGGGCTTGGAAGTAAGAGCCTTTAGGTAAATGATAGCCCGAGATCGTTACTGGCTCTGTAGACGTTCGAGTAATGAGCACACGAATGTGTAACCGAAGGCATTCTATGAAGACGGATTGCAGCAGTGGCAGGGAAAGAAGCTGTTGGCAGTCCAAAAGGCCCGCATCGCAGCCATCTGCGATTTCGGCCCTTGAGACCTCTTCCCTGATCTCCTGAAGAAGACTAGGATCTTTAGCGATTTCCATTATCATCCAGGTGCAGACTGCGACAGTGTTCGAGTTGAGACTATTTGATATGATTAGATGTGTAGTACGCCGGCCATCGGTCCAGCCTAGAAATGGTCGAGCTTACCCTAGAACTGCGAGGTCGATAGCCCCCCCCATGCTGTCGGGTGAGAAGTCGAAGGCTTTTCCCCACCGGACAAGCCCTCGGGATAGTCCAGATCCGTAGGTGGGATCCCAATCTACTGCTCGAAGTTGTCCGATGCTATTCCAGTCGGTCTCCTGGTCGGCAACCTGCAGCCACCGGGTGCACATGTCACGAACCCGATTGCGAGCACTCAGCCCTTTTCTGTTCAGCCAGCTGGGCAGCCCGAAGGCCAAGGTCTCGGCCGACTTGTCCCACTTCCAGTAGGCCTCCAGCAGATCCGGGTTGACCTCGAAGATTTTCGTGCCAAACACGGCACGGGTGGCGGCACCCCCCATGACGTACTTGAGAAACTCCAAGACCCGAATCTCCTCGTTCCCATCCCTCTTGGAGAGCTCCTGGGCAAACAAGGTCTGGAACTTGGCGGCGAAGGCGCTGACAGCGTGGGCATTCGACAGGTTCTCCTCATATCCGCGGTGCATGGCGTACCATATCCGCTCTTCTGGAGATCGCGTCACTGGCCCTTCTTTGCGCGGCACTCTAGCAGGACCAGACCTGTCCTGGGTAAGCTTGGCGACGTCGATGGGAGAGTATCCGGCAGTGTTTGCCACGATTCTCTCGATCCATGGCTCGGAGTGGAAGGACGATCGGAAGAGAGCCGAGGCGTTTCGTCCTCCGGTGATATAATGCATCTTCAAAGGGCCGAGGCGGCATTGAATGATGTTGCTGTCCTTAAAGGCTTCCCTGATGCCGGCCAACGTAGTGATTAGCTGGAGATCGTTGGTACCGTCGGATTCGAACTCACCGTAGGCGCTCTATAAAACGCTCCTTGTTTGTCATAAACTGCCAAGCATTAGATACAAATGGTATAGTTTCGGGGAGCCAGGGAGGCTGATCCTTTCGACCGTGGCTTTGCTGTTCCAGGACTCCCACTGAAACCACTGCAATGAACAGCAAGACAAGAACCACTACATAAGAGTCTGTCATTGTGGCAATCCCAGGGATCCTGCTTCTTGGTTCGCACTTGAAGCTTGATTGTATGATACTATCAACTGTTCGCGCAAGAAAGTACGAAGTCAAACATCAATTGAATGATACTGAACTGGACCTAAAGAGCCACCACTTGATTATGGTGTAATAATGGTAAGGCTGGTTCGCCTCCCAACCACAAGCCTATGTGCGACCGGTATATAAGGCTGCTCCCGTGGGGTTGTGTTTAGGCTGAAAAGAGTGAGCGACAAACGCGGGCTGACCACCCACACTTGTGCTGGGGGTAGACCTAACAACTGACCATTTCAGCTCCTGCACTGCCGATCGTAGCCTGCTTCAAAATGTAACCTACTTGTTGGTAGATCAATCCCGCTCAGAAATTAGAGTTCAGTAAGCTGTGCGACGAAGATAAATGGTGGACCTATTGAGGCGGACGTCTTGCCGCCCCCTTTCGCCACTCCTGGCCATTAGTCAGACAGCAACAAGTCTGCATTCAGGCTGAGCTTTTGGGCCCCGTAAGCAATATCGAGCTGCTTACTGCCTCCATATCTATGCCTATCACAAATATCATACTTCGCCATGCCAATGATTCAGGGCATGTCCCATCTAGCTTCTTTTCCCTAGATTCTTCGGCTATATACATAAGTATACATAATAATTCTAACTTTATATTATAATAGTAAATATTTTTAATAGTGAAGATAATATATAGTATAAATAGAAAGAATTGATATAATTGAAGCTTTTCATTATTAAAACACTTAATTAAACCCGGCCTGACGAGATCTGTCATCTAGGGGTTCCGTCAATAGTCTCTAGCGTAACTTTGGAAGCACCTTGAGAGCTTGGAGAAAGTACCGTCCACTTCAAATCGGCTGGTCCTCTTGGTCGAAAGTCCACGTCAATGTCATCATCCGGAATGAGGAAGCCAGACTGCATTGGGGTATTCTTCACCGTCGGCTCGACCCATTTCCCACTGGTGGGCACGATGTCGAATTGGAGTACGAGCAGTGCTGCCAGCGCCATGATTTCCGTCCTGGCAAAGAACCGCCCGGGGCAAAGCACGTGGCCTCCGCCAAAGCCACGGAATGCAACACGACCAAGCCGGGGGTTGTCTTTGAAACGTAAATGATTGAACTGACTTGCATCCCGCCCCCAGACCGCAACGTTGGTGTGTTGTACCATCGCTGGCATCATTAACAAGTTGCCCTTTTTGAGAAAGACGGAATCATCCAGAACCGCATTTTCAAGTAACATCCTTACTCCGGGACTCAAGGTCCGACAGCGCAGGGTCTCTTGAAAAGTGCTCAAAAGTATGGGACAAGATGACTCAATAGCGGACAAATCAACGACATTTGTCGTCCCAAGGCCCTCTTCTGTGTGCGTATGCACCAAGTTTGACACTTCGCGGCGCACATCCTCCAGCACCCGGTGGTCGGAGAAGATGTGGTATAGAAACCACAGGGCGCATGGTGCTGTGTTGCTTAAGACGGCGAAGCCAATGCCCAACTGTGAGCGCGCTATGTCCTCCAGAGGGAAGCCAAAACTACCATGGTGCTCGGCCAGCAGGCGTATGGGCCCAGAGGCCGACTTATGTCCGTCGTGGCGCATGTAATGAACCAGGGCGGTTACAATACGCTCACGCGAACGAAGGATGCGAGGGAAAAGCAAGGATGCAAAAGGGAATATGTTAAGCGTTAAGAAGCCAGGCTCAAATATCCTAAGCGCATCGTTAGAGACGACATGGTGCATGCAGCACTTTGCGAACAGTTGCACTTACTTCCAGGCCTCCTCAATCTTCTCGTCTCCAAATGGGTTCAGCGGGCCCCAGACTGCTCTCGACGTAGATCTTATTAGAGTGGCATGGGTCCACTGCCACAGCCCGACTCGGATAGGCCCTTGGGCAACAAGGTCTTTAGTAGCATTGGCAATGGCCTCGGTTGCCATGTCATTCATCATATCGAGGTCTTCCCCCGGTGCCATCATAATCTGAAGGGATCTCTTCCAGCTGAGGCTGAAGCTGTCTAAGTCGGTTAGACCTCGCTCCATTGTTTCAATGGAAGATTTCGTCATTCCCAGTTGCTTCCCGGTATTCGCTGTAAACACCGAGAAGCTGATAGTACGCCATTGTGCTTGTATTGATGGTATGAGCTCTGGATCGTTCACAATATAGATACGCGAAAACGGAAGGCGTAGAGTGTAGATGGAAAGCCCATATTTATCTCTTTTTAGGCAGAATCAGCTTAGCTAGACTTCTTCAAGTAGGGTCTGTTAATAAAGAACTAACCTCAGTCGGATATGGAACTGTGAACTATCTCTGATCATTCCGAGAACAGGACTCAGGAACGGGATTCGAGTCAGTATAGCGGGCGGTTCCTTCTTGTCCTGTGTAATGTGAAGTAGGAGGTAGAGGAATATGTATGTTGCGGCGATAGTACCGATGACATTGACAATTAGGGATGCCATTCTGTGTGTGCCCAAAAGGAAAATGATTGATTGATGGCAGTGGTAGCAAATCGATGCTGGAAAAAGAATAATAACGGCTTGAATCCACGAACAAAAAAGGTGCTACAGGTCACGAATATTGCCTAACTAGTGTGATGGATCCAGAAAGTTGGTTTGAAAAAGACCCAAAATCGAGACGATAAATATGAACAGTCCGATTGGCATTGCAATGGACTGTGTAAGATTCGAGAACACCCCCTCATTTCCTTCAACCAACATCCAGAAGGAGCCAGGATTTGCTCCCTGTGTTACACAACCAATGCAGCTTACCCCTCCCCAGGAAATGGCTGCCTCATGGCCTTGAAGGTAGGTGGTAGGTGCATTTTGCCTTTTCCGACTTATGACAGGCTGGCCCAGAAAAGTGGGAAAAGGAGAAGGTAATTAAGGTGCATGTTGACTTTCTGCTGACCGAACTAACTCTGGCATTCGAAACAACAACACCATCCAAATCGAAGCTACGACAGAAAGTTGAACCTTCATTAACTTGGGAATGGCTTCTCAAAGTTCACAGCTTAGCTCTGTAGGGGAGGCAACAGTTATCACTCTCCCAGAGGTAGCTTTCTATGTAAAAGGCCCTTGTTCCATCCCCAAACATAGGTATCCAGAATTAACCATCCATTTCATAGGCTTTAGCTTGGCTGCTCTTCGCCGCTTGCACTGTGGCTTTCGTTACCCGATTGTACATTCGTCATGCCTGTTTCCACCGATTCTTGGTCGATGACTACCTCATGCTCGTCGCTCTTTTCATGCTCTGTGCTGATGCCGTCTTGGTCCAGCTCTTTTCTCGATATGGATATCAGCTGCAAGCCTTTCAACAAGGCGACATGTCCAATTTCGGCCCAGATTCGTTCAACGACTTCAGCAAGTGCTTTGTGGCAAATGGTGTCAGCGCGATCCTCCAGATAGTCGGCATTGCCATCGTGAAGCTCACCTTCTTACTGTTTTTCCGACGACTGGGCACCCGAGTGGTCTGGTTCACCATCATGTGGTGGGCGGTTCTGCTCTTAACCATAGCAGTCACGGCGGCCCAACTCGGAGTAGTAGACTATCGCTGTTTCTTCGGGGGCGCCGACTATATATTCTCCAGTGGCGGCTGTAACGGCTCTTCATCTCTGCTCCGAGTATTCATCGCTTCCGTCGTCTCAGTCACGGTAGATTGTGTATCCGACGTCCTTAGTGAGTCCTCTCTAATCCACCCATACAAACTGAAGCAGGCCATTGTCCTAGTCGACACAGTCCATTGCTCCCAAAGAACTGAGCAGCTAAAATTACTATCACGTTAGTTATGTGTCTCCCGGTCATTATTCTTTGGCGGAGCCGTATTGAAAGACGGAAGAAAATTCTTCTCACTTTCGTCTTTGGCCTGGCGTCCGTTACCATCGCTATTACCATTATCCGTGGAAGCATATTTCACAATGCCTTCGACTCCGAGGGGCACATCACGAAATCGACCCAGAGCATAACGTTCACCTGGTTCTGGTGGTACTGCGAGTTCGCCGTCTGTAAGTAGGAATGCAAACACTTACGTGCATATCCTGTTTTTCACCCTTGACTAACCAATCGCTTTCTTATCATGCAAAAAGCCTTCCTGATCTCCTGCATTGTATCGTTCCGGTCGCTGTTTGTGCAGCGAAGGAACCGCTCTCTGGATCGCCAAGATAGGGAGAAACAGCGCCGGGGCCCTCCGCGCAGTAAAGGCCGTCGGGATTGGCGTGCAAGAATCCACCACTTCCACGACAGTGTGCTGGACACGTGCAAGACGATGGACGGCTGGCACGATGGCGATAGTGGGACAGCACTTGCCATGCATCATCTCCCGGACGTCCCGCCAGGCCTCATGACCGTGGACTTCAATGACGATGCCAGTTGGAGGAAGGAACGAACGGAACCAAACTGTTCTTCGCTTTCGGGAGAACATCCTGTCTCTGCGCATAACATGATACAGACTCAAGCTTCGCGCAGTCACTAGGTATGGATTAGCCATCATGCATGGCAGAATTG
This sequence comes from Apiospora koreana, assembly GCA_017163955.1. Classification (NCBI taxonomy): domain Eukaryota; kingdom Fungi; phylum Ascomycota; class Sordariomycetes; order Amphisphaeriales; family Apiosporaceae; genus Apiospora; species Apiospora koreana. The sequence continues at coordinate 3,383,617 of JAFHKQ010000004.1, forward strand.
CAAGCTATTATACCACGTCAATCTAGACGCTAGTAATTATATAACCTCTCGCCGCTTTTACTCAGGCTTCGCTTAAGCCGGCTCAGGTTCGACTTAAATAGCCTTAATATTACTTACTCCTATTTAGGGCCCTCCAGTTTATCCATTATAATAACGGAGTTACTAAAAGTAAACTACTACAGTATACCAGGAGCCATTAACCACTTAAATAGATATAGATACGAATAAAGCACTACTTTTAAACTTAAGCGGAAAATAGAGTTAGGGATAATCCTAAACGAAGTAGAAGCTCCAAATATAGCTCTATGGAGCCGAAGATAGATACTTATAAAAATCTTCTTCCAACGAACGAGAGATAAAACTTTAGGAGTCGTATATTATTAACTGCTAAAGAGAGTACAGGCTTCTAACCCAAAAGCCACTACCTAAAGCGTTAGGAATAAGATACGACGATTCTATAATATATAGGAACGCAATTACAAAATCAACATTCCGGAAGAAGTCAAGCTTTCGGTAGCGCCAGTAAGTTAAGTCTAACATACTTGCTTACCTAGTAATTGCTATAACTAACTGTAAGCAACCAATCTGATGTGGCAGCACGCTACAGCATAGTTCAGCACTAAATAGAGACACATCAAGGTTTAGGAAGGCCTTGTGTGCCCCATGCAGTGAGCGCATGTTCAGAAGGGATGAATTGGTATGCGCTTAGACACCAAGGACCTGTATATATGACATGAGATAGACCCGGTAGATAGATACGAAATCCAAGGCTTTGAACCCCCGTCTCTCAGGACCTGCCGTGCTGACCGAATGCTCACACTAACTTGTGGTTAGTATATGGACGGGGAGCTGGTAATAAGTTAGGCCTTTCGAGAGAGAAGCGCCGGCCAACTTTTCTCATAATAGCAAACTACGTTCACTTGCAGGAGCAGCTCTAGACTCGCGATCACCATGACTACGTACATGAAGGCAGCCGAGTAGACAATATTCTAAGGTGGGATCTTTAGCTAACGTAGTAGACCTGAGCACCCTCTAGCTGAGAAGATCGAAGGAGAAGATCGAAGGAGAAGATCGTCCACCGAAGGGCCGAAAGACAAACCAAAGAGTCTTAATTCTTGGGGAACCCAGGCCTCTACATGGGCCGTACGCGCTGGCTTTCCCGAAGGCATGGGCCTCCATGCTTCTCGACACGAAGCACTAATCAAAGTAGAGAGAGACTTTACAGAGCCAGCACGAGTACAGCGAAGTCACATTACAGATCAAGGCGCTCTCCTACGAGATAAATACGGTCGGCCTTAAGGAAGACCGTAAATATTTAATAGCCTAGAGAGACTAGCTCTATAAATAGAGGAGTTAGATAGTAATAGATATACTGGAAACCTATTAGTAAGATTATAGCCGCGTTTTACATTCCGGAGGTAAGTAAGAAGTAAAAGACTAGCGCCGGGTCCAGTTTGACCGTGTTCGTTATATGATGCCTGAGCGCGCTCGTCTCGCCGTTTCCTTATCGAACCGAGCAGCAGCGCGCAGTGATATATAGGTTGCGGCTCTATACGACCTAATTGCACTCCGAACGAATGATTGTCATGTCGTATACCAGGAAGTGCTACGGCCTTCTAATAGCCGCTGTCCTGTAGCTTTTTACCTTTAGGAGATAGAGAGGTAAGCAATACATACCCCTGTTTATTTTACTATCGAGATTTGTGAGATTTATTATTACTGTGAAGCAAAAGGAGGATAGTGTGTCAACCTGTATATTGGCGCTAGCTCTTAATTAAGAAAGGAGTAACTAAATGAAGCTATACAGGCTTCTAAAGGTAGTCTATATACACGTAGTGAGAGACTGTTCCTGAAGAGGCATTACGAGTACAGTTGTCACGGGTAATCTCCGGGAGCATTCGGAGCGCACTACCGCTAGGCCAGCGCGCCAAAAGACTAGGAGGTGGAACCTCTAGAATCCACCTTGCTCTCACATATAAGGCCAGGCAAGTGCAGGTCCGTGACAGTACGCCCTCCCTTAAAGTGCTTAGCCCCTTAAGCACGTAAGCGGAGGCTCTGGCAGGCAGGCGCCTTATATGCTAGCCCCCAGGCCCCAATGGTCTGTAAGCCACGCAGGGATTCGAACCCACGTGTCCGTGACAACAGTGCTTCTAGAGGTTTCTGTAGTGAAGATACGTCTCTAGTGGTGATCACGTGATTATATAAGTCCCCGAAATCCAATAAAATTCTTACCTAACTTCTTTGAATCAGAATTTCGGTTACGAAAAGGTGGAAACATGTTTACGACTGCAATCGGCTTTTCCACTCCCAAAAACATGGTTTTGCCGAATTTTACATATTGTAAGCAGCCAAGCTGGTGTGGCAGCGTGCTACGCAATGTTCCGAGCAGGAAGCTTTAGAAGGATGCGCAAAGCGCCGCATGTGATAAAGTTCAAGGACCTATTTGTATATAAACGACGAGCCCGGTAGATAGATGTGAGAAAATCAAGGCTTTGCACCCCCGCTCTCTCGGCCCCTACCATTGTCTGGCTAACTGCTTACATAACTTACACTTAGAGCTCCGATTAGCGGTTCTTGACCTATCCGACATACAGGCGATTCTATGGAGCTCCTATTGTTGGAATCGAAAAGCACTCTGTGTAAGCTGACTGGTCCGGGATGCGCTACGGAGGTCCGGCTAGAAACTTTACGCTATATAGAAGGATTATACCAAGGAAGATAGACTAGAGCTAGGCTAAGACGTATATAAGGAGCATCCTACCCTGCTCGCCTGGGTAGAATGGAATGGATACTGCTGACGGAGGAGCGTTGCAACCGGTGCGTTTCTGATTCTAAAAGTTAAAGGGGCGGTGCTAAGCTCGTTAGTAAATAAATGTTCATTATTTAGTATTTAATGCTTTAATTAGGTTAATAACCTATATTATACTATATAAGCAGGATTAGGCACTATCTGTCACGGCGCTAAGCCACTGATATAAGCCAACGTCCTGTACGGACCGACCTGTCAGACGTGTATATGTGTTAGATAACAGGGTTCTCCGAAAGGATGTCAGACGTGTGTATTGAGTGATTATGGTTGTCTTAATTGTCCTGTCCATTCTATCCGTCTTGATCAAAGATATGCCCTCCTCCTTGCTGCCTGCTACGTCCGTGTTCGGACTCCGGTGGTAAGGTTCATCTGTTCCGGACATGTGCTCCTGTATGGCTCGAGCCATATGCCTAACCATGCTCTATATCTGATAAGATCGGCTAATCATCGGCAAGTCAGGACAATGTACCAGTACTTCCATCTGACAAAGGCAGGATCGGAGAAAGGATATGGAAAACCTCAAAGGATCACCTACCATGGTAACTCCAGCACACGGAGTTCAGGTCAAATGCCCTAGAACCTTGAATCCAAGAGGTTATAAAAGACAGAGAGAATATCTTGTTGGAAGATATCTTTCCTCACTTCTCTATAAGTCTACCAGACTCCAGATGTATCTAGATTCTTCTATAGACACGCTGTCCACTTCTGACTAGGTCTATAAAGACCCAGCCTTCTACCAGGCTTCAGGAGTGGAGGGCCAAGGCACTTAGACAATACACTCCTTCACCCCTCCAACATATCTCCTAGAGAGAGAACAGAAGGAATACAAGACAATTAAAAACCCTAATTTCGCATCCAGCTGATACACGTGACATCCAACAATATACTTGTATTAGTTGTAGTTGTACGTCTCTAGTCTGGCCTGGCTGTTCCAGTACTAATCTGCACCTGTGGGGCCAGATCGGCTAATCATCGGCAAGTCAGGTAGGACAATTTACCAGTACTTCCATCTGACACGATGAACCCGTTATAACATTGCCTTCTCCTAGCCGTCAAAGACGTTTCTAGACCACACCGTGTAGAGGTGGCAGGTTGGATTTTCGTGGTCCAAACGATTAGCCAAGCTTTAGCTGTGGCAAAGACCAAGCCCAATCATGACGATGCACCACCAACCCCCACCAAAACCAAATACTTCACACGGACCTCGGTGGGATCTCACACCGACCATCCTTGAGAACATCTCCACATGCACGATTGTCACACTTCTTATGCTATGGCTGTGTGGAAAGGTGTCACTCTGCATGATGGGGAGCCTGTGGCCGTGGCTGTACAGCAGCTGCGTGGCAATACATATCACGAAGTTTATCCTCTTATGGACGACATATGATGTGGTGTGGAGTGCCTTGGCTGAGAAAACCCAGAACGAATCGATCGCTGCCTGAAGGGCCCGTCAGTTTCAGCGGGTCCTCGTCCGGCCGCGACACGCGTTCGCCGTTGCCGCCGAAGGAGTGCTTCCCCGGCACCAGGACGGCGGCTGGAAATGAGGCCAGGGAGGTCTGGTCATGAGGCGTCGCGTCTTGGGACCAGTCCCAGTAGCTTTGACACGCGTCAGCGGAAGGGGGGGTGCGGCATATCATGCCAGGAGATGGCTAAGAGATGGAATGCATGGGGTCGCTATGGTTGGCCGCCTTCATAGCCGCATTCGTCTCTCAATGCTTTCTCGTAGGTGACTACTAGGTAGCGGTGCCATAGGATGAAATGGCCCTGAGAGGTGTGAGCGACTTTACTCAAGGTAGTACCAACGCGAAGGAAGGGTAACACTCACCACCCAGTGGATGCTGGGAGTCTGTACGCTATGGACGGCCTGGTGGTCGTCGAAGCGGTTGATGGTCCTCGCGATGTCCAACCTAGACTCCGTCATGGTCAAGCAGAGGACCGCCTCGACATACGATTCCTGCTGCGGCTCGGAAATATGCCTCCATTCCAGCCTCTTGGGCGGATTTGAGCATGTCGCGTCCGGGACGGTGGTTTCCCCGGGCAGGACGGGGACAGCTGCCGCCAACACAGCTACGCACGAGGCTACAAACGTGGACAGAGTCGAAAGACGCATTTTGTTACGGCGGTGAAGGCTTCAGCACTTGTATGAAGCCATGGACCGTCGCAAATCAATGTCCAGAGGGGAAGGGCAGACACCGCATCCTTTACAAAGCTGCCTGGCTGCCGTCCCGTCCCGGCCGGGCTGCCGAACGCATGTAAGCTTACCGCCAAGCCTACTGTTAAAAGAAATGGAGCCGGGTTCTAATTACAGCATCGGCTGGTGTCGGTAATTGTGGCTGTGGGAATCCTTCTACGAGACTTACAGCACGGGCTGATAGTTAATCAACATTACGCGCCAGTCGGAGGACTTGCTATTTCGATTGTACCGAAAGTACTGCGCGCTGGGTTCTGCTCGGCAGAAACTCTTATATATCTTAAAACTATAACAAATATTGTACAAGTACAGCCATGCTATATTTGTTACATGCAGAACCAACAGGCATACATACCTGACGACAGGCATGCACTCCGGCCCAACGGATAAACCACATTCTTGAAGGATATGGCGGCTATGGATAAAAGGATGTCTGAAGGATACCAGACTAGGTGTATATAAGCCTGGCGAATCACCCTCCTAGATGGAAGGACAGAAGACCAGAAGACCAGAGCCCCCAGAAGTGCCATAGTCAATTATTAGCTGAATCAGAACCAAGCCCTCATTGCCCTTGTCACAATATTCACCAACGCTATATATACTCAAGTATATAACCACACTATAAATCAGGTAAATGTTCCGGGAAATTGGCGATATACACCTCGACGGCCCATTGCGCAACCAAAACCACCCTGCTAGGACCGTCCATACATTGCATCGTCGTCCTCACGATTCCGTCTCAGATATTGCGTACTCCAGTACTAATTGAATATTACACTCTGATTCCTCTGTTCTTCTAGCAGCACTCTATGAACCACCACTAACCAGGAGAATGCCTTGCGCCCTGAGGGTATCAATGTTCTCTTTTGTCCACTCTTGGCAGCGTCGGAGAGGCTTGGTTTTGTCGATTTTATGGGGCCCGTTGAACTGCTTCGCGGGAGGAGGGTTGGCGCGGCAGATGGATTCGACGCGAGCAAGGTCCTCAACCTTGATCCGTCCCAACGGCGACTTCGATACGAAAGAATTGGACAAGGAAGGGTTATTGGACATTGGTCTTGTCTCGAATTCCATTCCTTTCTGGACGTCACCTCTGACGTGGAAGAGAGATCCATTTCCATCCGCTTCGGTTTCCACCCAGATTGCATGATGATTTCGTGGGAGTCCCAAGTACTCGATGAGATAGACAGGATAGTACGACATATTAGAATAAGAATATATTGAAAAAATGACAAGACTTTATGTGCTTTTCGTGACACGGGGGATTGTGAGAGTGTAGTGTGCTGAGATGGTTATAGCAACTGGAGTGTATTCGAGACTGTATCTGAAGAGTGATAGCCTGGAATTTGGATACGAAGAGAAGGATATATTCCATATATATATACTATAGTCCAGTTACTGATCGACCTTTAACAACCAGAAGGAGGTGGGTGTAAGCCAGACTTGTCTACGGCGGAGTTGGTTCTAATCACGCACTCCTGTCAACTCATCCCATCACAAGTTAGACAACAGGAATCCCAGCGGCTATATTAGACCTTACAAGGCCTTGTGATGCCTGTTTCCCCAGTATTGTTGGTGATAATTCCAGGCTATGCATTCTCACGATAATCATCAAGAAGGCGGTACCGCAGGCTAGAATTCCGTACATCGTCATTCATCTTGTACGCGCCCGCCTGGAGGCCAATTCCACGGAGCCTCACCGGCGTCTGACCGTACTAAGCTGCTGATCATCACTTATCAACCAATTCGACCATGCGCGCATCCTGGACAGTATGAGATCTTTGCAGGCCATATTCTTTAGCATACGTATTTTATTGGGTGTTCGGCGGCAATGGCGGGTCAAACCGGGTGAATTACTTTAAGCGTCCTGCCCCGCTAATTGGCGGAGTTCGTAATTTTTGGAACGAATTTCGGCGCTTAGTAGCGCCAACATCCTAACATTTCAAGCGAGCACTGCACCTCAAATTTCCTCTTTCCCATTTTCCTCATCCCCCCGTAACTCACGGACAACAGGAACTTTCCTAATTCTCAGCGACAAATTCCTACTTAATATGAATTCCATGATGCCCGATACAGACATAGCGCCATACGAGGTCCTATTCGAGGACCAATCTCATGGCTATCCCAATCCTCTACCGACTCCAAATGATCTCGATGGGTCTGAAGTCTTGCTCAATGACTCCACCAGCATCCGCCTCGCAAGGGTTCAAGAGAAGTTCGTCATAAAGTTTGGCGTTCATGTCGACCCTATCGAGGCTCATAACATGCTATACGTGGCAAAGTCTACCACGGTACCAATCCCCAAGGTCTATGCCATTTACCAACGCCCAAAGGGGCAAAAAGTCATCACATATATCCTTATGCAATATGTGCCAGGGGAGACGCTCATGAATATATGGGGTAGCCTAGACCAGGCTCGCAAGACCGCCATCGCCAGGACCCTTCGGACCTACTTCGACCAACTCCGGCAACTACCGCACCCGGGCTACGTTGGCAACATCATGGGCGGACCGCCACTCGATGACATGTTCTCAGCCACTGTGGGTGCTAGCGAAGTCGTCAAGACATCGTTTGCAACCGAGGACGAATTCATCGACGCCATCGTCCGAATATACTCCTTCGAAACAGGCGAGCGGACGGCGCACAAGCTCCGGTACTACCAACACGTCCTCTCTACTCACCTTCGCGGCAACGGCGCACCCGTCTTCACCCATAACGATTTTCAGCGGAAGAACATCCTCGTGCAGCCCGACGGGACGGTAGTCATTATCGACTGGGAGTTCGCGTCGTGGTATCCGACTTACTGGGAGTATGCGACGGCTACGTTCGCCAACGCTGGCTGGTATGACGATTGGCACGATTACGTGCGCATCGCGTTGGACGAATACCCGAACCAGTCCCTTTGGCTATCAAGCATGAAGCACGAGATGTGGGGTTGAAATGATGGGTAATATTAATAGTGTAAATAGTCCGCTGTTTCTATTTATTAATTAACTAACCAAGTGAGTAACTGTTCACGCCACTCTTAACTCGTATGGACGGCAGTAGGTGTTTGAGACGGGTTTCTACACGATGCATATATACCTACCCTAAGTCATGGCTTCTCGAGATAACCATCGATGAGGGAAGGTACCCGAGATATGTGCGAGTAGAGAGATCAGTCGTAGGATGTGTTCAGGCGTTCGTGGCTGCAGCTCTTTCCGCACGAAATGCTCGAAAAATCTCGTTAGCAATGTAACCCGCCGAAGATACCCACCACCGGATCTTGTCCCATTGCTCCCTGTCCTCTTCGATATGCGAATGCCAATCCAATGTCACATGTTCCCTCGCCCGTCCGAACCACGCGTAGTAGAGGTATCGTAACTGTATCCTGGCACACAGAGGGAATTCGAGATCTTTCCCGTCTTCGTAGCATTCCGCTGCCATTGTTGGTTTTGTAGATATCCCGCTATGAGTCTACGTAGATAACTTACTCGTCTGGCGGTCCAGTATCCAGACCCAGATATCGCGATACAGTTCTTGGGCTTGCTTTTGTTCCGGATTTGTAATCCATATCTTTCTTTAGCAGCTTGTCGGGTTACCGTGGCCGCCCTATACGCGGGATTGATCTTGTCTATAACTTTCTTTATTGCACTGTGTATGGACGGTAGCTTGGGACACACCTCGGGTGCTACCGGGGACGTCTTCCAGCTGGTCAGCCCAGAATATGAAAGCCTTGTCCACCGGAGTAAAATGCTCCTCGCCAAGCTCGGTAGTATCGACCTGGTTAGCATCGGGGCAGTCTTCTACTACCTCGTTCCATAAGCGCGCGGCCACGTCCCAGGCGTCGTTTTCGGTCGGGTATGGTATGAGCTCGGGGTTGTAGGGCCAGATTTTGGTGAGATCTTCGTCGGTGTAACGGCGGGGTAAGCACACCGGATACTGCTTGAAAGGGCAGGAGGATAAAGCAGTAGACCTTAGCGTGGTGTCCGGCGTTAGTAGCTGCGATGGAAAGGTGCTGCGTGGGTGCCGCGTGGTAGGATTCGGCGGTCGGCGAGGTTTGGTGACGTGCCGAGTTATCGATACACACTGCGCGGGTTAACCACCGCAACTGTCACGGCGCTGAACCACTGAGATAAGCTGACCCCCTGCACGGGCCGGCCTGCGTCCTAGCGTGGGCGCACAGGCCCCTGACTGGGCCTACTTCTACCTGATCCCTGCCTGATCCCGAATTGTAGCTCTTCGAGCTACGTCTTCGTCATTTGGTTACTATAACCAGCCAGACTGTAGTGAATAGAACATGTTACTGTCAGAACAGAAGTAGCGGTACATTGCCGGATCTTGCCGATGTTCAGCCGAAATGGCTCTACAGGTGCAGATGTGTACTAGAATAACTAGAAGGAACTAGACAAGTACAAGCAACATCAAGTGGATGTCGAAGGTCGATTTGTGTGGGGGGTTGGCGGAAAACCCCGCGAATTCCGTTGTCGGCCTTGACATCAATCAGGACCGGAAGGTCAGAAATACAATCGACTGCAGCGCGCCGCTGGCGCGCTGCAGCGAAAAATAAAAAGTATCCTTTTGGTCCCTATTTCCTGGGCTTCATTTTGCATGTCTATCCATTTTCTAATATGCCGTAGTGCAGGAGTTATCAGTAAAAACTAAAAGGAACTCCTTATAAGTCGCCGGAGCCGCCTAGAACCACTAAACGTTTAGGGGGTTTAATAGCCTAATAAAAGAATTACAGGGGCTTAGCTGCTAAATTCTTAGGACCTAGAAGGCTAGAATCACTAGGCTCTATGGGCTTTAGACAGCCTAATCGAGGTGCTATAAGGGGCTAGTTATAAGCTCTTAAGCGCTCTTTGAGGAGGGATAAGTTGTTAGATGTAGTATATTAAAGGGTATGATCGTTGTATTAATTATTGTTCTTTTTCTGTCTTTCTTAATTAAAGATTTGCCCTTCCTTTTAATATTAGCGACTGTTGGTTTTGAGGGTCTATAGTGGTGTGTAGTCCACTGTAGCCTCTGTGTCATGGGTGATCCTCGGGAGCATTCGAGTACACTACCGCTGGGCCAGCGCGCTAAAAGACTAGGAGGTAGAACCGGCAGTGTTCCACCTTGCGCTTACATATAAGGCCAAGCAGGTGCAGGTCCGTGACATAACCCGTACCGGTTAGGTGAGCAGGCGCGGTACAGTATTGCGGTCGGCACTCTCTGGATCAAGGGCTGTAGCCCTGCCAGAACGCGGCCTTCAACTAGAATCGATCATTGCAAAATAGGTGGAAAATAAGTATGTCTAAAGGAGTGTGTGTGTCGTTGATGTATGTGATCAGTCTATGTCAAATCGGCGGTTTTATCTCCCGTGTAGAGCCTTGGTGCGCACGTGCAGTCTGCCTTAGCGACCCCTGTCACTCCAGCCCTGTTACAATACATGAATCTTAGTAGTATATTTCTAGATTAATTATAAAGAGCTGTTTATGGCGTTTTCGAAGGAGGTTAAATATGCAGCTCTTGTAAACATATACTATAAATAGCTACGGTGAAGTATTAAGAGCCAGTTCTAGCGTTTATATACCTATATGATATTGTACTAGGCCACGTTGGCTATGGCACACTCATTATGCAAGTGCTAGATATAGCTTTCGCACCCTGGCTCTTAATTTACGCCAGTTATGGCTCTCTATCCCTGAATAGCCAAGTACGCATCTACAAGGATTCAATGGATAATGGCACTGTATATTCGAACGTTACATCCAGAATTAGCTCTTGTAGAAAGGACTCTGGCTCAGAATACCTTCCCACGGCCTTGGCGGGAATAGGACACTGGCGTCCATTATGCAAGCGCTAGATATGGCTCTCGTATCTAGCCCAGACCGCTGGTACAGTAGAAAGGTCAGCAAGGGAACTTCCATATACGAATTAGTAAAGGCTAGATACGACTCCGTGTCCCTGAATAATTAAAGGAGAGGTGGCATTTTCACATAATCGTATACGATATACTTAACCAGAGTGGCTTATATGGCTGAAAGACACAGCATAAGTTAGATTATCCCGTCCGGAGGACATATTGCGCCCAAACTCGAGGAAATTACTATGCAAAATTAATAAGGAAATTATTATGGGAGTTAGATAAGGAAATTACTATGGGAGTTAGATAAGGAAATTACTATGCGAAATTGATAACGCCTGAGATAACGCCTAAGATGAATCGCACGGTTGTACAGGGCACGTAATGGACTTTCACCGTCACAATCAACTTTTATTCTTTGCCCAGCGCCTTCTTCCTAGGTTGAAGCCACGTAACAAACTGCGAGTGTGATAATATACTTTATCGACGTGGATTGGTTAATTCAGACTCGCCATCCAGGGCGGCTGCTCGTGTAGAACTAACGGCAATTCAGCGGCGGCATCGCATACAAAGACGATATGGCGAAGTTCCGTCTCAAACACAGTCTCTTACGCAGATTGAAGAGGTGATGCAGTTACAGCAGCAGAACCAAACCGATAGTGCTTCGGGCTCTACCGTTGGAGATATGTCTACTGATACAGGCCTATTACCCGGCGTCCAGTTGGGTACGCCTTTACAATCCTCTACTCCCAATGAATATCTTTCTGTGCCGCTCGTGTCGCGTGATCCAATGCCAGCTCTGCGCCGCCGAGGTCGACCACCAAAGCCTCGCAATCCAGTCGGACGATCACCCCGAGACCGCCCAGCATCCATGAACATATGCTGGACTTAAACCGACCTGTAATGCAGGTTGATGCGATTCACCAAGGTGATGGTGCAGAAAATGTGGACTCTCGTGCGGCGGGGAATCTCTCGAAGCGGTTTCCAGTCTGTGTGGGTTGTAGGGTGATGCTGACACGAAATCTATAGGCTAATGTCGGTCTTGTGAATGGTGCTTAAGGTACGGTATATGATATTTCTTGGGTGGATAGTGCTGACCCTGGGCTTCATCCGCCGGAGGTTATTATGGTGGCGTTCGACAACTACAACGGCCCTACTTACTAGAATGAGACAGGCTCGGAGGTCAGCGATTCCAGTGGTAAGCTGGTGGTCCCTATTCTATAGGTGCAATAGGATTTCACTTTCCAGAACAAAGCTTGCTCGAGAAAGCAGTTCCCTCTTCTGATATCGTATACGATTACAGTGCACAAGTCGCAGGGAGTGACGCTTAGCGAGGCAGTCTGTGATATATCGCAGGCAGAGTTTTCAGCGGGTTTATCATATGCGGCGGTCTCGAGGGTGACTAGACTGGACAGGCTCATGTTTAATGCGCCCTTTGACCGTGGACGGATTTACCGCGACTAACCTCTACGGTTGATGCAAATGAAGATTGCAGATTACGAGACAAGGCGCATACAGGCACTGACCTCGGTATTGTATCGGCCTGCGGCCGATGGGGAACAGGTAAGCGAAAATAAAGACATGGAGATGGGAGAGGGGATTTTGGATGATATATATGAGCTGTGAAGAATTCGGATAGATGTCAAGGGTGAATTAGCAAGATTGCGATGGCGTTTAGGTATTAGTGCTCCGGACGGGTATTGTTGATTCGTACTTCTCTCACAGGCTAAGCGCGGTAAATTGAATAGAAGAAGCCTGGTTCGATGGCCTGCCGTGGGGCCCTCCCGGGACGACGAACGAAGCGACGCAGAAATTTTAGAAACAGAGCTATACGAACGATAGAAAGCTCGGTCTATCATTGGCTAGGAGTCTGCCTCCACCAGTGCCTATTTTCTAAGATACGAACGCAGCGTAGGAGCAGTACTGATATACACTAGTTGCCATTTAATAAAATATATAGTAACCGTGTTAAAAATAGGCTTCTGTTATATAGTGGTCAGTGCCCTACTACTGTAGATAGTCACAAGCCAGCCACATCATCCATCCAAGCCCGAGGATGTCAATACAGATCTATTGCACCCTCAACAGTTTCTAATAATAGCTCCTTGGAATTGCAGTATACTATCCACTAATGATATATGTACCAATACCTCAAAGGATTTCTATAACGTGCAATGTCAGATCTTCTTAAAGCAGGCCACGATTCGTGCGGATTTCTCGAGAGGAGCTGTCAGTTATGTTAGGTAGATAAGCGTACAAGTCAAGTTATACGGCATACTGTGAGCATAGTGACTGAACCTTACATCCGAACAACCGGATGTCTGAAATGGATGTTGCAGGCATAAGTTATGAGTGCATCTCTTTAACCAAGTGTCGCACGGATATATATACCACTATTACCGCACGCAATAGTGGAGTTCCACTTTTGCGTGCGACACCAAGACAAACAGAAGAAGAGGATACGCTGAACAACACCAATTCTGCATCCAATTGATACACGTGATATCCAACAGGAGCCAGTTCAGATACTAGGCAATCCCGGCTTCTCCGTCCACTTGGCATACTGCCTAGATTGGCTGCCTACAGGCGAATACGAAATCCGGAGGTGGATGCCAGAGTATTATCTCCGGTCTCGGAAGGCCGCTCAGTCGACTCAGGCTCTGCTCAGGTTCGCTCAGCCGGCTTTGTCATGAGTTTCCTTAAAGCAGCGCGCTGCTCAGGTCCAATGACGAAAACGGAAGTGGAGAAATCCAGATTGACGTGGTATAATGGTCTGTTATGGCACAAATAACTGATTTACTTGGGCTTCCTCGGAGGTTTTCTTGTATTCTCAGTTTTACAGGGAACTATGGATTTGGCAAGGTCTTAAATTGAAATCAGAGTTAGGACATGGCTTTTCAGCCAGTATGATAAATATAGTTGTACTCATATCCATCGGGCAAAATGCTCTTGCTTATACCAAGTACCCAATTGATAGCAAATAATCGCTCCCCTCATACAATCACGTGTCAATACAGAGAGAGCCAAAAGCGGCCTGTGGTCTCTATATGCGTTACCAACCCAAGAGACCTATTACACCGGTTATATTACCCCACAGGAAGCCCCCCTGCCCCCAGAGCTCAAACATTATCCGTGCCCAAGCCTTTGCCGATGCTGACAAGGCTGTCTGAAGGATGCGATGTCTCATGCGACGCTGACAAGGCGGCCAACCCTGATTGGCAAATGCCACCCAACCTCAATATAATACAAGTCAGCGTTGTATCATCTGTACGTAAGACGGGTATTTCCCTGCAAATCTTACCTAGAACCCCCTTCCCCCCTCCCCCAGAGTAAGACGGCTCGGGTAGGGATGTCTGTACTCGGGGTCTGTGGGGGCGATCCAATCAGGTCGTCTCGTGTATGCAGTGATAGCAAATTGCTGCATTGTAAATTCCAGCTTCCCCCGCCCCCATAATCAAGCTTTGGGGATATCGTACAACACCGCCATCTGTGATTCGATCATGCTATTAATAATAAGTAAGTAATCAAGGCTGAATTTTGCGCTGTTCAGTGATCTTCATCTGTCAAGCAATAGTTCCGTAAACTTGTGTCATCATTCCATCACCGCAGGAAACATAAGCTGACTACGTTCGCCCCCAAGTATTGATGGGATTATGTCATGCCTTTCCTTCGATATGCCAACTCTCTTTTGTCACTGCGCACACACCGGGTCATGGAGGGCGTGCGTATTGAGTCTCCGAGCCAGCCTTATTCAAATGTTGGTTTTTGTACGAGTGTAAAACTATAGGGTTACTTGGGAGAGTACATAGCCATTCTGTCTTGCATAAAATAACAGTGTGAGTCTCCAACTTGTTGGGCTCATATGTAGTTGACTCGACGCCATGAGTTTGTCTGGCGTGCCCTGCCTTTGGTTGGTTTTTGTGGCTTGCTCATCCCTGGAGAAGACCACCCCGCAGCCTCTGAAATGCATTACGCACTCTTATTGGCCGCCCTTGTGCTGGCTGTCGTTTTAGTTCATATTCTGTATGTAGCTTTAGCGCCATCCCATGACCCAAAAGAGCCGCCACTTGTTCAACCCAAGATACCCTTGATCGGACACTCCATTGAGCTGCTTCGCAGCGGTACTGAGTACTACTCCAAGCTCGCGTACGTGAGCTCCAAGGCAGCTCATGTTGCCCATGACGAGGCACTTCCACTGACTGGCACTCCTACAGGCAAGAATGCCAACAGCCAATATTCGCACTGCACCTCCCACGAGCCAAAATGTACGTGGTTACGTCACCCAGTCTTGTCGCAGCTTGTGACAGGAGGTCCAAGGCGGTGTCATTCGTGCCGTATGTGCTCGAGTTTGCCAAACGCATTCTCCTCACCAGCCCGCACGGAATGGATATGCTGTCGGAGGACATCCACGAGGAAAGTCGGTCCGGACTGCGCTCGGAGACCTTGAACGTGATACACAAGTCTCTCATGCCAGGCAATTCCTTACAATCCATGGCGAAAGACAATTTAGAGCAAATATCGGCATTCTTGGACTCGCCAATTGGGCTTGGGGACGAAAAGGGGTTTCCCCTTTTTCAGTGGGTCCGTCAATTCGTCAGTGTCGCAAGTACAAATGTTATGTACGGACCAGAGAATCCGCTGTTGAGCCCCCAGCTGATGGATGGGTTTTGGTATGTCACCTATTTTCTTTCTGATTTTTGCTTGATGCGGTTTCGAGGCTGGTATCTAATCTACGTTATTGTAGGGCGATAGACAAGGACTTTGCCCTCTTGGGTCTCGATATTCTACCCCAATTAATAGCGCCGAAAGCCAGCCGTGGACGCGAACGCTTCTTCGCCGCCTTTCGCAACTACTATGCTACAGGAGGCTTTAAGAAAGCATCTCAGCTGGTGCAAAACCGGTACGAAGCAAACAGAAAACGCGGTGTTCCAGCGGATGATATTGCGCAATTCGACTTAGGCGTATGCATTGGCCTGCTTGTAAATAGTGTACCGGCCATATGTTGGACGTTGTGCCACGTCTACTCAGATCCAAGCCTCTTGGGCTCTTTGCGACAGGGGATCGAAAACGTGATTTTCCCGTACGGCCGTCTCCCTGAGGATGCCCCTAAGGATGCCCCTAAGGGTGCTCCTGACATTGCAAGTCACACCACTACGGTAGTCAACATTCCTCAGCTCATCCAGGACTTTCCATTGTTAGACTCGCTTGTAAAGGAGGTCCTACGCGTCCAGAGTAACAACGCATCAGCCCGTTTCCTACTGGAGGACACCTCGATCCAAGGCGATGATGGGTCTGTCTATCTGCTCAAGAAAGACGCGTTCCTCGTGGTGCCTTCCGCACCCATACACAAAAACGAAGACGTCTGGGGCCCGAAGGCGCGAGAATTCGACCCCATGCGTTTCCTCCGGCCGCAGGGGCACAAGGGCTCCGGGTCTACCTACCGCACCTTTGGCGGAGGGAACGCCCTGTGCCCAGGGAGATATCTCGCCGTTTACGAAATCATTAGTACCTTGGCCATCATGCTTTTGAAGTACGACATACAGCCTTCGGAGGGACCGTGGAACATACCGCGGACCAGACATCATATCTCGACGAGTATTCTGACACCGGTGACGGACATTTGGGTAAGGATCCTACCTAGAAATACGGCAAGGCAAACAACGTGGAAATTTGTCTGGGAGCCAGAAAAGGTCAGAAAATAGCCATATCCTCGTTCTGGGTGCAGTATTTCCCAGTCATTACCGCTATGTAAACGGAGGGAAGGCATAGAGCAGCCTGTTCTATAGGGGGCTAGATAGAGTGTTGGTGTAATCCCAATCCAACATTTGTTTGCGCATCATAATTCGATGCCAAGTTGGAGGCAGAACAGCCCGCAGCAGGATGGCTCTTAGTTCAATAGACTCATGGACTTTACTCACATCTTCACTCTCTCGTGCATGTTCCTCAAGAATCCGTTTCAGCGGGATGGCGGAATGCTAGACTCTCGTTTACTCTCGACTTGACGGCTGCTGTACCAACTCTCATGGCGTTTGAGGACTGTCCTTCAAACAATTCTTGGGCACAAAAGATGTGCCGGCCTATGCCATTTTATCACACACCTGGGGCCAAGACGAGATCACCCACCAGGAAATGAATGCGATACTACACGATCCCAAACATCCCGCAGTCAAAACGTCCGGATACAAAAGGATTGTAGATGCCTGCGAGCGGGCCAAGAGCGATGGCTATAAATACTGCTGGATCGATACGTGCTGTATCGACAAGACGAACTTTTCCGAGCTGAGCGAGGCCGTCAACACAATGTTTACCTGGTATCAGAAGGCTACGGTCTGTTATACTCTGCTCTCTGATATCGACACTGGTGCTAAACTAGAAGACGCATTACCCAAATGTAGATGGTTCACAAGAGGCTGGTGTCTCCAGGAGCTTGTGGCCTCCTCCTCCATAGAGTTCTTCAATAAAGATTGGAAACACATCGGCTCAGGAGCAACGCTGGCAACGAAGCTCACGCAGATTACAGGAGTGAGCACCGAAGTCTTGACCGGCAAATACTCCCTCGCATCCGTTCCAGTAGCCCAGAAGCTCTAGTGGGCTGCCGGGAGGGAGACCACCCGCCTTGAAGACATGGCGTACTGTCTCCAAGGGATACTCGGCGTCAACATGCCCATTATGTACGGCGAGGGTGTTCGAGCATTCAGACGTCTGTAGGAAGAATTCATCAAGCATTCCAACGACCTCTCCATCTTCGCTTTCCCCTTACCAAACATCGGACCTGATACCACGAAGCAGGCCGACGACCAGAAACCGAGTCGCGAATGCGATCTGTACGCCGAGTCTCCAAAGGACTTCCACGGTTGTGAGCAACTGGTGTCCACCGAGACCATTGGATATGCCCATGTTTCCTTCGTCTCGACAAACAGGGGCCTGGAGTTTCCCCGCGCACACTTGGAGGTCGATTTCGACAGTGGAGTGTACGGCATGAGCCTCAATTGCAGATCATCCCCTGGATCCCAAGTTGAGTGCAGAATGTACTTGCGCCAAGTTGGGCCCGGTCTGTATGTGAGATACAACCCACTTCGCAAATCCAATGAGTAACACGGAAGCACTCCGGCGAAGATCCCGACGGTCGTCAAAACCAACTTCCAAATCATGACAGACGTATCTGCATATTCAAGGCTGCTGCTCACAAATGCCGAGAGGAGTGCTATTCATGTATCGTCGCAGGATACAGAATTGTTGCCCGACGCGCTGCAGGTGGCTAAGCGATCCCTCACTAGCGACAGCTGGGACATCGCGCGTATGCAATTCCTTAACGGTGGCGATCCTCGCTTCTTTGGCTACTGGAAGGTCTTCCCCGGTCGTTTGTTCCCTGACGTCTCGCATCTGAAGCATTTCTTTCTGTACTGTGGGTTCTTGGGTGCAGAGCAGAGCGCTATGCCCAAACCCTGGGTCCACCTACTTTCCTCGGAAGACTGGGCGAATCTGGAGAGAAAGAATGGCATCATCACGAACCTGGCAGATGTTCAGGCACCGTTGAATTCCTCATGCACATTGCCTGCAGCAGAGCAGCCAGGCTCGGTCAAGGTCGTGGCTAGTATTACGTCCAAGAAGGATGGTTCAAGGTCATTTTCGAGTTGCAGTTGCAGTCCATTCGCGCCTGATCTAAGTTTTCTGTCACGATCGTCTTCTCTTGCTGGCCACTCCGTTGGTATTGCAATCAAGGTTCTTGTCAACATAGTCGTTTCATATAACGTGACAATAACGCAACCCCCATGCCCAACGTGACGGCAATCATAGCACAAGTGCATAGGTCCATAGGTATTGTTTAGGTAGATAATACAGCCATCGTACGTAAATAACATTTGCAAGCAGCTTGTGCGAAATAAGCTGTTCATTGGTATTCTCTGGGTTCTCTCTGTTGGTCTCATAATCCATTATTTCATACTATAACTAGATCTTGATCGTGCAGTTCGGGTTGCATGAATAGCGCACAAAAGCCTTCCCATTCAACAGGGCCCATGATGTCTCGGTGGTGACGCTCACTGAGGTAGCCGTAGCCAACTCTCTGGAATAAAAGTGGTTCGTCCAGTCCTCCAGAGTCGCACTGAAACCTTTGTACGAAAATCCCAGCAAAGTCTCGGGTGCGTTCCGACTGACGCAAAGTCGATTTGAGCTCGGCAAAAGGAACGAAGTACATGGTCGAGTCTTGACGTGTGATATAGCGATTGTCGGAGTGGTACGCGTTCGGCCTGTCCTGCATTTCGACGGCAGCAATGGGAAGCTCAACCAAAAGGCCTCTTAGTCTCAACTTACCACCCTGTATCTCTCCGTACACTTCCCCGTGTCTTGGTTCAGTGCTGATAGATCGAATCGTAACCAGGACTCTAGAAACAGTAATGTGAGGGGCTGAGTGATGCACCTCCCCTTCCACTGATGCCCAAGACCATGAAGGTGCTGATACATGTGAGTCTGCAATGCTTGGTAGTGACAAGTTGAGTTATGGTGTCTTCAACTTACCTCGATACGTAAGATCCGATCTACTTTCTAGGCCTGTTCCGGGTGAGGAAGACCACAGCAAACTCATTAGAAGATCATCACCACCCCATATTCCTGCATAATATGGCTCCTGGATTACAGTCGAGAATGTTCTGGCAAGACCGGCGATAGCAATCAGCTTATCGCTCTGGTGAGTGAGCTTAGATCGCGTGTACATGTAGACCAAGTGCCACCATCGCGCGGCGTGGAAGGGATAGAGCTCCGACGCCTGGCCTACGCCAACCCAGTCTCGCTCAGAGATTGGCAGACGAAGGAAGCCGAGCCGGTCGGGCGTCAAAGAGCCGTCATAGGCTTCGGTTTCCAGGCAGGTATGACACTCCCAGGATAGGAAATGGGCGAAGTGAATATTGCGTGGGCTCAAAAGGCGCTCCTGCAATACCCGTCCCCGGA
The DNA here is from genome assembly GCA_017163955.1 of Apiospora koreana. Taxonomy (NCBI): domain Eukaryota; kingdom Fungi; phylum Ascomycota; class Sordariomycetes; order Amphisphaeriales; family Apiosporaceae; genus Apiospora; species Apiospora koreana. The sequence continues at coordinate 3,403,387 of JAFHKQ010000004.1, forward strand.
AATTCAACCTCGCATACGTTCGTACTAGGTGCACGTAGTCGGGTATGAGTGACCATCTGACGTCGCAGTCGGAGTGGCTTTGGGTGAAACATATCGGGGCGCCATGCCGTGGTTCTCTGGTCTCAAAGAGGCTCGCGGTGGAGTCCTTGCCATTGCAGGCGCTGATGTTGCAGAGGCCGTGGCTGTAGACTTTGTCCATTACAGTAGACTCTCTAGCCCAGTCCGCAGCCGAGTCTTGAATGATGCTAAAAGAACAACATTAGCGTCCTGGAAGGACTTCGGACTTGTGTCAAATATCGATAGGGATGTTGAGTGGGGGTTACCATAGTGAGTCAATCCAAAGGAATCGTATCTGCATACTTCTAGCAACTAGAATTGCATCTCTGAATCTGCGGGGAAGGTTAGTGAACATGATGTTCTCTTCCATCTCTTTCGTGTTCGACATGGTCAACCGTATCGGACTAACGTCTCCCCAAGTGTGACTTAAAGTAAGATATTGAGCACTGATGTTGTCCGGAAGGTTCGCTGTCTGAACGACACGAACATCTCCGCCTTTTGTTGAACTGGGATTCAGATCGATAAGTCGATTTGGAAGCCATTTATCTTTGTAATCGACATGACAAGCTTCATGCTCGGCGAGGCAGTTTCTCAGTGCACGCAAACAGAACTCCATGCAAGTTTCGTCGTCAGTTGAGGATGCGGTAGGCGTTCTTAGTGATATGGAGGGACCCGGGTCAACTAAGATAAATAAGTATATATCCTTTCAGCTCTTATATCAGTCTTTGGAGTAAGGTGTAAAGCACTTACCGGAAGCAGCATCTTGGACAGACGTGTGCAGCTTTAGCATTGCTACTCTGGTTCCATCATGGGTTACATCAATGCGAACCCAAGCTGGTCGGCAGGTGACGTCATCCAAATAAAGCGAACTAGTGACAGTCGCATTGCCCGGGGTCCCGAGACCTATGGCATACCGTGTCATCGCGACAATGGCCTCGCACATCTGACAGGCTCCTGACATCGCTGAATACTCTATATCGCTCAAGCTTCGCGCATGATAAGTATCATCCCAGACCGCAAACGAGCTACAACCCACTTGTGCTCGCGCGTATTCTGTGCAGTCGCCAAGTGTATAGGGGCATGGTGCCAAAGGACTGATTGAGTTTCCGCCGTCAACGTTGCTTTTGTATCGTTCGTAGTCGATCTGCAGGCCTTGAACTAAACTATCAGCCAAGCCATTTTCTTTGCCGCCTCAACTGCGAGTCTCTTCACGTCGACGATGTCTTCCAACACATCGGGCCTCGAAAAGCTGAAATGCGCCGCGCAGGATTCACACAGCATGCTTAGGCTTGATCGACTTGAGTAAGATGTGGGATAGGTGTATGTAATTGAGAGAAAGGGCACAGAGAGCGGGGTGAGATTGATTATGGTCAATCCTTGGGATTTGGGGAACGCGGGCTGGAAAAGGAATGAAGATAGTCAGCCCCCTGTTCAGCCGGAGTTTGGCAGCCGCTAGCATGCATGCGAGAACACTAGATAGAAAACAAGCCGTAGTACAGTCATACAGTAACGACCCGACCGGTTTTGTCTGCACAAGAGTGCCTGTGATAATATGCCGCAGACTACTTACAATGCACATCTGTCAAGCATCTGAAAGACGTTTCCCCTACGTTAAATCTTAGACTTATGACGATTTTAGAACTAATTACAAATCCAACAAATACCTAAGTGTTGAATGTTGAATTGTCAGAGCACTTTCAAAGTGTTGGTCGGAGTGAGTAGGCGAAACTCTTGGCATCGGGAGCTGATGCATATCTTTATCAACTGGGTGCAGCCACCAGCCCGACGTTATGCACGCACTTTTCGTAAATCATATATTCATTGGCTATGAGTCAACTGTGGCGTCTGTAGGCTTTCATACAATGGTGGGCAGCGGCAATCTTCAACCATCAGTACCCAGTACATTCCAGTACTGCGAGCTGCAGATTATACTAGTATAATACGAGCGGTATTGTTAATACCTTTCGCCTTGTGAACACGACTAGTCAAGAGGGAGGTCGCGGGGCGCGGTGCTCGTTTTGGAGGAAGGTGGCTCTAAGAGCACCCTTCTCATTTGAGAACTTGTGAGGGGTTGTCTGCTATATTCCGGTCCGTTTCACATAAGATGTTAGGATAACGATGAAATATCGACCTGTATTGATATGACAGCTAAAGAAGGAAGTTTTGCGCTCCACCACCAGCGTTGCCACAATCTGAAGACCATTCCGCTTTTATCAATGGAAGTGTAGACTCGAAAAAGCCACTGTTGCTAATAACCTCGAAACTCAGAAACGTACCAACTGTACTTAAGTATCAGCCCCTAGAGAGGCTTCCTGCAACCCAAACATTCTTTTGCTGTCGGTGCCGGGTGGTTCTCTGGTCGTGTCGGCTCAGCAGCGTCACCGTGCTTTCGCTTTCGCTTCTCTGCTGGCTTTGCTAATGAACCCAGCTTATGCTGCTCCAGACGCAAATCTTCCATCAGCTGTATGGCGAGTGATAAAAGCCTGAAGTGTTTACATTCATTGCAGATAACCGTTCCCAACTGTTTCATGCAAGTTTTGAATGCCTCGATCAGCAGCTTTGGATGGGTCGACATATCGAGGCGTTTTCTGCCTGCCGTGGAGCCGGGCACGCTCTCCAGTGGCAACTCAAAAAGGAGACTAGGAAAAACGCAATTGTTCTTCTCTTCGTCACAGCATGGTTGCAGACGACAGAGCAAGGACACATCGTTGAAAAACGAAACGATGTGACCTCGTATTCCCCCTATCACTGGGGAAAGTTTACCCAACCAATGATGTAGATATTCCAGCAGGAAATCTAACCGACCCCCATCAGCCAAGACTTCCTTGCAGATCAGCCATTCCCGTTCGATAATAGAGTGGAGGTCCGGTAACTCCGAGGACTCTGACTGTCTTAGAATGTCTTCCAACGCATCAACACAGACACTCCGGAAATTTGATGCGATCGAAAGCCACCTCTCTTTCAACATGAGGCAAATAAGGTATAACGATCCCAGATTGCTGTGAATTCATAGTTGGCTCGGCCTGGAAGGTTCGAATGAATACATATCCTCAAGCCGCTCCAAAGCCTAATATACTGCGTTCTCCATAGTGCAAATATAGCGCTTTCTTCGTCGAATGAAGAACCACTAAGCAATAGCATCGGGAGTTGAGCTATAAAGAAGGCGTCAACTCCAGAAGCAAGGAGGTTTCGGGACATTCCCGTAGGTGGAAGTGTTGCTGCATCTGGAAGTTCTCTGCACATTGGTCCGCTGGATTGGCGATCAGGCGAAATTTTGATTAAGTGAACAGGGTACCATGGAATGGATTCCGGGTTGAGATCTTTTCCAAGTATTTGTAATAATGTAGGAAGATGTGGAATGGGAAAGGGATGGCTTTTGGAAGTGTAGTGGAATAAGCCCAAGGACTGAGCTGCCATAATGAGGCCGGCATTCGAAGCGTCTTGGGATTTCGAAACCAGGCTGATCGATTTCAAGGCTACGTCAACCATCTCTCTTGATATTATCTGTTCATATAAGTCTCGGTTATTTGTACTCGTCTCTGTTGTCGTGTAACTCTGAATATTGAAGATTTTGAATAGACTAAATAGTATACCCATTGCGCAGAAACCTTGATAGCTAGATTAGTATAATTACTATATGATAATGCCGAGTCGGGGGAAGGAAATGAAATAGTTACAGTCTGCAAGGCAAAGAAAGTCCCCCACTTCAAAATTATGCCCACAGCGATTGGCAAGCAGGACACCCTTCTCATAATTACGGTTCCAAGCTGACAGGCGTTTGCACTTTGTGCATGGTTTCTCCTCATCGCACTATCTATAATCAGCATTTAATATTTTCAGTGAAACGGCATTGATTATACGTACTTTGTAATTCTTCATCTGGCATCGACTGCACGCGGATTTCACATTGAGCTTCTCATATGACCTTGCCCCAAGAGCGCGTGAGGGTGATGATGGTAATTTGGCCATCGTGAGACCGTCCGAGAGCATACGGCCCGTAGCGGGTGTCGTCTTCAATGTCTGCGGAGGGAATGGTCTACCAGCGAATGGAAGCGTCGGGTTGAAGTTGGGTGCAGCGTGTGGTACCATTCTGGGCCCGGGATGCGTAGGATATGGGGCGAGGGGGCGTAAATGGTTCCTGGAGCGATTCTCGACTGGGAAGGCAATGCAGTCACCCCGCATAATCGATTCCATTGTTGATGCTTCTTCTTTGGGAATGCCATCACAGATCCGTTTGACCCTTTGATATTCCAAGTCGGGCGGTAAAGACGCCACGGGTGACCCGGGGAGGCCATCCTGCCCCGCATTGGATGACGTGGTAGGCGTTCCAGATATTCCATCCTCGTCTTGGGTGTCGATAGGAGTGTGCATATCAAGTGGGGGTGCAGTAGAGAAGGGGTCAGAATAAGTGAGTGCCTGGAATTGGTCAGATGTCTCATCGAACCAGGGAAGTGCATCCTCGGAGAGGGTCGTATCTGGTGCTATTGGTCCGTGAAAGGCTTCATACTCTGGTGTAAGAGCCTGGCGAGGAAAGGGTCTCATCTCAAGTGCAGAATGTGTCTCTTCAGCAGAAGGGCCATCCAACCCAACTTCAGATTCAGAGGGCTGCATGACTGGGGGAGAGAGTGGAAGATAGATTGAACTGGATGATGTGTGTTTGAGAACAGTAGATGGTGTTTGAAGTTGATGTCCCGAAACGATGGAAAACATGTGGTGGAATACAGTCCTATTTATGATATTTGGGCTGGTCTTCAATTGTGTCGTTTACGGTCGGCAATTGTGTGAATGGCTTCTTTTCTGCACCAATTATGATCGACTCCGATTACACCCCTGCTTGTTGTTCTGTGCAGTGATGCCTAGCTTCGTTGTTTTGGCCTAATCATATTCGGCTCCGAAGATTCCAATTTATTGCTAGCAATCCTGATTCGACCCAGGCTCGAGCTAGTACCGGAATCGGCTAACCAGATCTGACTCCGGGGCAAGTTGGTGAAACGTGTGTCACCCACCAACTGGCATGGGCAGGCGGCTGCGCCAAGGGGTTAAGATGAGTTGGCGTCACTCTTCAAGTTGGGCCAATGAGATGAAGCTCCGAATATCGAATGCTAGCTTGAGTTAATACAAGCCTAGAATACTCAAAATGCCATTGTATAATGCATAGAGTATATATCTTTTAGTATTTCATAGAACTCACTAATCGATGTTAAGGACAATAAGGGTAATAAAGTATTAGCCCTCGCTAGATACCTATAAAGAAATACACCTATAAACCTGAAGTGAATATTCACCCCAGACTTTAAACCTGCTAAAGTTTGATTCCTCATGAATCCCATAAAACAATCCGTTCAACCTATGTATCTAAAGATACGCAACCCGAAACCTTAGCTGAACTCCCCATCTAATTCCCTAAAGTAAGTCTCACCATCTTATAATAAGAAGTTTTGTGACCCAGATGCAACTCTACAGCTTGGCAACAACCTCATCCTCAACGAACTCCTCGTCCTCCCATTCGTCATCATCGAAAAGCCCGCGGGCCGCTAGAGCTTTGGCCTCCTCATCGGGAATCGTGCTGTTGGAAAAGACGTTTCGGACAGCGATTGTGCCAATCGCAAGGTCGCTGGGGGAGTCTATATACAAAGAAAGTGGTTAGCGTGATCCAATATTTGGGAGGTGACAGGATGGTAAGGAGGGGGTGGCGTACAGATGGTTTCGCCGCTGCGGAGCTGGTAGTAACCCCCTTGCATCACAGGCGAGCGGGTGTCCATGTCCCTCTTGGTTAGTGGCTTGTTGCCCTTGGTGAAGAGGTTGCCGTCGGGCTTGCAGTCGGGGTTCTTCTTGCACTGGGAAGAAAGTCAGCGCTGTCCTCCTTTCAATGTCTTTCATCAAAGTTCAAGCAGCGGGAAGTCCTACGTATTTGAAGTTATCCTCGCCCTTGAAGCTCAGGGTAAACTTGCAAGGGAACTTGGGCTTGTTGTTGTTTTGGTTCCGCTTCTGGCACGACTTGGCGGCATTGTTGATCTGGGCGCCTTGGCTGTCCTGAGCCTCGTCAGGAGTGCAGCGGAAGATCTGGTTACCCTTGTCGGCCTCGGCCGTTGAGGCGAAGGGAAACTCGTCGCAGCTAGTCTTGTCACCGTTCTTCTTCTTCCAGTCTTCGGTGTTGCATACTGCCTCCCCACCAAAGAGAGTCCTTTGCGTTAGTTTATGATCTTGGTTCTCCTCGTTGTCTGGGATAAATCAATCTCCCACTCACCGTTCTCCCAGTCCTTTTCGCCCTTGGGCTTGTTGCAGCCAGCTGCAACCCGTCTCTCGCTCTTTTTATCCTTATTGGCGCCGTCAAAAGTGTAAGTGTCCGATTTGAAATGGCATTGAGTGCCTTGGTTATGGTTAGCTGACATGTGAAGACGAGGAATATAACGAGGTTGCTTGACTTACCAAAGCACTAAGTAGAAATATCCAACGTTAGAATTATCGCAAGTCATCCTATACTGCAAAAGCTTTTCTGTAATGGATCTTACCATGGTGTTGCAGGTCTCTGTTCAAGATTTAGTCGGTTAGTCTCGGCTTCTATCATCCAGTGAACTAGGTCAAACTGTTGGTTTACTTACCGCCTGCCCCCTTCCGTTGCTTTTTACCACTCTGGTATGGGGAGCATTGGACAACAAAGGTAAAAGGCTTGTTGGCGTCTGCATCTGGCTTGGGCTTGGCTCTTTCTTCAAGGCCGGTTTCGCCACGCGGGTATGAAGTTTCAGGGACGATGGAGGCCCACGCCACCGAGGAAATTTTAACGGCAAGGAAGAAGGTAGAAAATCTCATGGTTACTAGACTAGAGCATTGGTGCGGCAAAATATAAGAGAGGCTGAGGGAGTTGGAACTATGATCTTGATACTGGGGACTTGTGTTTGGTGCGGTATAGTTCAGATTTCAGTACAGAATGGGGAGCCTTTATATTAGAACTCAGGAGACTATATAGTATTGGGATATATGATGAGAAAGTACAGAATGAGGTAGCCGGCCCCCATACTGCACCATTGCGATCTACACACATATCACCTTCTGTGCATTGTAGGAATTGGTTGTGAAGTAGGATGTCAATAAGGCCAAGTGGAAGAATCCCAACATAAAATAACACCGTACTCAGCCCTCAATCAGTGATAAAAAGAGAAAGGCTTCACAATACGGTCTCAATGCTTTCCATAAGTAAACTTATAGCTTGACGAGACCGTAGTAATCATGTACCACTCAACTGCATAGCCCTCGGCATTTTATAACCCGGATTACTTGGTGTTAAGCTAATTAATAGCACCATTCAGGTGATGCTTATGACATGAGTAAGACAGGAAAGTTAGCTATTTTAAGCTACCTTGCGTGGGCGGTTAATAAGAAGCTTTACTGGCTTGTGATTGCTCTGGATTCTCGTCTAATAATACTCAGCCTTCCCATTTGGAGGATCCTATGAGGATAATTATAAGTCCTTTGGTTTCCTGCTAATTGTCCATTGTTTCAGGGCGTGACGGCGAAATAATGCAGTTCCTCCCAAACGTACGTACTTCGATATGCAATGAAATCAGCCGAGATGACAGCTCTGACGTCATGGGTTTTTATGTGGTCAAGTACCTATGCTGTCCAAAATAGAAACGCCTGCTTATCCTACCCCATGTATCACACATCACGTGCCTCGTCAAGGGCATAAACCGACTGACCCCTCAAAGCATTTGAGACTCCCTCGCCTTCTACTTTCGACTTCGCCGTCTTCCCAGCATCACCCATTCAACATCGTATCTCCATCCCAGCGAGAAGTATCATACAGCAAGCACCTTAATAAAAATTCGGCGCACTCTTAGTCACGATGGATTCAACCTCTCAGCTTGATCTCGAGCTCCCCCCAGTTCCCCCGAGCCTAATGGACGGCCTGCGACATGCCAATTTTGATTTTGCGTCCTTCGCCATCTACAATATCGCCGGCAACGTGACTGATGCACGCCTTGCCGAAATCGCCAACATCCCCCAGGAACAGTGGGAGGAGGCTGGCATGGACAACCAATGCGTCAAGCCCGCTACGCCGACGGCCAACCTCGCGGGAAAGTCTCTGGAGGACGTTATCGCGGCCCACATCACCACAGTGCACCAGGTCATCACCCCTGCCGAGGAGGACGGTGGTGCGGACGAAGCCAGCTGGTGGCCCTACGTCTTTCTCGTGGTGGTCAACCACAAGATCGAATACCACGGCCTGCTAATGGTCTACATCAAGAACCCCTTTGCTGAGCCAACCACAGATGACGCAGACGAAGAGGACGGGGAGAAGCCTGAATTTGCCAAGTTTTTCTTCGAACCGGAGAAGATGTACAAAATCCTTGCGGGGATCTGCCTGCGGGACGAGGACATAGAGGAGTTGCAGGCGGATTATGATATGGATGGATAGGGGATTAAAGACTCCAATCTATCCGCGGATAACAATTAATCGACGGAACTCTACGTGGTATAGTGTATTGTATGGATGGCTGGACGGTATTATGAGCTTCACACATTATGAGCTTCCATGGGATGTATAAGAGTAAGGCAGTCACTGTGTACTTATCGTATAAGGCTCCTTCTAAAAGCTTTTATGATTGGTGATATACGCCATGGTATAGATAACATCTATACACCACCCCATTTCCAATGGCAGTGATAAACTACACAATACAACATGTTGAGGCTTGTCAAGGCCCAGGTGAGAGCTCAAACTCAACTGGGCCAAGGCTGCGTGGTAGATATCACACCACATGTATTGACTTGTTGGATAAAAGTGTTCCCAGAAAGGCGGTTCTGAGAGAATATGGAAAAACCTTGACGGATCACCTACTATGGTAACTCCAGTATCGCCTTCAAATCTTTACTGAATGCTCTATTGAAACCTCCCACAACGCCTCATGAATGCCATGGCAAGCTGTTTGCCTTCAATATGCCACTGACCACGTCTTCCTTCAGATGCATGCAATCAAGGCGTTTTCGCCGTCAGTGGCAGTCGCAATCGTTTATTTCCGAACAGAGTGCAAATCTTTAATTCGTGAATGACGACGGTGCTAATATGGTTAACGAGTTCAATCTACTTGGTTTTGGTATGATCCGTTAAGGCTGGTCCAACCCATTGTAACCTCTTAATTCTCCCAGCTAGCGGGCTGCACAGACATCTGTCAATGCCACGCAGTGCTTTGTTCACTTGAACTGACTGCCCCAGAAGATGTTCGGCCAACGATAGCCGGGCCAGTTTTCCTTTGCTTTCTCGGCATTAGCAGCTAAACCAATGTCGGGCTTCTGCATCGGACTGCCCCAGAAGTCCTTGAAAGCTTGACTATCCATGCGACCCACGAACGCCTGACTCGAATTTGTCGCTTTGGTATCCTTGAACACCTGATGCACGCTCCCAGAGCCAAGGTTGCAGCCAGCCACCCCCGCATCCACCTTGAAGTAGTCATCAGCAGTGACGTTGCGGAATTTCTGGACAGTGTTGTTGGCTTGCACCAAGGTGACTGCCAGCGCCTTATCGCAAGCCTTTTGAAGAACTGATAGGATGGCGAGGGTGAGATCGCGCTCTCGGATCATAATGGGGATAATATCGTTATCTTCATCGAATTCAGCGTCCTCGTCGATTGCCAAGTCTTTGATGCACTTCTCAAATTTGATAAGCTGCTCGGACTGCGACTTGATTAGGTTTTCCTGCTCTTTCAATGCTGCTTCAAGGTCTTGGTTGAAGCTGTAATTGGACGAGGAAGTTGCCCTGCCATGGATGATACATTAGTACACGTAGTAGCTTAGGGTATAGACAGCAGTAACAAAGTAACCGAAGTAACCGCGAACTGGACGGTGTTCTTACAAGCATTGAGGCGAACCCCGAAACTCTATAGCTTTGATTTTCGAAACGTCACGGTCAATCTGTCGCGTTTGCTGAATGACCCGTCCTTGGAATGAGCGGTGTACTTCTCAATTGTCTGCGTGAAATATTCCGTCACGGCCTTACGGGCACTAGCGGCGCCCTCCATTGCCGTGGAAATGGGTGGTAGCACGGTTGGCTTCTCCTTAAAAATGGGTTTGAGAGATTGCAGAACTTGTTGTACCTCTGTGATCTCAATCTTCATTTCCGCAATGGCCTTGGGTGCATTCTCCAGGCCATCTACGAGCTCGTATAGAGTACTGGCGCTGCTGTAGGCTGCACTAACAACGGCCAGAACGCTGGCGGCCGTGCCGACAGGATCCATTATTTCGAATAGCTCCCGACGCAGACAGGGTGCACTCAGGTGGGAACTATGAAATCTACATTAATGTGGTATAATAGTCTACTATTCGTGAAGCAGCTTAAAAGTCCCCTAAGATATCGGTATGGCTATATTCTTTGTTACTTGTAACTAAACACATGTTGGGTTTCCTTTTAAAGTCGCTTAGGTAAAGATAGCAAGTATCTATTAATATAAACCTGGTATAACCCTCCATCGCACAATCTTCTGATACTTCTCCCAGTCCTCGCCGTACTTTTCCACACAAGTGCGATCATCCCGGCGTTCTCGATGCATAAGCAAGGTAGCAAAGTAGACCACGTAGAAGTAGGTAAAGAACATGCCGTAGCCTCTAGCAGGCCCCTGAACTACAGCCCGACCGTCAAGCATAGCGATGGCCCCCTGTTGTGCGAGATGGTCTGTTCCCGCTGGAAGAATGAGATAGCCAGCCAGGGCCGTCGGCAAGCTGAACGGCAGGGACTGGATCCAATCGCCCAGGTAGTTCATGTGGCGCGACATGCCCCACCAGCCGCCGGTGATCAGGCGGGTTCCGCGCTTGGTCTGGATGTAGGGCAGATCCTTGACGCTTGGGTGATCCGGCTGGGCGCGGAAGCGGGTCTTCTGCGAGTTGGCTGCGCGGAAAATGTACAAACCCAGCGCGAAGACGGCGGTGACGGCAGCGATTCCGGTGTGGCCGATATGCACTGGGTAGACGGACAGGTAGCGACACTGCGTCGAGTAGAGAAACGGCACCCAGGCGATGTCCCCAAACACCAGCATGAACCCGAGCCCATCCATGGTGATGTCCATCATGTTCAGCAGACCGGTCTCAAAGTACTGACCCTCGAGGACATAGTACACCTGAACCGCCGCGGTGAACATCATGCTGTCGCTCAGGAAGCCGTAGGTGCGGTACTGCTTCGCGACGAAGGCCAGGTTTAGCAGGACCCAGCCTGTTAGGCCCGGGCGCATCTCCAACCAGGTCTTAAGATCGACCTCACCGAAGATGGGCAGCGTGAGCCGCGGGTTGAGCTCTCGCCCTATGAAGAAGTCATAGATGATATTGCCGGTGTGTCCGCCCTCGGCTAGCTCTCGTAGGTCGGGGTCGGGCTTGGAGGACTTCACGCTGAAGCTGGCGATGTAAACGTATGTGGATATCAGGAGCGCGAGCAAGATGGATGATGTCAATAGCTGGAGGTAATTGTCGGAGATGAAAGTCCAGACGATGAAGTCGGCGCCTCGAAAGTAGGTGCCAGCAGCGCAGGCAAGTAATTGGACTACGGTGGACGAGAAGGCTGCAATAAACATTCCGTTAGTATGCTTAATAAAACCTCTGAGGGTTAGGAAAGGTATATACGCACAGTTGAACCGGTACTTGAGCAGCCGGCCTGACTTCTTCAGTTTGGTTCCGTAAAGCTCGTGTGCCGGGAGAACGACGTAGAGGACCAGGCTGAGCAGATAGTAGGCCAATAGCCAGCCGGCGACCTTCCAGCTCACAAAGCCCCATATCCCGTCTTGGGGCCAAGGGATCTGCGACTTGAGGGTATCCCAAGTCAAGTTCCGAGGGTCAAGGAAGATCGGGACTGGACAGCCGGTCTCGCCGTTGCAGGTGAAGTAGAAGAGGTTGAGAAGGAACGGTTGGCCACAGATTATGGCAGCGGCACCAATGCTATCTACGAGTTAGCAGAAGGGAGGCTAAGAGGAACGGGGTACATGACTACTTACGGGCCACCAAACTCGTATTTCGGCTTCAGCGGCGCCATTGTAAGGTTGCGTTTGTCGAGTGGCGTTTCTAAGCAGGATGGTGTGGAATCATGAATGAGACTGAACTGCAGTGCTTGCTTCTACTTATAAACTTCAATTCCATCAGAATCTTACAATGAAAGATGTGGAGGAAGACTTGTAGCTAGGCCGGCTCCGACTACGGTTCCGACCAGCAAATCGTCCGAGACGGAACAGGAATACCCGATGTAAGACGCTCGTATTCGTATTGGGGATCCGAGAGCAAGTCGGGGGTAGCGCACGGAGCACTCAGCGCTCTGTGTGGATTCCAGGGGTAAGACGAAAAGGATAGGGGGCTAATTGTGAGGTCCAATATTTAAACATGAATTGTAGGAATTGGAGGCGTTTTCAAGACTTGGATGCTATTAATAGCTCAGTGGAAGAGTTGTGAGGACCAAGAACTGACGAAGCGGCTTACCGTGCGACGGACATCGTGGAGTGAGCTTGGCTATAAGCCAGTTTTCTACAATCTCGGTGCCTCTGCAGCTAGAATCATTGCTGCTTTGGTCTTGGAGGCTCGCTATGGCATCTCGCAGAGACTGCCATGTGAGTGCGGTGCGAGTGGGAAGTCGATGATATAATAAAATGAAGACCATGCTACATTTTAGACCCAAAGTTTCTTGTTTCAAATAAAGCATGCAAATATCCAGATAGTATGAGATGGGTCGTGATCCTCATCCATTAATATAGATGTCCGGCTGGCGACTACTACCAAGTGAAGGCAGTGCAGGATGGTCGCAAATTTTATATACTCCGGGAGAAACGCAGCCTGCTGAAACGTAAGTCATGGTTTTCCATGGCTCATCATCGAATGGGGAAAGAAGAAGATGGCCCTTGACCTCTAAGTCAGGTCATGTAGATGTAGACCAACCCCGCCAATCACGACAAAATGCTGCTCAGACAATTCAAGTCAGGTTTGCATGGCCGTACCACCGCCAAAAGCCTTACGCAGTGTAATCAATTAGTAAAAGAAGATCTTGTCAGGCTTACATTATAAGTAGGAGGGATAACTGTCAATACAAACATAGCAGTCGCCAATGTTGCTGGGTCATCACTTGGATTTAATTGAGCTTCTGCGAGTGTTCAGCAATCAAGACACGCACGGTTGTCACTCTTTACATTTGCTGGGGGGGTGAGGTGATTGAGTAGCTCGTACTACCAAGGAAGAAGGATCAGTTCACCAATAGAGATGTACCATTCCTGACTAGTATGCCAATGTAGAGCGCCAATCTCCCTTCATAGCCAGATGAGCTGACCAACTTGGTTCTTCCTGCTTATAGCTTCCTGAAACCTTGGGGCGGAGCCTTTTACCTTCCCATAGGAAAAAGCCAGCCTTCCCTCCTCTTAACAAGCACTCCCTGCCACGTGAGCGTACCAGTCGAGGGTGTCGTAGACATCACCTTCGGTGACGTAGGGCGTGCTGCCCTGCAGGGCGTCAAAGTAGCAGTTGTCGGCAATGAGCTGGGCATAATGGGCGACGATGTCGCAATTGGGCGAGACGGACAAAGCTTGGTCCTCGTTGCAGACGAAGATGCCCGAGTCGTAGGAGCAGCTGACTCGCAGGCAGTAGGTGTGACCGGGCAAGTTCTGGGTGGTGCAATCTCGCTTGTGGCGCAGGTAGTCGATGCCGTCGCGGATGGGGTTCAACTTGGCGGCGTCGATGTAGTCGGATGAGCAAATGGGACCCTATGTTCGGCAGGAGAAGCCGTGTCAGCAGGATGTCTTCCTCTTCTCGTTTGATATGGCCAGTGTGTTACCAATGGGGGTGTAGGTCGTCGGTATGTTTGCACTTACACTGTGGTCACGAATGCGTACACCGCTTGAATTGCGGCCGCTGGCGCTGGCGACAGGGACACCAGCAGGGTGGAGTTCACCCAAGACGTAGTGATCGTGCGAGTACACCTGCGGGAGAATTAGTGACTTTCGGACTTGCCATATTGATCTACCAAAGTAGGTCCTTACAATGGATTGTTGGGCACTGCCAAGAGTGCTGAGGCCAAGAATGATGACCGCGAAGATCTGCATGATGACCATGGGAAACTGCATGATGAACCAGGAGATGGAAGGGAATTTGGTAGGAGGTTCGGATGGTTATCGGAGCACGGGGTCGATGATTTTAGGATCGCAAGGTTGCTTGACTTAGGAATGTAAAAATGAAAAGGTGGAAAGACCAAAAGTTGCCCTCAACTTACTTTAGTAAGTCAACATCTGACGACCTCTGATCTGATACATTTACATTCGTACCTTCCTGTCTAACGATTGGACCATGCATTCAATGCAGTAAACGAAATGACTGACACACACACTGAATGTAAGCTGGGGAGATGGCCATTCCAAAATCTCAATTGTTCGACCTACTCTTCCACACGGATAATGGTCACTGAGCCTTGAATGCAGTCCAACCAAACACCATGAAGTGATATGTTGGCTAGGCGTACGCTCTCTTCATCTCTTCCTTGGGGGCTGCCTACCACCAGATGACTGCATGCGCTGTCTTTTGGATCTGGATTTAGTTTGTCTTGATTTGGTCGACCACATCTATCTAATGTCACCAGTTGCTTCTCAAGTGCGATGCAGCATCAATTTGCGTTATCCATGATTGGCTAAGTATATAGCCAATGTCTGAAGTATTTAGTGCCACAGGCTTCACTTTCACTCTTCACAAATGCCATGTGTCCCGCTTGGCCAAATTCCCTTCTCGACGTCCATGCTATATACATACCGCTACCAGATCTCATTTAGATTTCGCCCACGTGACAGAGTAGCCAGCCTTGTCCTTCTTGGCCTTCAAGACCTCGACGGTGAATCCGCCCGAGCTATCCTTGTTGATGTAGTCACCGTAGTGCTTGGTCTTGGGGGCGACGTGGACGTTGTCGCTGATAATCTTCTCGAGCTGGGGGATGAACTTGGCGGCGCTCGCGTTGTCCTTTTGCGCGTAGATGTAGGTCTTGACGTTGCCCTTGATCGAGTCCTTGTGCCGGGCCCAGAGATCGGGGATGCGCGTGTTGGCGTCCCGCGTGTTGACCTCCCACTCGTCCTTGATGTCCGTGTGCACCGCCGCGTAGTGCCCGATGATGGCGCCGCCGTCCGACACGATCAGCACCCCCAGGCAGGCGTTGAAGCCCTGGGAGCCGACCGTGGCGCCCGGCTGCATGCTCTTGAAGTCAAAGAACTTCGTGTCGCCCATTTTGACCCACCGCGTGTTGGTGGGGACGCTCTGGGTGTTGCCGCGGGCCTCCACCTTTCCGACGCCGGCGAGCTCGCCGACGACGGCGCCAATGTCTTCGAATTCGCCGACGATCTGTTTGCCAAGTTCGCTCCAGGGGTCGCTGATGACGCTTTTGATTAGTAATGGCGGTGTATGCACGATTGCGGTTGACTTACTCTCTGGGCGCCTTGGGCACAGCGGCACAGAAGCCGAGGGCGATGAACAACGTGAAGAATGTAGCCAGAAGCTTGAGGAGGCTGGTGGATCTATTGATGTAGCTCATGGTGACAGGTTCTTTTACAGTGGTGTTAAGAAAAGGGCAAAGTCTGACTACAGATAGCGATAATGCTCTATGAAGCTCGTAGACTGTAAGAGTAAGGTGATGGAATGGATGGCTGATGTATGATGTCAAATCAAACCCGAATACTGGAATAGGAAAGAATATTTATACTGGCATCTCTAAAAACATCTGGAGGGTGACACTGTTAGTGACTGACATCTTGGAATGATAGTTGATGATCCAATCGTCGTTCATAGTGACTGCATACACGGAGTGCATGTTCATTACTGCCCGCATATCGTCAAACTCCATAAGATGAACATTCATTAACGTTTGACGTCTACAGCTCTTCTACAGTGATGCTACACACGGATTGTGCGTGCCTATGTGATGCATGTTGAAGCAGCGAAAGACGTTTCATTCAGGCCTATAGGGGAAATAATTGCTAAATTCAACCGCAGCTGGAGATCATCACCGATGATCCTGGTGCTTTGAGTTGAGCCAAGTCAGGGATTGCATGTCAGATCCATAAACAGTTCAAAGGAGGTCATGTGTGGTGAAACGGCAAGGGGAATGCAGGGCGCTGCAAATTATATTTTACGTGAATCAATTAGTTCGCGGTCTATTTGGTGTTAAACATGAATACCCCTATTACAACTCCTAGTCTATCAACTGATTCATACCGAGCTCCCATCATTCAACTCATCACCTGTCCTCGGAATCCTACATATTTGGTAAAGTTGCCCGCATTTGGAAATGTTCGCTCGGTTCTGCATTCGTTCGCCGGATGTTGCACGCGTCTTGGATCATCCCAAAGTCCTCGCTGTTCAAGAGTTCTATGCAATAATGGGTCGCCGTTAATCCAAACTGAGAGTTATGTTGGTAGTTGGCTTGTTTTTGAGAGTTTAGAAGGCTTTGGGTATGGTGGCTTCTTTTGAGTTCACTTTCAAGTGTAATACTTTCCCTGGAGTCTGTTGCCTCCGCAGGACCAGCCTGATATGAACCGAAGTTGATCAATCAATCAAGATGGGCTTGTCAAGGTCGTACGTTACTGCCGACTTTGCACTCCAGTACCTCAACAACGGTGCAGGAGTTCAAACTAGCCTTGTTACGAATCATACTAACCGCTGCTTCTGGGGCACAGCAGGTGCTCATCATTCGAGGACTCAGTTGAGATCGCCTACTGAACCGGGAGCGGCCAAATTAGATGAGGAGGAGGTGGTATGTTCTTTCAGGTCTCAGTTTCCCGCCCGGTCTATATTTACACGTGTGTCAGCGAGTTTCATAACAAATATAGTGATGCAAAAGAACCCTATTAGTAGCTTCAAAATTCTGTAAATGTACCAAGGAGCGGAAGTGAAACCTGATAAAGGGGTTCAGGAGGTGGCTTTGCCGTTAACTTTAGCCACAGTCGATTGTGGCGCAGCTCATTAAGGGGCTTAGGCCATCTCTACCCAGCGCCCATTTCCTACAACAAAGAGATCTGTGTGCTTGATTCTCCCAATGCGTAGCACTTAAAACGCGATGTCGGAACAAACGGGCCCCAATATCTGCTATAGAACTACTGGCAAAAAGAAAGAAGACGGACACTATTCGTAGATGTAATATAGGGGTGTCCCCCCCAACGTGTCCAACATATCCTTGATCGCCCTGTTTGTATCTAGATTCATGACAATGAGCGGATCATCCAGAGTGGCAGGCGGCGATCCGGGCTCACGCATGACGGTTCCCCCAGCAATCTTGCCCGCCTCGGCCGGGTGCAGCGCCTGCCAAACCCAGTAGACGCGGTCCAGCATAGCATGGTGCAGCCAGAAGGCCACGTCGTTGATGGAGGCGTATAAGTCCGTGCCGTCGGCGCCCATGCTGAAGTGGCCGCTGCCGTGCATGCCCAGGAAGTTTGGATTGTTACGTACGCCCTGGAGCTCGTCTTGGAACAGCTGGATCGTGTGAGAAGCGGCGCCGACGGTGATGTTGAGCAGGTTGTCAGCGTTGAGGTTACGGGCGGCGGCCATGGTCAAGTCGCGTCGTAGGCAGCGTGGATTCCATTCATAGATGCTGGTCACGGAGGGAAGACCGTCCATACGAGGAGTGATGGGGCGAGGTTGATTGTCAGGCTGTTTTGAAGGTGAGCATTCGTCGACATTAGGGAGTCATTTGCGCTGCTTACTTCAAAGTGCCTGACTTGACGCAACCTCCGCATTTTCCAGGAGGGAAGTAAATGGTATTACCCCCGCCCATGCTGCCATTGTGTGGGAATATTCCCCGTCGCCCCCTAAACTCGTCGAGCTGCCGTCAAAGACTGGCGACTTGCCCAAGTCGTCTGTATACTTGAACCAGTTCCAATAGGGTTGATACCCTTTATACCCGCACTCTTCCCGGAGTGCTCTTTCCCACAGATAAACGAAGTAGTGGTGGTAAGTCAGGGAGGTTTCCGGTGGCATGGATCGACGTGGTCCTGTTTATATGGACAGCGACGAAGTCATCATACTGGTTCTTGCTGGCCCAGCCGTACTGTGTTATTCTGGGAGGCGAGTCGGATAGGCACTGGACGGCCCTGATATAGTCAAGCCTTTGGTCCCGATCCATCTTTTCCCTGTATCAAATGGAGAGTAAGCAGGGAGATGCCAAATGGTGGAGAGGATGAACCTGCCAGTCGCGGCGAACATGTGCTTTCTCAAAAG
Source organism: Apiospora koreana (assembly GCA_017163955.1). Lineage (NCBI taxonomy): Eukaryota > Fungi > Ascomycota > Sordariomycetes > Amphisphaeriales > Apiosporaceae > Apiospora > Apiospora koreana. Next base: position 3,421,642 of record JAFHKQ010000004.1, read on the forward strand.
AACATCTCTCAGTTTCGAGCTTTAGCGAACTTAGGCACATTTCATTGAGTGCCTCCATTGCTTGAACCTGGAGCTGACCCATGATAGTATCGGCGTCTTGGCTTGCGTCTATTGCGAGCGCACCCGTGATTGCGCCCGCCGCCAAGAGGCCCATCCACGCGGCAACGGAAACGAGGCGCATGTCGACTGAGGTGCTCTTGAAAAGAGAGGAAGGATGCAGAAGGGAAACAATGTCAGCAGGCGGACAGTCAGCTTGCAAATGGAAAAGGACTGAATTAAATAGCTCCACTTTCGGGAAAGTGAATCCTAACGGGAACGCAACCCGACGCTGTCCATTCGCGACGCTCCTTATTCGCCAGGTATATGCAGAAGGGGCTTGGCAAATGGTCACGAAAAGATATCTCATCAAGTCGACTTTCCTTCATCACTTCCATCGTTATTGTGTTATAGACATTGAAATATAAAACATAAACATTTACTTAATGATAGGAGTACACTCCTATGGGGCTTCCTTGATACCAGGTATAGGCTTCTCCAGACCTTCCACGACGACGGCAGTAGGCTTCTCCGGCGCTTTCTTGACGACAGGAGTAGACTTATCCGGCTCATAATCGCTAGGAGGTGACTGCTCCGGATCTTCCCCAAGAGCAGGCGTATATTGCTCCCAGTCCTCCAACTTGCTGCAAGTACTGAAGGCCAGACAGAAAGCCACCTGCTCCCAGTCCACGTCGGACTTGGGCCGGTCGGGCGACGCCTCGGCAGCGGGTACCGCCTCCAGCATCGTGTTCGTCAGCTCCGCCGTGCAGGCCCGGAGCGTCTCGGCCGAGAGCCCGCCCTTGCGGGGGCGGAAGTGCCCGCTGTTGCTGCGCGTCATGGTGGGCATTTCGTCGGGCCCCAGCTTGCGGCCCACACAAGCGGCCACCTCGGACACTGACGTGCCCGTCAGAAACAGGGGATAGTGCTCGTGAAAGGCCCGGAGGTTGGGCACAGTGGCCAGCGTGACTCGCTTCATGACGTTGATCGCGTCGGCCAGGTTAGCGTTGTTGTAGAAGCGTGAGGAAGGGCTGGAAGTAGTCGGGTCATCGACTGTCAGCGTTATGGGCTTCGGTGGTGTTGTTCCTGGCGGCGCCATGTGGACGCCGAGGCCTGACCACCGTACCGACTGTATCTTTCTGTACAGCGTGAAGAAGAAGATTCCTAACGTTAGGGCGAAGATAACCCTGTGTAGCCATCTTTTTGCAGACAACCATTGCTCGTCATCCTGTGGCTCAGTAGTGGTCGTCCCAGTCGTCCCAGTCGTCCCAGTCGTCCCAGTCGTCCCAGTCGTCCCAGTCGTCCCAGTCGTCCCAGTCGTCCCAGTCGTCCCAGCTGTCCCAGCCGTCCCAGCCGTCCCAGCCGTCCCAGCACCATCACCTTTTCCCTCCTGTTTCACAGACTCGGGTGAAGGAGGGGGAGTTGGCAACACGAGGCCCCCCGCTCCGGCGGATCTCAGTTCCGCTAGCAGGCGCTGAACCGCACCCAGGCTGTTGGGTCCGTCGACTAGCTCCAATATGTGAATAGTGCCCTTGTTTGGGAACGCGTCTGCGTATCGTGCGACGATGTTCCGTGCGATTTGAACGTCCCCCGGACGGACGAGTCGGTAGTTCGGGTGGCGCTTCGCTATTCGATCGAACCCGATCAGCTCGATGGCGCGCTGGACAATTCTTTCTCGATCCATATTGAACTAAGTAGGCAAAATGCTAGTCGCAAAGCTGATATGAGTTTGAAGTACGAGGGGGGTATCGCGCTTGAATACGGGGTTTACTACTGGGAGGATGGAGTTTATTGGGGTTAATGTTATATTACTCGGGTTTGTAATATCTGAGGAGAAGTTTGAATGCGTCGAGGGCGGCCTTTGTCTGCTGATGATGACAACACAAAGCCCATGTTTAAGCCACGAGAAAGAAAAAAACCAACAAAGAACATCGCCCAAGGCTAACAACACCCGACATTGCTTATGTTATGAAACATAATACACAATCTTAAATCCAACAATCGCAATGAGTCCAAAAACATTGAGTTTGTTATATAGGCAATCCGAAATCAATGGCATATATATAAGGTTGGTAAAAGGGGGGGTATGTATAGTTGATTATGTGTGGTCCATCGCATGCTACTCAAGCTATCATCAACATATCATCAACCTATCAGCAAAACCGAACGAAAGTCATAATGCTTCATCAAGTCATTGGACCCCTCTGCTTCTTCGCTTTTCCCTTCATCGCGGCTCACTATCTCGAGGGCTGGATTAAATATGACACAGGTATAAGGCCAGAGTTGGCCGCAGACCTGTTCAGGACTCTGACCTGGGCCTTCTTGGCCGACATGATGCACGTCGCACTGATCAATATCCGCACCATCGTTTACTCCCGCTTCCTCCGGAACTGGATGCTCTTCCGGCTAAACTTCTGGAACATAGTCGGCTGGCCCATCGCTCCCGGTGTGTGGAACCTGGATTTTTGGTGGCAGCTAGGATGGGAAAGAGAAGATGGTCCGAATCAGTGGCAGGAGATGCAAGGAGAACACCCGGCGGTCAATTTTATCATTTGGGTCATGAAGATGGGCCAGATCCACGTCGAGGGCATCTTCCTCGCGCACGCCAACAACTGGTCGGGCAATATCCTACTCCCGCCCATCGCCCTGAAGTCAGAGTACCTTCCCAAGTACGTGCAGGGACTGCCTGTCTACGACAGCAGCGCTTCGCACTGGGCGTGGCAGGTTTTCTGGCGGGTCATGACAGAGCTCCTGCTGAGCGCATGTATCTTCGGCGCATCTCGCATATACTCCGTGTACATACATTCCATCAGCAACGTGCTGGATGAGCACGGGCATCCGACAGAGGATTTATCGGATCCCGTCACCCGGAAATACATCGCTCTAATTACTCTCTGCGAGAACCTGAGCATGAGCATAATGGTCCGTGCCGCCTACGAAGTCTTGTACCCCGTGTATCTGATAACCCGGCCGCTGTGTGGCCTATTAAGCCTTTTACCCTTCGTGAGTGCGAGGTCATTAGTTCACGATATCCGGGAAAAATCGCTTGGTGATGCATTTTCCGAGTATCTTCCGCTGTGGAAGCTCTATTGGTCTACTCTGTTCATGTATCTTATTGCCGTTTTTGTCGTGCCTTTGGTCAACGTCACGATTCGCTTGGTTTGGGACATCTACTTCTACCTGCTATACTTGCTCATGTGTTTCATGGACTGGGACTACCGGCGTTGGCGTTTGGTTGGCTATGAGCGCCCCAGCAGTCTCACCGAGCAAATACTCCCGACTTGGGACTGGATATCAACTTTCACGAATCTCATAGTACAAGAGACCATGCCTGTGCCCCGACTCTATGTATACGATAAAATCGTACCAGCCCTGATCCCATTAAACCAAATACAGATTCTTTGGAACAGACAACGTTTGGTTGAAGCACAGGGGCTTTTTTGGTAAGCAACTTGTGTCCGCAGCGGTGGTACATGGCTGAAACTTGTTTAATGCGCAGCTGTTTTTTTTTTCTGACATGTTAAGTAAGTAGTTATGGTTGTTTGCCCATCTTGATCGGTGAATTGACAAGACAATGAAATAGTGCACTGTGCAGACTCCGAAAGCGGTTCAATACATTGATTAAACAATACCTTTAGTTTTTAATCTCTTACACATTAAATCCCACTCAAAGCAATATGTAATTATTATAAAGGCCTTTTGTCATTATCTCGCTGAAACCGTCATACTTGTGACGACTATCCACACGAGTATGCCTGCATATGTGAAGTCACTTCTATCGCATCAGTAGTAAACAACAGATTCCAGTAAGTTTCAAACACACACTGCTACACCCCTAATTTAAACAACTATGCTTGCATTAGAATCTTTATTCTTCGTTTTTCTCCTGCCGTTCCTAGTATCCGCCAACTCGGCTGGCTCCAGGCACGCGGTACGAGAATGGTCAGTAGTAAAGTCGGTCCCGCACATGATGCGAGACTATGTCAGCCTCATTAACGACTTCACTGTCTGTCGCCACTGCTCCAAGGGTGTCCCGGATGCCCGCTTCATGCCCCAACGCCCCGCGGAGAGCATGGTCGAAATCGTGGGGCGGCTGACCGAGCGGTCAGTCCCTCAGATCCTGGGGCTCATGGAGATCATCAACAAGACCGGGGAAGTCGTCAAGGGAAAGTACAATGGTAACGACACTAGGAGCATAGCTACGGCCGCGGACCTGGATGAACACACCAAGTCCTGGTACGTCCAGATGCGGCTGGCCGAGATGCACGGTAGGCTTCGCACTCTTACCGAGGACGGGACCCTCTTTGGACAGGCGACCAAGTACGGTGCCGAGCTCAAGGGGCTTCTAAACGAGCGCTTCGCCCGCCTCAGACAGTCTCTCTTCGTCTCGCATGCCAACCTGACGGGCCTGTCTCACGAGCTTTTCAAGGCCGAAGTCAATGCCGAGCCCCTAGACCTCGCGATCAACGCCCGGAGGCACTTCGAGCTGCGACAAGACCATATCTCGAAAGAGGCCGCCTGGTCCCTGCTCGACTTCATGGGCTCGATCCTCGTGCCGAACCGGGAGCTCGACGCCTGCCTGTACGACCAGGAGGACAACTGCCGCGACAAGATGGAGCGGCTCATCGCCTTCCTTGAGGACGAGCTGATCCCCTTCCTGCGGACCATTTACGGCGTCTCCTGGTCGCAGGCCCTACCCTATAGACACGCGCAGTGGAAGGACACCTTCACGGGCTGGTTCAACTATGCGCTGACGACCACCATCGACTTCGACGCCGCGGGCACCGGGCTCGCGCACCGCGAGCTCGAGGCGGCCATCTTCAAGCTGCAGCGGCACCTGGATAGCCTGCGGCAGTTCCGGCACGAGGACCCGTCGCACCTGGCGATGCGCCTCGAGCAGATCCGCTACGCGAACGCCAAGGCCATGGAGCAGGCCGTTGGGGAGCTCGAGTCGCACATGCTGTACATGAGCGCGTCGACGGGGCAAGAAGCCCACCCCGCAAGCCGGACGCGATTCGTCTTCTTCTCCCCGGATACGGTCCTATCGATTCAGACGTCATTGCGAGAAACCCAAGGGAAGCTTTACGACGGGCGATGAATAATCAATAGCTGGGGGCGGGATTCTGGAAGTTTGAGTGGGAAGCAGGAGCGTATTGCCATTCGATGTTTAGTACTACGACCGTTGATATATATTTGAATATAAAGAGAGTTTGGGGTTCATAAACCAGCAAGCCCTAGTTGGCGACACATACCGGATCAATCTAATCATCAGTTAACGTACAAATGTCAGGGGGGAATGAAGTTGTGAGTGCTTGGTTCTTGAGAGGGGTTTAACACAGTTTCAAAGAGATATTTCAAAGCACCACTACTGCGGCGACTTACCTATGAGCGAATGCTCTCCAATACAATATGTCCACTTACCTTATACAATGGGAGGTTGCGATTATAACCATTACGCGCTTGGCGAATCATCGGGAAAGCCAGACTGCCTTGCTCTCTCGCCCATCCCCAACAGCTGGCGGTCTCCCTCCTGCTCATAGGTCATCCAGCCTTGACGGACAGTTCGCATATACTCGTACTTGGCCTTGATGTCAGGTTGTCCCAGCTGGAACCAGGATGTGTAGTGCATCCAGTGGCACTTGCCGTACTTCTCGCTCCCAGTATGGTAAGCCTCCCAGGTGACCTGGAAGTCGGTCGCACAGTTCCGGCAGCCCTGGACCCGGCCGACGACGAGGTCTCTGGTCTGCTGGTCCGCTGCCGTCAGCAGCGGGGTGGTGGTATGCTGGAATACGCCGTTCGCGTTATGCCACCAGTAGGTGGTCGATATGGCCTGTTGGTCAAATATCCCCTGGTTTAGCCTCTGGGTGCGGAAGCTCATAAGGCTTTGGTCACATAGACAGTGTTCCAACAGGTAGCTGTCGATGTCGTCGTCCATGACGTAAAGCTCAGACTTCTGCCATCGAACGAACAGCCCATGTCCCGGCACCCATCTCAGGTTCCACTGCTTCCGTCCCATGGGCACGCCGTCCATCTTCTCCTCTGAGAAGAAGTCTAGACGTGCTGCTTCCCGAAGAGTGGTAGTTCTCATCCCACGGGACGACCAAAGTCCGAAGGCATAGATGATGAGAGGGTGCCAGTTCCGCGGGACTTGGAACCTGTTTCCTTCTGAACTGAGGATCGGGTCGGCAACCGTCGCGCATAGGAAGCTGGTATCCGACTGAATACTCCGCAGGGGCGAATGGATGATATTGCACCAGGGGCAGGCAACGTGGCCTCTCGCCGCCGCTGCCTCCTCTGCTAGCTTCACATATTGCCACTGCATACTATTGCCGTCACTTGTCATCATGCGGGGTAGAGGCAACGGCGGCTCTCGCCAGACGAAACCATCCATGACAGGACGAACGTGCTCGTGAAGCTCCGCGGAAGCGGAAGCGAGTCTGGCCTGCTCAGCCATGGTGAGTTTATCAACGATGATATCAAAGATTTCTCTAGGCATACTCATGAAGAGCGCGTGGATCGAAGGCTCTATTGGAAGAGGCGACTTTATTACCATCTTCATCTGATCAGCCCAAGCTACCACATCGTTTCCCCGCTGGGAGGTGTTGTTGTTCGCGTTTCCCGACATGGTAGATGCTGTCGAGTACTTTATGAAGCAGAATATGGGGTATTGTCAAAATCAGTGTTTTCTTACGAAGGTACTGATAACCTATAGACCAAGAAGAACCCTGGCCATACAAAAGCTTTGTAATGGCCCCTATTTGTATTCCACTTCATCAGCCTCCACTTTAACCTTTTCACCACGTACATTGTCTTTGCTGTCACATTGGATCACACATAATCTTGTAAACACAGAGAAATTAAGATACGCCAAACTGAACAAAAGCATTTCCGTTTGTCAAAGGGTACAAAAAGACCCGAGCAATGATGTTGTTTCGATAATGGTATAGTTACAAACTAAGGGGTAAGTATGAGAACAACGATAATGTGCATACCCCGAAGCCCTGTAAGAAAGGGGCGAATAAGCTAGAACCTTTTAGGAAATACTTCACTTTCTTTGTGTACCAACTTCTTTACGTATACCAAAGCCTATCGATAAACGCAATACACCAGCATAGCACATCTATTGCATTGCATATTTATCTTCATCATGGCAAGCCCAGCCAAGGGCAAGCAGGGCGAAGCGTCCAAACAAGCCCCCAGCTTCGGGGACCCTGAGTCCGAGTCAGCTGAGTTCGCCCGAGTGATGACCAATCTAAGTGAGATGGTCAAAGTTGCTACTCGCAATTCCCGTGAGAACAATGATTATGCGTCCGTCAAGCTCCCCGAGCAGATCCAAGCTCTGAACTTCTCGCAGGAAGACCGCAAGAAGCGCAGCCAACGCACTGAGGACCTCGCTCAACGTCTTGGCGCCGACCACCTGAGGCGTGGAAACCGACTTGAACCCCAAGATCCCACGTGAGTCCGTCCCGCATCCGGATGTCTCCGGATTCGAGGAAACTACAGGAGACGACCTTCTCTCCGCCGTCGACTCAATGGGTAATGTTTCTGATACAATCGACGGGATCGGTAGCTTTATAAAGGTCGTTGTCGATATAGTCGGGGAATTTTTATCTATCTTGGTTCCTTAAGGGGTTGGGCCGACCAAGGCACAAGTAAGTAGTTAACAGTATGTGATACCTACCTCTTGTCTGCAGGTAATTCCACGCGACGCCACTATCACGCAGCACTGATTTAGTTGAATCAAGTCACACAAAGTTATCTAACAATGAAAAATACACAATATAGATGTATGAATTGTTGATCCCGCTTGTTCAGTTTACTATAGTAATTACAGTGCCACATCTTGTCCAAACTCCTTTCCACATCAACTTACACCCAAGTTTCCATGTTGGTGTGAGTCATCAATTGTGCTGCGTGTAATTTAGAAAACACCAATGCTTTTGTTTGATGTATGTGTGTTTTCTGTATATGATGATCAATAACATCAATTGATGTATTTAAACTATCAATTATCCTATCTAGGGTTCTATGAACGTTTTGAATACGGGGGTTGTGAATGTCTCCAGTCAGTAAGGTAAGCTCTATATCGATATAATTAATTCACTGGAAGAGTTGCCAGTTGGGAGAGTTCGATCGCGCCCTGAAATCAGTGGCATGTATTATAAAACTTGAGAACCCAAATACAACTAGAGCTGTGCATTTTGAAACCAACGCATCACCAGCCAAATCGCAATGGAGGGTGCTCAGCATTCACGTTTTACATGATATTGAGAGTCATGGTCTTGTTGCTTATAGCTCCTCTGGATGTGCGATGGAAGTCTCACTATAAGCCATTCTTCTTTCGCATCACGTCTGTATCCCACATATGTTGCCCATGAGCAGCTGGTTTGGGGACAGCTTGAAGTGGTGGTGAGACATCTTTCAAATAGGACAGAAGGATGTCAGTTGTCCTTTTATGTGCCAGTCTCTGAGTTACTAAAAGGTTGAGAAGGTTCACGCAGGCGCCGGTACATTGGTGAGTATTGCTTTAAGCTGGCGATAAGGTTTTTAGACCTATATTTATTATCCTTATTTAACCTAAGATCTATTCAATCCATGGAAGGCATTCTTTTCCAGCCACATTTCACATTGTATTCAATGTTCTTCATTACCCTCGAATCCTTAAAACAATTAACTTTCAGCCTGACATAATGTCTCCTTCTCACTTGGACAATGTGTCAGTGTCTAATTGTTCTACCTCCAGGGCCGATCTTATTTAACATGCGTTTTAGCACAATTTGTTGGTTGTTCAATCCATTAAGAATATCATAAGACCTACCAATAAAATAGCAGTTTATACCTCAAGGAACAGGGCGACCACTACCACCTCTACATAATAGGACAGCTAATAAGACGCTTCGCGAACATTTGTGTATGGACAAAAATGAGACATTTAAGAAACGAAACACTTCAACATGTCAGGAAGGCAATAGAATCCTCCAAAAAGCTTGGATCCCGTTTCACAGGAGAGGGAAGAAGATCGCGAAAACTAGAAGCTGAGTACTCGGCGGCTCGGGTGACGGCCTGCCCATACTGCTCACAGTCAGCCGCAGAAAACATATGGGGTCCCGGTGTAGAATCAAATGCCACGCTTCACGAATCTTTAGTTGCACGATGGGTAATAGAGAGAGGGCGGGAAGACGGGGATTATGGCGGCACATCCAGCAACTAAAGTAGACATGGGGATATTACGTTGAGGTGGCTCTCCTTTATACACTCATCAGAAGCATCAACTAGGCATATGGAAGCCTGATGCTCAGTGTTCAATAACCATTGCACTTGCTTTTTCCTATGCGCTCCAATATGCTGAAATATGAGGTTCAAATTAATAAAGCCGTTTGCCATCGTTGCCTTAGCTAGTTACCTATAGCCTACCAGGCAAAGGGCAGTATGCTAGTGGTTAGCTAGCTGATGGCAATCTTAGGCACCAGTTTAGACATTCGATTCCTGATAATCACCCGGCAACTTACATAGCTAAAAGATTCATCTCGAAACGAAAACCATTCTCTACTCTTTACTCACAACATCATCTTTCTTCCGCAACCTGCTTTTACACCCAAGGCCCGATGGCAAGAAATTCAACACTATTTGAGAAGCAATAGAGTTCATAAAAGGCTGTGCACCAAGTCAGCTAACAAGGTATTTGTTAATACCTGCCACCGACCTTGGTCTGCGTTGTTCCATTCAGACCAGGATTCACACTGGGTGAGCTACCCTCAATCATATCAATCATAAGACAAGGCTTCCGGCATCATTTCTCAGCAAAACTGAAAATGCCTCCCCAAGACACCACTGGCTCCCCTGCCACTCCCAGAACAAACCCATCTTCTACCAAGTCATACCTTCGTCCCACGATCTCTTCGATGAACCGTACAAGATCGCCCGAACAGCAAGAAACACCAGCTGCATCTGCCAATCAGGCAAGACGTACATCACCAACTGCTGTCCCGAAGCAGGTGCATGCGTCACGCCCTGGATCTGTGCGCTCGAACATGCAGGCCACCCGGTCTTGGCTCAACAAGCTGCCAACATTCGACTTCAAGGGTCGCGACGAGACCGCCAGCGACTCGGATAAAGGCTCCGACTACTGGGCCGAAGATGCCTGGGACCTGTATGATACGTTCATGGTAGATGATTGGGACATATGTTCCGTCGACGACAAGACAGGCCTTCCTGCCAAGGCGGGTCCACCGACTCTGTCTGAACGCACCCGTCTCTACGACAGATCTTTTGATAACGAGGCTTCCACGCATATCCGTTTACCCTCTGCCGTTACCTATCGCTTGGTGAACAAGGCACTGGATCTTGCCAAGGGAGCCATCCACGATTTCTGTCGCCAGTATCAACCCGAAATCTGGAAGAAGGAATTCCCCGGTGGACCGCACGAAGTGCGTCTGGATTACAATGAGATCGAAGATATACTCAGATGGTGGGTCGAGGACGACCCGGTCTCGGGTGTGACCTACGATGAGGTTTCCACCAAGCTGCGCCGCGTCAAGCATCTGCGGAACGCGTTTTACCGCTACAGCAGCGGGGGATGGTTCGTGACAGACTGGGACAGCCTGCTCCGACACGGCCAGGGAGTCGCCGTCGCCGTCAAGGACGAGGCCCGGGCGCTCCAGATCCGAGCCTTGCGCGACGAGTTGCGAACGGTGGCGGCAGAGACGCTCCGGGAGATTGAAGAGATCGTGTCAGCGTCAGTCGTCCCGAAGCACCGGGAGTGGGAGGTCCATCACAAGATGTTCTTCGAGGCTTTGCTCGACGGCAGGCCTACAGGTGGCAATGAGAAGGATTATCAGCATTCGCCCGCCGTCTTGCTTGCCTTTGAGGCATGGAAGTCACAACAGAAAAAGCGCCATCCTGGCCATATTCCTGGTCCCCTCGGTCACACTCCTAATCACTAACCATTTGCGGCAGCAGAATTGCTAGGGATTTCTATGGATAGTGAGCATTTCTGGATAGGCGGCGAGAAGTTTTCATTTTGAGTTTCTATTCTGAAGGATAGAGTACTCTTGGGTGGTTTGTTTCTGCTATGCATCCCCGATATGCGCTTTAGTTGCGATCGCTATTCCGTACATATACAATAAATGCTCTGTGTACTATAACGACCCTCACGACTGTTATATACTGTACCAAATGCAGTTATGTCGTTACTATACATATTTATATAAGATATGCCATATCAGGCATCGGAGATGCTTACATCTATGCCTAAAACTTTGCCCGTGGCTGCTACTAAAGTGAGTTGTCGTTAATTACTTCTGGTGGGGCCTGCCTGCTAATTCGGTATTCCAGTACAACTCCATTGAATGCTTGGTGTGTACGCGTCTATCAGGGCTCAATCAGCTCAGTGTTCTGGACGTAACCATCAAGTGATTGTCAGATGATGGACGTCAATTAATACATTATTATAGCAAAAACCTGTCGACACACCAACCCTTTCTCAATATTTCATCAGAAAACAGAAACAAAAACGCAACCCTTTCTCCATCCTTCCTCCTAGAAGGATTCCTTTTTCATCTCAACCGACTTCCCCAATGCGTAAGCGCAGTAATAACACTCTTATTCCGTCAAGAATATCAACCCTCTTCTAGTCATCTTCTTCCGTACGGAAGCAAGATGGCTGTCTCCATTACCTCAGTTGAGGAGCAACTGAGCCTTGAGAAGGAGAAAAGCAAGCGTCTGGAAAAGCAGGTCGCCGACCTCAGCTTTGAGCTCTCCACCTTGAAACGGGGTATACGAAACACGCTGGGGGTCTCAACTACACCATGCAAACCAAGCAAACCCGCTCGATCTACTCGATCCTATCTACTGCCGACCACGGCTTCGACCAATCGCGCAAAGTCAGCTGAACAAATCATAGCCAAGAATCCCGCCCAGAAGCCTGCATGCCAAAGAACCCGTGTTACTCTTGGGGACGCACTCTACTATTACGGCTTCATGCAAGATACTCATTCTTCGAGGCAGAAAATGAGTTACACTGTACGGTACAATAAGAACACTTCAGAGCCCTTGTGCATCAGCGTGGACGATCCAACCCCGACTGCGACGAACTATAACCACCCTGGATTTCCTGTGCCGGTTCATGTTCCAGCAAATGTCTACCCCCCTTCTCCGACATCAACACCAATCTGGAAGCCTCCCGCCTTGGAGGGACCAACGAGACTCAATGATCCTGGCTGGAAGAACGATTCATCGAAATACGTCAAAGTCCCATCCATCTACGGTTGGCAGCTGGAGTCTGAGGGCCTCGAACTAGCAAAGGGAACCTGGCATGATTTCAGCAAGCAGTACCTCCCCGGGTTGTTCAATTGCATGTTTCCCGGCGGCGCTCACGAGGTCAGGTTCGAGTACGATCACATCGAGCACTATCTCGACCGCTGGAACCTTCCTGAGACCGTCTGGTTTAGTTACAGAAGTGTATCCCGCGCTGTACGCCAAGCCAGATACCTCCGAAACTCTTACAGCCACTTTGGTGGCCAGGACGTGACTACGAAGCAACTCGACGAATGCCTAGCCCAAGCCCAAGCCCTGGCCGTGGCTCTGCACGACATCCGTAGGGCCGTCCGGTCCAGGGAGCTGCGAGACGAGCTTGTTACCAAGGCTGCTGAGACCGTAGAGACGATCGAGTCGATTGGTTGTTCGTCTCTCTTACCGGTTCGACGCAACTGGGAACTCCATCACGAAGCGTTCATAAAAGAAAGACTTGCCTGGGAGGACCCTTCTCGAACAGTCGACGGGCACGTGTTTCCTCCGACCGTGATGCTGGCCATCGAGGCCTGGCATTGGCAGCGGGATATTTTCAGTTGAATCTGACGGTAAACGCACTTCAGACGATCAAGAACCGATTCCATCCTGGGAAAAGCGCTTGCGAACTGAGCAAGAATTCATGATAAACTATGAAAACAATGGCTCAAGAAATGGGCAAGACATGGATCGTATTTTGCTAAGACTAGTGGGGCTATCTTGGTTCTAGCACCGCAAGGTCTTTCTTTGGGACTTTATGCGTCGCCACCGGCCGTCTACTGGGCTCTCGTGCTCGTGATGGCCGATTACGCCACTGGGATCGTGGGTGAAGGGAGTTTGGTAATCGCGCAGACAGATGGATGGAAGCAACGGCTGATGCTTCATTGATTTTCGAGAACTCACATATAGAGTTCGTGATGCTCGATAGAATGCATAGACCCCTGAATCCCGTTCGTATAATACCCAAATGATTATATCAATTCGTGCAATTCCCAGTTCGGGTCGTACAACATTATAATACCATCACTTCTCCTGAGTTTCAACACATCACACTTCCAGTTTGTTTTATGAAACAATATCCGAACCAAACGGTAAAACGATGGATCTCCCCTAGAAAGCTAAGCACCTCGAGCAATACCTCGCCAGGAAAGAAACACCTAGCTACTTAGGAACAAGACGTTTTCATCTCAGCTAACCACTGCACAAAATGAGCAGAAACAGCTGCGGCCTCAAGCTCGTCCGGCGCAATTGAGAATATAGGATATGTATCAATTCTACAGACTCCACGCAGATAGAAACTCCACCACAAAATTTTCATCAAGGAAAGACTCTCGTATGGGTACCCGAACCGCTCACCTGACAGTGATGAGTTCTCCCCAGCAGTGGCATTGGCTATCGATGCCTGGGAAAGGAACAGTACACAGTGAGAACCATCAGCTACAAGAACTATGTTGGTGGACATAGTGTAGCAGGGTCAAGTGGCTGGTGTCTGCCAAGGGTGACTTGCCGCGCTTTGTATTGCACCATCTCAATAATGTTTACTTAATAGTACACAAACCCCTCAAACCTGTTGCTATTCTGGCTGACTTGCATTAAGTGATTGACTTCGTAAGCCCTACGGCCTAACATTCTCGTAGATTCCTACCCATCCCCGCCCTGTCGATGCTAGTTGAACCAAATATTTCACCAGCTTGCGACTAGTAATGCTTTGCCAATGCCTCCAAGTCTGTATTCACTTGCACCGTACCATAAATTGCCACTCCTGCCCCTGACTACCTCTAACACGACTCGCTTGGCGTAGTCAATTGTCTCCATCCGAGGAGCGCCTTCTTGTCCTTGAGCTCTGTCTAGGATGGTGGATTCCATCGGTGCATACAACGAGCCCTCTGGCGGTTTCCAGTCATCAAAGTGGCTTTGGCCTTTGGTATGCAACGCACCCGTCACGATGGAGAGGACCTTGACATGGAGCGGTGCAAGTTCAAGACGCAAAGTCTCTGCCATGATCTCTTCCGATGCCTTAGATGCAGCAAAAGTGCCTTTTGCAGGAACGTATTAGCGAGGTGGAGGGGGTTCGTGTGGAATTCGTGCTAGGATGTCCTCTCTCACCTTGTTATGGCACATTCAGGTGGCCGGATAAGGAGGTAATGAAAACGACGGTACCCTTTGCTTCGCATAGGAGCGGAGCGAACGCTTGTGTGACGGAAAGGGGGCCCCAGACGTTGGTCTCGAACAGCGTCTTGCTCTGCTCGATGTCCTCGTCCAATAATGGCATGAAGCGGTTGCGCCCGGCGCAGTTGACGAGGTACGTCAGCTTGCCCTCGGCCTTCTCGCTCACCACCTCCACCGCAGCGCGAATGTCTGCCGGCTTGGTAAAGTCGAGCTGGAGATGGACATTCGCCAGCTTCGCCACGCTGGACATTGTTCCGGAGCTGCGTGAAGTGGCAAAGACCAAGTACCCTTGCTGCTGGAAGACGGCCTCACTACAGCCCGTAATCAAGACAGAGCCTTTCAGAGACATGGCGAACGATGGTTGTTCTGTTGTTTCCTTTTTTCGTGTAAAAAGAAGACAATTTCGCCGGGGCTAGTAAGATGGATTTAAGAGGGTGTTACGGGGAAGACCCTCGTTAAAGTCACACCTATCTACTTGATATGCAAGGGGGTGCGTGTGTGTTGGTCACAGAGCAAAGGTCAAGTCCATGCTTGGCCGTGAGTGGCAGGATCACACCCTACCGTTTTGCTCTGACTGCAACTCATCATAAATACCTTCGATGCTTTCGCAGCTTTGTTCTTTCACTAGTGTATAGCCCTATCGAAAGCCAGTCCTCCAACATGCCCTATCCCCCGCACCTCATCTTACTTGTGTTACTGCCATTGACGGCTGCAACAGGCAATGCGGAAAGTATGGCGTGTAGGGTCCTTACTTCAGAATTTCCAAAACAGGTTAGCTTCCTGGGGGGTGCAACGTACAACTTATCCCGGCCATCGTAGCACAGGACCAAATGATATCGGAGTTGGAGGATACCTTCTTGGATGTACATGCATATCACAACCAGTTGCCATCCCACCTTATCAATGCCGTAGTTTCTGACCAAGCCATTGAAGCTCGTATCAACTCCCATCCGCAGCTATTCCGGGCCTAGAAGGGCGGCTCAAATAATTTCGGCACTGTATTCCTCGCTGTCTTCGGGCCTTTGCCACAGCTACAAAGCGGCATAGGGACATCCGGGACTCGGCACGTGAATAGAAACGATCTGAGACCTATCCTTCCAGTATTGGTCTGCATCAGGAAGGAGGCCTTGTGCTTTAACATAGTCGTTGATAATAAATTTCGTGGTTGACATCCCTCATCACAAACACCCTTTATTCCAGGAAAGACGTAGGATGACGGCACAATTAGAAATGACAAGTTAGATACAAATTCACACTGCGTTGGTCACCTGAAAGGTGGTGATAGGGCATAACCTCATCCTCAAAGCTCATGGCCCAAATTGAAGTATGGCGGAGATGACACAAAAGAGAATCAACGCCGCTTGCTGCATAACTTGAAACCCCCAGGAACCCCTTTCTGGAAAATACCGTCAGGATCGTATCTAGCACTTATCTCCTGAAGCCTCTGGAGACTTTCTGCACCATACCCAGCCATGACGTCGTCGTTCTGGAAATCGTAGTTGGTGAATATGTACCGATGCAAGAGACCTTCCTTCTCGGCCATTTGTCGAAGGTCCGTGACCAACTTCTCCACAGCCGCCAATATGCGGCCGTCGTCGCTGGTCGAAGACCAGATGGGGTTGATCAGGACCACAAAGAGCGGTCCGTCGACTGCGGGGATTGCCATGGCATTGCCCCCGGCCTTGGCAGAGCTCTCGAGGAGAGATTTCGTCAGTGGGTGGAAGCCGAAGGAGAATATGAAGCCGTCGGCGTCTTTGGCCTGATCGAGTGTCTCCTGCCATCTGGTATAAAACGCCTCCATAAGAGGAACATCCGGCTTGATTGTGAGGGAAGTCCAGAATTGCCTAGTCATATCAGATGCATTAGTCGAGAAGTAGGAGCCAACTTGCGATGGCAGACGCTCACCGCTTTCCACTGGTCGAGAACTTGGCCAGTTCTTCCGAGAAGCCGAGTTGGGTGGAAACTCGCATCGTGTTCATATGTTCGATCTGGGGTCCTAGCGAGGTGAAACGCTGCAGCGATGGCGCATCCTCGATGCCTCGAGTATGATACATGACGCATGTGGCGGCCTGATGACCAAAACCATAGCCGGCACTGCACATGACATGCGTGTCGCTGTCCCTTTCGTTGTTGACGAAATCGCAGGCCCGCTCCAGCAGATGGGGGAAAGCCTCGGGCACGTAGTACGTCACGCCGCCCCAGACGCGTTCGGACTTCAGGGTCTTCATCTTGAAGGAGGTGACGATTCCGAAGTTGTTCAGACCTCCCTTGAGAGCCCACCAGAGGTCGGGGTTCTCGCTCGAGTTGGCGCGGGCGAGCTCACCCGAGCCAAGGACTAACTTGAACTCGGTGACACTATCACACGCGAAACCCAACTTGGAAGAATGGATGGATAGTCCGCCTGCTCGGGAGTCAGCTCACGTAGCCAAGGGGGTTCTTAGTAGGAAGGGGAAGCTATACCTCCCAAGATGAAACCACCGACTCCCATACACGCATCGCGTGATCCAGCCACGATCAAACCATGCTTCTGTAGTTCGGTATAGACAGAGTCCCATGTCTCGCCCACTCTGATCTCCACATTGGATTTGTCTTCGTCCAGATATATGCCTTTCAGACCTCTCAAATCGACTGTGATGCCATCCTGAATATTGGCACTGCTAGAGAACGTGGTATGACCCGTGCCGCGAACGGCGATCTGACAGTCGCCAGAGAGTAGATGGGGTCGTAGAGTATGAACAAGAGAAGTGACCTGCTCTGGGCTGCGAGGCTGGACAATGTAAGCCGGGGTAAGCTCGGTTGCAAAGGCGCTGAAGTAGGAACTGTTGGCTTGTTTGAACTCCTCACTGCCCCTCGACAGAGTGGAATCGGCGAGAACAGAGTCCAATGCCTCACGCAGAGTAGTATTGACTCTGTCTGCCATCTTTGAGCGTTGGCGAGGGGTGTCGCAAAGTCGGCTAAAGCCTTTGGGTTAGACAGATATACAAGGAGAAGAAGGGCGAGAAAGAGCTCCAAATTAAACACCCAGGCGCATGGTATGGGTTGGTTTGAGTGGGACAGGAAACGATGTCGGTGAGACGATGTTGGCACCGGTGTTGGTTGGCGCGTGTGCCAGTTGGTTGTTGGTCGCACAAATCTAGCGTCGCAAATGAGTATGCTTGGCGTGGGGTCCAGCCAATAATGGTTATACTAATAAAGGCATTGGTTCACTGACCAAGATCACCCGGTGCAATGAATACGATAGTAATGTGTTTACTACGTAACGTTCTTAGCAACTGTGTTGCTTGTCTTGAGTATTCCAATCTTGTGATATGTAAATTCTCCAGCATAGACAGGGTCCTAGAGACCAGGTTCATCCACCCGAGCAATCACTGATATCGGCTACCGAAGCCGGTGCCAACTGAGCAGCCTCGGTGCCGTTTCCGAACAAAGCCACCGTGTCTCCGTCGGGGCTGTACTTGGGCCATGTCAATCCGTTGGCCGTGGAGGGGTCTTTGGAAGAGTCCGTTGCGAAAGCCACCCACAAGTCTGGATAAAGAGCGACACAATCAGCAAATATAACTGGAAGCTGGGGTTCTTGGGTTTCGATGTTGCGAGTAGTAGGGGGGAGAAGCAAAGCATAAGAAAGAGAGGTATTTGTACTGACCTTCCATGGCGTAACTCGTCTGCCATTCCAACTCTGTCGAGTTCCCACGGAACTGGTGATGCGTCCCAAAGATGACGGGCAGATCCGCTGCGAGCAAAGAAACGCTGGTTAGTACCTGGCTTAATCCGATGATCCGCCTTCAGAACACCACCAAGACTCACAGCTATGCATGGCCCCAAGCCAATATCGAGGGGTGATGTTGGAGAAGTTACCCGCGAACAAGTAACGATAGGACGTGTGGCCGAACTTCAGTCGGTCCCTGGTTGTGGGTTCGAATGTCAGCATGAGTACTTAACACCGATGTCACACAAAATCTGCTTTGCGGTGGTAAAAGACTAACTTGAGCTCTTTCCGTACACCACAGTCCATCGGCGCAAACCCAGCCGGGGCGCCAGGTGGCTTCGGCGGCGGCGTGGTCTGAGACTTGTTAAAAGATCCACCAAAGGCAGCGGCTTCGTTGAAAGTGGTCCCCGTCATCAAAGGCTGTTTTCGCAATGTTCCAGTCAGTCACGATGCAAATAGGGGTTCCACGAAACAACAATCTCCCTCGTCTCGTATATGGGAGTGAAACTTACAACTTTGGCGACCAATCCCCGCTCGAGTCTCTCGGTGTAGTTGGAAAAGGCAGTGATATTGTCGACGACAGCACCGAACATGGGGACTTCCTCGCGTCCCGACTGCAGGATGCTCTGGAGACGCAGGGCGGGCACCTCCTGCATGCAGGCGAGCTCTTCATCTGCCTTGAGGTTACTACCACAGCCCGCGAGTCCTGCGAGCTGCGAAAACTTGTTCGTGGCGCTGCTGTCTGCAAGACGGCCCCCGACGGCGCCGGAGTTGGCGATGGCACCAGTGATGATGGGGTCCTCGCCGTTGGCGTAGACGTAGGAAGTGACTAGTCCGGCCCCTTTTGGCGGTGATTAGCAAGTACTTAGCTAGCAACCATGGATTATGAAGGTGTATTGCATGGGATTCGAAGGTTCTTACCTGCACTTTGGCCCCATATGATCATGTGTTCCGGATCGCCTCCAAAGGCTTCGATGTTGTTCTTGGCCCATTCAACCCTTGGCAATTTGTCAGTATCAGTTCAACTTCTCTTAGCATACTGAAAGGGGCGTTACTTACACCAATCGCGCGTCATGGTACCCAGCATTCTCCATGGCACCATTCGCACCAGGGAACCCGAACACGTTGAGTCGATAGCTACCCATCGCAGCCTGCAGTCAGCATACTCTTCCTCCCGACCAGCAGTTAACGAGACGGTCTCACTCACTTGAACGTAACCACGATATGCGTCTGCATCCTCTGCACCCACTGATCCGGCACCTGGTAAGGCGCATGCCCCCCACCCTCCTGAAGCCCGCCGCCACAGACCCAAATAATCACCGGCACCTTCTTCGCGACCGGCTTGCGCGGGGCCCAGACGTTCAGGAACAGGCAGTCCTCGCCCTGGGGCTCCTGGTTCTGGAACTCCGGGACGAGCTCCCAGAACAGGCCCGAGTGGTCGCCGCTCTGCTGGACGCATAGGGTGGGGTACTCGCGGGCGTAGCGATGGAGGCCGTCGTCCTCGGCGGCCAGGGGCGGCAGGAAGCGTCGTTTGCCCACGGGCGCCTGCCCGTACCGGATCCCGAGCCATTGGTTCACGTCCGGGGCGCCGTCGGGGCCGGAGTTGACGAAGCCGGTGTAGCGGCCGCTCGTGGTGTTGACGGTCAGGGCTTCGTCGTGCTTCTGCACCGCGCTTCCGAGGAGGCCGATGGTGAGGAGGGCCGCGGGGAGCTGCATGTTGAGCGTGTCTGCGAAGGTCACACGGGAGAGATCGAGAGGACTTGACAGCAACGTAGCATACGAAGCGAGTGTGAGAGGGAGAAATAGAAGTCTAAAGGAAGGGAGCCGAGTTAGCAGTCTGTCGTGACTCTTTTAAACCAAAGCATGCAGTGAGTATATCGTACCAAAAACATACTTGATCCGTCCATTTGTTAGTGAGGGGTTCCTTCCCTACATCAATACCGGCATAAGAGCTCCTCGTCAATGACGCTCTCGATGGCATACTACCATATCCAGCAAAGGAAATCCCGCGAATGGGAGGCCGTTCCCCGCGATCTCCCCAACCTGCGTCCAGGTCAAGCGAGATGTCAAATGCGGAGCGACAATTGGCGAGGCAGATCACTGCCCCTTTGGAAATGTCGACATTACCCAGGACCTGAGTCACCGGTTGTCGTACTTACCCAGCCCATCCTCGAGTCTCGGCATCGTAACGTCGACAATATGCAATCAATTTGTAGTCACATTTTGTATGAACAGCAAATTCAATACCAAGCATAAGCGCCATAGGAGAGAAGAATGCAATGCTGGTTATCATTGACAATATCGGTCGACTAGAGGCAGATCTCAGCAATTGAGGCCCTATAGTCTGCGAAAACACAAGCGAGATAATAACAAACAGTAACTACTGCATCCTCTGGATAGTAAGTTCTCAAATGACATAGCCCCATAAAGAAACATACATGCGCGCAGCCTATGCATGTCCATTGACAGCAACCATCATCGACCTCTTCCTACGCACCCCCACCCACCAACATGATCCCAACCAGGAAGACGCCGCGGTAACACATCACGAATCAACCTTCACGTTTATGGTTGTGGTACCGGCCGGGAGGTTTTTACAGGTATTCTTAAAGACTGCGGCCTGGCGATTGACGATGGGGTAGGGTTCCTGGCCGAAGTTTTTGTTGCAGTTCCAAAAGGAGGTCCGCAGTGCTTGAATGACATCCATGACGGCGAATCTATTTTTTTGTTCAACACAGTCAGTGACGACTCTAGGCTCTTCACACGGAAATATCGAATATTCACTTACTGTGCTTGGTTCGGGAGTTGGTCAGGGCGTGCAAGATAGACAACACACGAGTAGTGGCGAATCAATTCGTCGTAGCCGCCAGAAGGGGCCCATCCGCTTAGGTTCCAGAATCCAGGGGTCTCGGTGAGATAGTTCCCCAGGGTAGTGCAATCTTCCGCTTCTGGTGAAGTCTCCTTGGTTGTGCAGGTAGGGCGGCCCTGGCTGCACTTTGGTTGTTGGGTCGTCTCCTTATTCCACTCCTCGTCAAGGAGCTCCTGTGGCTGAACCGCATCCGACCGCGCGGAAATGAGCTCGGTGCTGTTCGAAGTGAGAACACCAGCAGTTGAGTGAATCCACAACCTCATCAGAGCGGTACCACCAGCCTGCCCGGTGCTGGGACAATTGAGTGATACCTTGGCACCGACACGAACGACATTGCCAGGGCCGACAACACCACAGGACCGACCGGCGTTTCTCATTCTGCCCGTCACATCGACGGTAGATATCCTGGTATCAGTCAGTGACAGCTCCAGTTCCGTCGGGGTGCTTCGAGTGCCTACTGGGCATTGTCATTGATATTGACATCATCGCGTGCCACGGACAGAATGCACTCGCCGTAAAAGCCGAGGATTCCGTATCTGTTGCGCTCTTGAAAGAAGCTCAGGTCCCAGTAGCCAGGGGTGCTGTCGAAGCCCCCCATCAGCGTCTCGCAGTTGTCCCAGACGGCCGAGTTGTCGGTCGTGGTGCACGTGCGGTCTCCCAGGGAGCAGAGCGGACCAATGGTGGGGTCGGAGTTCCAGAAGACGATGAAGCGCTCATAGCCTGTATCATTGCCGGCTTGTGTTGGAGCTACCTCACCTGCTGCTGCTGGTGCAGTTGCTTCCTTGTTGTCCGGGACGAAACTCTTGTGGAAGTAGACGCTATCGACAGTACCATCGCTGCGGGTGAAATTGTGCTCGATGAAGTCCGGGCCCAGCTTCGGCTTGGTAGGCGCAGCCAAGCTGACGAGGAAGAAGGAGAAGAGACATACTATCACAGAGGGGAGCATGTTGGGCCAGCAGGGTTTGTCTTCGTTCTTTCAAATGGCCCAAAAGTAATCAAAAGTGATCGAGGACAAGCGAGATGTCTTGCAGATATCACGAGATTGATCGACAAGGGTGGGTTCAAAGGGTGTTATTTGGACAGGTCAGATAGATATTGACAGTACAATGTGTGATGGAAAGGGAAGTCCAACACTCAACTCCAAAGCTCGACGAAAGTTGGCTTCAATGACAACCGCAAGAGAAGCAGCAGCAACCCAACGAAAGTTGGCTTGAATGGCAACCGCAAGAGAGGCAGCAGCAACTCAGTACTGGCAAAAAGGGGGAGAATGCCTGCGCCTAATGATATGGTGCATGTCATCGTTCCGGCATATCAGCCAGTACAAATGGGTTCGCCGTCGCTCCAAAGCGGCGTTTCGTCCCATAACTCGATATATCGCGACACGCAGTTGCAGATTGCGCAACTTCCTGCATTGACACAAAAACTATGCACAAGAGCCCATATATGTGCAGGCCCTATCTTATTGTCATGGCACGAGCCTTTTGAGTTAGTCATGGTACCGACGTCAAGCCAGCACGCGTACATGTATTTAACATGAAGATATCGCGACGCATTAATTGAGGTGACGGAGAAAGGCTTGGTGCATAATGCTGCAAGGCAAAAGCCACACTGAGGCGAGGTTCTCGCCGCGCCGTTACTTCCGTCCCTGGTTAAAGATGTATTTACCATTCCTTGTGTTGTGTGTACGTGAAAGCCACACCTGCAAATCGTCTGTCCAAATTGAGGACCCTGGGGGAAAGGGAAAGACGTAGTGAGTGGCTAGGTGGTAAGTAGTATGTAGTAGTAGCGGCAATGGCGTAACGCAGATTTGATTTGCTGCTTCCCACAACCCGGCAGTCTCATTCCCGATGATCGACACTTTTGGCCCGGGGTGGGCTTGGTGGGATGCTCGAGGTGCTGGTTGCTTTTCCCGGATCTGCCTGCCAAGTAAGAGGAATTGATGCATACAGGGGTCTCGTAGTGGGGGGACTCAAACTGTGGACACACACCACCGGGAAATAGGGAGGAAGGGAGGAAGGACAAGGGTGGCAGGGAGGCAGTAGTGGACAGGCAAGCAGGCACGCTGCAGGGCAGGTACAGTAGAATTCCGAGTAGAGGGCAGCAAAAAAAACGGTTATTTACGGCAGTTACGGCAGGGGGGTAGGGGGGGGTACGGGGGGGTTGTCTTCAGTGCAAAAAATGCAGGTAAAAAGCACTGGGCTGATGAGGTACCGACCGCTGAGCCAGAGCAAACGACGACCCCTCTGTCCCCTTGTTAGGCTTAGCGAAAAATGCTTGGTTTGTTGCTTATTAGAATGCCGAAATGGTCTCCATTCCCCTCCAAAATCCATCTTGGGCACCGGGCAGACCCGCCGGCTGGAACTGATAGATATCAAGGTTGATAATTGTGAGTGTGCCCAAAGAGGACTGGAGATCGTGAGAAGTCCAGGAATCCATAGATTGGATGCTGGGCAAATCCATCCAATCTAGCTGCGCGACTTCCTGCGCGACTTCGAACTTCTTCGCATTGGATCGTTGACCGACAAATCGCAATGTTAAACCGCCCCCGCGCAAAACAGGCCAACTGGTGCGTGGGTCACGCAAGTCAGCAAGCAAGCAGCAAGCAGCGCTGGCACTAGCACCACACTTCGCGCGGGCATCCTACCATGCATGAAGTCTATGCTCCACCAGGTAACATGGGATGCCTGTACTGTAAGATGCAAGTGGGTGGAAGGTGGGAGTTTGGGTTGGGCAACACTCACTGCAACGGTAACAGCAGATGTAGTAACAGCAGCCAGTCAGTCAGTGCCATGCCCACTGGCTGGTCTGGTTACAGTTACACCACAGCATCTCGGCAACACCTACTCCAGCATCCAGGTGGCTGGCTGGCTGGCTGTTTAGTTGCCTTGCACCGGGAGAATTCACATAGCATGCTCGCGACGCATCCGGACCGGTCTAGAAGGTGTGTGTGGTGTTCTTTCTTCTAGAAGAGTGTATTTGATGTTACCTGTTAAATATTACTGGTAGTACCCTAGAGTAGGCAAGCGCGTAGCTGTCTTGGTGTGTATAGTATGTTGTGTAAATGTTACACCGTCTCTTCCTCTCCCTTTCTTCCTATCTCTTCCTCCAATCCTTTTTTCCGCCAATAGAACAATAGAGAGCGAGGGGGAGGACCGGTGTAAGAGGTATGTGGTAATAGTAAGCTATAGTGTGTGTGCAGTCGTGAGGACGGAGAAGCGTAGTTGTATAGGCCCTTGTGTAAATGCAGTAGGTAGTTTCCCGAATCGAAAATAGACCTGATCTTTTGGAAACCGACCGCGCCAACGCCCGGTGAAAGTAAAAATAATAAAAGGAGGATGACCTGACCCAACGCCCGCTGAAAAGTAATAAGGTGGCTGAACCGAACCCCAGTAGCAAAAAAAGAAAAAAAGAATAGGTTTGGGTATCCCAATTGCGCCCCCCATCATGAAAATGCACCGCGACCAGATTGCCACGCAAGCATCTCGTTTTCCCATGCCCGACACGACTGCCCTCGGACTATGGGTTGAAAGTCTCGGAGAGGGAGCTCGTGGACGAAAGACGTTACGACACGCAGCCGCGCCACGGGCATTCGGCGAAAATGGAGGAGAGCCCCGATGAATGGCTCACATTCCAGTTTCACCCCGTCCATGGGCAGCGCGTTCGACCATGGCTTATGGTGTGGTGGGTTGGTGAAGAGTAAAACGTGAACCCCTTATCTCAATGAGAAATAAACACCGTGCCCCAGCCCGAGGAGAGTGGTTTGAGATGACGGAACCCTCGTGTTTCTGTCGACACCGGAGGGATGGAAAAAAGTGTGTTGTAAAACCACCTCAATGTGGTGGCCCATCGTCGTGAGAAGTAAAGTAGTGGTTGGTGGTAGCCTGTTTGGCTCAAGGGTGGTGTATGTTAGCGACACCGGTCTCCAGAGGTGAGCAGAGACCATGCGCCAGGCGAAGCGGTAAAACGATCGGCGTCGCTTTTCTTGTGTGATGTGATGTGTGAGGCCGTCTCAAAGTTGAGTATCCTTGGTGGGAGGTTCGACCTTGTTGGTAGGATGGCAATACCAGCAGCACGATGACGAGTATTCCGTCTTGCAGATCTGGCAAACGTGTGTATGCATGGTGTCGGTATGTGTGTGTGTGTGTGTGTGTATGTGTGTAGAGAGAGAGGGAGGTAGGTTGATGTATGGATGGATGGAACGAGGGTGGCAGCGAGGGTGGCAGCAACGAGAGACGTGAAGGTGAAAGGTGAGAGAGAGTGGTAGTAGTTGAGGTGTGAGGTGCCAGCCACAAGGTGTCAAACGGGGGGTGGGATGCGACTGCGTATGGTTTATAAACGACAGGACTTTTCTGGTGTTTTGTCTGGCTTGGGCAGAAACGAAATATCGTGGTTAGATATTTGAGATCAGAAGAAACAACGGGGGATCGCCAGCGAGCTCAGGATAGGGACCTCGCCGCCAATAAGTAAAAATCGGCTTTTGCTTTTGCCAGTGCGGGGTGGTTATGTTGTGTGTGTGTGTGTGCGTGTGTATGCTTGTTCCCAATTGCTTGCACACCACCACGACCTACCTTCTCTCTTGTGACTGACTATCAAAAAAAGGCACCATCGTGAAAAGCCACTAATGCATCCATATCGCCCTTCCTTAGGGGGGGGTCCCTGGGGCTGCCTTGCTGGAAACTCCACAGCATGGGCGATTTTGGCTGATGAGGTCGTCTCCGATTCGATAGTCGCTAACCTCCGCCAGCGTGTGAGGGCGGATCCGCTAGTCCTGGCTTCCGGTAAGACGTGTCGTGTCCCGTTTAAAATAGAATAAAAATACATGAGACAGGCAAAAGACACACACAAAAAAAGCAAGAGAGAGTGAGAGACAGCCAGATGCTCACACCACATCTGCATAGGAAATTGAATCCCACGCCAACTAACCCACGCGTCCCACGTGTGTAGTCAGAAGGGCGTTCGATATCGTCCCGGCTTTGGATTGCACCAGATAACCAGGATCACCAAGCTTACGGTATTTCTCCGTGGCCAATCCTTGCCGGCCTTACGGATCTCGTCGCGTCTCGTGGGACGCAGACATGACTCTCGCAATTCCTCGTGGCCTCGTATCGCCAAAGATGAGCGATTTCATTTACCTGAATGACTGCATTTCACTGCCGCGAGCGAGCTCTGCTGCTGGTTGTTGCTTGGTGCTGGGCCCTGCCGGAGGGTTTAGAGGGTTTGGTTAATTAGGATCCGTCGTGAATGGCCGGATGTGGTGGTATTGTAGGTATTTTAGGGGTCCACCAAGCGCTAAGGTCGCAGCCGCCAAGCCAATATTTGGTTCCGCTTTGAGAAAGTTTGTCCGTTAGGTAGGCGACTGGTAGGCGACTGGTAGGGCCAGAGAGACGGAAGGATTCACTGCTGGCAAGCAATAGAAGAGCGGTAGTTGCTGCAGCATACATACAGTTGAAACCTAGAGGCCTTCTTCCGGCTTCTGGGATGCTCGATGCTGCCGGGGATGGCAGGCAGGGACGGAGAGAGAATCCATTCCAGAATCCATGTCCAACTCCCCCTCCTCCTCCAAGGCCGAAGTGGTGAAGTCGATGACCAGTGCAGCTCTCTACAACATTACATGATCCGCGTGCATCAAAAAACCCCACTGCTGCCGATGCGATGCTATGCTGGGGATTTAGGTATGATCAGAGCTGATCAGAGCTGATCAGAGCATGATATCGTGGCTCGGGTGGCTAGCTCAGGTGGGAAAAATACTTACTTAGTAGGTACTGTAGCATTAAAGAGACGTCAATCGTCAATGCCACACCACCACCCCTCTCCCCTCTCACCTCTGTCGGTTTAGGTTTGGAAGTGAGATGCGCGCGCGCGCCCACGACCATGTTCCTGGGTCCGATATAACAGGTTTTCTGCGTCATGTCATGTCCCCTACCGGCTTGACGCCATAGCTAATTTCAAATATCGATAATAATCAAGCTGCGCCCGCCGAGAAGGGGAACGGGCACCGGGATCTGTCTTGTTTGTCTTGTATCTCTTGTGTTCTGTATTGGTATTTGGCCCCAACTTCCAAGTCGCAAAGCCCCAAAGTGCTGACGACGCCCCAGCGCGAGGAGAGCGAAACGGAAAGCGAGACGGAGAGCCAAAGGAGATAGCAGTAGCAGACCACCAACAGTCGGTCCGTCGAGCCCACTGTTAATGAGAAGTCACCCTCTAAAAGTTGGGGTTTCCTGCTGGCTGTAGTAATGCCGCCCGAGTCAACCATGACGATCACGGCTCAACAGCCCACCCAGGTGACAGCACAAAATCAGAACGAGCCCATTGCCGCTACAGCAGGCTGTCTCGGCGACAATCTGACTACCAGAAGGCCGAAGGGCTCTACTTCTTTTGTCTTGTAGCTACCCGAGATGCCGGCCGCTTTCCCTCTACCGCCTATGTCTGACCAGCCGAGGGTGCTCAACGGTTCCCATGCCACAACGAGTCACCGTGCCACATGGTTATTCTTATTAACCCTGCCACTCTTCTGTCTCCCCCCATCGTCATAACTACCACCAAGACGAAGCACCGGGTTCGGGTTGAAAGCCAGAAAATAGATATCGATGCGAGCCTCACTTTGAATCTCGGAGCACTTCGTCCTTAGAATACAGACCTTTGGTTCTATATATCCGCAAACGTAATAAGTGGTAGGGGTCATATGGCTGAACGTTAGTTAGACGGGTAAAAAGATGCCAGAGCTTTAGGCGGTCTGCACCAGCCTCAAACCCGTGGGGGTGTTGCTTAGGCTCAAAAAGAAAGTGCCATCGTCAAGCCACTAACGAGCCTGGAATTTCGGGCCCAGGAAATTGGAAAGATAAAAGACACGATAAGTCGCATTCTCGTCAATTGGCACACTTTTTCAAATTGACATGTCCAACTACATATAATATACACATTTCACTGCATCCTTTGCCTCGAATCCGATACCATGATACTCACGACGAATACTGCTTGGGAAATATGTTCTAATGTCATTATTCATTATCTGCGTTATAACAGCTGTTAACTGCGCCGCCCGTTGCACAGGTCGGTGCCATCCAGTAGTGTTTCTACTGGTCTCATTCTAGTGTACAGCCATCGCGTCCCGACGAAACGATCGACCGAACCACTTAAGCGACAGCGGTGCCAGCCTCGACCGACTCCTCCGGCCACACGTTGTAACCGAAAGTGTCCTTCATGTTGACGAAGCGGGTGTGGCGGCCCTTGGCCACACCGTTGACGGCCTCGAAGTCGGCGTCCGACAGCTTGGGGATCTGGAAGTTGCTCTCGATGCGCGAGGGGGTGGAGCTCTTGGGCAGCACGACGTAGCCGCGGCGGAGGCCCCACGCCAGGATCACCTGGGCGAGCGTGTGCCCGCTGCGGTCGGCCACCTCGTTCAGCGTCTTGTCGGTGCGCACCTTCTCGCCCGTGTTGGGGACTTGGTCCTGCGAGCCGAGCGGCGAGTAGGCGGCGGGGAGGATGTCGTTCTCGAGGCAGAACTTGACGAGCGCCTCGTTGGGCAGGAAGGGGTGGATCTCGACCTGGTTGACCGTCGGCTTGATCTTGGCGATCGACAGCAACTTCTTGAGGCCCTCGATGGTCCAGTTGGAGACACCGATGGCGCGCGTCTTGCCGCTCTCCTGGAGCTTCTCCATGGCGCGCCACGTCGGCTCGGGGTTCTCGGTCAGGTCCTTCTTGATGACATACTTGCCATCGGCGCCGATCTTGGGCATGTTCTTGTCATCCTTCTCGGCGGCGATGGGCCAGTGGACGAGGAACAGGTCGATGTAGTCGAGGCCAAACTTCTCAAGCGAGTTGTTGAGCGACCACTCGACCTCGGCGGGCTCGTGGAGGTGGTTCCACACCTTGGTGCAGATGAAGATGTCTGAGCGCTTGACCGAGGTGTTCTCCTTGAGGAAGTCGCGGACAGCCTCGCCGACCTCACCCTCGTTCTGGTAGAACCAGGCGCAGTCCAGGTTGCGGTAGCCCGTCTTCAGGGCGACGGTCACGGCCTTGTAGGTCTCGCCAACAGAACCCTCGCTGGCGAAGGTGCCGAATCCAAGGCCGGGGATCTCTACGCCGTTGTTCAGCTTGAACATCTTCTGTGCTCCGGGAGAGGCCATATTGAGTGTAGGTATTGTGAGTATGTGATTATCGAATGTGGGTAGGTATATCTTGAGCTGTCTCTGCGGTATATATCCTTATGTCAGAGGTTTCGGAGATGGGGGGGTAAGATGCAAATTGAAAATATCGAAGGCTATCTGCAACTGGCAATGGAGGGGAGGATCGGCCGGTCAAAAGGGTCCAGCCGGGTAACGGAGAAACATTACATCATCTTGCAAAGAGGCGGTTACCGTACGATGCGAAAACTCTTTTGTCGTGAGACCCTTGGTAATGGAGGGGTTCGCCGTGGGGCTCTGACGCAGTATGTCGTCGTTTCTTCTTGATTCGAATACAGCGGATGTGGGACCCCTTAGGCAGTAAGACTTGACTAAAGGACCACTTTATCGTGAGCAGCTTACAGTAAGGCCTACTGTACTGAATAGAAAGGCTGGACTTGGTGCATGTCGAAATCCGCCGTCTGATTTGTTGTCATGCTTCTGCGCCTTCTTCACCGCGAGTCAAGAGAATTCGGGAATACAAGTTGTCGATGTAGCCTTAGCGGCGTTATCGTCAAGCTTTTCAAAGCTTAAACGCCAGGATCTGCGGCTGTCACGGCCCAATCTGGTTAAAGGGCGAGGCAAAAAGGCTGAGAGAGCCTTGCATCGCGCCAGGTGTCCAGGGGTGTCAGGGGGGGGATGGCCTTGGATCGACACCAGCCAGGAGGCCAGCAAGTGCCAGTGCCAGCCAAGCCCAGCCAGCACAGCCAGCACAGCCAGCCCAGCCCAGCAACACCCACTCCACCGGCCGAGTATTGGTATGTAGCTCGTAGCTGCTACCAGTGCACAGGCCACGCTAATGGACATGCCGCCGAATGATGTCACATAAACGGAGCCTGTGCATCAGCGAATCCGGAATCCTCCTTACAGCGGAGCAGATTCGGTGGATCCGGTGGCCTAACCACGGCTTCTTCTCGGACGCCAATCCCTTATCGTCTCAACACATTGCTTGCCGTTGCTTGCCGTAGAGCCGTATGCCTGTAACTGATAGTAAGGCAGGTATGTACCTTTGCTACGCCTAGACAGCCAGCCAGCACCAGCGTGCTACAGCCGCTTGCTCTGCTGCTACAGCCTGTACCACAGCGGCTGCGACAGCCACACACTGCTGGCTCTGGCTCCTCCAGTTCGTTCGAGTCAAACCGCTATCACAACGTAGTCGTTTCAGGGTCCTGGCCGGTACCCTGCTTCTGTTTATTCTTGGTTCAAGCGCGAGATCCGCCCCAGTAGAGAGGAGAGAGCCCAGCCAGAGCCAGAGCCAGAGCCAGCGCCAGCCAGCCTTCGAGATGGAGTCTCCGTTATCACTCAATGTTGGGGCACTGGCGAGGGGAGAGTCTTATCGCTTCGCATCGAGAAAAAAAAGTTACCTGCATACAGTTGGTTGTGGAGGTACCAGGTACTGTACGGAGTTACCAAGTGGGATAGTATGAACGAATTTTATCTCGGTTTCTCCTAGTACTGCTACTCGGAAGTATATTTCAAGAAGAGGTCGGAGATGCGTTGCAATGTTGCCGTCATAGTGGGAATAAATACCAGCAGATTTCCCCCTCTAAACGTCACTTGAAAGATTCCAATCATTCATATCAGCCTATCTATTTCCTATTCATTCTGCACGGCCAGTACTTACTTTCATTCCTCGACCATCTTTGGACACGATCATCCAAACCTAGCCACAGTTTGAATCATTCCCCATCACTTCACACATAACCATCATCACCATGTCTGCTCAAGATTCCGACGTCAAGGTGATCGCCGAGGGCCAGGAGAAGCCCCAGAACCATGCCAACGGACACCACGGCTCTATCGCGATCCCCGGTGAGCACGCCGGCGATGGTGCCATTGAGATCCCCGCCACGCGGTCTTCCATCTCCGAGGCCCAGAAGTACATGCACAACCTGAGCATGTCCCCCTCTATGAAGGATCGTCGCGGCTCCCGCAACTCCTTCGGCACATCGCTTCCCATCCCCAGATCCAAGAGGCAGTCCCGCCTCTCCTCGGTGCACTACCCCGCCGATGGCTCTACGGACGGTCGCCCCAACCTGTCCGGCCGCCCGGGCATGCCCCCGATCCAGCCCACCCGCGCTCTGCTGGCCGCCCAGGTGCAGACCATCGAGACGGAGAAGGTCAAGAAGGCCAAGAACATGGCCTTCGCCTTCGACATCGACGGTGTCCTCGTCCACGGTGACCGTCTGATTCCCGAGGGCAAGCGCGCCCTTGAGATCCTCAACGGCGACAACGAGCTCGGCATCAAGATCCCCCACATCTTCCTGACCAACGGCTCCGGCAAGCCTGAAAAGGCCCGCTGCGAGCAGCTGTCCAAGATCCTCCAGAACCCCGTCAACACCGAGCAGTTCATCCAGTCTCACACCCCCATGAGCGCCCTGGCCGAGTACTACAGCACCGTCCTCGTCGTCGGTGGTGAGGGCTACAAGTGCCGCGAGGTCGCCGAGCAGTACGGCTTCAAGGACATCGTCGTGCCCAACGACATTGTCGCCTGGGACCCCACCATTGCCCCTTACCGCGTCTTCACCGAGGAGGAGCGCGCTACCTCGCGCCCCCGCGACTTCACCAAGGTCAACATCGAGGCCATCATGGTCTACTCCGACTCGCGCGACTACGCCACCGACATGCAGATCATCATGGATCTGCTCCGCAGCGAGAACGGCCGCCTCGGCACCATGGCCAAGGACCCCGTCTCGCAGCGCATCCCCATCTACTTCTCGCAGGGTGACATGCTGTGCCCGACCGAGTACTGGACCCCGCGTATGTCGCAGGGTACCTTCCGCATCGGTTTCGAGGCCATGTACCGCGCCGTGACGGGCGTCGACCTGGAGCGTGTCGTCTACGGCAAGCCCGAATTGGCCACTTACAAGTACGCCGATGAGGTCATCACCTCGTGGATGGAGCAGCTGCACGGCGAGGAGAAGCTGCCCGAGAACGTCTACATGGTGGGCGACAACCCCGCTTCCGACATTATTGGTGGAAACATGTACGGCTGGAACACGTGCCTGGTGCGCACCGGTGTCTTCCAGGGCGGCGACAACGACGAGAACAACCCGGCCAACTTCGGCGTCTTCCCCAACGTGCTCGAGGCCGTCCAGACGGCGCTCAAGAAGCAGCTCGGCGACGACTTCAAGACGCACTTCGACGAGTCCATCAACCCGGTGACGGGCGAGAAGGACGATTCCGCCGCCGTCGTCTAAACCACTTCCTGTTTTACGATATACTACTACTACAACGCTATACGATGGAAACGATTGGATACGGTCTACATAAAAAAAGTTCTGAAGACATCTACACTTGGGTTATTTTTAAGGTAGTTAGGTGCGCGGCATAGAATAGGTCACGGCGTTCAGCGCAGCTTCTTTTACTAAGTACTCTACGAAGCTTTTTTCTTTCATAGTCATAGGCATTTACGGCATCCTCTACAATCATAGAGGCTATTGGGTTAAAATTGATAAAACATTTTCCACCTACTTCCATTCTGAGACTTCTTTTTCATGATGTGGTTTCTACTGTAAGGTCTAGACTGTGAAATTCCTTCTGCTTGGCTAACTGATTAGCTGCCGCACTCAGCTAACACTCTCTCACGACAGTGCAGTGGATAACGGCAGCTAACCGATTGAGCCAACCATCCCAAACATCCACATGTGACTGGGACAACCTGCGGGAATTTTCCAAAGGAGGAGCCTAACTAAAAGACTAATAGTGCTAGCCAGCAAGTAATGCATGCGATTTCTACACCAAAATCCATTCTTTCATTCCCACTTCCCACTCGAATTCTGGCAAACAGCATTAACAAAGGATCCGATCGAGCAAGGTCCTCCCTAGCAAAAGTTCCTGCCTGTCGAGCTGTCGAGCTGTCGAGCTGTCCACTACAGGTTTGCAAGCTAGCATCAGTTAGTTGGAGGGGTCGCTCTGGGTCGCACGTCGGTCATCTTTTCGTCTCTTTCGTCTCTTGGCTAGGCTCTAGGGCAACCCCTCGCTGAGAATATTGGAATGTTAGGTGACCCAAAAATAACAACCACCGTCACCGTCACCGACTTTTCCAATCTTCCAGTTCGTTCGTTCGTTGGCTGTTCACCTAATCAACGCTGCATGATGAAATAGAATGACCAACTTACCCATACAATACCTGCAGCTTCTTTCGCTTTCGGCTTCGAAGGTGGTATTTTCAGGGTCCAGTTTATTATGCGAGGGCTCAGGAGAGTCGAGAAGGCTTGACCTCTCTCGGCAAGTAAGTTGCTGCTTTTGCTGTTGCTTTTTTTTCTCGCCTAACATGACATGCACGCACCTGGCACTTACAGTATGTACTTGAACCCTTGGTGGTGATCCTCGTGCATCTGACAAGCATGCGTGCATCGCTTGATACGTGGTTTCACAGCTTCAAGGTACTTATGCACGTTACCTAATGATTGCCAAATGTTCCTATGGTTTTGCGCAGCATTTACCTCTCTTGGTGATTGGAATGATATTAATATTGATACAAAAGCAAGGCAATTGGCAATCGAACCAAGACGCGAGTCATGTCCCTCGATTTGCTCGATTGCCCGCCCCCCCTCCAAAGCCCTTCGTGCCCCGCGGCATCACGACCAGCCAAAACGTGGCGGTACTTCGCACCGATTCAATGTGTGATGCACAGCTACGCTGGCATGCGGCTCTCCCGCCAAGACGGCAGTATTTGGTGACATCATGCAAGGTACCGCCCAACGTCATTTTTTCGGCGGCATTCTCTCTGTTTGCAAGTTCTCAGGCATGAAGACGAACCGATTTCAAAGTCAATTGCTAGGCAACGATGGACTACGTCGTAAAAGTTACGTGTTAAGAGAACAAACATACCTAGAAGACATCAAACCCAAGACTATTCGGGTTTTGGCCGAGATAGAGTCTCGCTTGTTCCGTGCCAAGCAGCTATTGCTTTTTTTTTGATCTGTTTCTACTTACGTATAGCAGCAGCAGCGCATGCATCCACATACGCTGAAGTATTTTCTGCGCCACCACTTGATCGCCCCCTTCTCTCAAAACAATTGAGTCGACGACAAAGGATACCTAGCAACGAAAGCCAAGACATTAAAGATATGGATTGTCTTCCGTTCCCCGTTGTTTGCTTCCAGTGCGGTACCGACCAGAATCCGTGCCGATGCAAGGTGGTAGGCCCAACCTTAGGCTTCTTAACGACAGTCGGCCTTGCGGTTCGTGAAATCCGGAATCCGCTTTCCCCTTTGCCAGCCATTTCTCATTACGAGACCAAGCACAATGACCACTGATACTTGCTAGATCGTCTGCTGGCCTGCATCACTGCTTTGCTGCTGTTGCGCGACACAGACTGGTAAAGAGTAAGTCTCTCCCACTTGTCTTCTCCTCGTGGTAAGGCGTCAAGTCAACACTCACTTACACCGTGACCGTGCGTTCTCCGTCTGCAGTGTCCTAGCTTTCCCCGTCAACACGGGCAACTCGCTATCGAATGCCATACCCATATGAGGTATGAGGAGACTGACTCCATGGATTGCCAACCCCCTCTGTTTGTTTGGGCAACGCATCGTGTTTTCTGGCGTTTATGGATATCGCACGCACTCCAACCAACCTGATTCTCCTCAGTTCTAATGTAATGTGCGGTGGTGGAGTGCGAATGGGGAGTTGGGCGTCTGCGGTCAATCAATCCACCCAGCAAGCAAATGGGCGTACCTGACTTTATCAGTGGCTGGCATTGGACGTTGATGGACGGCGACTACAAAGGCATCAAGTACCTCAATTATTGCATCTTAAGGTACAATTAATATCAATCGTAATAAACCAAGACTATATTGCTGCATACTGTAATCCCCTTTTGCACATGCAATTGATTCCTGTTCAGCACCGTCCATCAGGAGCAACCAATACATGTTTGAACTTCCATCCTGTCCCACATATTCGGGACGCACCTCCAGGGTGGCACATCCATATCCCACTTTTAAACCCCGACCAGGGACCATTCTCCCAGCCTACATACAGTAGTCAGCACATGAGCATGTTTCTGTATCAAGTAGGCAATCGCCGTGATCTCGGCACGACTCTGCCTGCCCCTTGTTCTCTTCCCGATCGTCCTTTATTTCCCGATTACGGCCCTCGGGTATGCAGTCGATACGTCGACGTACATGAGACATGGCAAACAAACCAGAACATTGCCTATCATGGATGACAGACAATCTTTCACATGTCCAGTCCACCCGCCTACTACGGGAGCAGAAGCTGCCTGCCATGTACATGATACAAGATGTATTTCTCTCTATCTGTTGTGTTTTGCTAACACCTCAAGAAAATACATCAACGCCGGCTCCGTCGCGATGCAGGACGCAAGTGGAGCCGAACGGTGAGCGGTCTGCCAGCTGCCCTCTCACATGCTGCAGCTGCAGGTTGGTAGCGGACGTGGGCGTACATGATAAGACGCGATGTGCCCAACGCTATCGAGTTGTTGCGAGCCTTGGTAGCAGCTTGCGCCCAACCTACTCCCGAGTTGCATACTTCATTCAGCATTCGGGTAGCTGGCTAACCAAGTCTGATATGTGATGCCGGTGAGCCAAGGCTACGCCAGGCAAGGGGGATATGCACACTTGCCACGTCTTACTGGGGAGTACTCGGCGAGGAAGTACAGATGAAGTATCCCAGCCTTTCACGGCAGCAACGAAAGTGACTCGTCGAGGCAGTCAGGTCAGGCCCAAGCCGATGGGTGGTTCGAGAGGCTCTTGTCGACTTATACGGTGGTGGAAGGTTCTTTTTGGTGTGGGAAGACGAGCTGCCGGTACTTGCACAGGGAAATGGACACGCCCATTCAGTTGCTCTGAGCCTCGAGAGACTCTTGCGTTCTTGATAGATGAAGTTGCAATATGCTATATTGTACAAGTCTTACCGGCCATGCTTGGTGAAGCCTCGTCGCTTGCGAAACCCCGGGTCGTCAGAAGAGGGGATACGAGAACGAGCGTATACACGGTGTTGTTTCTCGTGGTGTGTAGCACCTGGAAAGGGGCAAATAAATGCTCTTCAATAGGGGGTCTAGGTTTAAATATAACAATACCTCAACCATATACTTGTTGAAGTATACCCATAGAGCACCCATCACAATGGCCTAGTTCATCGTTATGACTGTTTGCAGTGAAGAGTACGCGACCCAAGTCACGAGAGAGAAGACTCTTCGTCGACGAATATGGAAAGTTAGTTTGAGTGCTGATGAACTCATTGGAATACCTGTATTTGAATATTTGAGAGTATGTTGCGCTGTAAGTCTTAATTTCTGTTAAGGCATTGAATCGGAGAAAATCACAAAAAGAAAAGAAAGAAAGAAAGCCTGTACTTGGACCTATTCAAGGAATCTTCTCATCAATATCATAAATAAATATTTACATGTGTCAAATGGCTAATAAGACTTCACCCGGAATCATATATGTATACTAAAGCTTTCATAAGTAACATGAACATGGACTAATCTGAAAGCGCAATGCCTATCCATGGGTTTCATGGTGTATCCACGGAACCATCGCCAAATGGACTCACCTGATAAGTATAAGGCAAATAATTAATAGAGGGCAGCGCTGACTTACTTCTTGCAATACTTTAAGGGGCGTACGTTCTAATGTTACCTGTCAACTCCTACTTACCAGAAAGATGGCTTCTGAAGTGGTAATATTTAAACTCCTGGGACGTATTAGGGACGCGAGAGGGGAAAGATCAAGAAACACTAAAACGTTTCGTTGGTGGAATCAACCGTTATATTTGAGCTGGTATGTCATAGCAAGTGAATGATGCTTTGCAAAAGAGAGTGTGGCCGCGAAACCATATTGACAATTTCATATTTTCTATCTCATAGGAAACGTTTCCAGTTCCTCTTATTCATATTCGCCACATCTTATACGTGTTGTCGCCGTGCTCTGTAAGCCAGGGGCTCGCCAATCTATAAATGGCTGGTTTGGCCCATGAACTTGCGTGTTCTTGGCTTGGGGAGGCTCGCAGGTGGGAAGGTTGATCGGTTATTCTAAGATGGAGACTTGCGAAAAAGCATTTGAGTGATGCATGCGCTATGGTGGGATCGTCTCCCCGTGTACTTTTACCAGGGGCAACGTCCCAAGGGTTCGCGATAGAGTAACAACACAGAGCTCACATGCATCGGTTTGCCGTTGGTCCAAGTCGAGCTTCTACATCGAGATATGTGCTCGCTCGATGGCCATCTTGTCTACTGAAGGCGCAGGCGCAGATGTTTACCCGTCGCCCCCATAAGAGATATCAGGGTGTCTCCTAGCCCCTTTTTGGTCAGTCGGCGTATATGATACGGCCAAAGAAGCCAATAGTGCAAGGCTCACGGTGCAGGCATGAAACACATTTTCACAACAGAAAGTCGCAATTGCAATCGAATACAAGCCTAAACATATGCGAAGAAGTCTGTTATGCGAAAGGTAGGGTGCGGTCGCAGTTGGGAAAAGTTTGAAACCCAGTGGTTGTTATCAACCACCAAATATACCGCTAAGAAGCGAAGACGGGAGTATCCGTCGTGGAGTCCCAACATTGCCAATTCAATCGACCCGAAAGCCCATTCCCGTTGAACCCCTACCATCCTTTGGCTTGAAAAAGCACGTGGAAGGCCAAGGAACATGATACAGTATATTGAGAGCAGCCTCGGGCGCGCTACTTGTAGTCATATTTGGTTTGCATGGAGCAGTCCAATCATGTCCAGTGTAGGTCCCCCGGAGTCCATCACCGAGGGCGAGATGAGTCGTCATCAGCAGTTTACATGCCGATTTGGCACGTGTGCTCATTCTATAAAACCAAGTAGAAAAGTCCCCATATAACAAATTTATTGGGGGTTAATCAATCTGGTTGGCTTATATCTTCCTCTTTTCCTTTTTGTTTCTCTTTTTGTTGAGGATGGTAGGTGTCGTTGGGATTTGTTAGGCGGCAGAGAAAGGATTGGGACTTCCCAATCCGCCACAATGGGCATGGTCAGCCACGCACTGTTCTTTTCAGGGGCCTACGTCACCACAAAGTCATGCAGCAGGTAGAAACCAACGTTAAAGTTGATGGTGTTGGTTGACACATGCAAAAACCTCCATTGTAGACCGCGGTGTAATACCAGAATATATTTTCAACTGTACTGTAACCGAATTTGATGGGCGAACATGAGGCAGTGTTCAATTCCGTTGACGATCTTTTGTTGTACTTAACCATAGCACCGCGGGTGCTGGCATCTAGGTATTCTCGGGCTGAAACCAAACAACAACCAAGACACACCAAAGGCCAGTCTTGCATTGCATATGCACAAACCCATCCATACCCTGTTGTCGCCACATTTGACGCGAGAGCAATACTACTACAACTATCTGGCATAATAAATTTTGACCGCCATCATGCTTGGCACTTCTTTGCGCGAGCTGCTGTTTATCCGCCTCTGCATCGTCCTCCTCCAGTACGGAACTCCGATCCTCCTAGCCGGCCTGATCCTTGCGGCAGCGACGGGTGGCTGGAAAGCACTGACGCACCCCGCCAGCGAAGCAGCCATCGGTTATGTTTTGCTAGATCTGCTTTACGCCGTGTTTCTCTGGCTGCCCTACACCCGACGACTAAGGGATGAGGCGGACCACCCGCCCCCACTGTCGCCCGTCGACCGGCGCGCCCTGTTCCTGAAGTGCATCGACAACGTGCCCGACTTCGAGCGGTACCTGAGGCTCTGGTTCCTGGGCGCCGACCCGTCGGAGATCCGGCGCGACAACGTGCGCGAGTTCGTGCTCTGGGCCTTCTTCGACCGGCGGCCGGGCGCCGAGACCGAGGACGAGGCCGCCGAGTGCGCGGGGTACCTGGACCTGGTCGAGCAACGGTTGGGCCACGAGCTGCG
This sequence comes from Apiospora koreana, assembly GCA_017163955.1. Lineage (NCBI taxonomy): Eukaryota > Fungi > Ascomycota > Sordariomycetes > Amphisphaeriales > Apiosporaceae > Apiospora > Apiospora koreana. Next base: position 3,460,719 of record JAFHKQ010000004.1, read on the forward strand.
GCCGGGACGGGGCGGCGCGCAGAGCCTGCGGCTGACGTTTGACGACATCGAGACGCGGTACCGCAGCTTCATCTGGTACATCCTGATCGGCATCGTCGACCTCGGCACCCACGTCCAGCTCGCCTGGCGCGGCTTCGAGTACCACTCCCTGCCCGCGGCCAAGTTCGCCGCCGTCCTGCCGCCGCGCCTGCAGAGCTTCTTCGCGAGCAACCGCTCCGCCTCGTCGGAGCTGAGCTACTGGCTGCGGCCGCACACGGCGGGCGCGGGCAAGACGCCCATCGTCTTCCTGCACGGCATTGGGGTCGGGCTGTGGACGTACGCCAACTTCCTCGCCAGCGTGGGCCAGCCCTCGGAAATCGAGGGGGAGGGCCAGATCGGCATCATCGCCCTCGAGATCATGCCCGTCTCCTTCCGGCTGACCGAGGCGCCCCTCGGCAAGCTCGACTTCCTCGACGAGATGGCGCGCGTCCTGGCCGTGCACCCCGGCTGGGAGCACTTCGTGCTCATGACGCACTCGTACGGGTCCGCGCTGGCGACGCACATGCTGCACTCGGACGAGTTCAGCGCGCGCATCGACTCCGCGGTGCTCATCGACCCCGTCACCATCCTGCTGCACATGCCCGACGTCGCCTACAACTTCACGCGCCGCCAGCCCCACGGCGCCAACGAGTGGCAGCTCTGGTACTTTGCCAGCACGGACCCGGGCACGGCGCACGCGCTGGGGCGCCACTTTCACTGGAAGCAGAACATCATCTGGAAGGAGGAGCTGGTCACGAAGAAGGAGCAGAAGACGGCGGCATTGGAAAGCAACGGGAACGGGGCCGCTGTCGTCCGCCAGGATGGCATGGCAAGGCAGCGCAATGTAGCCGTGTGTTTGGCTGGGCGGGATCTGATTGTGGACACGTTGTCCGTGGCGCGGTACCTGGCCGGCAACGAGGACTGGCTTCCGGGGCTGGACAAAGATCCGTCGGATCGGGTCGGAGAATCCGACGATGCCCTGGACGATGTGCAGCGGTCCGCGGGTTACGGTCACTTGGAGAAGGATGGGATCGAGCTGCTATGGTTCGACGGGTTGGACCACGCGCAAGTCTTCGATGACCGGAAGCACTACGACAAGGTCAAGGCCGTGATTCATCGGTACTGCTCCAAATGAAAGAGAGCGATACAGTAGCGGCATTGGAACGGGGTAAAAAAAACTTTAGAACTGTCATTTACTTTTCAGCGTTATTACTTGAGATAGAGTCGTAAATTAGCAGGCGAAAATTTGTATTTCATGATTCCGTATCCTCTTCGCTCCTCTTCGCCTCGTCACCGCCCCAGTCCGTGAGATAGAAGACCAAGGGCGTCGGGCCGTTGCGGATCAGGATCCAGACCACGTTTTCGTCCGTGTCGTTGACCTCCTGATGCTCCGTCCAGGGCGGGACGAAGGCGAAGTCGCCCGGCGACAGCTCGTGCTTCTTGAGTTCCCCGTCATTGTTGGGGTTGGTCATCAATATGCCTGTGCCAGAAGCGGCGTAGATGATGGTATCTTGTGAAAATAGTCAGTTACATCCCAGGTAGCATTGAGTGAATTGCGGAAGTAGAGGAGCCTGCACATACCTTGCTCGCCGTGATGGTGAACGGCAGATGCGCATCGAGGTTTTGCCGTCAAGACTAGATAGAAAACAGATGTCTAGCTTATCGAACACGAGCAGGTCAAGGTTTCCAATTGTCATGCCACCCACGAGGGGTCCGAGAAACAAGGTAGACTTCATGTCGTAGAGCTGGGGAAAAGGGGGTAGACTCACCGGTCGCACACATCTTGTCGCTCTTGCCCACAATGGCACCCTGGCGGACCATGCCCGAGCTGCTGCTGGTCGCCCTTAATGCCTCCAGATCTTCGGCCTTGGTGACATGCACCGCCGAGGGCAGGATCATGGGGAGGATGTCCGGCAGCAAGCTGAAGATCGACATGCTGGCTATGCTTTTTGGGGAGTTGAGAGGTGGTACCTGACAAGCGATTACCCCACGGGCGGCGGGTAAAATAGTGGAAGCAAGGAGAAAATGGAACGGCAGATAAAAATAACTCGATTGGGGGGTTCGTTATTGGCAACAGGTATGAAATACCGTATAGTCTCAAAGTGTAGATGCAGCTTCAATGATTGGAAGAATATGAAAGATTCAATACCGCCACCCCTCGTTGTCTGCTGTTGTTTTATGCTGATGCTGATTCATTGGGCTCTGGCTTTGCTCATTGCATCGCAGTGAGCTGCTTTTCAGCGTGCACTCGAAGTAGCCGCTATGGGCTATGGGCTATTGGCTATGGCAGGTTCGGTTCGGGCAGCAAAAGGTCTGATCGTTGCTGTCAGAACCGCCGTGACAGCAAAATGTCCACGTCATGTCATGTGGTCTGTGCTTGCTCCAGCAGCTGCCCGCATGCATCAGGGCCCATTCAGGACCAACAACGTCTTCATGATCCACGGCTTGATAATGCACTGAAAGACGAATGTAGAAAAGGTAGGAGAATATGATGCTAACTGGAGTTGTTTGTTTAGATTGGGGGGATTTTGTAGATATGCTTGGGTCATGTATACCTATACCAAAGTTGGTAACCTATAGGTTAATGTTGAATGGCATGAGGAAAATGGTGCCAGTGCTGTTACGGCGGATGCATCAATTAGATCAGAACAGATCCATCTGGAAGGGTCCAACATGGCCCGCCGGGGAATTTTCCCTAGCTGAGGAGCGCGCTCCTTTATGATGAGAGGAAATACAAGCTACCTGCCAAGCATGCGACTGGATGCAAAGCAAATATGCCATCCACCTTCTCAATTGGGTGTAAACATCGTCCCTGACTGGTCACGACGTCTATTTACTTTCTCGGCGTTCGTATCGTGCGTGCTCTAGGGGTCCGGTCGTGTGTCTTGCTAAGTCGGCAGAGACCTTTGGCTGCCGATGAACTGTCGCAACCTGCACTTGAAGAGGAAAGTCTTTGCCGGAGAGGAGACATCAATCTTTGCTGCATTGTACTCATGCGTGCATGTTTTCTCTTCCAATAACTTGCGCGAACTCATCCTTCTCCTCTCCTAGTAGGTGGGTGAACATAGGCTGAACAGAGGCTGGAAGTATGCACTCCTTTGGCCTCTTTTGTGTGTCTATACAATCCATTGCCAAGTAACACTGACTGCGGGCACCAAGTCCCCTATTACGCGTATTAGCAAGGATTGAAAGCTGCTAGACAGAACCCTAAACTTTCAGTATTGTTCCTTTGGGCAGGCAGTTACAAGATAAGGACTTTCTGTATGATTCATGGCCGTCAGCAGTTGCGTGCTTGTTTCAATGATACAGACACAGGATAACCAGGACACCCCTCAGGCCGAGCCCGGCCGGTTGCAAGCCTCGGTTGCCCCTCCATTTGGTGTATTCCAGGCCGACCACCGGCAGCGTCTTATAGTGGCAGTAGCAATTGCGATAAGGAAGACTATATCGAATTAACGAGCTTCTTGATCAGGTCAGAGTCCAGTGGGCTGCCGAGCATCAACAAGATACAGTTCAAGTATCGTGAATCATGCGCTGGAAGGTAATTGAAGGAAGAGGTTGGTTGCACAAGGCACCTGCCCTGAACGGGGTGGCTAGTGGTCCCCGCGATCTCCGTTAATGCATGTGGAACCTCGCTACCGATCTCCAAGTCTCCAAGCCAACAGGCCAGTTTGCCTGCTTGAACAGCGTGCGCAGAGCTCCAGACTTCAGTGGACTGGGGACTGGACCAGGGGGTTTTGGCCATCAGTTTCTCAAAATGCTCTACAGGAAGAAGTACTTCATAAATATGAACCCAAAAGCATCATCAAATGTTTTCTCGTTCGCTTCCCCCCCACACACATGTGGATAAGACTGCATAAGCCGTATTGCCAACTCTCTCAAGGTTGGGTATCATTGAATCCGATTACCCTGATTGATGTGAAGTTCATTGACGCAAGCTCCTTTTGCCGCCATCTATCCATCATCACTTTCCAGGAACACAACGTGAATCCGCTTTCGGATCAACGCCGAGCCCGATTGAGACGAACGATTTCGAGGTGTCACTGTGACCTGGCTTGACCCGTTTCTATTTCAACGAACGTGTTACGGCACATCCCTCACGTTTTGCCATACCGACAGATTCGATGCATCTATATCAACTTGAATAACTCCGTCTCTTGAGCTTGCCTGGGTAGCGAGCTTCCTATTAAGCTGCTGAAGAATCTGGAGCTTTCCCCACAGATTTGCAGCCTGGCCAGCTTCGTGCGTCGCGGCGACCAACGCACCATGTCAGAGGAAACGAGTGCAGGACGCCAAGGCCTCATCACCAGTGCCAGGTACGCCGGTATCAACCCGGAGTACGAAGATAGTGTCTCGGTCGTCAATGGTGTTTCGGACGACGGTCTGCATTACCCCGCCAGCAATCATGATAACTCACTGGCCACCGCGATCAGCCCGGAACCAACGTCGATTACCACCATATCAGATTCCCCATCCACGCCTGCAAATGACGATGTGTTGCAGTTACCACCTGAGCTAATCGACTCAATACTGAGCTACCTCTCGCCGGTTGAGCTGTCGGTAGCTGCGCAGGTGTGCAGCAAGTTTCACCAACATGCCTATGACGACATCCACTGGCAACGGCATGTCCAAGCCAGTATCCCAGGTAACACGATAACCTCGTCCTATCCCTATGAAACATTCCGGGAGCTTTATATATGCCACGACCCATACTGGTTCATTCCCCGGAACAAAATCTGGTTCTCCGACCGAGGGCTTCCAGGTCAGATGATCGTGGTGCAGTACGACCAGCGACGTGGCGTTATCGAGGGCTACCAGATCATCGCCGTCAGCGGTAAGAAAGACTTCGAGGTTTGGCTCGCCGATCAAAACGTCTTCATCCACCATTTCGAGCCAAAAGTACGACTGCACCGGGACAAGCCCGTCATCAAGTTCAGCCCCCTAAGCCGGGTCAATATGGTGCGCAGCGAGTCTGGGCCTAGCACGTTCGCCCCTAAACACCAATTCTTCTCGGAGCAGCAGATGCACATGAACAACGGCTCGGATCCGCGGCTGAGCAACATCATCCTCGCCAAGGAGCTCACCAAAGAGATGCTCGGCAACGTCATGACCAAGGGCTGGCCGTACGGCTTCGTCTGGCCCCCGCCCACCATTCCGACGTCGCATCGCATCGCTGGTCTGGCGGTGGGCATCACGTCCATCCAGCCCCAACGCCGGACGGGATCGTCGCCTTCGATCTGGAAGCCCAGCGCCCGCGCGGAAATCTCCGAGCACTGCTTCCGCTTGCGGCAGTGGATGGAGATGGGCCCGCCGACCCTTGGAGTCCATCTGGGCGAGGAACTGGTGACCTACTCCACCCTGGATCCCAAACTCTATACGCCGACCAGAGAGAGGCCGTGGCGCGGCATCTGGGTCGGGGACTACAGCGGCCATGGCTGCGAGTTTATACTGATCAACCAACCTGACGTCGAGGGAGTTACTAACGTACCACTGGAACGCCTGAAACAAGAAACGGATGCCCAGTACGAGGAGCGGTTCCTGCAGGAAAGAGTTTACAAGGGTACACTGGAAGCCATCAAGCTTACGGGCGACCCCAACGTGCCACGTGGCGAGTACACCTTCATCGCGAAGGATCTGGGCGCAGCGGGCTTCGTGGGTGTTGCCCAAGAGTACCCGTTTCAAGGCGCTCGGATGGTCCAGAGCATAGGTCACATTGCGCATACCGGATTCTACAGTGGTAAGTTTACATACCTACTGCCTCCTAAGATCAAGCGAAAGAATCCGAAGAATCCAACTCCAAAGATGACTTGCTGACATATTATTTCCCACCATTCAGATAAATACTTGGAATCTGAGCTCATTTTGATCTCGCACAGCCGACTGGCGCAATACTGGGTCGATTTCGGACACATCAGCTTCTTTGAGCGCGTAGATGTCGACGGCTTACTCAAGGCGTGAAAATGAGCCCAGCGCTACAGACAACAAACTACCAACTAAGGCCCTAACTTGCTGCAACTATCATAGTCTACCTGCATTGTTATATAATATCGCAGGTTGGATCAATGGCTGGGGTCATGTTACACTCGGTTGGATGCATTACTATCCTTGCTTGACGAGATTCTACTTCTGTAATGAAGTTAGTAACTGATGTATAAGTTTAAATATACTATAAATATGCACACCTACATGCATATGGAAAATAGTTTGAGTTCGTATGTACATACAGAACAACATTGCTTAGGTGACTGACAATCACTGTGTTGAATACTTTCAGTGCTGCAGTGCTCACAAAGCCAGCCCTAGGCGCACCCCGCGCAGTGCCGCTGTGGGTGGATGGCGGGGCGGGGTTTGAGCATTTAGGTGCTTCCCCCTAGCTCTCATGCTCTGCTAGTAGTTCAATGTTCAATGCTCCAAACATACAGCTGACTCTATGAGATCTCTTAGTATAGTATTAAGACTAATTTCTCATTTGGTAATGGGCTGATATCACATGTCAAATAAAGATTGAGGTCCAAATGTCACTGGCTCCCTGAGGCTTATGTATGTGCTAGCTTGAAGACAGAAGCGAAAGTGGGCCGTCGGCTCCCACGCTTGGCGGTGGTCCAAGCGCGCAAATTTCGACGTCATCAAAGAAGACCGGAAGAAGAAGAAGAAGAATCTCACTCCTCTTGTCTTTGTACGTGCTGGTGACGACTGCGACATCCTGATCCCGAACCCGGCTCTCTGGGACGCATCTCATCCCTCCATATCCCTGCTCTATTCACTATCCCTCTGGTCGCATCTTTAAATATAATCATTACATCGTTTCCCCATAGAAAGGCCCTCTTTATCCAACGCCTGACCGCTTACATCGTCTTGAGTTTCGAGAGAGAACGAATTCACTGCGTGCGATCGATCGTACCTGCTCAGGCCAAAGAATAAACCCCGCGGCAACTCGATTTAAGCTCAGATCTCCCCCAGATCGTCGACTCCGGGTCCCTGATCCGCTTACTCATCTGCCGAATCATCTTTGCTCCACCACGGCACTTCATCTGCTACCTTGACCCTCACTCCCTAAGGCTAAGCGACTCACTCTCTCACTAAAGACTCGTCGCCTACCTCGTGCGCCTCGAACTCACCATTCTTTCTCTCTTTTCCGACCATGGCCTCGGAGAAGTATGTCCTGCGCGTGACGGCAGGTTCAAGCTATGATGTCGACACACACGAAGTGGTCCCCGTCAACTCTTCCGAGCCGCTGAAGGTATCCAACGGATTCATGGACGTGGAGCTCAACGTACGGGTGCAGAACTACCAAGGCCTGCCCAGGAACTCGCCCAAAACGTCTCCTTACTTCTCTCAACCGCCTCATGACTACAACAAGGATCAGTACAGCATATCGTTCCGCTTCACCCCGAAGAAGCCGTCGTCGGGCTCCAGTGCCGCAGAGAAGAAGTCATCGGAAGAAGAGGACGAGGATGACGAGGATGCCCCCAAACAACCCTCGAACGGCATCTCGGCTGCCGACCTCCAGTGGGGCAACGACTTTGATCACCCGATCCGCGACCGCCTGCCGCCGGGGTTCAACACGGCCATGGGAATAGTGAAGTGGTGGATCGACCCCGGCCTGGATGGGGACGCTTACGCCGACGAGCCCTACCTGTACGGCCACGCCCTCTCGTCATTTAACACCGTACACGTGGGCGCCGGCGAGAACAACCCGGAGAAAGGCGGCCTCTGGTTTGACGAGGGCGGCGACGAGACCGGGCTTGAAGCGCGGCGGGTCATCGGCGCCCCCGACGGGGCCAAGCAGCGCATGAAGTGGGCGCTCCGGGCTGACAGCAAGGAAAAGTGGTTGTTCGAGCACGGCAAGACATACGGCATCGACTTCTACAACCCCTACCTGGACTTTGGCGATTTCAGCTTGAAGCTGCCAGGTTTCACACTGCCCATCATGAAATACTGGGATGGGCAAGGCCTGAGGTAAGTTGCAGTATACCCCCCAACCCCCGCACTATTTGCTCGTTATTGTCGTTTTTTGGAATTTAACAATCTCAACTCAACTCTTTGCTCTCCCAGGTCGAACCCCAAACGCTCACACCGCCTTAGATACGTACTCCGGAACAAAACCACCGGCGACACCTATCTGGTGGTGCTCTTCACGCTCTACCTCAAGGAAGACGTCAACGAGGACGGGTCGCTGAAGCCCGATGCGCTGGCGAGCCATACTTCGCAGACGGAGACGGCGGCGCCAGCAGCTACGGAGACGAGCAAGGTGGAGGACGAGCCGGAGGACGAGGCGGCGCTGGAAGAGGCGCGGAAGAAGCTCGAGGGGCTGGATACAGGCAAGTCTGCCAAAGGGAATGGTAATGACGATGAGGTGGATTGAGGAGAATTCAGACCCCATCGATTTGATTCGATGCATTAAGGGAGATCATTGGTCGACCTTACTCCTCGGACACCACCGCCCTGATTCGAAGGTTTAGAATATTTTGTTGGTCGAACATAGCCATCCAGGGTTGCGCCACATCTCTCTTGGGCTTTGCTCGCATCAGCCTGCCTTCGGCAAGCTCAGAGCCAAGGTCCCACTCGGCGAACATTCTGGAATAAGCTTTTCAATCTCCCAAGATAAGAGCCTTGCCAGTTACACCGGAGTTGACAGCCTTGGAGCTTTGCATCGGAGGCTACAGAATATCAGAGGATACATGCTTTGGGGGAAATGTGGACTGAATTACGATTATAGCTTTAGAACAAAGAATTGCTGGCTGAACAAAACCTCCACGGGACTGATCTCCTATTTTTCCAGCTCTGCCATGTGTGCGATGCGACACGACTTAGATCACACCCTACTCGGCCCTTGGCCTCTGCAAGCTGAAGGTATGAATCCCTGGGAACCAATAGGAAGAGTACAGCTAATAGCCGATCGGCGATCCGGTTATCACTGGCACAATATGCGCTAGTTTCTGGGGGTGGCTTGCCCATGGGTTAAGCTTAATGAGCTGATTAGGGGTACCAGTCGACCACCTGCCCCTAACCACCTCAATATGTGATTATTTGATTACTGAACAATCTACAAGTATGCCGTCGCTGGTGTACGCCTGGTCCCCCCGTGGAATCGTCCAACGCAGGTAGCTGGGTAAGGTAAGTTTGGTATGCCTGGGAAGAAGCCAGTTTTGAGTTTTGTATACATCTGGTCCCGAGCGAATCAACCTCGCACGCTGCACACACTGGAACAAGCGAGTGATAAAGAGGAAAAGTCAGAGATCAGTAATCAGTAATCATCTTTTCTCCGATGACCCCATATCATCATATATTAGCAGTCCGGTTTCACGCGTCTCAATCTAATAACTCTCTCGGTGACATTGGTTTACACCTTTTCTGAATATTCCCACTGACTCTCCCCTCCTATCTCTCTTCCTCCTCCGCCTCCTCCACAGGACGAAATAATACGCTGGTCACTCTCTGTCGACTGACAGACTACGAGACAAGACAACACACACCAAGAAGCTGGACAAAAAGAAAAAGAAGACGATCTAGAAAGAAGGAAGAACAAAATGGAATTCACACCGCCTCCTTTCTGCCACGGTGGCTGGGATTCAGCCCCCGGTTGCCAGTTCCCTCCTGGCCTCGCTGACGTCGTGGAATCGTTGTCGAACGAGAAGAGAATAATAACCACTCCACCGCCTTTCAGCATCCCCTGGCCTGCCACCAAGCGCTCCGTGGACGGCGGCCCCATCGCCCCCTCGTGTGGCGACCCGGACGCCCAGTACAACCCGGCTTGCCGCGCGGCCGACCTGGCCAAGACGACTTTGACTACTCGTACTCACTCTGGCCCTCACTCCGACGTCGTCCAGACGTCGGTCGTCAACTCGACGACCACCTCGTCGTCTGTAACAGCGGCTGTGGCGGAAGAGGTAGAGGAAAAGATTGCCGATGAAGACCCACGTTGTGAACCTGACAGAGGCACTTACGTACCGCTCCCTTGTGTCATTTGGGGACCTCCTTATCCTTACCAGTCGGCGAATGGTACTGTTAACGCTACTACTACCTCTGGATTCAAGAAGATGGTGATTGCGGCCGGCACCAACAACTCGACGGTGGCGCTCAACATGACCACCCCCAGCCCCGATGCTACTACCAATCCGTACAAAGGCAACCAATTCGAGTACGATACCCAATCCATGGGCTTCGCCATCGGCATCCTCCTCCTCATCGGCGCCTTCTTCGGCTTCGTGGTCATCGCCGACATCTGCAGCGGCAAGTACCGCCTCAAAGAGTACCTGTGGCGCCGCCCCCGCGCCGCCCTCGCGGCCAAGAAGGACGGCCAGAAGCAGGAGCAGGAGCGGACGCAGTCGGCCGCGGGCACGGCGGCCACCGGCGTCAGCGCCGGTACGACCACCGTAGTCGCCACGTCCTCCTCGTCGGCCGTCTCGTCCCCGGTGCCCTTTGACGCCGCCGCGCAGATGGAAAACGGTGCCGCCGCCGGTGAGACGACGACAACAGTGCCCAAGCCGGTGGCTATGCGCCCCCGGACGTACCACGAACGCTTTCATAGCGTCGCCCGTGTGCCTTCTACCCCTGCCGCCGCCGCCAACAACAACAACAACAACAACGATGGCGCAACTATTAGCGAGTCTACCCGACGAAGCACCCCGCCTAGGCTTCCTACGCCGTCCGGCATCCCGTCCGACGGCGAGAAGCGACAGTCGACGCATTCGCTCGGCAAGGCGGTGCTGGGTGTCTTTTCTCGCAATGGATCGACTTCGCTGCCTTAAGATTTTGCTAGTTGATTCAGCATATGGCATGGGTGTGATCGCACACCTCCTAAAAGTACTGTTGCGGGGAGCTTGCATGGTCTGGAGCCTGGAGTCAAGCGGATGGTAATTGGGGTTGGCTGATCACGAAGGGATATAACTGTGGGAAGGGCGCTTTGGTTCTTTATGCTCTGGTTCTTCGTTTGGGTACTTGGATACCATTGGGCCGTCTCATTTTGAACATAAACATATTTGTGCATTTTCAGTTAGATATGTTTCTTAGTTCTACTATCTTATCACTTAGTACTGTTCATTGCTTAGCTAAGCTATCTGTAATATTAGTATTTATTAACATGTTATTATATTTCTGAACCCCAGTGGTGTCAAATTCTTTTACGTTCGTGGTTCTCTCTGATTCAATGCCTTGAGCAGATTTCAAGACTTATAGCGCAATTTACTCGTAAATTTGAACTCAAAAGAAGTCATCATACCCAATATGTCATACGGTTACAGCAATTTGCGAAAGTGTCAATGGTAATGATTCATTAATGGAAATGGGATCACAAATGGGATCATCAATGCATATTCATGGGAACATCAGTGTATTATTGGTGGTATTTTCATTGGGATACCCTATGGGAACGCCAGATGCATTCCATGTAGTCAGAAAAGAAGACCTCAACCTGACTGAAGGCTATCCCATCCATACCAAATGCTCTGATGTATGACTTCCCCGGGCTCCTCCAATTCGAGGATTAATGAACGACCTTCAATTCTCCAAGCTTTCCACCTCTCCCTCTAACCAATGTACTTGCAAGAAACAGTATACGACCCAGGAGTGTCGCAGTCCGTGTAGGTCGTGCCATTCTGCTGGATGTCGACAATTTCAGACCCGTTTACACCCACCGTATCGCCGCTGTCGGTGACAGCGCACGCATCCGTGAAGGTGACGTTCCCGAAATTGGCAAAAGGGACGTAGCCGACGAAGGAAACCAAGTAGTCCTCGACGATCCACTCGGCGGTCGTTTGGCACAGTGGCGGCGATTGGTTGGTGAATGTTTTTGTCATCGACTGAACTGTTGAAAGATTATCGATGGTGGCATTCCCGCCCGTTACGCCATCAGCGTACACGGTCATCGTTATAGTGTCCCCGGCACTGATCGCGAAGCCGTCGAATTCGATCGCGGGGGAGGGGTACCATTCAGCCCTATTTGTGTTGGCAGTTAGTTAAAAAACATTGCCATGGAGTTGGACAGATTTCTTGAGATAATTATTGCCCCAACCAAGAAAGTGAACAATTACATACCAAGCGGAAAACGAGACATTCCCATTGTCGTAAGTGATGGAGATGCCAGTCTGGAAGACCATGGAGGCAGCGCAATGGTCACCATTGCCAATGCCGACCCAAGCAGCGGCGGACGAAGGTTTGCCGCCCGAGTTCGCACCATCTTGGGGGTTAGGAACGATGATGGTGCCGGTCACAGACGTGAATGTGTGGTCAAACAGAACCGCGCCGGCCCAGATTTCGTTGTACTGGGGATCGCTGGAGGCAGCAGAGATCAGAGGCAGAGCAGCGTCAACGTGGGCAAAGAAGAGCAGCAGAACTGCGGTGATGGTGGCGGTGAACTTCATGATGGTGGCGATGAGCGTCATGATCGTGAACAATGATCGTGATTAGGTAGTTGAATGAAGGGGTGGAGATAATCTGGAAATGGAAAGGTTCTATTGCCAAAGAAGTGGTGCTTATTTGGCAGGTCGACGCACGAAAAGTTCTTACTTAGCTTTGAAAAATATGAAGGGCCAGGAGAAATACCGGGCTACAAAAATGGTTTTTAGGCAAGCGGCAAGCATTCAATTCATTTTCATATTTATAAAAAGTCCGGCAATAACGGCCAGCTGTACTTTGCTTCCTTGCTTCAACAAGAGTTTCCCCCATGGCACGAGCCGGTGTTGTTCATGTTGTTGTATATTACCCTCTTGCCCATATGAGCCATGCCGCCCGCAATAGATCGTACTGAGCTCAGTAAATAGTATAATTGTCCAGTCACAGCAATGATCGTTGATGTCATTCTTGTGAGTCACGTCATCCATGGAGAAGTGCTACACATACTGTCTTGCTGATTCTTATACCTACTATATCCTGTCAACAGCATCAAAATCAGGCTTCAACGGCTTCAACGGCTTCAACAGGGTGAACGCTGGTATCATCCAAGCCACGAATATAGATATGACCTAAGTAGGTCACCGGCCACAGTAGGGTTTGACATAAAGTCAGGGCTACAGGTGTAGCACTACTCTACTTCTATAAGCTTGGATCCTTATGATATGTCTTTCCATGCCTTCGAAGCTAGTTGAAACCCCTGATAAGCGACTAACCTCCCATATCATCAACCCTTCTCAGAGTTGGCCACGTGAAGAAGCCACTCGGCGACCACTGTTACTTACCTCTTTTACTAATTTCTATCCTTTCACTGTTCTGATGTATGGAAGGACATGCATGCCACATACTATATATATCCTTTCAAAGGATGTAGCGGCAGTCGTGTTCATCGTCGCTTCCTGTCGCAGTAGTAACAGGGGTAATCTCCTCACATCAGCCAGCGTGATATACTAGCTATTTCCTAAGTGTATAAGACGCACTGGACCAGTCTTTTCCTTTATTACTCCTCTCTTCTTTTCACCGGCACTTCATAAGATTATATTTGCTCGACACCTTCTATCTCCTTCTGCTCCGTGTGATGCGACACTTCTTCCGACAGAATACAACCTCTTCCACCAATGCCCACCAGCTTAGTGTTCTGATTTGTGAAAGTATTCACATGTCAAATACTACATGCTTTCAAAAGGAGCAGCGGTAGTTATGTTCGTCGTCGCTTCCACCAACAGAATACAACCACCTACACCGATATTATATTAATCATCTCTTCCTCCAACATAATAAAACCTATTACACAGACGTTGTGTCCGTCGTCGTTTTCTCCAACAGAATACAACCTCTTACATCGACGCCTACCAGCTTACTGGTCTGATGTGTGAAAGTATTCACATGTTAAAGATAGTATGCTTTCAAAAGGAGCAGCGGTAGCTGTCTTCGTCGTTGCTTCCTCTAACAAAAAGCAGAATACGACATGCTTTCAAAAGGGGCGGCGGTAGTTGTGTTTGTCGTCGCTTCCTCCAACAGAAAATAATCGAGTCAGGTCCGAACGGCGATGAGGTTTTCTACTCGCTTCATGGTAAGTTACCATATGACTCTATGGAATATCTTATTATTCATTACATTAAGTGTTGAGTGTGTTGTGCCCCTAGGTCATTACACATAATAACATGACATGAACATCTTTCTTTGTCGCAGAAAATCTGACATGACAATAGATGCAACGTTCTTTCTTATGTATCCCCTGAACGATCGTCCCTGGGCGAATAAGGAGGAGGCATCGTCGTCGTTCTCGTCGCTGCCCATCTGTCGTCTGTATGGCCGCCCTCGTCCGGGTTGGTATTATTATTCGAAGTCGTTTCCGTCAACTCTCGAGTCAGAAGGGTGGTCGTATTATTCCCCAATCCGTCTCCCCTTTCCCTAAGCTCCTTCTTCATCTTCCTGTACCTCTTCCAGAGCGCCAGCATCAGGAACCAGAAGCAAAAAGTCACAACTCCAAAGGGGACACCGAGGCCGATGGTGATGCGGCTCCGCATTTGCTTTTCCGACTCCCACCCGTCCCGAGCCTCGGCCAACTCCCGCTCGAGTGAGGCAACTGCCCGTTGTGCGCTTGCCAGGGTTGCCGCCGTGGCCAGCGTAGCGTTCATGACCCGCCCGGACGTCAGGGGGTGTGTTTCCAGCAACGAGAGGTCTGACTCGGCCCAGCGGATCTGCACCCAAGGCACCGTCATCTTTGTGGTTCTACTGCCTCTCCCAGAGTCAACCAATACGGTGGTCGGGCCGGTGACCCCGATACCGTCGGTGCCGGTATTGCATTCGAATCCACTGTTTGTTTGGTGACACATCCAGTCGTCAGCTATCTGCTTATTTTTTCACGCTTGTCTCAAGGCTGTTGGTTCCGAATGTAACCATGTGGGTAACTGATTACTTACCTGGGAATGCAGATCGTGACCGTCTCCCCCTCGGTTGGCGCGGGACCCAGCTGGGAAGAGTAGGATCTGAGTCTGGAGGCCTCTCGCCAGTTCGAAGTCGAAGAATCCTTCATGGTATCCCCCCAGGTGGCCCGCGAGCATGCTGGCGTGTAGCCCGACGGGCAGATACCCGGGGAATAGTAAGGGGCTACGCTGCCGCCACCCGGCCACTGCCACCCGGGCGGCCGGCAGGTGGGATTCTTGCTGTGATCCTCCCACCAGGGGTCCGACGAGAATGAGGACGTGGTCCAGGCGTCGCCAGAGCGGCGGGTCGTTGAGGTGATGGTGCAGGTGGGCGTCCAGACGGTGGTCAGCACGCCGGCAGACACGTAGAGTGTCCGCGAGTACTCGGAATTGTAACTCTCGAGGAAGTTATCGATGGTGCTGCTGCTGCTGCTACTACTGCTACTCGGTAGTGATATAGTTGTGGTGGGGGGTACTGCGCTTGCCATTGTCGTGACTCTTGTCGTGTCGTGTCGAGAGGGGTGTGGAGAGCTCAGGGGTATTGATGGGATGAATTCAATGCTGCTCTTCCCTTCCACTTCCTGTCTTCCCCTCCGCAGTCTTTCCTTCAGCTTCGTCCTCTTCCAGTATCTTTCCTCGGACTGTCTTCCCTTACACGATATTCTCTTCAACTTCCTTTTTCTTCCAATCTCTTTGCTCAGACTGTTTTCGCTTCCGCTTCCTGTTCTTCTGGTGTTTTCTCTTTGCCCGTCTTTCCTTAGACTGCTTCTTCTTCTGTTGTCTCTTCTTCCACCGTTACTTCTTCAGCCTTCTGCTTAACTCAATATTACCTGAAATAACACCACCCTTGAGGTTTTCAGATCAGAGTTCGTGGGAACCGACTCATAGAGAGTTGTGTGGCTTGTTGCGTATGTAGTCCTTGCGGGACCACCTAGGCGTCTTGGCGAATAAGACCGCGTCTTGGCGATATGTCTCTCGTCTCTGTCACCGGCAATGCAAAGCTGCAACTAGGACAGTCAAGTTGTCCAAATCAGTAAGTAAAACGAGAGTGTTCGAGATTGAATGTACTGACATCCTTCGGAGTAACTAATTTCTATCATGGCAGAAATCGAGGGGGGGTGATTCTTTTAACATGCCACGCTCAGCCCCTGTCTGCGAGGTTGGTGGCAAGTCCACCCAGTTGCGGAGATGGCATGCGGCACAGTCGAGTCAAAGTTTTCAAACATGCCCCTTGTTCGGCCGTCCCCGCGGTCTGGATTCGTCGTTAGTCTGAATCCGGGGTGCCGGGCCGACTGACCACGATCCACCCATCGCATTTGGGAAACCGATTGGGACCCCGTCTTCTGCCAAGTACTCCGTTATATGGTTGCTCATTTCCCAGCTCATACGACCCCAGACCCACGCTGCCGCATAGCCGAAAGACGAAAGTCTGGGGAACGTCAGATACGTACAACAACTAGCCAATGGCGGAGAAAGGAGCACGGCCAGCAAATATGCGAGTATGTATGTCTGGCTTGCTGTCACCGATACATCCATGCTTTGGTTTTGTTGTCGCTTCCCACCCCTGAACGCTCTCACCTCCGTTCACTTTCATTACGCGTGAGGGTTTCAAGACTCAAACACTCGCACAAATGTTCAACTCCTTGGGTCTTATCTCAAGATGAGTTGTCGATAACCCTTACGCCAGCATCCTTGTAATGCGCGAACCTCGGTCCCCGTCAGGAGATTATGCAATAGGCTATAACACTCCCGAAAGAGCCACATTCCTGAAGCTTTTATCCCCCGACCGAAACCGATCCCGGCCTTTAACATGGTTGTGGATTTCGTGTCGTCGATCGAGAAAGAAAAGGGGACTAAGGTGGCTCGGCCCCGTTGGTGGAGCTGATGGGTACTTCGGAGGATCTCCCGGGAAATATCCGTTTACGTCGATCTTGGCGTCATATTTGCGCTTCCTTCTGATCTAAGCTCGGCTTAAGGGTTGGAATGACGCTCGAACAGGCATGGCAAATCAGCCTTGCCACATGTTGAAGCTGAGCAGAATCATCATCGCCATGGAGACGGCGGATGAGGACATCGTAGCAAAAGTCGGTAGTCGGGGAGTCTTCACCTTGTTTTTCTTTTTATCTCGAGTGGCTCACTTGATGTGAGGCTTTCGTTTCTGCTTGCTTGATGGGTTAGTATTGATCCGAAGCGATGAAACTACGCTCCAAAATATCAAGGAGGCGACACTCACTCTGAGATTCTCCATCTCATGCGTTTAGCAAAGGGTTCTGGGTATGTGAATGGGCTATCCTTGCTCTCATGCACTTACTGAGAGGTGTATGAGCTGGTAACGATTTACTGGTCGGGAAGGTTACTACCTCCTCCTACTCTTGTCTATTCATACCAGGCTAGCCCAGCAGAAACGCAAAACTTGAAGGGAGCAGGTCATCTCTAGAGATAGAGACTCAAGTGAAGAATCCTTGCTGGCATACGAGTCAATCGCTTCAGCTGGTCTATGCAAAGGAGGCAAGTAACAAAGGTGTCCAGCAGCACGTTGGGAAAGGGGGTCGGTTTCGCCAGCAACACCAAACTGAACTCAATGAAGGGATTCTGTGTGCCATCCGAGCGTGGCATCGCAAGAATTAGGGGCCGATGAGAACAAGGCAACCAAAAAGAAGCGACGGCAAGTAAAGAGTAAGGGGCTGACAACAACAATGAAACCGAGTAGGAAAAGACGATGGGGTCTTGCCCATGGGCGAGATGGCATAGGAGACGAGAAAGGGGCCGACGACAACGAGGGGACCAAGATGAAAACAACGAAGGGGCTTGGTCTATTACATGAACGGTACATCACACAGCTCAAGCGTGGTGCCAGCAAATTGCTGTTGGTCAACGAAGTCACTACCATGTGCAGCAGGCTAGCCGCCCCCAGCCCATCCTCAGGCACTACTAACATAGTACCTATAATCGCCTGACAGGGTAACCGGCCTACAGACTCGCCTAAGGCATCTATCGGAAAAACCCAACGGCATTTCCGAAGCTCTGCCCGCCCGGAGAGAGACAATCGGGGTGGGTCTATCTATTACTACGCGCCCGCGCCCGAGCCCTTAAGCAAAGTAATAACAACGGCACTGCTCGTTCACGCCCTTCCCACGCCACCCCAAGGAAAGGATTATTTTCTACTTCTTGAAAATAATCCCTCTTGGACCCCGCACTTGTACCTATTTGGGTTTCCAAATTATTTTCCAACTTGTTCTGCTTTGTTTCTCTAAACCAAAAACACACACCCCCAAGAGAAAAAAAACAGAACATCCTCACGCAACATCACAACAACTTCCAACCAACACTTACTTCCAACAAAAGTTACCCAGAGCATTGTACACATTGTAACTGTCGCTGTAAGGAACACATATACTAATCTCCCTCACCTCGTGGACGGCGTGAAGCAGGCTTGAGTTCTCACCTTGCTTGCGCCGTTCCCGCAGAGTCAACAATGATGATGCCCTTCTTGGTCATCGCTGTATCCTAACCTTCCTTGACAGATATTGACGCATGCGTCACCGCCATGGCTGATCAGACTGGTATGTATACACCCTTGAAAGGGCTCATTACCGCCTTCCTACTCTTGTTTTCTTTCTGCTTCTTTGTGAAGCACACTGTGTTGACACTCATATCATAGGCACAGCCGAGGGCAGCGCCCCAGCTCCCGCCCGTCGCTCGACCAGAATTTCAGAGAGAGACGAGCAACGCGCTGCTGAATCTGAAGGTTAGTATCAGTCTCATTTACACAGTAATTAATCACGCCCCAGTTGGCGGCCTGACGAAGATTGCCTGTGGTGTCACATTGCATTCTTTTACTATGGCTAACTTGATACCAGAAGCAGCTGCAAGCCAAGATCATAAGGGAAAAGGTAAGTGTCATTCTAATCTTGTTATCATCTGTTGCGCGTTCAACAACTCCCCATTATTGCCCAATAATACTTGCTATACCTATTTTTACCAGGCGACACCTACTTATAAGTCGGCGACACCTACCTATAAGTCGTCGACACCTACCTATAAGTCGTCGATGCCTGCTATAAGTATACAAGCTCAGCCATGCTTGCTATGAGCAAAGACGCTCACTGTTGCCTGCTTGGTATAAGGGCATGGGAGTTGGGAATTTGAGCACTCATGATGCTAACATAGTTTTATCACAGGTCGAGCTGCAGAACCCATAAAGCGTGGCCGCGGCCGTCCTCGCAAGTGTGAGTGTTATCCTCCAACATCAAAGATGTGCACAATGCATAGTTATTGACGTATTGAGATACAGACTCGAGATGCGAAGACAACAAGTCAAGCACTGAGCCCCAGCCGCGGGGCAAGTATCCTAAGCTGACGATCCCCCATCCTCGACCGACACCGTATGGCGATGTACCATACGCAAACCATGTAGTAGACGATGAGGATGACGACGAAGACGACGCCGGCTCATCATCTTCGCAATCTTCTGATGGTGAGTGGCAATACCGACCCATAAAACAAAGCCAGCGACTCTGCTGCTTGGCCGGCTGCCTACTTTTGCTGCCTTTCCCATTTGCACCTCCACCTCCACCTCCACTTTCACCTACACTTTCACGTTCACGTTCACTTCCACTTTCATACATCCTCCATCTCACGTCGCGCCAATACTGCCAACGAAATTGTGAGATTTTGGCTGGGCTACAGCAGCACATTCAACTTCTTCAAATCTCATCTTACAAAATCTCATTGGGGATTATCTGCTGACACTTTGGCCAGACTATGAACATATCTCATTCATCAGATATCCTCAGAACTACAATAAGCTTCCGCTTCGGGATATAGATTCAGAGGAATACCTTGAGAACTTACCGCCTTCCGTTAATGAGCCATACCCAGACCCAGAGGTGAGTTTTTATTGTCTCTGTCCTCGTATTCGTCATTGTGCCTTTTGGCCCTGCCGCTGCCAATGCGCAAAGCAACACGCCACGAGAACGCGATGGAGTGCCATCTTTCTTCAATGCTCCTTGGCCATTACGGTCTTGCGCCGCCAGAGCTTCCCGTTTCCTTCTCCGTCACCCTGACTCTCTCTTTCTCTTTCTGTCATATTACAACAAGATGCTGATCGAATGAGCTAACCTCATACACAGAGTTTCACCGAATCAAGTCAGGGTTCAGAGGACGCAGAGGAGGAGTTTCTGCAAGAGACGAATATCGGTAAATGCTCTAAGAGATCAACCTGCGACGTGAACATTGCTCATTCTGATATGCATCCAGCACTGATCGAGCAGAAAGTTCATGCCAAGATAACTGAAGACACCAAGCGGAACGTCTTAGGTCCCCTTTGCGTTGATCCCTACTTTCAAGCAATAGCGCCTGTAACCGAGATTACTCAGGGCAAGAACGAGTGGTGCAAGTCAGCGCAGATCAACCGATACGGTCTGTTTAACGACATTACACTGAACATCTTGCCGGTCGGTGGAATTCGCGTGGCTTTCCAGACCATTGCCAACGTCCTTGACATCAAGATCTACAACCACATCGTCGCGTCAGATGTCTCCGGCTATTGGGAGGACTCTGAGCGAGTCGTAGTTCACGGCCTTGATGAGGCAGCCCAGCGTAACCATATCATCGAAGTCTTGCTGCGAGGCTGGAAGCGTAATGGAATCGTCGAGAACCTCGATAAGTGGACACCGCAGAACGTTCACCTTTGGATTCACCAAGTGGCCCTCCAAAGTGATCTTATAGACCACCACAAGGGACTTCCTGACGAATCGTCTACGAATTGGCTGACCAAGCGATTCATTGTGGCCGCACAGAGTTGCAACCTGCTCCCCAAGTGCGACTGGATCCGCCACGATAACCCAAAGGAGTGGCTGCACTTGTTTGTTCCCATTCACCATCCTTGGATCGTGATTCCTCCAAGTGAACAAGACGCTGGATACTGGTCTTGGCACGCCAATGTTACCAGACAGTACTGGCTACGCAGCGGAATCACCGACGAGGAAAGCCTACATTTTAACAGGCTTTGGAAAGTGGAACGTACTCAGACCACGCCTTACTTATACATCGACGAGGCCAATACTGTCCTCCCGCGCAACAAACCAGACCCGGTCCCAGCCAAATTCTTTGAGATGGATATCCTTCGTAAGAGAAAGGAAAAAGAGCGGGAGATGGCGGTGCAGACCCGACAGGAACAGGACCAGGAACGCAACCAGCAGCAGCAGCAGGTGGAAAAGGTTCCTATCGTAGATGCACATGGAAGGACGACGTCGGGAGACCTTGCAGGCCATCCGTTGGATGATTACCTGGAGGATTCCTCGGACACAGATGAACACATGGCAGGTGCCCCGCACGACGACAGCTCGGATAACGACGATGATGATGACGATGAAGATTATCGTGATCCAAAAGCCGAACGCAGGATGCAGCAAGGTCGTGAGTCCAACAGTGTGTACCGCTACATCCAGGCTGCCCGCAACCTTCGCGGAAACCCACAGGCAGAAACAGTTGCCCCCGGAACCAAGGAAATCATCGGCGAGAAGGAAGTCATCGCCGAAGAGCAATATATCGGCGAGCGACACAATCAACCTGGACAACAATGGCCAACTTCTGCCTTAGCCAAATCAGCCCTTGCACCTCAGGCCACAAGCTCATCACCCCAGCCCAACCCTTCTGCACCTTTTTATTCCGGCCGGCCCTCACCTCACAACTCCACCACCGAGCCCCAGAGTGTTGAGAACGGTGAAAATTCCAGCAACAACACACCTCATCTTTCTTCGGAAACCGCAGCAAATACTTCCTCGATGTCTCAGAACTCTGGGAACATGCTACCGCCACGTCCCCCCGATTCCTGGTCCTGGGGTCGCGCTGGTGATAGTCCTCGCGGCAGTGATAGTCCTCGCGGCGGCCACAGTGGTCGCGGTGGTCGAGGAGGACGCCAGAACCGCGGCGGTGCTCGACGTCCCACCGCCAGTTTCACCTTGCCCAAGAAAAGCCTCCGAGAGAAGGCCATCGCCAACGCCATGCGCGGTCTCCCCTCGCAGCGACCGGCCAATCCCTTCACCAACCGATCTGCCCCGCACGGCTCGAGCCTCGCTCGTGCCAGAGCTGATCTGTCTTTCGGCTTCCAACGCATTGACGGCACCAACGACGACCCGGAGCATGCTATGGAGATGAAGAATTTTGCGCAGCCCTAGAACGGCGGCGCCCTCTCTTCTTTGCAGCCCCCCTCCTCTCGTGCTCCTCTCCCCGCAAGACACGAATACGGCACCGCAGCCTCTGCCACGGCCGCCAGAATGGAGCAGCAGATAAACGCCAACATTACCCACCAGGCCAATAATCAGCAGCGCCGTTCCACCCCCTGGACCAACCCGAACGTGCCTAACCGCAACACCGGCTTGGAAGTCTTACGTCGTCCTATGACTGCGAGCGTCGGTACCTTTGGACACATTAGTCCCGCAGAACAGGCCAAGCTCAATGAGGCCAGAGCCGCCGCAGCTGCTGCAGCCGCCGCAGCCAGCAATGTCAACCGGGCTAATGCTCAGCAGCGTCGTACCATCCCCTGGACCAACCCGAACGTGCCCGACCCCAACACCGGCTTGGATCTCTTGCGTCGTCCTATGTCCGCGAACGCCGGCACCTTCGGACACATTCGCCCCTCGGAGCAGGCCAGGCTTAACGAGGCCAGAGCCGCTGCAGCAAACAATGCATACGGCTTCACGAACCTAGGCTTTCAGCCGATGACGACTAGTCCTGAGCAGCGTCCCGCCCATGGATACGGTGAGGGTGGAAGAGACCCGTCGCTCCCGATGGGAGCTACTAGCCCGACTTCGCCTTCGCTTTCGGAGCTCATGGAGGAGTTCGCCGAGCGTCCTGCTAATCCACAGGGAAACCCCTATGAGCAGACGCGTCACCAGATAATGGGACATACACAGCAGAAGATCTCCTCGAGCACCCCCGAAGATATTATGGGCCCGTACAAGCTTGATTCCTTTGGCCAACCTGTTTTGCGGCAGAATGCTCCTGGTCGACAGACGCAGGGACCGAACACTTTCGAGCAGAACGTCCCCAACGAGAACACTCCTCGCCAGAGCCCATTTTCCCAGAACGCGTTCTCCGGACTCACCACACTCAACAGTGGCTTTGGTCATGATACCTTCGTTTTCCATGGCGCCAACAACCCGGGAGCTTCACAGCCGGCTACCAGCCCTACCCAGTTCCAGATGGTGACGAACCCCTCCACTGGCCACGCCACCATCGTGCGTACTGCCCCCGCACGCCCGAGCCCGGCCATGGTCGGCTCCTTCTACCCTCCCGAGGTGGAGAACCCGCCGCGCGCTGATCCCCAAGATGGCCGAAACGTACCCGGCCTCGAGCAGTACGACAGTCACCAGGTCTACACCCCCCAAGGCCTGGCTAATCTGGGCCGTTACAACTACCACGCGACCGCTCCTGCTCCCATCGCAGACCCGCCCGACCTCTTCGAGCCGGCCACGGCTCCTGCCGCCTTCCAGCCGCCTGCCTCTGAGCAGTCGGCCCCCGATGCATGGTCATGGAACGATTTCATTACTTGGCCCGAGGATGGCCTGAACATCGACCTGCACGACAACACGTCTTCGACCGCTACGCCCCAGTCCGCCGGCGAGGCAAACCCAGCTCAAGAAGCTGTACCCCTTCCCCCTACATCTGCGTCCGGTTCTAATGCCGCTGCTGTCTTGCCTGGTAGTCAAGTTCCCCTCGCTGATGGCAGCAACCCTAACACCCTGCCCAACTACTTCGACACCGATCCCAACGTCCAGCAGGGTTGGAACTTCCAGTTCGCCGAGAACATAGAAGACGACCCGGCCTTCGAGGCTCTTCTCGCCCTGCCCGTCTTCGGAGGCTGGTGGGACCCCAAGCCCGACGTATACTGGACGCTTGACCCCATCGGCTGCTGGGAGTGCAGCAACAACTCGACGCCGGCCGGCACGCGCGCCATGCTCGACAACGTCCACGACTCCGTGGACCAGCTGCTGGAGGGCTTCGAGAACGACGCCGCGTACCAGCAGCAGCTGGCCGAGAGCACCAACGCGCTCGAGCGGGCGGAGCTGGTCCGCGGCCGGTACCGACGGTGCTGGCAGACGATCGCCGTGTCGCAGATCGGCTTCGCCGTCACCGCCGTCGCGAACATGCCGGACCCGCGCCACGCCGGGGGCGTCGACCCGCGCCCCGTCTACTACATCGTCGGCCGCGACACCCTGCTCGCCCTGCGCGAGGACGACCCCAGCCAGACGCGCCTCGTCGCCCGCTTCGGCTGGTACAGCCCCGAGAACCGCCACGCCTGGCTCACCGAGGACTGCAGCGCCGTCTTCTGCGACGTCTACCCCGACGAGTACCGCCTCGTCGACATGCAGGTCTTTGCCGACGCCCACGGCGTCGAGGCCATGTACGCGCTGCGCTTCCCCGTCGAGGAGGAGGGCCAGCAGGACGAGGAGATGGGCCAGTAGAATGGCGATGGCAACGACGATACCGTCGTTTAGGGAGATCACAATGTCAAAGCAACGCCAACCTGAACTTTGGTCTACACTTCGAGTCCAACAGGTGAAGGAAGCAAAACAGATGCTTCTCCTTCTTGGCAACAGCAACCGACTACGTCACCTACCTGCCTTGACCAACCAACCTTGCCCCCGGCGAGATCAAGAAACCGAAAACACGAAAACCCAGAAAAAAAAGAACTTTCAGTGCATTTTCTTCCGACAAGATGCGCTTTTCCTCATGAATGATATGAGGATTCTATGGCACCTTTCTCCAACTCGCAAACAGATACGATGCTACTTATGGAGATGCTTTCTGCTCTCGCCCCTCGGGGGCCTTGCATTCGGGCATCTATCTAATGATGAGGCGAAGGATGGATACATGGCGAAAATGATATCAAGGGGGTTGGCGACAATTGCGTTTGGCCCCAAGATTCATTCTGGATCTTCGTTGTGTTGTAGGATATAGAACAAACCCAGGAGAGAAGCACCACAAATTGGAGAGCTGCGTTAACCCCGAACTCGCCTGCTTGTCTGAAACTGCTTTCGCTATCGTGACCGTGTATTAATTGCTTCAAATTCAGCTTCAGTTGTGCAAAGCTCCTCGTAGGCTGTGAGTACTTTAAGAGTGGTAGGTGAATGCATTAGGCATCCATCAAGTGACACCTCGGATCAGATAATCTATGTACGTGGTAGAGTATGATACAAGGCCATGGACGCATTAAAAGCTCCCCTAAACAGCGTCGACAACATTGCGAGCCATGAAGGCAAGGAATAATACCACATTGTTTGAAGATGGGCAGAGACCGAGGAAGATAACTATAGAAAACACCAGCACCTAACAGCTTCCCCTAGGGTAATAGGTCATACATCACGAATGAATCAATCAATCAACAAACCGACATGAAAAGCCCCAAGGCCACCGGCACGTCGTTCTGCAAGAATACAAAGTAAGTGTCCTCCTCATCCTGCTCCATCATGAGATACGTGAGCGTCTGGCCCGCAGGGCATGCGAATCGTTCGACCACATACGTGTAGCCGGGGGAGATAGTGATCTGGCCCAAGGAAGTAGCACCATTCCCCAAGTCGCCACCGCTGCCGCTGTCCCCACCATCGGTGCTGCTGTTGGATGGCACAAAGACGTCCTCCCAAGTGGTACTCAGCGTAGCAGGGTTTCCGAGCCGAGCAAACGCGACGCCGCCACTACCACCGAAGTAGTAACTCTCGCTCCCGTTGCTACTTGCCATCTGATCGAGCGTGGGGAAGCTGAGGAAGACCTTGCAGCTCTTGCCAGCGTACGAGGGCGGGATCTCCATATTGAACAGCGTCGAGGCGTTTTGTGAGACCTGGCCCAGGTATGTGGGACCGTAAGCCTTGGTGGGGTTGGCCATGTCAACGGCGACCATGAGCTGCGGCTTCTCATAGGGCGACCAGATGATGTTGGCAGGGCAGTCGTAGGTCGGGGGTGATATGGATGATGGTGTTGGCGAAGACTGAGCAGCGACTGCGGCAGAAGGTTCATGGGTGGTTGTGGTGTCTGGAGCTGGAGCCATGCTGTTCTGGGGAGGGACTTCTGGTGAGCCGTTGATCTGTCCGGGGGAAGAGTCTACGGGACGGGAAGGCAAGTCGCAGTCGCAGCAGGTTGCCTGGCAGCCATCGGCTACGAGAGTGACGGGTTGGCATTGGGCACCGTTGGCCTCGAGGTAGATGTTGGCATCGCCGTCGGTTTTACAGGCGAAGAAGGTGGTCTGACCGGAGAAAGATACGCGTCCGTTGCAGTCGATCTCGAAGCCGTGGCTCAGCTGCTGACTAGGATCACACTGAAGCACCGACGAGGGGGCTTCAGATACTACGTTAGTCCGTGATATTGGATGAGGTACAGCACACAGGATAATCGGATGCAAGGCGATGACATACGATCAAATATGGACGGGTAGTGAAAGGAAGGGGTAAGAAGAAAGCATGACACTTACGAGTCCACCAACAGCCACGACCCTGCTTATCCATGAACGCATCTCCGAACCAAGTGAAAGTCGATGGGTTCAGATCGCCTCTAGCCCGGCAGAGTCCATCGTAGATTTGGCCGACAGGATACATGGCAGGGGGACTACCACCTGCGTCGACGGAAAGGTGAAAGGTGCACCCGGCATCGGCACGGGAGCTGACGGGGCTGCCTGGGACCAGCGAGGTGAAAAGGGCGCCACCCGCAAGAAGGGAAAGGTGTGCCAGCATTTTGGTGGGAGAGTCTCAGCAGCTTTCGAATTGGAGACGACCTAAGGAGAGAAGAGGAGGGTGAACGAGAGACGGGTTGCAGTTAGAAAAGGAACGGAGTCGTACGAGTGATAGGACAACAAACTCGGAAATTGTTACTACAGACTCTAGAAAGGAATGGCGGGCTGATATTGGAGCCTCTCTACTTCGAAACGAATAGGTAGGTGAAGTGAAGGAGGTTAGAATGGTGAATCGAGTGGCAGCAAGTCGCAAGCCAATTGCCAGGCACTGATTAAATTGGCCATGTCGGATTTCAGGCAAGCGGAACATGCATAATGAAACCGAGAGAGTTGGACATGACTGAGGAAGGAGCTGACCAAGGAGATCGGTATCCCACGATGTGTAGGGAAAGAACCATCGGGCACCAAGCAAGAAAGACGGAAGTTTCGTAGCAAGGCGGGCACTAAGCAAACGAGCGCTGCGACTGCGTACTTTAGAATGTTTGGCTATTGACGGAACAATTAGGTAGTAATGCAAAGTAATGACAACATTTGAAAGATTGATCTATTAGTCAATAGCTACAATGAAAATGATACAAGAAAATAAGCACGAAGCCAGATCGTGATACGAATCATGGCATGAGTAATGAAGAAGGCAGGAAAGTAATGGAGACAATCGTGGAGTCGCCTAGAGAAGGCAGGATGGCGAAGTAGTAAAGTTAGCCATTAGAGAGGCAACACTAATGGGAAGCAAGACGAATGAGTTGAGCGCCATTGAAAGAAAGAGTCGGAAACGGCAATTGAACGTACTCCATCGTCAGAAGATCATGGCTTACAGTCAGTTCACATCATAGCATCAACATCCAAAGCATAGCCAGTAGTAGTAACATGGCACATGGAAACAAGGTAAAAGGTACTGTTCATGGGGTGTGTATTCATTGCTATCTCGTGTTGGAGCCACATTGCATCCATGTAGTAAAAGCAGATGACTGCGACCGGTCGGGGTCTCGTGAGCGCCATCTCGAGCCAATCAAAGTCGAACTGCACATAAATGCTTAGACGACGATGCTTGCCCGTTCAGAGACGGTATAACTGCGGCGGCAGCAACTAGAAATTCGTGCCTTTAATAGACAGATCTCTGTTGCAGATCGTTGCGCGCACGCAGTTCCCATACTCGGCGCAGCGCATAGCCAGATTGCATATAGCATCTGTCCAGATGATAGCCACTTGGTAGGCTCACTCGTCACCATTTCGTTCCGCGTCGCTTCAGTCCTCGTCACTCAAATCATCAAGGGGTATCATGTCTTCAGCCGCGCTTTTTGCCACCTTTGGCAGCCACCACCGCCGCCTTCTTAGCCTCTTCGATGGCCTCGTTATCACTGTCACTGTCGTCATCGAAACCTTCGAAGGAGACGTCATCGTCATCCTTGGTCTTGGTCTTGGCGACGATAGCTTCAGCCTCATCGGCACCCTCGCCATCGTCATCCACTGCTGGTGTAGCAGGGACGACCTCGGGCTCGTATTTTCTCTTCATGGGCATCTCGCCCAGTCTTCCTGTACGTCCTGCCTTGACATCGCCTTCCTCGGCCTCGGCGTAGGGCGGGGGAGTGAACCACGGCAGACGACCACGTGTGAAATCGTTCAACACCATCTTGGCAACACTGTCAACATCAGGCTCTCCTCCCTTGAGAAGACGTCCACCCTTTCGGGCGAGAATCTCGAGGAATCTGGTGGCGTCATCGTTCCAGCCCTGGATTTGGTATGTCCTCTCAGCGTGATGGGGCTTGACGCGATCAAGGACGGCACGGATGTACTGCTCGGGTTGCTCGACCTTTTCCAGTCTCACAACACCGCGAAGCAGCAGGTCTTCGGGCGTATCGGTAGAGCTGGGAGGCACGATACCGGGACAGTCGATCAAGTAAATCCGCTTCATCAATGTGATGTACTGCCAGACCTTGGTCTCACCAGGGGTGGGAGACACCTTGGCCACAGCCTTGGCCCTCAGAGTGTTGATGACACTGCTCTTGCCCACGGACGGATATCCAACCAGACCCACCGAGACCTGCTTGCGGTCGTTGTGGAGGATGCTGAACTGGCGCAGCAATTGAATCAACGAACCCTTACCAAAGGAGTTCGTGATGGAACTTCTGAAGGCAAGTGTCGGGTATTCCTTGCTTAACAATTTCACCCATTGAGCCTATGCTTATTATTAGCATTTTGTTTGGGGGATAGTCATGTAGAAATGATGGACTTGTTGTGGGGATGTGCGTGTCATGTCTAAGAACACTGCTACAAGCCATCCCAGTGGACGGAGCAGGTTCAACTCAATGGCACAGAGCGATCTTCGCGGAGGAATTTCAAGACGAACTTCAACCAACTCATCATCCAAGGACAACGAGCTTGAGATCAGGGGTTATTCTCCCAATGACGTAACGGGTCCCTACCACTGAGCAAATAAAAATTTGCGGTAGACATCCTGACTTCAACGCATTGGGGTTCCATTCACGAGGTGCAGTGTAGAAGTAAAAGGAAGAAAACACTTACGCAAACTTTGGTGGGAACCAAGTCGACCTTGTTCAGGACAAAGATCAGATGCTTGTGAGGGGCCTCGTCCTTGATGTACTTCTCGACACTTCGGCATCGTGTTCCAAGGGGGTCACGGGCGTCAAGGACATGGAGAAGGACATCGGAAGAATCGATGACCTTGTACAACTCGTTCTGTAGGTAGTAAACTGGTTAGCGATGAACAGGTGCAATGAAGGGGGATATGGTTGCATTTTCTGACTTACCCAGATACGCTTGCTCTGGCCCTTGTCAAAGATGGGTTCGTTGTTGTAGTTCACGGTGCCGTCCGCTTCTTCGCGAGCATCGGCACCACCATCCTGGCCGCCCGACTCTCCGCTAAGCAGACGAGCCTGTTCCAAACGGTCTTGGTATGTGTCCAAGGCCTGCTCGCTGCCACCGGCCAGGTCCTCGATGCTGCTGGCGCCGAGCTTGACGCGCTTGCGCGACGCCTTGGGGCCGAAGACCTCAGCGAAGGGCGAGGTCTCGATGGTCATCTTGGCCTGGTGCTGCTTGAGGCCGTTGAGCTCGGAGCCGCCGTCGCGGATGAGGGACATGGGCAGCTTGTTGGTCTTGAGGAGGACCTGGTAGGGATCCTTGGCCGAGGTCTCGACGGCCTCGCGGAAGGAGGCGAGCGAGTCCTGCGAGATGACACGGGTGTTGGTGAACCACTTGCGGTTCGGCTCGACGCGGGCGGTCGGGACGTCGCGGCTCTGGTGGACGGCGGCCTGGGTGACGTGGCCGGCGGCGTTGCGCTGAGCCAGACCGTGGGTGCGCACATTGAGGGCCTTGACTCTCTTGGCCGAGCGGTAGAAGTTCTCGCCCTTGACCTTGAGGTTGCCGAAGCCGTCGCCCGTCTTGCCCTGGCGTTCCCGCCGGCTCTGTTCTTTCTTGCCGGTACCCATGATCGATTGATGTTCAAGAGTGACACGTCCTTGAAGAAGAAAAGGAGGAAGAGAAAGGGAAGAGTTTGCAAGTCAAGGCGAGAAACAAGACCTCGAGACTCTGCAGCTTGTATAGTAAAAGAAAAAGTATAGAAAAGAATTTGCTTGCGGCTCAAGGCTATTGGGAAAATGGGAATTGACAAAGATTCTGGAGCTGCGAGACCCCACCAACGGCCAGAACTTTTTGACCGCCTGGAATTTTATTCTGCCGCCCAACCTCCTTCCTGCTGGCTGCAGGCCTGCGACAAGAAGAGAATCAGCGTCAGCCACAGTAGACCCCAAACTGTCAGGGGTGCAAGTGGACCCTTGAATTGGGGCTTCGATTAGGCCAATCAATGGCCGTACCTGAGCGCACGTAAGCCACACCAGCTAATTGATCGAAAGCGATTTTCGGGTCTTCAACTTTTTGCTACAGCGAAGCTACTAGGGCCGAATTCAAGCCGTCGTCGTCGTCGCCTTGAATCCCACTCTCACCACTTGGACTTCCCGACGTTCAGTCGATAACGAGGCAAGCCAGTTCGACCCACGAACACACAAACGAGTCTTTCCGGAATCGTGACCACGACGGTCACACCCCACCACACCACAATGGCTCCGACAATGCAAAGGGCCCTCTGCCGGGCAGCTGCCAGCAGCAACACCACCACCACCAACAGCAGCATCACCCTCCTCACCACAGCGATCCGCACCTTCAGCAGCACCTCGCCAAGCCACGCCGCCCAACGGATACCCCCCGAGTCCCCGCTGTACATCAACATCCCGACCCCGCCGCTGTCGCAATCCGTCGAGGACCAGCGCCGCTCCCCGCTCTCGTACAAGGGCCACATGCCCGTGCCGCGGCCGATCTTCAAGCAGCGCAAGGGCGAGCTGCCCAAGACGTCGGCCGAGTGGGTGACCAAGTCGGCGCCCGCCCCGACCTCGGACGCGGCCCTGGCCCCGACCCGCTCCGACACCAAGGCCTGGAAGCGCCAGCAGGCCGCCGGCCGCCGCCGCAACATGGAGGAGGGCATCTCGGCCCTGTGGAGGCGCACGCAGCAGACCAACGCCGGCCGCAAGGAGCGCGCCCACCGCCACGACATGGAGAACCGCGCCGCCATGAACGCGCCGCCCCACGAGTCGGAGCGGCTGACGCTGGCGACGGTGCCGGCCTCCGTGCTGGCGACCCAAGTCCCGCCGAACCCGCTGCGGTTCGACGAGGCCCAAGCCTCGCTCGAGCGCACCGCCTCCGTCGTCGAGGCCAAGTCGCAGGCGCGCCGCGACGCCCTGCAGCAGCTGTACATGGCGGCGCGGTCCTTCATCGTGACCGAGGCCGACCTCGAAAAAGCCGTCGAGGAGCAGTTCCGCCCCGACTTCTTCGCCGACAAGACGTCGGCCGGCATGCCCTCGGCCAGCGTCTGGGACATCGAGGGCGCCCCCAAGACCGTCTCCCAGATGATGGGCGACGTCATGGGCACCAGCTCCCGCCTCGTCAAGAGCGATACCAACTCCCGCACCGTCCAGCGCCACCGCAAGATCGCCGAGGAGCTCACGGGCGGCGCCATGGATGACGCGAGCACTGACTGAGCGGCACACATCTGACAAGCAAAAACGGGATAAGAAAAAAAGCATATAACTACAATCTGGGCAGTGCAAGTGCGACGGGCAGGGCGGTCATCCTTGTTCTGGGATCTTGCGTTGTGCAGTGCCGTAGAGCACAGGCAAGTAGGTTATCGGGACATGAAAGTTGATAATCTCCTGATTAGGTGTACGAGCGAGGCAGGAGGATATGTATATTGACATGAAAAGACGAACTCTCAATAGGAAAGGGGCGGGTGGAAGGAAGCATGTACTGTATCATCACCGCAATAGCATATGAAGCATGGCCAATTTGCCTTGCTAAATCGTACATTACATCTGTACATACAGGCAGGGGAAAAGCATTTGTCTGGTTCTACTGTTCAAAAATAACGTTATGCATTCGTGTGGTCTATCTAGACTAAAAACAGATTGACCGAGCCTATGAACAAACTGAACCCCGTGGAACGCCAGACCCATGATAAACAAGCAGTCCACAGCCTCAAACTCACTTAGGAGGCAAATATCGTGTCGTGCTGTCTTCTTCCTATGCCTACGATAATGTACGATCCCCTTCCCTCCTGGACTATTATTCCTGTCTTCGTCTTCATTCCATGAGCAAGCTCAAGGCAAAAATGCCTGGAAGTCCAAATCTACATGTATCCTACAATACGTCCTCTTCTCTCTAAGCAACTCAGTGTGGTCACTCATGTTTCCCGATCACCGCTTCTCCACGAGCAGGAAGTGCATAGCGACATAGGCCAGGACGACGAAGACGCCAGCAAAGACACCCAGGTTGATGACATCCATCCAGAGGGCACCGTTGTTGAAGCCGAAGCTGCTCAGGATGACCGCACCAGGGACTCGGATATCGAGACCGTACTTCTTGTCGACCAGGTTGAGCTTCACCACCTCGTTCACAATCAGACCTTCGAAGCCGTAGTGGAAGATGGACAGCGACTGGAGCCACAGAGCCGAATCGGGGATGGCGTTGTGGTTAAGTAGCAGACCGGCAAAAAGCAAGGAGAAAAGCATGACCAGCGAACCGACCAAGTTGGCTACGCTGCCGTCTTTGCAGACGATACCGATGAAGAGACAGATAGCCGCCGCCGCCATGTTGAAGAGAACCAGAATTAGGATGAAGATGAAGAAGTGCTCGACATCTGGCACGAGGCCGGTCATGGGGTAAATAATGATACCCATCAGAATTGGCGGGATGATACGCAGAGGAACAACGTCGAAGAGCACCTTGGCAGCGAAATAGGTAATGGGCGAGTAGTATCCGTTGGCTCTTTCGCGAACGATCAAGAGGCGCTCAGAAGCAAATACGTTCAGACTGGTCAAGGTGCTGAAACCAAAGAGGGCAAGCAGGAAGAAGAACAGACCCAGACGGTTTTGGAAACCCGGGATGTCGTCGGTAAGACCATAGAAGAGGAAACCCGAGAGGACGGCAAGCAAGATGGCAACGGCGTAATGCATGAGCATCAGCAGTGGGTTTCGGTACAGGTTCTTCCATGTACGTCCCGAAAGAATAAAGAACTGTCTCAGGTAGCTGGGACGAGCATAGCCTTTACCAATAGCGCTGGTGTAAATGTTGGGACCCTCGGGCGAGTATCCATTCTGGCCATTGGCATTTTGAGCGGTTTCGATTGCTTGGTGGATTTCGTCGTGTGTGTTGGCCGCAATATCAGATTCATGGTACGCTTGGAATAGAACATCAAGATCCGTGTCAGCTGAGACAGATGGTGGCAAGTCGTGGGCCTCCTCGACGTGTATTTGAGGCGGAGCTTGAGCACGGAGCTTATAGGCACCAATATCCTCCTCGACATCCGATGAAGCCGCAGTATCAGCCGTGTTCTTCCTGCGGGTAAAGAGGTCACGGTCTTGCTTTTGCTTGACAGAATCTCTGCGCTTAGTCCTGGGCCGGCTTGATGACGGATCCGTAGAAATGCTTTCGCCCGCAGTGCTGGTGCCAGAGATACTCGGAATTGACTTGACGGCGGTAGTGCTGCTGGGTCCCACGCTGGCATTATCAGCGTTGAGCGTCCCATCATCGTACGGCTCGGTAATGCCCGCGTGCATGGTGAGATCCACGAGGTAGTCAGCGATGTTGAAGCCGGGAGGGCACGCATATCCAATGCTGTCAAAATATTCTTGGCAGTGGGCAAATGATCCAGAGTACACAGTCTTTCCCTTGGCCAACAGCATCAAACGGTCGAACAGTGCCACAATATTGGAGCGAGGTTGGTGGATAGTGAAGATGACCGTTCGCTTATACGTCTTGGCGAGGGTGACGAGACATTCGACGACATTGTACGCATTATAAGCATCCAGACCGCTGGTAGGCTCATCAAGGAAAAGGATCGACGGGCTGGTGACGAGCTCACACGCGATACCGACACGTCGCTTCTCACCACCAGAAATACCGCGTCCCTTGCCTTCCTCGGATCCGATGAGCGAGTCGCGGATGTGGTAGATGCCAAGCTGTTTCTCGACTTCCCATACTCTCTGCTCCTTGGCGGATCGGCCCATATCACGGGGTAGTCGCAGCAGAGCCGAGATTAAGATAGTTTCGTGCACCGTAAGCGTGGGGAGCATGGTGTCCTCTTGATCGACGAAGCCAATGACATTCTTATAGTCGGTATCTGAGACCTTCTCTCCGTTGATGTAGAAGTCGCCACTGACTTCGCCACGCTTGTTCTTGCGAGCCAGGATATCGAGGAAAGTGGTCTTGCCAGCCCCTGACGCGCCCATAACAGCCATGATTTCTCCAGGATGCGCCATACCCTGAATGTTGTCGAGAATACGCTTTCCGTTCAGATCGTACGCCACATTCTCGAAATATAGAGATGCAGGCTTGTGGTCGGTCATGAGCTTTGTTGCTTCATCGTCAGAGTCGTCCAAGGAAATCTGGTTGTACTTGAAGGACCGGCGAGATAGATACCACACCCCCAGAATAACAGCCACCAAGAAGAGTGAGCATCCTGCGATGACTCCTGCGATAAGGGGCGTGTTGATTTGCTTGACGGGACGTTGGTAACCAGGAAGCTCGGTGAAATGCATACATTCCCCAGACCGGCAATTGAGCTCAATACTAGGGTCTCCAAAAACAGCCTGGGTGAGCTCGTCGAGCGCCGGCTCCTTGAACTTGCATTTGTTGTCGCCTCCTCTCTTCTGGTCGCAGGAGAAGCTAGCCGGTCCCTTGATTTCTTCTTTCAGCATGTCTGTCAGGTCGATGGAACCTTGCTCGCCGCAGAGCATGCGCCCGGGGACGCATTCACACTTGGCATTGTGGCATTTATAGCTAGTGCTGTTCGATGATTCGTCATGGCTGGCGGAGGACTCGCATTCGGTGAGATGGCAGTAGAACGATTCGCGACGGTCGATCCAGACTATTCAGAAAATGATTAGCAAACCGTTGTAAGTCAAAGCAAGGAAGGGATCGTCCACATACACTGAAAGTCGCAAAAGCCATCCTCTTTCTGACAGGAGAAAGTGGCTTGAGGAACTTTGCCATCGAGCATGCTCAGGATCTTCTCGTTGGTGATGTCGCACATTTGGTAGTTCTGTTTGACGACATCACCATCCTGGTAGCAGCGTCCGCCATCGTCGGTTTCCATGAGCGCGTCACAAGCCTTGTCCTGGGTGCAGATGTTGCAGTTGATGCCGGTCCATCCCTCATCGCATTCGCAGGCGTCGCCCTGTCGCATCGGTCGGTCTTTGCCTCGGGCCAGCGAGCCGCAAGCTGCAGGTTGCACGCGTTAGCACAAGTTCATTGTATGCGAAGCAAGCAAGGGTATCTTGTCGGTGGTACATACTGGGTTCGACGCAGTCATCGCCTCCAAAGCCCGGGGGGCAGTCGCATTTTCCGTTATATTCTTTGCAAGGGGCATATTGGCCGCAGGTGTAGGCGGGAAGCATGCAGTTGAAGCTATGGGTACGAGTCAAACGATCAGCTTGCGCCACACCGGCTTGGAAAGGTTACAGGAGGAGGGAAGCTTGTGTCCAGAGGTTGCATCCAAAAGGGGCGTACTCACCAAGGAGGGCAATCGCCGGATCGTTCGCCCATCAACGCGAGCTGTGCCCGCATCATATCGACCTGTGTGTAGTTTGTCTGGGCCATGACGAGAGACGGAGCGATAGCGGACGACAACAGGAAACCCAGCGCCAGCGCCGTCTTCAGTATGCCCGGCGGCGACATGCTGGCCATCACCACGACACTGCTTCTGTTAGATTCGATGGCTCCAGGATGACACGGTGGTGGTGGGTTCGAGATGCGAAATCGGATGTATGTGTTGAGAGGTTGAAGATGTTTGTTGTTCGGGAACGAGCGTTGAGGTATTATGGATACTGCCGATGCTGCTGCTACTGCGACTGCGGCTGCTGGTGCACGACACAATGCAGCTGGCAAGGTGCCTGCAATTCTGATCAGCTGCGGGTTTCAGATGCAGTCGGTGGGTGTTGAAGTTTCATAAATCAATCAATGTACTGTAGATATTGGTTGGAGGAAGGTTTGGAGATATCTGGTCTCAAAGGGACAAGGAACAAACAAGCATAAGCTTCCCCACGGGATGCAGCCGAGATCCAAACAACCACCTCACACTTGAGGCGACTACTTAGACTAGACTGGCCGATGACACTGCCTTTGGAGGTCTCTCTTGCCTGTCTCGGTTGGCGGGCCACGCTAGCCCGACCATTGAATCAGCTCGCACGGGTACCTTTTGGTAGGATAGGTGATAGGCAACTAACTGCCTCCTGCTAACCTAGGCAACTGCGGGCTGTGGGCGATAAAGAGAGAGATAGGCGCTCCTATGTCATCCACTAAAGATGAACCTTAGAGAGCTGACGCCTCCCGCCTATCAACCTGCCTGTGGCAATTCCATTGGTTTATGTACCTAACACTCTCATTTGGATTGATGGTGTTCTCTTCCACGACTCATTATGCGCGGTTTGATTTATCTAATGCGTCATTAAATCGAGTACGGTATTCACTCAATTGGCAAATGAACGACACATCGGCAGCATAGATAGGATGATTTCTAAGAAGATGGCCCAAAAGAACAGCTAAAATGGGTGGTTGATTGACCCGATAGTAGAAGAAGGAGGGTCAGGTGGCTGAATGCAATTGCGAAGGATGGGGTGTCAGGGTGTCTTTCCCTCCTTCCAGCGCCAATGTGGCTATGTAACCTCCCCCATGCAGGCAGGCAAGGCAGGCAGACAGACACGCGAGACGCTTGATTGATGGTTGATGGAAGTGGGACAGATTTCAAATGATGGGGAGACAGACTGGGGGTGGAGCACACCACGCACGCTGCCTGCAAGACGCACGAACTCGCTTTCGGCTGGTTGTGCCCGCTTCTGACCCTCCAGGTCCGTCCAGTACTGCCTTCCATCCTTCCATCCTTCCAGCGTGTGAATGTAACGCGCGCCTGCGCCTGCACTCCAATCAATCAATGGGTTTCATGTCTCAGTGCCTGTCGTGGATGAATGCATCTCAGCAGCGGATGCAGCTATCCGTCGTACATCCACGTAAGATTGTTTTACCTTGACAGGACACGCTTACACGTTTCCATCCTGACATCAAAACTGGGAGCGATCAATTGCAGAAGTAGAAACAAGTAGTTATTGATCATGGGGTATATGTATTGTTGGTAATAAGTCGAAGATATGGTATGTACAAAAGAATCATGAGGGCAATAAGGTTGCCCCCTAAATATATCTAAACATTAGATACGTGTGACCGGCCCCCTTTGGTCAGCAGCAAAAATAAACGCCTGTTTTGTACCTGGTGCACCATTATGGAAGGGCACACACTGCACCAGGCACTTATGCAAATCTCGTCCCTCTGTGTAAGTAAGGATGTATGTTTCCCATCTAACGAACTCCTTTTTTAGTGGATGTGTCCGTCCAGGGCCCATTGGCAGGCCCAGGGCCATCCGAGAATACAGGTCATACCCGTGGCGTAACTATTCCCCCAGCAAGTAGTCAGCAAAACTGCATTGGCACATGAAGCCAAGAAGAGGGGGAGAGAAAGGAGAAGGATTCGGAAAACTTACATGCCAAAGGTTTGCGCGCGCTTGGCAAACATCTTGCCCCAGTCGGCCTTTTGCGACTTGACGCCCATGGACGGCCGGAACATGCCCTGCAGCTCTTGTCCTAGACTGGCGTGTCCTTGGCGAAGAGGTCGCGCTGTAGAGAAGAGGCGCTTCGAGGCGACTTGTCGGGCAACACGAGGGAATGCGGCAGACATGTTGTGTGGTAGGTATGAGTTGGGTGGTTGTATGTGTGTGTATGTCTATTAGATAGGTATACAAGAGACGAAGTGGAGTGTCGTTTTCTCTGTATCGTACAGAAGAGTGGTGATTAGGCAAAGGTCTGAGAGGAGAGTGTATGAAGATGTATATGCTTCTATGTCTTGAGAGAACTGCTGTGTGTATTGATCGTGATATCTATCTGCGCCTTCGCCCTGCTATATATACCTTACACGAGTTCTGCCATCACCGATTTGTCCTGTTGGGAGTCTCCGGCTCTCACATGAACGAAAGCATAGTAATCTTGCAGGTTCTGGTCCAGTCTGATCCCCAACCTGGCTGGCCCAGCGCCGATTACCCAATCCGGG
Source organism: Apiospora koreana (assembly GCA_017163955.1). Classification (NCBI taxonomy): domain Eukaryota; kingdom Fungi; phylum Ascomycota; class Sordariomycetes; order Amphisphaeriales; family Apiosporaceae; genus Apiospora; species Apiospora koreana. Next base: position 3,498,942 of record JAFHKQ010000004.1, read on the forward strand.
GAAGCAAAAGTGAGGCCATGCGATGAAACCTCATGCGATTGCAATCCCAAAAGAGTGGGAGTCCCCGGAAGGATTTCGCAGTCACCAGATGCACCAGATGGGTGTTGGGCTCAGCCTTGCTGTGGTTAAGAGGACTTCATAGGGCCTGGGGCGCTGGCCGGTCCCGACACGACGGCACTGCACCGGAGATCGAAGGCAACCGTGGTCGCGGGCGGAAATGGTGGTGAGGTTCTGACAGTTGGTTTGGTGTCCCTAGCTGTCCCGACTTTCCTTTTTGGCAGCAATTGTGGGGGTGCTGCAGTGTTTGCGCACCTTTGCGCAGCGCGGTGGGCTGATTGTAGGGTGATCGGTAGGGCCCGACCGGGGTCCCGACCCAGCATCTCAGCGCGCAAAGCAGCCCCCCAACCAGCCAGCCAGCCAGTGAGCCAGCGAGCCAGTAGCCCAGCCAGAGTGCTGCGTGCCCAGTCTTCCCGACCTGTCCCTTCAGCTTCCCGGGTCAATGCGGAAAGGGGGGGAAAGTAGGGAAATACTTCCTTCGACGATCCAATCCACCGGGACTTCTAGTCGGGGTAAACTCGCAGAATGGCTCGACTATGACCCAATATGCCCCCTTCGTAACAGCACCCGTGACTCCCATCTCGACCGCCGTGATGCGTGAGGGGAAATGAATACTGGGGAGCAAGGGTGGTAAATAATTTATGCACTTATGCTTTTGAGATCACAAAAAGCTTGACCTGTCGTACAATTGCACTCCAATGTCGTGAACGTCATGCCCCATGCTGCCCCTGAGTCGAGCAATGCCCCTTTCACTATTGGCGCCAGGTGCATTGCAGGAGACGGCAAGTCTCGTCTGAAGCTATCCTCAACGCACGACTGAACCGACCAATCTGTCGCATGGAATGTCGCTTTTTACTTCGAGGCCCAGAGACGGGACGGTTTTTGCAGTTGGTCTAGACTGGAATCAGGCACTCAAATAAAGTTCGATGACGGCCACTTGTCGTCACTATTTGGAGCAACAACTCACGATGCTGCCAAAGAGTATTGTCCCTTGCTGTACAAATAGGTAAGCGTTTCTTCGGACTATTATACTTACCATGGCTTCCTCTCTCCAGAGGCCTAGGCAAGCGTTGGAGCCAATACCGCCAAAATGTTCCGAACCTTTACCCCCACAACCCGCACCGTGATTTCTCGAGCAGCCCGACGAGCGCATCCGCCGACCCTGCCCCCAGCGGCGACATGTGCCAGACTTTATAGCGGCCGGATCCTGTCCAACGGCATGATTTCGAGTCGGTCCCCGAAGGCTCCGCGAGTCGGGGAGAAGCGCGCCGTCGGCGAGCACTGGTCGGAGCACCCAGATGACGGCGTCTTCGACCACGGCCCCTGGCACAAGATCAGCGAGGCCGTCAAGAACGACCACCGCCAGATCGAGGCCTACTACAACCGCATGGCCCAGTCGGACGACCCGGGCTACCTGGAGGAGTACCAGAACGCCTTCATCTGGAAGCTGTCCCGACACTCGATCGCCGAGGAGATCGTCCTCTACCCTAACCTGGAGCGCTGCGTCGAGAAGGGAAACTACATCGCATCGCAAGATCGCCATGAACACTACAAGGTAAGGGGGGGTGGTAGTGGTGAAGACGAAGTGCTGACTTATCGTCATGATAAACAACGACAACACACTGGCAGCTGCATATGGAGTGAGACATGTCAAAAATGATGATGCTGACAGAAGGATCTGTGATTGCTATAGCTGAAGCGGGAGCTCAAGAGGTTCCAGAAGCTGCGGCCCAGCAGCCCGGAGTTCATGCCGACGCTCGACCGCTTCTGGAAGGAGCTCAAGACGCACATGCAGGAGGAAGAGGCCCACGACCTCGTCAAGCTCGAGGAGGCCGTCAGCGAGAGCAAGTCGCGCGCTATCGCCGACAGCTTCGAGTACTGGAAGGACGCAAGCCCGACCCGGAGCCACCCGTGGGTGCCGAACACGCCGCCGTGGGAGACCGTTGTCGGATCCATCGTCGCGCCCTGGGACAGGATGATGGACAAGTGGCGAAAATGGCCGCCGGCCGAGGACATGGGCCGGCACCAGCAGCCGGGTGCTGGGTCGCCACCTATGTAAGCCGATATGGCATCCAAGTAGTACGTTTGATAGTTACGAGTGAATTGATGAGTTGAACCTATGTACCATTCTTCCTCATTTTGTGGAACATCTGTCTGTAGCTAGGCTATGATATCTTAAGTCTGATGGCCTCCTTCCATGGGGCTTTACCACCAACTTCAGGGCTGAATCAATCCAGCTCTAAGTCCATCAAACTAGCAATTCTCGTAGAATGTGCATCTGAGCTATCCGCGATAGTCTGAGTCTGATCCCTCTCCTGATTCCTCTTCCTCTTCCGATTTCAAATCCAATCCCTCATACTCTCCACGGGTAACTCGAGCTTTGGTGAGTATAGTCTCTTCGTCATAGTCCTTGCCTTCCGATCTGCCAAGCCTGACCAGAGCTGGTGAAGCGACCAATTCAACCTCTCCATATTCATTGTCGATATTCTCCATAGACTTCGGATCGAACTCAAACCCATAGAACTTCCTGCTGTACATATTAACATCCATGCGCACTGCGTAATGAGCCCTGGCCATTGCCATGTCATCGGCCAACTCGATGGCCTTGTCGAAGATTGTTCTGAGAACATCCAAGTAACCTTGATTGTAGGCAAATTTGTCAATCAGACTAGACAAATGCTGGACGAGGTCTTCCTTGTTCCGGTTGGCTGCTGGCTGGTCTCCTAGGTAGTCTCCGTTCCCGTGGCGGACTCTCTTAAAGAGCTCAGCTTGATGGACGCGATTGGCATGATAATCCTCCATATCTTCACGCTGTCCAGAAACTATTAAAGACGTGCATCTGTTAGTAGGATATACTCGCACATATACTAAGTTGTACTTACACCAGATCTTTCTGTGAATCTTCAAAAGACTTGTTCCCAATTCTGTATCCAAGATTGCCAACGGACGGCTGAGAAGTTTGCACATCAAATGGCGCCACACAACAGACTCGATAAGAAACTGCTTGCGTTCAGGGTTCTTGAGGTATCTGGGGCCCCATTCCTCAGCCAGTGTATTGAAGAAGGTTGTATGCTCAGACTTGATCTTGTCTGTCATCGGCTTAGCCGAGAAGTACGCCTTACTCATGGACTTGATGTGTTGAACGAGAATCTTCATCTTCTCGATGACCATATCGTCATCGATGCAATCAGTCAGAGTGACGTTAGACGATGATAGCTCATCCAGCTTAATCTCAGCTTCCTGCCATCTCTCCCGAGTAACCTGGATGATGGCTTCCTTCTCCTGGATGGTAGCCTTCTGATCCCGAATAATGGCTTTCAACTCGGTGATTCGGGTGTCTTGGTCTTGCTGCTGGCCTCGTGCCTGATGACCGTCTTGGTACTCAATGGTATCCTTACGCTCACTCGAGTTTGGTGAAGAAACCCGGCTCTTGGGTTTGCTTGTTTTCGTTCCTGCCTGTTTGGTAGAGGTGCGTAGGAAGGGGACATCATGCATCGGATCATTCTTCGACTCAAGCCCTTGAATCTTGCCTTGCTGTTCTGCGTGGAGTCTAGCCACATATTGCTGCCATCCTTCGAAGCTCATATCGGGCTGCTGCTCGTATGACTTCTTCGTGTTGTTGGAAGAGTGGCCCAGTGTAGGGTCTTGCTTGGTCGCGGAGTTGGCGTCAGGCATAGCAACGTCTTGGATGTCATCAGACGACACTGGGATTGAAAAACCAGAAGCGCTATCATGGTCCTCGATCTTCACTTGCTTGTTGGGCGATATTTTCAGATCATCATGATCATCATGGCCATCGGCTTTGGCCTCAGCAGATCTCTTGCGGGTCAACATGTTTGCTGCTTGCTTGGTAGGGTTGATGGGGATATCTGGGAAAACTAGATGTGTGTGGTCACACAGAATCAGTGTTGGGATTCAAGATACTTAAAAAGTCAGGACTGAGGGAAGGAAGTTGAGGAGGACCGGAAGGGCAGGATGCAGTGTAATGAAGTGATGATGGTATTGACCGTCGAATTCGAAATACTTACCAATGCCTTACTTCCTCAGGTTCCCTAATGATTGCAAGGTGTTACGAATGCTTATAACTGTAATGTTGTCTCACGCAGGTTAAGTTATGAGGATAGAACTGCCGAGGAAAGCAGGTAGAGCAACCCGCAAGGTGGTCATGCAATAACCAAGTATTGTGGTGAAGAACAATATGATTGTTATTTGTCATTGATTGTTGGAAATGGAGAGCTATGGATTTCCAAGCGAGGTGACTGACAAGTGAGGCAGGCTGTTGAAATGCACACAAGGGCTGCTGCCAATTTCTTTTCAAGATAGCTCAACTTATATTCTTGCCAACCGACTTAGATGCAACAATCAACTGTTGTTCTGCACATAGTGGATTCCTATCGACCCCCACTACTGAAATTCCAATTCCTAGGATTCTTTCTTGAAAGAAGTTAGGACTTCATACTCACCTTTCTGGAAGTCATCTCCAACTCACCAAGATGCCTCCCAGAAACAAAGGTACTAAGATGCCTGCTGCCAAAAAAAGTGGCAAGAAGGCTCTGAAGGCCAGCAGAGCCCTGGTTATCGCCATCGACTTTGGCACCACGTAAGATATCCGATGCCTTTTCCCCTGCCTCGAGAGATTGTACCTCGACATACCTACTCACGCATACTTCATTAGGAACTCGGGCGTTGCCTATGGCTTCACCGACGGTAACAACCGACCTGGTCAAGCCAAGCTCACCATTGTCCGCCAATGGCCTGCTATCCGACCTCGCAACAGTGACCTCCAGAAGGTGCCTACTCGACTCTATTACGGCCCCGACAAGACCGCTTGGGGCTACGATATTCCAGACGACGTCAAGCCTCTGGAGTGGTTCAAGCTCCTGCTGGCGGGCAATGCTACCAGCCCCGGGTACCTCCAAGGTAGTACGCACCTCCGAGAGGCCCAAGTGATGCTGGACGATCTGAAGAAAGACGCAACCACAGTCACCGCCGACTATCGTAAGTACTTCGGAATCACTCTATGGGCGATATCAACGCCTCGATAACTTATTCAGTTGCTGAACCAAATTCTACAGTGAAGCTACTCTGGAACCATGCGATCGCAGAGATCAAGCGTGACAAAGGCCAAGGCCTAATCGAGTCGACGCCTTTCCACGTCGTATTGACGGTCCCAGCCGTGTGGCCAGAGAGCGCTCGCAACCGTATGCGTCAGGCAGCTCAGCAAGCTGGCATTCTCGAGGACCGCTTGGCGGGTGCGACCATTCTCAAGTTTATCTCCGAGCCGGAGGCGGCCGCTATTTCCATGCTCTACTCGGAGCTCGACGACCGTCCCGACGTAACAGAAGGGACCAAGTTCATCGTCTGTGATTGCGGAGGTAAGTGTTCAGAGCATTAAAACGGAACAATAAATGAATAGCACGCTGACTGAATCGGTACTAGGTGGCACAGTGGTAAGCTTGACACCAAATTTTATGACACCATCATTCCATTGCTTTGGCCTTACCAGAATGTAGGACATCATCAGCTACGAAGTCGTCAAAGTTAAACCCGAGCTGAAAATCCAAGAGTGCAACATCGGAAATGGTAAGATCCCTTTGCTCCAGCTGCCATGTACAGGCTAATAACAATGCCCTTCCTATAGGAGCCCTTTGTGGTGCAACCTTCCTTGACAATGCTTTCCAAAAGAAACTGGAAGCCAACATCAAGCCGGCTACCTGGAAGAAACTTTCCCCACAGCAACAGACCAAGACCATTGAGGATGGATGGGAGCACTATATCAAGCCCGATTTTGATGGCTCCGACAAGCAATGGGAGATGGATCTACCAACTGGAGGACGCGCCACCTTCAGTAAGCAGGAAATTGTCGGCGTGTTCAAGCCGGTTGTGAGCCAAGTCGCAGCTCTTATCAATGCTCAGATCAAAGAGATCGCCCAGAGAAAAGATAACGAGAAGGGACGGGCTACTCCTCAGGTATGGCATGGCAACGTTCTCGAGATTATCAGCTAATGGATTTTGCAGTTTGTCTTACTTGTAGGTGGCTTCGGTAGAAACAAATATCTCTACGAGTTTCTCGAGAAGCAGCTGCGTAGCAAGGGGATCGACATTTTGCAACCCCAAGGAAGCAAGCCGTGAGTATCATCCATCCGCCAATGTCTACTCTGAAGTCTAACTCGACCGAAAAACCAGCTGGACTGCGATCTCTCGAGGAGCTGCCCTATCCGAGATTCTGCAGAAATCGCTCTTCACGCCCATCCTGCAGCGAAAGGCACGTCAGAGCTACGGCTGGATCGTAGAGAAGGTCTGGGATCCGCGCATTCACAAGGAGGGAGAAGACACCAAGGAGTACGATGACGTGCGCGGCGAGTGGCGCGCCCTGCATCAGTTCGACTGGACCATCATCGCCGGCGATAACGTGAGCGCGACCGTGGTACCGGGCCGCTACAGCCTGGCCTTTCCGATGCAGCAGATCGGTTCCGTCGAGTACCACTGCGACATCTATAAGTGCGCGAGCTCCGACCCCCCTACACGTCTTGATCCTGCCGATACCAGCGTCCAGAAGGTCGGCGAGATCCAGCTGGAATTCCCGGTGCCGGCGGAGAGCCTGCCAGTTCGGAAGAACGGAGAGGATCAGTACCGAGCCCTGGAGTACGTCCAGTTTAGCGAGATTGAAGGCAACTCGATCAACTTCCGCGCTACATTCAAGGGCGCCACGGTCGGAGAGATGGCTGTCGACTATGACGATGCTGAGCCCGAGAAGGCCGCCGACAGCTTGTTCGTGGATTGATTCGTTATTAATGCTGCCAATCCAATTGGTTATTCCATTACACTTGGGTAATCGGATGAGACAGTGGACATGGCATAATAGGAGGTCAGGTCCCGAGTCAACAGTGGACTAATCAGGGATCGAACACTGCATATCGTGTTTATTCAATTAGCTTAGTGGTCCAAACAGCTGGATCGAATCAATTCTCTCGGATGAAGTTATGAAATTGGAGACTATATCTGCAAATCATTCAAGTTTATGCTGCATAATGAACGAAATAATGATTCATTACGGCATGACATGTAATTGGTTGGTTGGGGGTTTGTTGCTGAAATTTGAACCAAGCCACCTGCCCCCGACCGCCTCATGCACAAGCCACATGTACCCCTCCGAGCCCTCCACCCAATTGCTTCATTCAATCAATGGGATTGCTGTCCGAATTTCCAAAAATAAGATCCTGACCGCACTCATGCAATGCAACTCCAAATCAAGACCAGGAGAGAGTTGTGATAGGCGAACTGTATTCTTGCACTAGCCACTTCCTGATGCTTGTTCTGAGCGCATCCCATGTTTTCAAACGCCAGATTGAACGTTAACGATCCCTAAGCGACCAGCCTCTCCTCAGTCTCCTCCAACAACCCGAAACTAACGAGAAAACAGGCCAATGGCATGACATATGGGCTCCTATCTCGCCACCGCCCAGCCGCCACCAGTGCTTGTTCGTGCTAGCCTGGCACGATGGGATAAAGCCCTGCGGACCCCGTGGGGGTAAATGACATCCATAAAGCAACTGCAACTCCCGTCATGTTGGACCAGTGCTACACCATTACCGATTGCCGCCCGTCTGTCTATTCGACTTGTTAGTTTCTGGAGCCACTAACAACAAGCCCTCCCAAGTTACCGGGACAGCCGTGAAGGAAACAGTACCATTAGTCCGAAGCAATAGTAGCAACAGCAGCAAGCAACTAAGAGAAGCCAGCCCTTCTGCCGACGCCTACCTATCACCACCAAATCGAACATGGCTTCCGGCATATCGCAAGCCTCGCTGGCCCTCGCTGTCGTCGCCTCCGCCATCGGGAGCATCATCGCCGTGACCCCGCCCAACAAGAACAGCGACACGACCCCGGCGACGGGCGATGTCCTGCGGTCCCTCAAGCTGACGAGCCTGCCGGCCATCGCGACGGCGGCGGCGCCCATCGGCCTGCTGGCGCTGCAGACGACGCGGCTCGTGCTGAACTACCCGCACTTCCCGGCGGGCGTATTGGGCCACGGCGCCCAGAACGGGCTGAACCCGCGCCTCTTCACCTGGTCGCCGGCGACGGCGGTGCCGCTGGCGCTGTTGCTCTGCGTCGGCATCCCGCTGCGGCTGGTGGCATACGCGTCGCTGGGCAAGAACTTTACGTTTACGCTGGCCAAGCCCGACGCCCTCAACACGAGCGGCATCTACCGCTACGTCCAGCACCCCAGCTACACGGGCATCCTCGTCGTCGCCGGCTGCGTCATCTCCCTCTTCTTCCGCACCGACGGGCCCGCCGCCTGCTGGATCTCGCCGCGCTGGTTCCCTACCGTCCACAAGCTGGCCCTCACCCTCGCCCCCGTCTACGTCTCGCTCATGGCATTCACCATGAGCACGCGCATCCGCGAGGAGGAGAAGATGTTGCGGGCGGAATTCGGGGCCGACTGGGAGGCTTGGCACGCCAGAACTGCTCGGCTCATTCCGGGCATCTTCTAACTTGCTGGCGTGGGCGGCTATGTCTCATACTACAAGCATGTCGCCATCATGCACGCATCATGTACGTTTATCGAATCAGAGTACATCTCGGTTACCCATTCTTGGTATAGTTTATTTGGGTTATTACAATTAATATTACTTCGTTACTTAAATTGCGGAGGGCTGAAAGTAGCATGGATGCATGTGGACTCGTCCAAAGGAAAGGAGATCTGAACTTCCAACATCTGGTGAAATTTTCACGGTTGCCAAATCCGAGTTCTGCATCTGATGTATGATTTTTGCTGCATGACAATGCCGATTCTCCCACTACGTCGGGCCGTTTAGAGACATGTGTGGATACTGCTTCGAGTTGAACATTATTACTATATTTTCCACTGCCAGTAATAACACACTTGTTCATCCATTCATACACATCGCGCGTACCTCGTAAACTTACGCTGCTAGCAACCTCAAGATTATGAAATTCCTAGTTACCTGTCCCGGATGGTAAAGTGGGCGGGGAGCAGGACACAATGTAGAGAGAAACAAAAAAAATAGCATGCACACAGTATGTGGTTTTCGGTTTGAGCTTATTCAATTTGCGTTTTCATTGAACAGATAGCTAGCTTGAGACTTGAAGATGGCACCCTAATACTGCTAAGAGACCCTCCTATGACACTACAGATCATGTGTCATCGCCAGAACTCAGAAGGTGACCCATGTGACTAAGGCGACAGAGGTTTCTGTCCCACGACAGTCAGAACTCGTCCCTGGTGTACAACGACGCCCTGTTCCGTCTCCTTGACACCGTTGGCGAACAGATCAACCCAGGTCTCGCGCGTCATGGGTGCGTCGGGGTGGGTGGCCTTGGGAGGAAAGAGGTGGGCAATCTCCTCCCACACCATCAAGTAGTCCTCGGTCCAGCCCTTGAAGTCCTGTCTTCGCTTCGCCTGCACCAGCAGCCGCACGTTCTGGAAGCCGGACGCGTCGAGGTGCGTGTCCAGGACATCAACCCACTCCTTCGTGATGCTTTGGGCTTGGATGGCCCTCTCCAGTGTCTGAGCAATGGTGCTGCAGGCAACCTTGGACGTCTGCGGGGACGGGGACTCGACGTACGTCTTGTCGCCCCGCGTCTCTTCCCACTGCAGAAAGCCGCCGGGCTTCAGAAGCTCCGATGCGACGGCGAGGACTGGCTTCAGTGCCTCTGCATTTGGTATGACGCTATCGAAGGCCCGGATGTGGACAACGTCGTAGACGCCCTTCAGATCGGAAGGGAAGGTATCCGAGAGGATGTCGAGCTTCTGGAGGCTCACACCCGCAGGGAGAAAGGCTGCGGCGGGGAAGTTGGTGGGATTGATGTCGAAGCCGTCCAGCTGGGCCGAGACGTGCTTCTTCTGCTTGGCGAGGCTCGAGTGCAGGTCGGCAAGCCACACGCCATTGCCGCAAGCAAGATCGGCGATGCGTAGCGGCTGGGACTCGGCGAGCGACTTCTCGACTTCTCGACCGCGGGCTCGAGTAGGTAGCCGAGGGTGTTCTGGAACAGCATGTGCTGCAGATGCAAGCGCGCAGAGGTCCTGAAGTTCCTCGTTGGGGCAACCCAGTACTGGTTCTGGTCGTACTCCTTGAATTCTGCCGAGGATGTCGCCATTTTGGTAGGAGGAGGCTACAGCGGCAGAGAAAAGAAAAGGGGGTGGAGTTTGGGGAAATCAGATTTGGGGCCGAGAGGGTTGCCGAAAGTCTGCCCGTCTATTTGTAGAACAGGATACTTGCAGCAAGGGATCAAGCAAAGGGGTATGGGTCGTCTTTGAAATTTTGTTGGTCGCAAAATCCGATTGGTTGCACAGCAGCCTGACATGATCCGAAGCAAGGCATCATTAACTGCTGCTGAGTTGGCAGCGCCGGTCCAATGCAAACCAATCAACTCTCGCAACCTACCAGACAAACAGAATGATTCATTCAACCCAGCCATCAACAAAGTGAACATATGTACTTAGCTTCAACGGTGGGTGGCAGCTGCTCATTAATCATGCTATACAAGTTTTGAACGGTGTAAAGAGCCTAATATTCCTCCTTGCTTGCCATAAGGCCTTAAGAGCGTAAGATCTTTTAGACACTATTGTATATGATGTTTATTATATCCTCCACTTCAGATATGAACCCTAGTGCTATATAGTACATTGTTTCCTTGAGGTCGTGATCATCATGAAAGAAGCGCGCGCTCTCGCCCTTAGAACAGCGGGGCGGGCGGCTGCAGGGGCAGCGTGAACAGACACTTGGTCTTGGGGTCGAGCGGCAGGGAGTCGACGGTGGGGTCCTTGTCGCCGCAGTCGACGTTGTCCTGGAGGGCGACCTCGGGGGTGAGGCCGTAGCTGTCGATGAGCTTCTGCATGATGCCCTCCTGGGCGAAGCCGTCCTTGTCGACGAGGATGACCTGGCGGTAGGTGCCTTTGCCGTCGTCGCGGCAGTGGCCCGCGATGCCGGCGCGCTTGACCGACTCGACGCACGTGTTGTCGTTGGCCTTGTTCGTGCTGTCGGCCACGCTCAGCTGCATCCCCTGCGCCCGCAGCGCCAGGCTCGCGCTGTACACCCGGAACGTGTCGATGACGCGCTTCTGCAGGTCCGCCTGCGTCACGTTCTGGCTGTACCCCAAGAAGGCGCCCGACGCGAGGATCTTGAGGATGCCCGAGTTGGCGTCGTCGACGGGCGCGTCGAGGATCTTCTTGAACGACGTCGACACTTGGCTCTGGTAGTCTGTGATGACGGTGGCCATCTGGCCGGCCACGTTGGACCAGGAGACGAACTTGTCCGCGGGCTCCGGAGGCTTGACTTCACCCACTGTATACGATAAGAATGGTTAGTCGACGAGTCTCATAGGTGGTATGTATGATGATCACAGATGGGTGCGTGTGTGGGTGGATGGTTGAATGGGTGGTACTGACTGATGAAGTTGATGCCCTGCGTCAAGGCGCTCGCTCCCGTGGCCACGGGCCCCGTGAAGGGGATGAGGCCGATGATGGTGGTGATGGCCTTGTAGAGGTTCTTCATGGGCGTCACATCGTCCGCGGGCTTGATGTTGAAGTCCGAGACGATGCCCGGCAGGGTCAAACTCACGATGCTCGAGGCGAAGGTGATGGCCGTGTTGAGCGAGTTCATGTAGCTGTTCCAGTTCTGGATGGCGATGAGGCCGTACCACGCCGGCATCTGAACGGGGACACAGGGCTGGCCCGCATTGCAGAAGTTGTCGAGGCCGCTAGTGTTGTGTCGGTCAGCTACTTGATCTCACTTCTTCGCGCTGGTCATACACCACTTGGGCATAGAGAGATGTTGGAAACAGCATGGTGGAAACAAATTGTCGGTTATGACTGGCTAATACATACCAGAAGAAGTTGGGCGCGCCGAAAGACTGCGCCAGCGCCTGGACATTGTTGGATTGGGCCTTGGTGACGTTGGCCTTGGCCCAAGCCGTGAGGAACTTGTCGAGGTCGAGCTTCTTCCAGGTGTCGGCCGACAGGGTCTCGGACGGACACGAAGTTGCGGTAGAGTTCAGCGGCGACGAGCCGCTGCCTCCCTTGCGAGGGGCGGCGGAAGAGGCAGCCGCTTGCACCTGGTTCTGCTGCGCGGCGATGGGAGTCGCCGCGGCGTAGTTCAGAGCGGACATTGCCGCGATGAGGGTCGTGGCGCGCATGCTGGGCTGGGCTTACTGTGCGTACTCGGGTATTCTAGGTAAACTGGAGAAAGTGGGAATTCTGCGATAAAAAAGTAGGAATAAAGACTGGAAGCCGGCACTGCGGTCGTCGTCAAGGGTAGAAGAACACTGTACTCAATACGTGTGTGTGCGAAAAATCAAGGCAAGCAGAACGAATGAAGCCGATATAGATCGTGGTAGAAAAGAGAGAAAGAGAGACCGATGATTAATTACTTCAACTTACTGGAAAGGATTGCATGAGATATACCCCCTTCTGACATGTGTAGCTAAAAGATTCTTGGTTCAGTCTATATCTGGCTGAGTAGCCGGACGGTGGACGTGGATTGACCCTGATCGCCGACCATACGTCAACAACCCCTTACTCCTCCCCTTGACCCCAATATGTTTCCAATCTACACAAACCATAAGCTCTCGTCATCTGTTCGACCCGAGCCGAGCTTGTGCCAATAGTCGGAATATCGTCTGATCATTTTCTATTCCTGGGCGTTAGAGAACAGGCTCTGCCTTGTTCTGAAGCTACCAAGAGACGCACATGAAAACCTTAAAGAAGCATATCCAGGCCAGCTGTGATGGTTCGTATGGAGCTCGTCGGCTCCGACAACCCATTGAAAACGACCAGTTTGGTGAATGTTCTTCAAACGATAATTGAGCTGAAACCTGGTTTCGGCCGGGCTCCCCTGGAGTGCGCATGACGGATGACGGGACCTGACTCGCGCAGGTACACCTGCCACCACCAAAATTTGCCGGCCGCCGTCCCAGCCGCTAACCCCCCAAGGTCTCAAGGTTTAGTTGATCTTTCTTTCGCCCTGCCTGCAGCTGCGGTCCTAAGGCTGAACTAAACGACCCATCTCCGTGGAGCCCGTCTGTTGTTGGTCGTATTGGCTGGATGATTTTCGGGATACGAGGTGTCAGTCAACAAGGGAAGCTGTCCAAATTTCTGACGTTTTGACAGGAACGGAGGACTTGCGAAGTTGCGGGAATAGGGGTCCCTGTGCGCCACAGCCACAATGGACAGTGGACAGTGGGGTGTTTTTCATGTTTCGTGTAGTCGCTGGTGCACCCTTTCCTTTTTTCCCTACTTCTACGGGCGGCTCTTCCCGTTGTTCGTTGCTCGCTCTGCCTCTGTCAATTTCCAATTCTTCTTCGACTTGTCAATTGGCCAACAACAAACTGTTCTCTTGCGCATCTGCACCTGCACATGATAATGTTCCCCGCATCAATCCAATTGGGTTCAAAATGTCATCCACGGGGTTTTCAACAATAAAACAACGCCATTTCAACTGCTCTGCTTTCGGATATCCCCCAATCATCATCCAATTCTTTTTCTGGGTGTAGGTAAGGTAGGTATCACGCCGTATCTCGATCTCCTGACAGACCAGATCCGACTAAAAGTTTCGGAGCAAGACGCGGGGCGTTAGTGCGGAGCATCAGCGCGGCGCGTCGGAGCATCAGAGGACACTGGCCTTTTTTTCTTTTTTTTTCTTTTTACCACGCCACGAAGATATCAGCTGGAGTGCACGATTCTCAACAATTACATCGATTATAAGCTCCCAATTGCGTATATCACCACCACACCTGCCAGCAATTGCACATAGTTGGTTGTCAATCTTACTCAAGTGGCTTCTCATGTCGTGACTGACTCGGGATGTGGGGGCCATCTGCCCACTCTGCTGCACGCTGCACGTTGAAGATGGGACTGCAGCTGGCGGACTCCAATGCAACGCCCAAGCGTCGAGGGAACCAATTATTCCCGACTGACATGCCCACGTGGTTTTGACTTTCTCTTTTCTCGAGCAGAAACATAAGGTAGGGCGTGTTTCGCGGGCTGTTCCCATCTCACATTAAGACATGCCATCTTTAGAGTGTGATCTTTTCGACCGTTTGCCCTTAAGACTACCCCGACCAGATAGACCTTCGTCTCGTTTTTCGTAAGGGCATATACCGGATCCAGCAGCCAGCATCGTCGATCTCGCAATACCCTTATCGTCGGTCGATCTCGTGATACCCTCATCGTCAGTCGATTTCACGATACCCTCGTCGCCAGTTTCATCGCCGGTATCGTCGATCTTATAATACCCTCATTATCGGAGTCAATCCAACACCCCCATCATTCAACGCTCCTCCTCCCCCTCAAAGGCCCTTAAGGGCATACAAAAGTATACCCTCTTAGGAAGCCATAGCACGGCCCCCTTCGGAAGGTTCGTCTCATCCAGATCTGTAGAGCCTCGTGATCGTAACCACGGAGGGGAAGGCGCGCTACCGTCCGGTCGCCGTCCGATCTCCATCCCACCACTACCTCACGCGGTACGAATTCTATACTATATATCTTTTATAAAGACATCGGCTCTTCTCCCTTATACTAAATTAGGCCTAGGGTCTTCAAAAAGGGAAACTACAGCAAGGGGTAGTCCGATCTATAAATAGTCGAAAGGCCTTAAGGTCCTACTTTTCTACTAGTAAACAGTCGAAAAGATCACACTCTTACTCTTATCACCCGTGTGATTGCGTATAGTAGGAGCTTATCGCAAGCCTGCCTTGATAAAGAAGTATGGACCATATAACATGCAGCTCTAAAGAAAAAAAAAGAAAGCAATTCAAAAAGTTCAGTTGCACTCCCCCGTTGGGCGGCATGAGCACCTATAAATGATTCTATAATGTTGCCATCTGTTCGATACGCATCGTTGATTGGAGGGTTCTGTCGGATTCGAGTTTGACAAGTAATCTGCCATCTGCTCATTCGACGACCCCTTACAGCAAAACACGTTATACACTCGGCTCATTCCGACCAGATCTGTCGGGTCCGCTCCATCTTTATGTTTATGGGGTGGGCCGATGTCCATCGAGACGGCATCATGATAAAATCCGTCAATCCGTCAGACCAAGAGCTTGAGTCGCGGAGGGTCGGATGGTCGGAGGGTCGGACGGTCAAGGCGAAATGTGATGTAGTTTTAGGAGTATGTATATTCCCAGGACGTGAGTGCTTTCGTTTCTTTCAGTCCTTCTTCCTCCTACCGTGACACGATTCACAAAGCCGCCGAAAGTGATATATCTGGCTAGTGAAGACTACACTGGAGCCAATATTACGCGACCTAAAAGCGCGCTCGAACAAAATGTCGACCAATACCCCTGAGCCGAGCTCGACGGAGCCGCCTCGTCCTGCGACGGTGGACCTCGAAGCCGGCACGGCCAACAACGTCACCGATTCCGTCACCGAGGCCGGGTCGAGCCACACCAAGCCCGAGGAGGATGCCAACCTGGTGGACTGGAACGGCGACGATGACCCGGAGAACCCGCGAAACTGGTCGGACGGCACCAAGATGGTGCACGTGGCCACCGTAAGCATCTTCGTCTTGATAGCGTGAGTAATTCCTTTCGCTGTTGTCGTTGCTCTTCTTTTTCAGGGGTTGGGAAAGAAGACGCCCCCTATCTTTAAGGGTAGTTAGCTGACAAGAAGTCCACCAACTCCAGAAACCTCGCCTCGACCATGTTCGCCCCGGGCGTCGCCGACCTGGCCCTCGAGTTCGGCGTGCGCAACACCATCGTCGTGCTGATGACGGTCAGCATCTATGTGCTGGGCTTCGCGCTGGGCCCGCTGATCCTGGCGCCCCTGTCGGAGCTCTACGGCCGCCTCGTCGTCTATCACTTCTGCAACCTGGGCTACATCGGCTTCACTTTTGGTTGCGCCTTCAGCACCGACGTCGCCATGTTCCTCGTCATGCGCTTCCTGGCCGGCACCATGGCCTCGGGCCCCTTGAGTGTGGGAGGTGGTACCGTCGCGGATCTGTACCCGCCTCAGCTGCGTGGCAAGGCTATGTCCATGTTTTCTCTTGGCCCCCTCCTGGGACCGGTCATTGGACCCATCGTCGGTGGTTATGTATCGCAATACATCGGATGGCGCTGGACGTTCCGCATCATCCTCATCCTGGTAAGTTCTTCCAGGGGGTTGTAAAAAGGGGTTATACGCCTGGGGAAACGTGATCGCTAACCTCGAAACTACCACCCCCTCCACAGGCCGGCCTCTCCGCCGCCGCGACCGCCCTCTTCACCCGCGAGACCAACGGCGCCGTCCTGCTGCAGCGCAAGGCGGCCAAGTTGCGCCGCGAGACGGGCAACGAGCACCTGCGCCCCAGGACGGCCAAGCAGCAGACGCCGCGCCAGATACTGCTGAGCGCCATCGTGCGGCCCGTCAAGCTGCTCGTCTTCTCACCCATCGTCCTGCTCATGTCGCTCTACACGGGCATCATCTTCGGCCTCATCTTCTTGCTCTTCGCCACCATCCCCGCCATCTTCGCGCCCATGTACGGCTTCGGCAAGGGCGTCTCGGGGCTCTGCTACCTCGGGCTCGGCATCGGTATGGCGTTGGGTCTTGTGGCCTTCTCGAAGCTCAGCGACAGCATGCGTAAGTCCTCAGTTCATTGTTTTCCAACATATCCCTACTTCTTTCCTCTCTTTCTTTTCGCGCAAAAGTAGAGAGCAGATGGCTGACTTTTCCATGTATGCTATAGTGGGCCGCAACGGAGCCCCCAAGCCCGAAGACCGCCTCGTCCTCATGAAGTGGGTGGGCACCATCTGCCCCCTGGGCATGTTCCTGTACGGCTGGACGGCGTACTACCACGTGCACTGGATCGTGCCGATCCTGGGGACCTTCGTCGTGGGCGTGGGCGCGCTGTTCGTCATGATCCCGGGCCAGATCTACCTGGTGGACGCGTTCGGCGCCCAGGGCGCGGCCTCGGCGCTCGCGGCCAACCTGCTCGTCCGCTGCCTGTTCGGCGCCTTCCTCGGCCTGGCCGCCGACCCCCTGTACCTCCATCTCAATGTGGGCTGGGGCAACAGCGTGCTCGCCTTCATCACGCTGGCGTTTACTCCTGTGCCCTGGCTGTTCCACAAGTATGGCGAGGCGCTGCGGAACCGCTTCCCGGTGGATCTGTGAGGGAGGAAGGAAGGAAGGGTGCGGGCAAGCAAAACAGGTGGGGAATCAGCAGTCACCAAGGAGACAGGAGGGCGGTCCATTGGATCGATAGGGGAAAGAACGAAAGGCATCGATGATTGGGCAAGAAGGCTTCTAACATGGGCTCCAGCTTGGGGCGTAGCTATCTACTTACCTAGACTAAAAAGGTATATGTTAATAGAGTAATTGAATGGAATAGTCATCTAATCATCTTATTATCCTAGACATCTCTAATGTCTTGTTATTCTATTATGCCACCTCGACGTATGGAGCAATCGTGGCTTCCATTCGACATTACTGGCTAGCTACAGTTTATTTCTGTTGTTTCCGCAGGACCAGCTTGATTTGAACCACAGTTGATCAATCATCAGTCATAGTTTAGTTCTAGGCCTGGTTATTGACGTCACCGCGTAAGGTAGCCGCTTCAATGCTTCTACCAACATGACCAGGCCAGACTCACATGAACCGTAGTTGATTGATCAATCAATCATCACCGAACTACCCTCTTCTTTTTGGAAAAGACATATTTCCCCATCACAAACTGAGTTTCTTGTTCATTAATTGCATCCCCCCTCCACTTACTTTTATCAGAAGTACCGACCACTAGGATGGCGAATATCGAACCTTTGGAGCAGCGGATGGCCGAAAACGAGAGGACGGCACCCGCCAGGACGGCAAAGCTCGATCTCTTGGACGAAGAAAAGTGGATGGACAAACACCGCCACGAGATGGAAGGGGTCCTAAACCTCGCCGACACGGCCTGCTCGGCTATATCCGTCGACGAGCTGGCTCAATTTGGCGGCAACCCTCTCGACTTGAGCACGAAGCTCACATACGATCAGGGCGGGTCGAACGAGCTGATCGACCACATCGCGACAATGTACCGCGCAGGTACGGGAGCAAAGGCGTTGGCGCCGAAGGCCAAGTTGCTTGTCACCCCGGGTGCACTGTCGGCGGTCCATCTTGTCCTCTCCACCCTAATCGAGCGAGGCGATCATGTTATCTGCGCATATCCAACTCGCGAGCAGCTGCATGCCTTACCTGAGCTCTTAGGGGCCGAAGTAAAGTTGTGGGAGCTACAAGAAACGGATCATTAGAAACTAGACGTTCCAAAGCTCAAGACACTCATCCGCCCGAACACCAAGGTAAAAAGAAACACCCATACAACTAACTCAATTCTTTTTCTTCTTTTTTCTTCTGCGAAGTTCACCGATTCATGAACAGAAACCAAGACTCAACCCATACAACTCAATGGACGAACAACGAACAACGAAGGCTAATAAATATACCACGTGTTTTAGATGATCATAATCAGCAACCCTACCTTTCCGACAGGCACCGAGATTCCTGGTGATATGTTGGTAAAAATAACAGAGATAGCACGCAAGCACAAAATCATCCTATTCTGCGACGAGCTCTACTACCCGCTCGTCCACCGGGTCGATCCCGATGCAGCCGAGACACGTTTGCCACTGTCTGCTGTGGACATGGGCTGGAACAGAACAATCGTCACATCAGGCCTGTCCAAAGTCTGGGCATTGGGAGGATGTTCAATAGGCTGGGTCTCGACGCACAGCGCCATATTGATGAGACGGCTGAGGGAGACGCGCCGGTACGTCACGATGAGCGTGTCGCGGCTCGACGACCAAGTGGCGCGGTACGCGCTGGACCCGTTGGTCCGACCCAAATTGCTATCACGCAATCTGAGACTCTTGAAGCACAACCTGGGGCTGCTGTCGAATTTTGTCGAGTCGTTCAATGCCACCGGTGGGATGGTGTGGTTCAAGCCGAAGGCGGGCACGACGGCGTTCATTCAGATCATCGATAAGCGCACCGGTCTGCCGGTGCACGATAAGTCATTTTGTGAGGGCCTTCTGGCAAAGACCAAGGTCTTGCTCATGCCTGGCTGCTTCGAGCGTGGAAAGAAACTTCATGGATATGTGTGCTTGAGTTATGGCTGCGAAACTGCAGTGTTGGTGAAAGCGCTGGAGCTGCTGCGCGGTTACTTGGAGAACGGCCCTCAGGCGGTCACCAACGACAATTTTCAATCCTCACCGGAGAGTTGATACTTCCCGTCGAGCATTCTTTAGGTGCATTCAGTATATTTACATGGAACTAGTTGGTTCTGACAAGGTATATCAATATACCAATTGAATCATTGATCGGCCGTCGGCTTTTGGTTCAGTAGTGTTTTTGTTTTGTGATTTTCTCTGGTTCAATACCTCAGCAGAAGCCATTATTCAACTGGTTATAAGCCTGGGTTCGCATTTTCTTTATATGTGTGCATATACAGCCTCCCGTAGACTTCTCATTCGAACCTCGCTCGTGAGTAGCGTTGTCGGCAGAATAGTACTGATTAGAAGAGTCCGAGGAGACCCCCCAGCAGGGGCCTAAGCCAAAGTTCCAGAGTCATCAGGGGAAGCGCACCTACCAGTACCTTCCAAGGGATCGCCACCACCCGACGATCAAGGGGAGAATTTGATTCTAACAAAATATACCAATACGTCGATTGAATTATTAATCGGTCGTCGGCTTTTAGTTCAGTGCGATGTTGTTCAACTGAACCCCGCTGCTACTGCTGCGGTCGTACCCGTTGCTTGGCGGCGGACATCCATCTGGGGTTGGCATGCATTGGTTTTTCAGACGGGCGTGCGGTAACTCAAATATAAGCTTGACCTACAAAAACTCTATGGTTACAACCTGAATAGGGTTTATCAGTTCTCCGGTTTGTCGTCTGATATATATTACCACGATGGGAGATGGGCGATGGGCGATGGGCGATGGGCGATGGGAGATGGGGTGGAGGGGAAGATGGGAATTCACACTCGCTGAACCGCTGTTGGCATGTTTTTGGCGCAGATGGATGGGGTTGTTGTTTTGGGAAAAGGCAAACATGCATTAGCAAGTCCGATCGGGGACACTTGGCCTTAGATCCAAACAATTGATTGATGATTCTCTATATCAAGTCCTCTGCATGGCGTCCTCATTCATGGTCGCTGTCTTGCGTGATTTCTTGCTACTGAAGGATTGTACTTTATTGAATCTGCGCATGGTCCCGTTACCAAACGTCTTTCTCGCTGCGCTAGTGAGACTCGGTCCATGAGGGCGTCCAGGTTGACGTCATGACTTGAATCAGCCAGCATGTTTATCAGCCCATCGCCCGAGTAAGAATCCTTTGAACGGCAAGTGGCAAGGGATGCAGGATCATGGATGTTGGATAAATGCGAGCGTGAGGGAGCTTGAGACTTGCAAAGCCGCATAAACACACCACCTGCAGGGGGCCATCTGCGACAAAGGAGAAATGCGCATGGGTAAGAGCATGGGCTTTGGAGATTTGGGGGTCAATTTGTTTCTGCCATCTCTGACCGCCACTTGTTGTTGGCTTAGCTCTCCCTGGCGGCCCGCCATAAATGAATGCAGCGCTCAGTTCCGCCCGCGGCCCCGCGGCGTCTGCTGCTGCTGTCAACTTTCAAGGCAAACTGCCAGCTCAGAGATCCGCCAACAACGACTTCGTAACCTAGGACCGGTATTCCGATAATCCCAGCATATTTTCCTTCTCACGGCTGTCGCTACCGAAGCTAAACACTCAATCCACTCGATCCAGGACGTTGGAACTTGGGAAATGATTGGAATGGTGTACAGGGAGTGAAGTGGGTAGCTCAGTGGATACATGCTGAAGGCCCTGCCGCCAGATCCCCTGTAACCTCGTCTAAAACCCCCTGGAGCTGCCCCTCAGTAATTAATCTGTCATAAATCGGGAACGCCTTGGCGGTTTCTTTTCTGGTATGATAGTGGGCAAACAGCTCCGACCAGTGCGGAACGCCCAATAACATATGCGGCTGAAAACCACGAACCCCACGGTTTCATCTGACGCCTCGCTAAGTCTGTGAGATTGTCTGTCAGATTCGATGGGATGGAATGCCAAGTTGTCACTCAGCTGCCATGCCAATTCCATGAGATCTCAATTCCATTGTGACTGGGCTGCCTCCTATGATACAGTTGTATACGCCGTGTCCTGCTCGCGATCGAAAATGCCTCGGCCAGAAAGGTTTCAGGCAGGTCGTCGCGAGGTGATCTGCATCTCATCCATGTGATGCTCTCTTTCTTTTCTCTCCACCGCTTCCCCATTTTCGCCTGTTGTCTCTCGTCTCGAGTTGACTGCAACTTCGGACGAACATGGATCTACAGATTAAACAGCGAGATGCACGCAAGGAGCTGCTTGCGCAAGAACGCGGCGTCTATCAAACCATGACAGGCTGACAGCTTTACGATTGGTGGAATCTCATCTTCAATGTCCATCCAGTATCCAGTATCTGGTAAATGTTGGAACTTGGCAGTGCATTGAGACCTCTCTGGGCAATGCACCTTCGCGCCTCGCTAATTCTGGGAAGAATCCCGAGCCGCCTGAGTCGACGAGACCCCGGCCCAACCCACTATTCATTCGATATTTTGAGGCTCTTCGGTTAAGGGGGGACCATTTCTGAAACCGACAGCCCACAGCCTACCGACTCCCCACCGGAAGACCCAACCTTTACGGATTCGAGAAGGCGGCTTGCAACCGTTGCCTCGGATCATGGCAGGTGGCCGCTCAGGGATGCCGATTCTATAAAGATGGCAGACTCACTCGTCTAGATGGTTTCTTTTCCTCTCTCCTCACAAGCATCAGTCTTTGAATCTTATTCCAACTCACCTTCATTCTTTACACATTCGCTATCTGCATTGATTGCATATCATTCTTTCACTCTTTCGCAAGTTCGATAACTTTATATTCTCTCGACAGCATCCTACCTGATTTGCAGTTTTTTTTACCCAAGCAAACAAACAACCAACCAACCAACATCATGTCTTTCACCAAGTCTCAAGCTACCCTCCTCCTCGCGGCTCTCGCTGCCCCTCTCGTGTCCGCTCACGGCCACATCCAGTCCATCACTGCTGGTGGCAAGACCTTCAAGGGTTTCGGCCCCGGTAGCCAGGGCGAGAGCGTCGGTTGGTCCACCACCGCCAACGACAACGGTTTCGTTGCCGCCACCGCTTTGAGCGGATCCGACATTGCTTGCCACCGCGGTGGAAAGCCCGGCGCCCTGTCCGCCACCGTCGCCGCTGGTGGCAAGGTCGACCTCGAGTGGGATACCTGGCCAGAGTCTCACCACGGCCCCGTCATTGACTACATGGCCAAGTGCACCGGCTCTTGCACTTCCGCCGACCCTTCCTCGCTTGAGTTCTTCAAGGTCGCCGAGGCTGGTCTCGTCGACGGCTCCGCTGCCCCCGGCAAGTGGGCCAGCGACGACCTGATGAAGGCTGGCAACAAGTGGACCGTCACCGTCCCCGCCGACCTCGCCGAGGGCGAGTACGTCCTGCGCCACGAGATGATCGCTCTCCACGAGGGCAACCGCGAGGGTGGTGCTCAGTTCTACCCCCAGTGCGTCAACCTCAAGGTCACCGGTGGCGGCTCCTCCACCCCCGCTGGCACCAAGGCCACCGCGCTCTACACACCCACCGACAAGGGCGTCCTCTTCAACATCTACCAGGCCAACAGCGACTACCCCATCCCCGGCCCCAAGATCGCCTCCGCCGGCGGTGCTCGTGACGGTGGTGCTGCCCCGGCTCCGGCTCCGGCTCCGGCCCCCACTTCTGCCCCTGCTGGCGGTGCCGCTCCCTCGGCTCCCGCTGCTAAGCCCACCACCCTCGTCACCTCCACCAAGGCTGCCGGTGGTGCCGCCCCTACCCAGGCTCCCCCCGCCACCGGCGGCTCCGGCGCTGCCCTGTACGCTCAGTGCGGCGGCAACGGCTTCAGCGGTGCCTCCAGCTGCGCCGAGGGCACCTGCAAGAAGCAGAACGACTACTACTCCCAGTGCGTTCCCAACTAAGGGATAGGAGGGATGAGCTTCAAATCGGAAGACATATCATGTAGAATAGCTGTTTCACTCGAGAGATTCCTTTCTTGTTCATATTCATCGACGATATCCTAAGCCAATAGTATCGCTATATAAGCCTTCACTGTTAGCTGCGCTTGGTGGGACTTCCTGCCTTTTGCAAGTTCATAGTCAAATGCGATACACATACTGTACAAACAATTATCAATTGTAATCCATAACCTACCATTCTTATGCTTAGTGACCAGTGATTTAATTCTTGTTTGATCTAGTGAAGGGTTTCCTGTATCATTTCACTCCCGTCTTGGTTCTTAACATTTTATACATGTGGTTGTTATTGCCTCAGCTCACTCAAGTATTGCCGTCGAGTCTGTGTTCCGAGTTCCGAGTCACACACTAGACCGGAGCTCGGAGTTCCTGTTTGATCACAATGGCACTCGGAGTTCTAAACTGACCACTAGGGCACTCGGAGGTCTGAGTGCCATGGGACTTGATGGTAGAAACCCACTATGGGCCTCTGTTCCCGGAATGGCAGCAACTATAGGAGAAACAAATATAGAGACGACAGCATACATAGAACACGTAGAATTCATGATGAGATACCTTGATTGGTCTTAAGGCAGATGGCAATGGTTTGCCATATCCAACAAGTATTTGATTGGCTGTCTAAACTAAAGAAAGAAATGCATAACATATAGGCTATATACAAGATGGTATGGGTAGTGTGGGTAAACATGTACAACGAATGTAAAAAAGTTAGATGGATGGTCGAAGCCAAGCTCATCATGGAAAGAAAATAAGGTAGGTGTAAGTGTGTGTGTGTGTGCCTTGGCTTTAGCCGGCGGTGATGGTGAACATCTTGGGGTTGGCGCCGGCCAGGACGCCGGCGGCGTTCTCGCCGTCCGGGTTGACGTCGTCGTAGGCGAAGGTGTAGCCGAGGTTGTCGAGCTCGTACTTGTGCACGATGCGGCCGTAGTGGATGGTGGGGTCGCTCTGGTAGTACCTGTCGCTCTTGGCGTGGGGCTGGACGTTGCCGCCGGACGCGAGCAGAGTCGAGCGGTAGAAGGCGGCGCAGAGGCGCGGGACGACGGCCGAGTGCACGCCGTTGTCGCCGGGCTGCACGGTGAAGGGCCCGCTGTTGCAGCCGAGGATGTCGTCGATGGTCGGCTTCTGGTACCCCCGGTTGTCGCCGGCGCAGGTCAGGGTGCTGCCGCCCTTGACGCGGCACGCGACCTTGCCCGCGGCGCCCTGCGTGTCGATGGTGAGGTCCTCGGCCGCGTACTTGGCCCACACCTTGTTGACGTAGCTCGTGTAGTAGCTCGACAGGGCGTCGGGGTTCAGGGAGCGATACTTGAGCGGGGAGATGACGCGCAGAGACTGGCCCGCGCTGGACTTGACGCACATCTTGTCCCAGGGCTGGCCGTCCTTCTTGGCCTGCGCCACCATCTCGTCGCAGATCATGTCGACGGCGCCGGGCTCAAGACCGCGGACGGACTGCGTGGCGCCGTCGGCGAGGGTGAGCTGCATGGCGAACGAGGGGCCGACGAAGTCGACGAAGGACAGGTTGGCCCAGACGCCGGCCTCGTTGTACGTGAACTCGACGAAGCCCCACTCAACGCCCGCCGAGGGGTCCCGCGGGTTCTCGGCCGCGGGTTGCACCAGCCCGATCTCGCCCGCCTCGTTAAGCACGGTGAAGAACTTGAGGGTGCCCATGGCGAAGTAGATGCGGCCCGACGTCATGAAGTCGGGCAGCGTCACCTGCTGCGTCGTGCCCTTGCTGCCGAGCTTGATGGCGACGGGCGCCGTCACCTTCTCGGGGGCAGAGCCCTTGGCCTTGGGGTAGTAATAGGACCCGTCGGACTGTAGGATGACGAGGGCGTTGTTGCGGTCTTTGCCCGTGATGTAGGCGTTAACTATGTCATGATTCGTGAATTAGTACGTGTGGTTTTGTTTTCTTAGTTTGGTTCCTAGTTTTGGTCCGCTTCCGAAGACGCCGGCGCAGAGGGGCAGAGTCATGATATGCCATGATTCAGGGGCGCCGTTTTCAAAAAGTGGATCACACCTTGGAAATGCTGGTGGTGGTTGAAATAACCATCCAACGGCTAAGGCTAAGGGGTAACAGAGATCCGACGACCGATTCAGTCTAAACTGAATCGCGTCAAGCGTGACTCGGAGGGGCCAAGGAAGATAAGAAAACGTACCATTGTTGCCCAGGTTGTTCTGCAGGGAGAGCTGCAGTGTGTCGGAGGTGGTGAGGTTGGTCGGGTACTTGGTTCCATTGAGGGTGTTGCCCGCCGTCATGATGATGTCGCCCCCGATGCCCGCGTCGGCCGCGACCGTGATGGGGATCGGGTTAGCAATCGAGAGACCGATGAAGGCCGTGGCGCTCGCTACCGCGAGATTGAAAAGGCCGCGCATCTTGTGTCTATTTTGATACGAAGGCTTACCAAAGAAAAGAAAGGAGTAGTATATGGGTAAAAGAAGCACGTTTGAGAACGTATGTAGGCTGACAGAGAGTGATGGTAAATGAGATATGTGGTGGTAAATGAGAGTGACTATACGATCATAGCCAGAAGAGTCGATGCCTGGGTGTGTCCGGCACTGTGGTTTTGAACTGATATTCAAGAGAGTGACTGGAAAGGGAAAAGAAAAGAAAGAAAGAAAGCGACGGTAGTGTCGCAAGACCTGTGTAAGCTTGTTGCGTTGAAGGGGGAAAAAACAAGACGAGATCCTGTCGAGGATGGGAGATGCTTTATACATCACAACTCTCATCCTCTCTCTCTCTATATCGTCAATTTGGTGGGCCAAAGGAGCGAGTCGGCTTTTCGATCGACTCGGGAGTCTCTGGGTATCACGAGGGTCTTCTGACAAGGCGCTGTCCACTTTTCCTAATCCATATAGCTAGGCGACGCCTAGGACCACATTCCCCGGATGCAAGCTTGACAAGAGTTTGTGGCTATATGATGATACCGAAAAGGAAGGTATAAGAAAAAGTGCTTGGCAAAGCTGCTCGATGCTGTACGCGTCCGGCTGATCGCTCCACTTTGGGGGGGTGTTCGAGGTCGAGAAACTACCGAGTCATTACGTGGGTTCACGAACGCCCACAGAATTGGTAGGTTCAAGATCCAGATTTGCTAGTTCGGACGAATGTTGGTGTTTCTAAACGACTGTTAGCATACGCAAAACGGCCGTGGTTGTATGTTGTCGGGGGCGGCGGGGACGCGCTAGAAGGAGTTTTTGTCTCGCCCATCCTTGGCAAACTGGTTCGGCCCTGAAGCTACCGGTTGCTCGAGTCGTGATGCCTCCCCCACGTGGGCGGTGACCTTACTAGAAGTGTTGCTTGTTGCCCTGGTCGATGCAGGTACGAAACCTTAAAGGTGACCCCGAGAAGTTCGAGAAAAGGAACAGAATAGAGAGGGCAATACGTTTGCGCTTCGTCAGTCGACAATGAGAAAAATGACAAGAGTCAAGTTGGAAACGGTAGGGCTTGGCTACCCGAAGCTACTCCTAGCAACTGTGTCGACGATTCAGCTAGTGATCCTTGGGGTGAATCACATGCAGGCGATATGGTTGATGCAAAGGAATCGCAGGATGGGCTGGCCTAGGCTCCCAAATTTCCTCCAGGAATTAGACAGTTCTTTCCGATCAACTGGCTTCTTGTGGCAATCGTGTTCTCTGGCGGTGAGGAGTTGCAGCGTTGAATTTGCCAAGTGTGCAGTTAGGGCTGAACGGACGCAGACTTGGGTGTGATGGCTTTTTCTTTTTCGAGTTCATTTTTGAGTTTATTACTTGCTCTATTAGAGTCTGTTGCTTCCGCAGGACCAGCCTTAGGTGAACCGCAGTTGATCAATCAATTAAATAAGAGTGGCCGGATATGTGTTGTCAGTGAATATGACTGAATGTGACAAACGGAGATAATGTGACTGGACAATAAGAGTGAAATGCATGAAAAGGGTCAGCACAACGTTACTATACCAGCGAGCGCAATGCATGTGTATGGTATGCAATGGTTTCCCTTTCAGGCTCATGAATATGGCTACTTGACTGGTGGCCGTGGATGAGAGTGAGGTTACTTGATTCCCCCATATTACCTAGGATCCTGAGTGGCTTACTAGGTTAAGCTAAAAGCGATTCTTGTCTTGTCAAATATGTTTGACGAAGTCAATCCCTGCTCAGGATGCAGCACAGACTAGTAGGGTTGCATAATACATCTAGGATCTGCACATGTTATGGAGCCTTCCTGCAAAGCCCGATTGATGGGGACGGAAGATCGACATGGTTTCAAACTCGATATCGATGATCCCGTGGGGGGCCACCGTTGCCTTTTGACAGAACACCACACCACATTTAAAACGATAATTGAGTTCAACGGATCAATTCATGGTTCTGATAGGCATTTGGGATGAACTACTCCTTGATGAATCGCGGAAGCCCATCGTGGTAATCCCACCTATACCCCTACAAGAAAATTATCACCAAACTAGGTCTTATCGGAGATTAGCTCGGATCCTCCTAAGAGATGCGCCACGATCAAGGCTTGGTGGGTTGCATTCAGTAATCAATATAAGCCTGACGTGCAGCAACCTTGGCAAGGTACACAATATGTGCGGTAACCCGATTTGGATATTGGAATCGCAGTGATATGTGATGATGATGTAAGCAGCCCCCGGCCGGTTTACAATGGCCGAAAGCAGTAGATATATATTGGTTGGCAATTCAGGTGAGCCGTATTGAGTACGTTTAGCAGCAATTGTTGACGTATCATGCGCCAGTAAACGTGAGTCCGGCAGTCCGTCCTGTAACTTTGGGTGCTAAACCCTAGATTTAGGTAGTCAATGAAAAATGACAGAGGATGCAGAAACCTGTGTTTAATGATGAGAACCAAACCAGCAATCATCTGTGCAATAGCACCTCCAGATTCAATGACGCGTTTCCCGCACGTCGTAGGCTGTAAAGTTGAGGATTCGAAAGTGCTCCTGTCAGTCCAAAGTAGACAAGCTTACTATCGTAGGGTTTAGTGTATCGTCCTAGCCACCCACTC
Organism: Apiospora koreana; assembly: GCA_017163955.1. Classification (NCBI taxonomy): domain Eukaryota; kingdom Fungi; phylum Ascomycota; class Sordariomycetes; order Amphisphaeriales; family Apiosporaceae; genus Apiospora; species Apiospora koreana. Next base: position 3,527,041 of record JAFHKQ010000004.1, read on the forward strand.
TTAAGAGGGTCCCGCGAACCCACGATGGTATCAAGCATAGCCCAGTGCCCAAGCTTAATCGTGACTAAAGTAAGCGCTAGTATAGCAGAAGCAAGATCATGTCTACAACGGTTCAAGCCACTCACGGGGACGTGCCCTCAATAGGGGCAGCCTGCGGCTTGACGACGTCGGGAGGTGGTAGCAATAGAATAACTAACCAAAACAATGAAGGAGGATATGCGTGCAGGGCCACTGAATAGCAGAACGATGTTATCTCGAATTCAAAGACATGCATGTTGAGAACTGAGGCTTCACTGCGGCTTGAGAGTAAGTTGGAAGAGGCTGATATCATTTCAGTGTAACGATGCAACGATACAATGTCGAGTTCAAATGATCTAACAATCGGTTTTTCAAAAGCTACAGAGGATGATAGAAGCCATGTTACGTGACGGGACTCTCGTGAATATTAAACGCTTGAGTGGCTGTGGCTGCAATTGTCCACGGATGTCATCGTCCATATTTTGAGAATCTTGTTGCCATTTGGTAGCAGCACCTGGAAGAACATCCCAAATGGATTGCTTCATATGGTGGTTGATTGCTACTGCTCCTCGGTAACGAGCATGACGAATGTTGAGTGTGTTCGTCAGCAGGTGGCTTGACGTTTGGTGCACAAATAAATTCGGAATCCCTCCATGCGTGGTGACAATATCATCGTGAATAAGGCAGTAGGCCTGAGGCTCAGGTAAGCCAGAGTTGGCACTCAATCAAGTAGGTCAGCGGGGTGAGCAGTGAGCAGTTGGAAGTGCAAAGCACCAACAGCCAGTGAGTGACAGGTGATCCCCAAGCTCGTCGGCGCGGAGGCATCAATGAGCGTGGCCAACCGCGGTACATTGGTACCTACCCCAGGGAAAAACTCTGGGTAAACCTCCAAAGGACCGGAAGTAAGGCATATAACTACCAGTAGCAGAAGATTCCTCCAAGCCGAACGTTCCCTCCACTGAAAGCGTAACTTGATGGTCAGAAGATAACACAACGAGTGATTCACTGCCGCCCGAAAGGTCCCTCCACTGAAACCTGAACACGAGGGTTCGAATCACCGAAGCGGTTTCTCGATCCTGGATTTTCCGGAGAATCCAGGTGCTCTTTTTTGTCAAATTTTCTATTTTCATATTGAATCATTAAAACATCATGGAATGCTTTTTTCACTTTTTCCCACCTGTCAAAAAGCTGGCAATATCATTTCAACCATTTTTGTTGTATGGTGATGTGTTTTGGTGTTTTGAACCATTGCTTTTTCAACACACCTGATGACAGCCCTTAGCCGAACCGCTCACTTTACCGTTGATGATTGACCTTGCTCATCCACCACCCGAACATGACTTATTCAACCCATGCACATGCAATACTGCAGCGTCAATGCAACTGTACTTATGCTATTAACCTTCTACCAATGCCCTTTTCATCAATCAACTGCTCCGTCACCCCAGGCCACTAGTGGGCACGCCGGCTCCGAAGACAGGTCCCCGTCCCATGCCACCGGCAGGTTTTTAGCATCTCCAGGTACCCAGGCTATATAGAATTCTGCTCCCGACTCCAATCAATGACTCTGATATCAAATGCGAAAAGGATGTTGATCACGCGTGCATCGACCCCTATCCGGCCCCTATCAATGTGGGTCTCACGGTAATGCCCGTTCCATGAAGCAAGTCTGTCAGCTAACTATTCTTCCATCTGCAACAGCAATTAGCCCCTCCATTACTTCTACACAAGACCCTGATTATGGAAGCGCCGAGCTGTATATGCATCAACATATGTCCCTAGACATAAATAGATATACAATCTGCAGATCAACCCGCCTTGACGCAGCAGAGTGGACACGATAATATCGTTTAAATTTCGGTGGATCCTTCGAGAACAATCCCAATGTTACGGCACAGCAGCACCGCCCCCCCTGACACTTTACTGCAACAACCAACCGTTGTTTTCTTCTTCTTCGTCACTTTTCGCAAAAGAAGAAAGAATCCCTTCTCTTGACGTAGGCCGCCTATCTAAACCTCAGCATCGTCATCCACCGGTCGCCATCTCCGACCACACAGAAAGAAAATGAAGACGACCACTCTCTTTTTCTTCTTCACTGCCGCGGCCACCGCGTTGGTCGCTCATGAGAATGCGCCCGCACCCATTGTCGCAGTCGTGCCAGCCCCACCCATCACCACGTTCTCAAAACGACCAGTTGGCGAAGATGGCAACACCGCCCCTTTCGCGAGCTACGGAGGGGAAGCAACGATCCCTGAGCCCGAGGGGTCGAAAAGCAGCAATCATTTCTTCGCCAAACCCGACGACCATTCGGGCGACCTGAAGCGTTTCTTCCGCCGCGAAGCGGGCTGGGACGACGCCGCCGAGGCCCCCAGCCAGCGGCGCCACGGCGGCGCGGTGGCGGGCGCGTTGATCGGCATCGTCCTGGTCGGGCTCGCGACGCTGGCCCTGATCATGACCGTGTTCTGGAAGTGCCGGGTGCGGCGGTGGAAGCGGCTGGAGGCGGAGGCCGGTGGCGGCGGCGGCGATCCCGAGCAGGTCATGATGTCGTCGACGACGGCCAATAACCATGCAGCCGCGGCGGCAGCGACACAGAAGCCCTTGCCGACGGTGCCCTCTTCGCAGATCCTGGCGTCGCCGCCGTCGGCGCACAATGCGCCTGCGCCCATGGAGGAGCTCATCTCGTATAAATAGAGCTTGAGCCGGGGATTGTGAGGACGAAAATATGGGCTAGCGCTCCCGCGACGATATCAGTGTATGAGCGGGTTGCAGATAATTCTAATCTATAATTGGACTCTCTTTATGAGTCTCTTGATTGTCAAGATATGATGAACCTCGACATAAATAATGGCCTTGCAGCTGTATCAGGTAGTAGCTGATGTCTCTCCCGTACTGCATACACATACGTAGGTGTAAGTACTTACTTATTTTCGCCCTATTCAGGTATCTGGCGGTGCCGTCACCCACGTTATGGGGGAGTTTACCTACTTGTTGGATCATAATGGAACTCCCTCTATTTGAAGTAATTTTGGGCACTCACTGATGACCGGCTTGTCATCCCTTCTCACATACCCCGCGTGCTGCCCATTCTGCAGCGTGTGCGTCTCTCGTTGACCGATGCCGGATAGAGATGAATAGCGAGAAGATGAGAAGCAAGACACCCTCGAAGTTATGCTCGCAAACTATGAATTTCGGCACCATCGGCCCTCTTGAGATGCTTGCCACCGGTCTTGCGAGGCCCATCCAACAGGCAGCACAACGAGCATGCATACGAGCATATCGTTCCTTGTTAGCAAGATTGAGAGAGGCGGCATCGAAAGCAGGATGGGGTAAATGGAATTTGTATATGAATGGGATGGCCGCTGACAAGTTTGTGCAGCTGCGCGATACCGCATCCGTACCGGCGTTTCTCAATTACAGAATTACATTAATTGCTCAGTATTAGTATATATATAATTGCATAGTAGTTTTCATTCCGTTACCCCTCCGAGGAGCGCATTAGCCACGAGCGAGCTCAAATGGACACGATGACCGCCTCGCTATCCGGCACCTCCACCGCCGCGACGCCGTCCCTGACCTTGACCCTCTGCACCTCTCCCCCTTTCTTATTACTGGTCGCGGACCCGTGGGGGAAGTGCCCCTTGCCGTCGTCGACCCGCTTGCTCCACAGCTCGCCAGCCCACGTCACGTTGTGCTGCGCGCCGCCAAAGTCGAAGCCCATGGCCGCGGCGCCGAGGTCCGCACGCAGCCGGCGGACCTCGACCTCCTTCACGCCCGCGTCCCCCACCGGGAACCGGAACGTCTCCGACGCGCGCTTCTTGTTGCTGCTGCTACCGGCGGCGGCGGCCGTGCCGTTGTACAGACGCATGTTCACCAGCGCCATCCGCTGCAGCTTGTTGTCGCCCCCGTACACGGCGTACGCGCTGAGATAGGGGTGCGCCTCGCGGTCGAGGTCGATCTCGTGGACCGCCACCGTCGGCCTAGCGGAGTCGTAACCGGACAGATCATCCTGCGCGTCGGATTTACTGAGCGTACCAGCGCCCCGACCCCCACCGGCGCTAGGCCTCAAGAAGTCCGCCACGAAGATCGCTGCGGCAAACGGCGCGCGCGCCTGGGGCCCCGGGTTGTGCGGCGCCCCGCTCTCGTCGGGCACCCAGAGGACGTGGTTGGCGACGGGCCGCCCCGCCATGTGGTTGACCCGCCCCACGCCGCGCGCCGCGAGGGCCAGGCTGTAGTCGACGACCCACAGCGCGAAGCCGAAGCCGCCGACGAAGTGGTTGTTGGGGCACGCGAGCACCGCCGACGTCTCCGAGATGGCGTAGGGGACGCCCTGGGCGCGCGAGGCGCGCAGGCTGGGGAGGTAGTGCTTGTCGAACTTGTCGGTGATGGACTTGTGGTTCAGCATGAGTTCTGTAGTGGTAAGGTTAGGTTAGTATATCTTGGTATTCGAGTTTCTGAGGGCGGGTATGGTATAGTTGTTGAACGACTTACTTTGCATGGTTGCGTCGTTCCAAGGCTGTGGGTCGAAGATTTGGTACTCGTGCTCCGCCGTCCACTTGGTGAGGTTGTTCTTGTTGAGTCCCGCCTTGAGAGCGTCGACTCTGCCATGAACGAGTCAGTATGGTTCAAGTTGCGTCAAGTCGTCGACAAAAAGAGTTGACTGGGTACTCACGTATCGTAGATGTTCTGCTTGGCACTGTTGACCCCCTCAAAGATCCTCCGGGCATCGCCCTCGAGCTTGAGCTCCTTGACGACGATATCCTCGAGCTCCAGCGCATCCTTGACGTATTTCTTCACGTCCCGGTCGTAGAACTCGGGCTCGTTGCCCAGCGCGATCGCCTCGACATTGGTCCGGGGGTTCACCCCCGCCGCCGCCCGAGCATCCCACGCCCGCCGCACGAACTCGCGGACCAGCGTGTTATTGACCTCGGGGCCCTGGGGCACCTGGATGGTGATGCGGGCGTCCGGGAACGCCTTGTACCCCTCAAAGAACGCGGGCCCGATCTTGTAGGACGCGGCCGACCCGTTGGGGCACTCGCCTTTGACGCAAACCTTTATTTGGGACTCAGGCTGTGCCGGGTCGAAGACGAACTCGTCGCCGCTCGTGCCGCCGACGCGCACGATGGGGGGTGCCGCCATGCGCGCCGCCAGGGACGAGACCAGGTGGTGCGAGAAGGGGTTGTCGTAGTTGTTCAGGAAGGCCGACTCGATGTTCAGGCCGAGGAAGTCGGCCGGCACGGCGGCAGCGGCCGTGGGCTTCGTGCCGGGGACGTGGAGGGTCTGCGTGTGGGCGGCGGCCCCTTTGTTGCGTTGCTGGGAGACGCTGCCATTGTTGGGGAGGGCGTTGACGACGCCGCTGTCGCCGCCCAGGAGGGCGGCCAAGGTAAGGACTGTGAGTGTTTGACGCATACTCTTGTTCTAATAGACCCGTATGTAAAGAAGGAATGAATTGTCGATAAGAGAACGTGGGGAAAGGGCTCGTTGAAACAAGAAAATCACCAACTACCCCAAGGGGAAACACCCGCACTTTATAAGGGTGGTAAGCCAGAACATGTTCCAATAGTGTAACCCGGCGTATTCACCCCGTAAAACGCTCGACCGGCCATGGGCTTTGACTGGTCGGCTTACGCATACATTTGCTGCCGACTCTCTCCCTCTCCCTTCTCAGCTCCGTGCGCCACTGTGCATATGATGTCGATCCTACGCCGAGTCGGGTCAGTATCTGGCCAATGCAAGACATAGCCTCCCACACACGGCGTAGTACCCCACGAAGAAACCAGTCATAATGAGTCTCGCCTTACAGAGCCCAGATAGGCAAGTTGAGGTACTTATTCATTGCTTTTCACTTATTATGTCAGTCCAGGTTCAACAGGGATGAGGTTGGTTTTAGGCTTGCCCACCACCCCTGCTGTCATCTGATGACATCGGCCAAATCAAGTTATGCTTGTTCAAGAAGCTAACACGCCATTGGTGCGGGCGGGTATCGGAAAGTTCAGGCCGAGAGTCTACTAGGTATGCAGGTACGGTGCATTAAAACAAGACTATTGGCTGGTCTATTCACGTAATTAGTGTAACGCCATTTGTCAGGAAGAACACAGGAATGGTGTCCGCCAACCCGCCAGCCTGCCAGCCTTATGTTCGACGGGGCCGGATCGTCGAAAGGGGGCCCACCGACTGGGTCCGCATCCCGGCTGACGTCCCGCTCTTCCCACTGATCGGCAGGGTTTCGGGATGAAAAATCGACGATCCCGCAGATAACTTGTGGCCCCGTTCCAAGCGACAGAGACGCGAAGCAATAAGACCCTGTGTTTCCGGTCAGGAGTGCAATGAAATGACGGCATTATTGACGATGAAAATCGATCATCGTAATCCTCCCACCACCTCCTTCCCCTTTCTAGCCGCTTTTCCCGTCTACCTACCTCACCGTCTCCTTTTTTTCCGTTGCTATTCTTTCTTCTTTCTTCTGTTTTCAATTCTTCTTCTTGAGCGCCCCGCCATCCACCGTCAGCTCCTCCCCCGTCACGAAACCCGCATTGATGAGGTAGTCGACCGCCTGCGCGATGTCCCGCGGCCGCCCCGCCCGGTTGACCGGGTGGTCGGCCACGTCCTTGCCGCGGACCTGGTGCTCCCACGCGTGGCCGGCCTCGTCGCCCGCGCGGCTCTCGTGCCCGGCCTTGATGCGCCCGGGCGCCACCAGGTTCACGCGCACCCCCCACCGCGCCAGCGAGATGGCCATGCTGTGCATCAGGCCCAGCAGCCCGGCCTTGGTCGCCGCGTACCCCTCCTGGTTCGGGTCGCTCTGGTGCGCCCGGAACGAGCCGATGTGGATCACGCAGGGCCCCGCGTCCGACGTCACCTCGGCCGCGATGGCGTCCACCGCCGTCGTGTTGGTTTCGTCGATGAGCGCCGCCCGCTGCATGTACGGCAGGCACGCCTGCGACGCCACGAACGGCGCCGTCAGGTTCGTCTCCACGTAGGCCTGCCACTCGGCCAGGGTGTCGGGGTCCTCCATGGTCTTGCCGTCGCGCCACTGCGGGCTCGCGATGCCGCCGTTGTTGATGAGGACGTCGATGCGGCCGTCGCCGAAGAAAGCGACGGCCTTCTCGATGGCCTGTCGGATGGCCTGTGGGTCGCGCAGGTTGCACAGTGCGGACCCCACCATCTTCTTTTTACCATCTGGGCCCGACGACAGGAACCGTTTTAGGTGCGTCTCGACGCAGTACTTCAGCTCGTCTTCTTGGATGTCCAGCAGGAAGACGCGATTGCCCTGGTCGAGGAAGTGCCGCGACAGGCTGCGGCCAATGCCCTGGGCCGCTCCCGAGACAACTATGTTGCGGGAGTGTTCCATGATCTGTAGGTTACACGTCTGATGATAGAGAAACGAATGGATTGATCAAAGTGACTAATCAGCTAAGTGATCGAGTGTTTTGAAGAAATACAATGCTGCGTCTTGGCAACGTCGTCGTTAAGTAGCCTCTGGATCGGTCATGTAGTCACCATGACGTCGGTCTCAGATCGCGGCTCTCGGAGGAAGAGCCCGAAAGCTCCTGGCCAATAATCATATTTGCGTTCAAAGTTCTCGTAGGAGGCGACTGTTGAATCTTTCGGTATGTCATTGTGCATGAAATAGGCCGCAGCGATAAGCTTTGCGGCTCGGAGTCTTCTCCCCTATCGCAATTCGGCTAAAAACACATGCATCTTTGACAACCTCTTCATTGATTGTTATTGCGGGGATGCTGTTTTTAGGAACAGTTGTACTTCTGCACTATGCAGCCAAGCCCCTGAATTACCCCTAATGAGCCAACTACTCCAATTGAGCTAGGTTAGCTTAACTGCATGCATACTAAAAGTATAGAATGTATCATCATCATCTCCAGCTAGTTGTCACGGATAATTGAGGTCATTACGTAAACGTGCTGTTTTGGTCTTATCTCATCATTATTACTATAGATTACAGCGACTATAGTCGCTTTATATCCCGCTCGCTACGAGCACTCATTTCCTCATCGCATGGCCATGGCGAGCCAGTTCAGACCCGCCTTGGAACCATAGTCATACAGTCTATCCCTAGCCCCTGTTACAGGGCCTGAGACAAGACCATTGAAAAAGAGACCGAGCTGCTTATTTGCCGGCACGGTACTTGGTCCAGTAGCTGTTGATGCGGGCGTTCTGGCCGGCGGTGAACTCCTCGTAGCAGGTGTCGTAGGTGTAGTCCATGTAGTTGTGGATGGGGTCGACGCCACCGCCGGGGCAGGTGTCGCGGCCGATGGGGCAGCCGGACGCAGCGCTAGCCTCGGGAGGGGTGTCGGCGACGAAGTCGCCCTGGCCGTTGCAGCCGCCCTGGAAGGTGTGGTAGAGACCGAACCAGTGGCCGGCCTCGTGCACGCCGGTCAGGCCCAGGTTGAAGTTGGTCAGCGAGCCGCCGGGCACGGTGCCCGATGCCACGACGACGCCGTCCAGGTGGAAGTTGGACTGGCCGGGGCCCGACTCGTCGGGGAAGGTGGCGTAGCCCAGGATGCTGCCCATGTCCTTGACCAGGTACAGGTTCAAGTCGGCGTACTATAAGAAAGTGTCAGTCATGGACGTTGTCGAATCAGAGCAGTTGGTGGACTACTTACGTTGCCCTTGCGGAGCGCCTTCTTCATGGGCTCCTCGCCGGAGCCGTAGGCGTTGGTGGCCCAGTTGCTGTTGACGGTGAAGTCGGTGCCGGCCAGAGTGAACTGGTAGCCGTAGGGGGCGTAGGCCTTGTTCATGGCCGAGATCTGGCTAGAAACGTCGGAGGTCTAAAACATATCAAAGCTGTCAGTGACTGGTTCATCAAATGGGATCAATGATAGCATAGAGCCATGCATCCAAGGGGGACGTACGGAGAGGTAACCACCGCTCTTGGCCTGGGAAGAGGCGACGACGTGGACGTAGACCTTGACGTTGGTCGTAGCGGCGATGCGGAAGGACTCGTTGGCGGTCAGGGCAAGAGCGGCCTCCTCGCTGGCGAACATCTTGGACTGCTCGACGTGGGCATCGGTGGGGTCGTGGGTACCGCAGGCGCGGACAACATCCTCAGCGATGACGCCGGTAGCCGCGAGGGCACCGAGAACAAAGGCCTTGAACTGCATAGCGAATAGAAGCAAGTGTAGAGCGAAAGTGATTGAAAGTCTGAAAAGATTGGACTGTTCTATTCAGCTGATGCTTGTTGGGACCGGTTGTTGCTGAGTGCCTGGGGATATCCTGTTAGAAAGGGGCGGTCCTTCACGCCTTATATAGAGCATCAGACGAACCCAAATCATATCATGGACTTGTATGCTCATGCTACGATATTGGTATACTGTTGGCATTGGGGGATCCATCTTGATTCGGTATGCTGCCGAAAGAGGAAGGTTCGATTGCCGCGCTGTGCTCTAGGGCCGGGAGCTAGAATCTGGGGCCTCATCTTCGGAGCCCCTAGCCTATCCTATCCAAGGTTCAGGGCCAGTAACCAACCTTCCTCATACGTGCGAGTGCACCGCATCGCGCGTAGCAACAATTGGATGGGGTAATAATCCATTGGCGGATGTGCTTGAACATAATCTTCCGTAGGCTGCAATTGCCTTGTTTGACGCCCCATCGGGTAACATTGCATGATTCAGGGCGTTGGATAGCGCGATTCAAGGTGCCTACCCAGCTCACGGGCCACAACAGCGGCTTCGTCCTTTTATGTGCCAGTCTCTAAGTTACCAGTTGAGAATGTTTGAGCAGGCGCAGGCTGGCGACAAGGCTTTTCGATCTATAGGAGCCATCTTTGATGGAAAGTTTTTGAGAGTCTGGAAGGCATTGGGTATAATGCGTTCTTTTGAGTTAGTATTTGAGAGTATATCACGCTGCGAGTCTTAGTTTCTGCTAAGGTATTGAACCGGAGAAAAACACAAAACAACAATAACAACAACAACAGCGGCTTACGGCCATGCTGTGGCCTATCATACTGTACAGACGGCAAATTTGGTGGGTGTTGAATGAACACCTAACCTAGGGAGGATCAACAGGGGAGAGAGAGAGAGAATATGGGGGAGCGCAAGAGGACATGGCGCCAGTCTACTCCCCTGCGGGCCGTCTGATGGTGGGAGATGGTGGGAGATAAGCTAAGCTGTTCATTCTCGGTGACCGGACCGGAGATGTGCAGCGGCAATCGCATCGTCTCATTGGGCTTTTGCAGGGTCAAGGTCCATGACGCATGAGCTCCCTTGTTCGGGGTGATGCTTGTCGTGCTGCCAGCTGCTTTGTCGATTGTTTGTTCGTCTATCTTATCTTTGGGTGCTCTCGGCTTTAATGCATTCTTGGCGTGTACCTGCCGGAGTGGATCTTGTGGGGTTGGATCGCTCCTTACTCGTCCATCTGCCGCTTGGCGGTCCGCCAATGGGGGGTCGACTGGGTCGACGGGGTCGACTGGGCGCAGTTTTCTTATCACTACCGACCAATGTGGCATGTGCCATCTCGTACAGAAGCTTAATACCTACCACTCCGGGAAGGTGCAAAATGCCACCGTCTCCTCCCTTAAGGGTCTTAGCATGCATGCGCTGGAGGTGTGTCTCGTGATGTTCTTGATTATGATAATTGATGATTGATTGCGATCATGACCCTCCCTCCCTTCGTTAGGCGTCAGGCCGATTGCGCTTGGTCCCCAAACTAAGTAATCAATCCACTAGGTTCTCCCCACAACACATCAAAGTCTCAGGTTGTTAGGAATGCCCCTCAACACCAGGAAGGTATCGTGACTTCTCCAATCCGAAATGCCATTGGAATTGGGAGATGTCGTCGGCAGTAATGATGCCATTCTGCAGATGTCAGAAGCATTGCCGAGATGAACAGGGATTGGACAATTAAGGTTAAATACCACTCTGGGCGCCCAGCAATCCGAGCGGGGCTGCTGTGTACGTACCTTGTCAGCGTCGTCTTCACGCAGGCAGGCGGTGAAAACCGATGGACGTCGCCAACAACCTTGAACCTCGCCGCAGTCAATGAATTCAGGTACTGAACCAGCAATGTGGATTACATCTTGAGAGCCTAGCATACCTCCGTATTTTATATATCCCATGCGCATGAACTTGATCTTCGGAACCTGACAATTGAGCCCCTTTTGGGCATGGCCACGTTCCATTTATTCGCCCGCCTCCCCCCGGAGCTCCGCGCGCACATTTGGCAATTGACGGTGGAGCCGAGGATTGTCGACGTCCAAGTCTCGTTCGCGTGTGGTTTTCAGGGTGAACAACGTGGACCGAAGCGTCTCGCCTCGTCCATACCAATTCCTGCCGTACTCCACGCCTGTCGCGAAGCCCGCAGCCTGCGGCTGTACGAGTGTCTTTTTTCCGAGGACGCCGCCGCCACCATTCTCCCCCAGCCTCCCAAGACGTCCCGACAGCAGCTCCTTCCGTACATCTGGCTCAACTTGGACGTCGACCTGGTTTCCATCGGGACGACGCCTCTCTCCCACTTTTCCCCCGTCGCGCCCCGCATCAAGCGGCTCCGAATGGCGCGCCGTAGCCAGTACCTGACAGAACTGGCGAAATCGTCCGAACTCGAGTCCCTCGTCAACGTCGAGGAAATTCAGATTGTCTATATGGATGGGGCAGAAGAATGGGTGTGGGCGACGCGACTCTACCGGTGGCCCTGCGGCGACAACTTGCTATTTATCGACGGAAACGGCGACGACCTGCTGGCGATGACGGATGCCGAGTTGGACTTTTCGGTCTATCGAACGCCGTGTATATTGGGAATGAAAAGAGACGTAGCTTATGACAGAATGTTGAAGGCATGCGTTAAGTATGGAATCGAATGGCCCTACGGGAGGCGTCTCGGCCCGGGAGGCTGTCGGCCGGCATAATGTGCGTTAACCTGTCCTTCTGCCAGGTCCTTGAAATCTAAGCACCGGGTACAGAGGTGCTGTTGCTCATGCAAAAGTGCGGTCCCTATACCATCAGTTTCAAGGATAGCTTGGTGGGAACCAAGAGGATTTGTTTAATTTCGACTTGGCCCATGTCTATCTGCTCCCAGAAAGGGTCGAGGATTAGTTTCTTGAGGTTTCATGGTGACCCAGCCTCTGGGCAAACCCTCTCTACTATTCACAGTGTGGGTATTACCTCTGTAGAACTGGCAGTTAGAAGACAGGATGATCATATCGCCGTGGTATAACTCATCGATATTGAAATGCTTCCTCAAGCCTTTACCAGAAGTTGTTTCTATTACTAAACTACTTCTCGTATTGGAACCCCATTCACTAGGAAGGTATATCAACTCTGTAAGTTGCTCGATATAAGGGCATTGGCCGATGACTGTTCAATAGTAAGTAATAGGGCAGCGTTGTTGTATTTGCTGTTTAGACTAATCACACCCGTACATTTATTTCGTTTTCTTCTTTTTTTTTATCACGGGCTCGTGCAAACACATCCATCGTTTCGCAAGCCACAGCGATCCGATACTCCGCCGGCCATCCATCTATCCAGTACTTTTTCAACCAGCCCCCAGCCCCTGTCGTACTCTACCGTGAAACGGTCGAGTACACTGCGAGCGACGGCATCCTCGAGGCTGAACAATATAGGCTTGCTGCGGTCCATGGGGTCTGGAAACTCAAAAGCCAGGAACGAAAACCTATTCACTCCGGATAACGTTATAGATTAATCGACGATCTGCTCCATCTGCCTGACTTGGCGACGACGCCCCTTGCCGACGACGCAGCGCATGCTCAATATCCGCATGACCGCCTTGGAAATTCTACGATAGTCGAGACCATTTGCACCCGGCTCGAGCGTGTTCTTCTGCAACAACCATCCCCTCAACTCCCAGCTTTTTTCCTGAGAGCTAGGCGACGAGCAAACAGCCAACCTCCGGGCCAACATCGCCGCCAAAGTTGGTTTCCTCCAACTTCATGTCGTCTGCCTGTGCGACATTTCAAACTGCTTACTGCTGAACCTCTTTGTTGCCGATTACATTGGCCAGACGGCACCAGCATATGTAGCTCACTTACAAATGGGCCAGGCCCGGGCAAGTACCGCCATGTTAGTTGTTCCTATAAACTGACTCTCGACTACTTCAATGACGTAGTACTGTCACTAATTGATAGTGTCCGTTTCCTAGAAGTTGATATCATCACCTTGGAGGCGGTTTCGATTCATAGAGAACGACAGTGCTACGTGACGTCTTCCCCCTGCCCTCACTACGTTTTAACAGGCTATGCCTATCACTTGCTACAAGGATATTGTTCCTTTTCTCTATCCGGATAGCGCCTTTCAACATTAAGACGTACAGTACGTTACTGAGTATTATTGTTTCTATGTATCCAACAACCGTCCAGTCGCACCTAGGTAGCCCACCGGTCCAGCCACTCCGCAATTGTAGCCTCTGCCTCCTTCTTCTTCGCCGCCTTCTCCTCATCCGAGATGCGCCCCAGCATGACCTCGCTGGCCAGGGCAAACGGGCACAGCAGCTCCTCGAGTCCCCGCAGGGCCTGGATGCGGTCCACGCCGGCAATCGAGCTGGGACGGGTGGCGCCCCGCCAGGCCAGGGCGGCGTCCCAGGCCTTGGCCGTCTCCCACCCGCGAAGCTCCTCCTCGGAGAGGTCGTCGGGCTGGCGGCTAAAGTCGCCCGAGAGCACGCTGGCCTGCGCCTTGCCGACGCGCTCGTGGATGCCGCCGCCGACGTCCCACAGCCCGAACAGGAACTCGTCGCAGGGGTGCGTCACGGCCGCCCAATCAAAGTCGAGCAGGCCAGTGATGCGTTTGGATTCGCTATCGTACAGGAGGTTGTTCAAGGCTGGATCTTTGGTTAGTCCGCCCTTCATGACAGATGGATCGGAAATGGCAAGACTCACTCAAGTCTCCGTGGTTCAGGATCTTTTGGTTCACATCGACCGGTTCTAGGATCCTCTGAACTCCACCAGAGGCGATGTACTTGTCGATTCGCTCTCGAATTCCGCCCTCTCGCCACCCTTTCAGCAGAGAGCTCTGGCCGGATTCGGCCAGTTGATTCTGGAGCTTTGCGACCCAGGTGTCCGCGTAGGTATCCCAGGGCCCGCCCTTGAGTAGAGGCATCTGGCCGGATATGATGCTGCCGTTGGGGTCAATGGTCAGAGCCCCGAAGCTTTTGACGCCGGCGGGGAGCTCGGCGCGCTGCACGGCAACGACGAGGTCGGCCAGCTGTTCGAGGACAGCGGTGGCAGCGTCGGGGGCGAGGGTCGGGAACTGGCCGTCCAGGTCCTCGCCCGGCTTGAACTCGCACATCGTCCAGCCGAAGGTCATCTCATCATCGCCGGTGGTGGTGGTGGGAGAAAAGCGGTTCGGCGCCCACGCGTAGACGGCGGGCACGACGGGGGCGAGGCCGGCGCGAGCCACCGACTGGCGGATCAAGTACGAAGCCGCCACGTCGTTTTCGACGCGGTTGGCATTGTTGAGCCCCTCGGCCTTCGGGTTGCTCATGCGCACGATGACGCTGGAGACGCCGGCTGTTGGGGGTGGCATGGTGCAGGGCTGGGCGCCGGGGAAAGATGCTGGGGTGGCGGGGATGGCCAGGTCGACCTTGAAGATGTAGTTGTTGAACATGAAGGGGCAATGCTCCACATAGGCAATGGGCGTGACATGTGTCGACTGTGCATCAGATTAGTGTGGGATTATGAAGTTCTCATGTTTGTTTTGGCTTGCCTTGAGGCCGTACTGATTCAGTATGGCTTGAACTGCATCGAGGCGGCGATTGAATCCCTCTTGATTTGGGCGTGCGTTGGCCATTCTGATATCTAGATGCAAATAGCCGTGATAGAGTGAGGTGTTGTTTACTGTTGGTGGTTCGGAATAAGGAAATGTGAATAATAAAGGAGAGAGATCGGAACGGCCGGTATGGCCGGCTCAAGCTACGCCTAAATAGTGCTTGTGCTTGTGTCACCTCAATCGTCACCTCAATCGTCAGCTCATCTAGACCCCACAATTTCAGCTTTATTCATTTCCAATAAAGCGCATCTACTAGATTATCCGATGCTCTATCACCGTGATAATCATAAGTGATCTTCATCGGTGCATGGCTAGGTACAAATACATATAATTTGGATCGCACGAGCGGCATGGAATTTGCAAGTCTCGAAACAACGAGCAAAGCCTCCTAGGATAACCAACATCTGTAGTGATAATACGGGGTATCCAACTTAAGGTTATACAAGAAAGGGGTAGTCGTATAACCGTGGTAGGAGGGTGCTGGCGCCGGTAAGGGTGAAAATAGTATTATGCTGCGGCCCGCAGGGTTAGCTAGTCTAGCACAATAGCAAGTACTGAAATATGCATTTCCTGAACAGGAGACTGGTTTTCTACTACTCCCCTCTAGACTTTATGTGCCTATTCGACGCTTATGTTCATGGCCTGCTGATGACGCGTCACCCAGACCGAGAGATTGTTCCTGAAGTAGAACCCCTGAACCCTGCATGTATGTGTGTATGTGTGTAAATGTGTACTTGAGTATCGAAACACCCGGAGGCGCTGAACACTACACTATGGAAAAGCCCTTAGGGAGCGTACTCGAAATACACGGGGAAGCAAAAAGCGACGGTGGTGGAAAAACCCCTCCGCGAAGAGGGGAAAGCCACGAAAACCCATAATGAGTGACTAGCCATACCGAACTTGGTGGTTGTGGCTTTGATCCAGCATTAATACAGAGCGTACCACCAATCCCAGTGAAAACCCCTCTTTAGGCGCTCTCAACAACGTTTTACTCCTTGACGTAGAGCCAGCCAGAACGCGTAGCGGCGGCATCGACGTTGTTGTCCTTGGCCTCTTCGGCATCACGCTTGACGTACAACCAGCCAGAGCGAGTGGCGGCGGCATCAACGTTGTTGTCCTTGGCCTCCGCAGTATCACGCACGTACAGCCACCCAGAGCGGGTAGCCGCCGCGTCGACGTTGTTGTCCTTGGCTTCCTCGGCGTCGCGAACGTAGAGCCAGCCAGAGCGAGTGGCGGCCGCGTCGACGTTGTTGTCTTTCGCCTCCTCGGCGTCACGCTTGACGTAGAGCCAACCAGAGCGGGTGGCGGCGGCATCGACATTGTTGTCCTTGACCTGCTCGCTGTCGCGCACGTAGAGCCAGCCAGATCGAGTGGCAGCGGCATCGACGTTGTTGTCCTTGGCTTCCTCGGCGTCACGAACGTAGAGCCAGCCAGAGCGAGTGGCGGCCGCGTCGACGTTGTTGTCTTTCGCCTCCTCGGTGTCACGCTTGACGTAGAGCCAGCCGGAACGGGTGGCGGCCGCGTCGACATTGTTGTTGGAGGGTTCAGCCTGGACCTCCTTGGCGTGAGTGTGCTCGGTGTCACGCTTCTCGCCCTATCTAGCTTGTTAGTGGAATTCCATGGTGCAATCAAGGGAGCAAGGGGTGCGGGAACGGGGCACACTGACTTCGACTGGCAGAGCGGTGGCGGTGAAGCCTAGGAGGGCAGTGGCGAGGGCAGCGTTGAACTTCATGATGACTGTGTGGGGGAGAGAAGTTTGGGTTTTGAGGTGTAAGTGTTTGTAGTTTGTTTGGTGTTGTCGTTGTGCTGTGAAGATGCTGTTTCCTATTCTCTCTAGGGATAACCCTGGATTCTCTCGAGTTTTATAGATACTCGCCCTGCTTGCTCCAAGTACTCACCATGGTGTATACTGAGCTCCTTGCCTTCTTGGTTCTTTGCAGTTGCGCGTCCATGTTAGTTCACCGTCACGCCATACAGCCCAACCATGGCAATGGACCGGTCTGTTTCGGCACCGGCGGATCAGTTGGTAAGAATGCTGTGCTCTCTTTCCCCTCACCATCCCGGCATTTACAAATTCTCCGACAAACTAATGGTCATGTCGTGATAGTCGCGGGATCGACAACCATCATCATCCGTACATGGCCTAGTAGACTCGCAGAAAGTTTTCATATATAATGATATGCAAGAGTCTGACCAAGGAAGCAGTATGCTTCTATCGAGATGTTGGATCGTCCATGACACGTCGCCAAGCCTCACGAGCAGGAAATGCACGCATGCCTATCCATCAAGGTGCAAGAAAAGCGAGTAGTAAGCACTAGAGATGCCGGAATTGTATAGTTCCAATATACATATTACCTTGCATGTTTCAAAGGTGAGAGAGAGGCAAGATTCTGGATGGTGATCTTGAACCTGTTTGGAAATACACGACATCTTCCGTAATACCCTTTGCCGGCCACCCCGCGAATTTCCCAGGCTGACTCTAAGACTGCATATTTTCCTTGATATTGAGGGTAATATCCAGGTAAACTCTATGATAATTACATCATTGTGCCACGTCGAGATCAGTCATGAGAGTCATCTTTGGCAAAATGTTTCTGAGAGTCTCGAAGGCATCGGGTATAATGGGTTCTTCTGAGTGGACATATTTGAGGGCCAATTACTCATTCTAGGTCTTCATTTCTGCGCTACGCATGAAAGTACGAACAGAAATTGTATCATTCGTTGTGCATATTTGCGGCTGGAGGGATCGCTCACCATTCACACCGCGTAGTTAGTTCCTGCTACTCCGTCTAGTCGATATGTGCATTTTTCATCCTATGGCGAGAAAGAGAAACAAATCATATACTGTGAAGACTCATGTTACCGCAGTAGTGGTAAGAGTAAAGACTGACAAAGCTATCTGAAGTACGCAGCTAGAATTAACAAGAGAGTGCTCGCCGAAGGCCTTCCCTCGGCGCAAGAATCGACTAACTAATCCACCCAAACCTCGGCACCTTCTGGCTTCGTCTTTGGCGGATAATATGTCATCAAGTTATCCTGAGCCCAGTCGTGGAAGTGGTCCCAGTCCACACACCTGTGCGGGCTTTTCAGATTAGCCCAGGCCTGATCGTGCCGGCCCACCCAGTGATACGAGTATATGTTCAGGTCTGGGTGGCACATCAAGCTCTGCCGGAGTGTCTCGACGCAATGGTCCTTATGCTCCTGTCGCTCCGCCGCTGACTCTGACACCATGTCAAAATCAATCTCTTGGTAGTAGTCCATGTACGAATACATCCGGACATAGTTCTGCGTACTCGGTTAATAACACCGAGGTATTGGGATTTGTCTTGTAGAGCGAGAGTGGAAGGAATCAGACTTACGAGACAATGCAATTGATGGAATACTTCCATACCAGTCTCAAAGAGGCCAGTGTGCTCGCCATCTTTCATAAACTCCACGGCTCCCCGGGATCTGTTCATCGATTCCAACGTGGTCCGATCCACACCGAAGTTGCGCACTTGGTGGGAAGAAATCAGTACAATAGGCACGATGACAGTCTTAAATAAGGGGCACGAAATACTTACACTCGGACAGGTCATACCACAGTTTATCGACCTGCTTGTTCGGACGTCCCATATAGGGGGAAGGGGCGCCAGTGAAACGAGGGTTGAACTCTGTTGACTTGAACCTCACGGCGTCAGGCTTCCGCACGGCATCTGATCAAAGGGGTCAGCTAAAATTACTACACCATAGTACATGACGGTTTTGTTACTCACCCCAGGCCGTATCCAAACATGCATTTTCATCCAGCCCTTGGAACTGGGAGTGAGAAGCAAACCCCATTGCAAAGAATACGGCGGACAAGAAAACTAGGCCGAGGGTCTGCAGTGGCATGCGAAGGTATCGTGATCGCCGTGAAAGTTGCTGAGCAGGATTACCCTCCGGTCCCAGCGGCTCGTCGTGGAACGTGTCTGACGAACCCTCCGAGAGAGGAGCCGCCTCGCTGTCCCGGTGGTCCTCATCGAGCTTAGAGTACTTGGGTTCCGCCATATCTCTTGAATGCAAGGATGAAGAAATGAAAGATGTGAATCTACGTGCTTTGGTGCTAGAATGAGAAATGTTAAGAGAAGAAACGAAATACTGTCAACAGAGGAGATTACACCAGTATGCCCGTAGAGTCTACTAACCAACAATGAAGAGGTTTCTTCATCTACTCCCACCTTCGCTTTTGGTGACTGGGGGACCGGAGACGGTCAGCTCACCGAAGTCTTCGTCATCCTACGCTGCCCTCAAATTGACAGTGGAAAGCGGGGAGCTTACTTACACGGCATTAGTATATGGATGACCTGCAGATCCCCACGATCAGCACTAGTGAGGCGGCAGAGGAACTCACATTATCGCATAAGTGCATTGCACTTAGCAAGTATGTACTTTATTAAAACCTCCAAGTACCTATTCCAACATTATATTCTAGGAAATGATCGCCAGAGGCGTTAGTTAAGTCGGAGCCGAGCCCCCCTGATTACGCGGGGATCGTCGGGGTTGCTGCCCGATTGGCTTTCACCACGGATCCGCGCAAACACACGTAACATATGCCCAATGACCAGTCGAGGTTGCGACGGCTGACCTCAGCTCCCGTCGTCGTTGTCACGAGGGGGCACTTGCCCCCATCGCGAATCGTTGCCTCACGCGCTGCTGGTGAGATGGACGCGGCATCGAGCTGCTGTGCCACCAACAAGTGCCTGGCAGATCATCGTAAGCCGAATTTGCCGAAGATGCGGTATCAGGCTACTGATGTGATTGATGTTGCTGATGATGTGATATAGAGATTGACGTCTGACGTCAAGGAAGGCATTATGCCGACGATTGGATACCCCAGGCCTCCCATTGCGCATTGGGAGATCCTAAGCTGGATGGTATATTTGACGAATTGTGCATCGCCAATGGGATCCAGCGGATATTCATCATAATGTGCGCCACGAGTGCGCCTCTCGTTTAGCCCGATGGCGTTTGGTCCCGTTGATGGAGTTAGCTATATCGAGCTCGATTTTCTAGCGTGTGATTGCTCTCACTAGTAGAGAATTATGAACCACCGTTGAGCAAGTACTTAATGATGTATCAAGCCATTGTACCACCAACCAACAAGTTCTTGGCAAACTATCATACGCCGAAACTCGCCGAACGGGGCCACCATCAAGCTCTGAGACCTCGAGATTCCCACTTCTCTTAGGTCCTCTATTTTCGAGAATTTCTCGTTGCTAAAGACAAAACACCAAATCCCCTCATATTTGCCTCAGTCAGAGCTTTGCTCAACTTATCATGGACTCCCCAACATACAGCAAACTTCCCGCAGGCGATGGCGACGACTTCGCCGCAGGGCTGTCCGCTCCCAGGCCAATGTCATGGCGTGCCCGATGTGCCACCGCTTTTCCTATCGTTCGGTTCGTGCTTGAAGCGGTCCTGCTTCTGTCCGTCCTGGCTCTCCTGTTCTCTCCGGGCCCGAAGCTGGTCTCGCAGAGCAACACTAACAACTTAGGCATAATGCCCAACTGTCCGTCAGCTACTCCTAAAACCACACTGCATACAATTTGATATTAATACAAGGCAATTGCAGTCGCATATAAGGGAGTCCTTTTTCAACCCGACGAGGACTTCATAAGTGCCGAGAGCTTTTCCAACCTCACGGCCCTGAATGACACGCGCAAATACTGGACAAGAATGTCAGTTCGTAAGTACAAGCAGTTCTATGCCACAACATGTGCTCGACCCGTATGGTAACCTCAAGGGGCTGCAGGAGGGCGCGGTTCTATCTTGGTCGACCCTGCCGACCGATCGGGCCTGTCTGACCCATACGTGATCCCTATCCCCAAGCATGAGCGCCAGGACGACGGGAAGACCAAAGAGGAAGTATACATGGTCGCTGTATTCCACCAGCTCCATTGCCTGGTAAGTCTCTGTACGATATAGATAGATACCCAGCTCGGGCAATTTAACTAACGTTGGTTTGCGCAGTCTACTTTGATGACTTCATACGGACATTCCGTCATCGAGAAGAAGGAGCCAAAGGATTTGGGTCATGATGCGCATTGTTTTGATATGCTGAGGCAGACTATCCTCTGCGGCGCAGATACCACGGTGGAGGGCCAGACTGGATATGACTCAGGTTGGGGCGCGATACACCAGTGCAAAGATATGGATGCCATTAGGTCCTGGGTGGAAACTCGAGCCGGATTTGGATGGCATCACTTCCCTGGAGAAGCACTGTAGACAGACAGATATGGAAGAGTACAAAGATATTATATGACTTTCAATGAGTGTTCTAATCAAATCGCTATCTTTGACATATATTTACTCGCATGATGGAAACTTCCTGAGTATAAGAGTGTTTAATTCCGCAGGGTCAGGATCCTCCCTCAGTAACATTTTCTCGCAATGGACAGTGTGGTTGTAGTTCCCTACATAGCTGTCGACCAAGCCGCCGGTGCTCACTGCCCGTTGCAGCTTCTTCCACATGAACGTGCAGTGAACCTTGTGATAGCGGGCAGATACAAAGAGATCCTTCTTGCCCAACAGTACCTCGTCTTTGGGAACCGGCGGCGACCCTTCCTGGTCAGGGAACCACTGCCAATCCTCCTCAGCCTCGAACTCGTGCATGAGTTCTTCATCGTAGCAGTCAGATGGTAGCCAGGAGAAGCTCATGATGTCGAAGTGGCAACCCAGGCTTGCGGCTTCATCGGATGAGTTGCCGCACTGGGAAAGCTTGGGCATGTGCGTTGCTATCTGGCCCTCTGGGAGAGAGACGCTTGTGACATTGACGAGCCAGACAGATACCATGGTTATGGTAGAGACAGCGACAAGGACATAGAACCAGGTTGATCGGGCTTCGGATGCAATCCCGACAAGGTCTTCTTTCTCCCTGATGTCACCGTGGGGTTCAACTTGGAGACCTTCTTCAGGAGAGACGAAAGAAACGTGATGGGACATCTTGCAGGAAACGGTAATGGCTTTGAAATTTCTAGTGTAAGTGGATCTCTGGTGTATTTGATAAGGGGTGAAATGCAGTATGGTAGAGATAATTTGCCAAGACTTGGGGTGATATCTAAGGAGGTAAGTTTCTCGTCATAAGAAATATTAGCAGAAAATAAAACGTTGCTGCTGACCATGTATTTCCCCGCATCGTTGAGCAGCGTCAGCAACCATCTGTCCTGTAAGACATGCCGGTGCCCTTTCCCCGTAACTTACAGTCAGCAAAAAGAATACTGATGCGTTTTCTTCTTCTTCTCACTAACACGTTTTACCCACCTTCGTATTACACCATATCTCCTTTAATCTGTAAACTTACTAGAAAACCATCACAATGAATTCTCCAACCACCTCAGACGAGGCAGAAGAAAGCCAAGGCTTTTTGAACCCAGGCCAGCACAAGAAGAACTTTATTGCCCCATACTCTTCACTTCTGAAATCAAACTTGGGCCGTCTGCTTGCCGTTTCCCTTCTTCTAAATGTTGTCCTGCTCGGCCTTGGAATCACTCTTCTAGCCTGGACTCTCACCCAGAGCTACCATGTGCCTTGTGCAGCATCATCATCGCCCACCAACCACCAAGAAGCAGATGGAATGAACAGCGATCTGAAAAAGGTCGCGTCTTATTGTGTGTATCGTCTCTTCAAACCTCCCGCGCCCACTAAATCTGACATTCTCCTTAGCCCCCATCTTCGATGAAGTCGACATGAGACTGCACTACCAGAAGTTCAACGGACGCATCCACGACAACACGACCATCTACCGTCAGGGCCCGTCGCCCGAGGTGGACGCAGCCTGGGACCGGCTGGCGGCCGAGGGCATCGAGATCGTGACCGTCGACGAGGATGCCGTCGTGCTGTCGGGCAAGACGCCCGGCCTCAGCATCAAGGCGCCCCCAAGCTGGGGCCGCGGCGACCAGGCCTATGTCGCCCAGATCGACGTCTTCCACCAGATCCACTGCCTGAACGAGCTGCGCAAGGAGATCCACTTTGACTACTACTACGGCGGCGACAGCCGCCTCAGCGGCAGCAGCAACCACTCCGGCGGCCACGGCCACCACGGCCAAGGGCAAGGCCAGGGTCTGCCCGCCGACCACGTCGAGCACAAGCGGCACTGCATCCACATGCTGCTGCAGAACCTCATGTGCCATGCTGACGTCGATGTCATCACGCACAACTGGGTACACTACGACATCCCGGACCAGCCCAACCGGCCCAAGGCCGAGCCCTTTGCTGACTTTAACGTCATCAAGAAGTGTCGTGACTTTGACGCGCTGCTTGACTGGGCGCAGCAGAATGCGGTCAAGGACCTGCCCAAGATGTGGGGGGAGCTGAAGATGCCGGAGGGGGCGGAGTTCATCGAAGGAGATGGGTATTGGTAGATAACTTCACAGTATTTCATGTTGGTCTCTATCAAGAAGAGGGCTTCTATGGGGGACGAGGGGAATGGTCGTGATGGACTAAGTTTCCAATACTGAGCAAAAGCAATTACTTAAATAAGTCGATTTCACAATCATCGCATTTCATTTATGCATGGGATGATGGACATCAACAATAGCCTTCGAAAACATTTGGTATAGTGACCACTTTTAAGATTACTTGAAAGAAAATTGCGCACCCTGTGTTTTGATCCATGGTCTACGCATCAAGTCAGGGGCAATCACAGAAACAGTATGAACATCAGAAAGCAAATGGTCTTGATTCAATCAAACTGTTACTACCGTGCTATGGTTGCTAGGTTTGGAGAGGATCAGGGACATAGGTCTTCCTGTCAAAGTGAACAACAGCATTCTTCTTGGCCCACTCCCGAATCGCCTCAAAGTCACGGCAAGTATGGGCGACCTGGGCGACCTCCTTGGCCTCCTGCATCTGCTCGACCCACCGCCAGGGAAGCGGGGTGATGTCCGCGGAGCACATGAGACTCTGCCGGAGCGCGTCGTAGCAATGCTCCAAGTGCTCGATGCCCATGAGCTCGTGGTCGGGCGGATACTCGGTCGTGCTGTACAGGCGCTTCCGGAGCATGTTCTGCGTAGAGAGTTCAGTGTCAGTCAGCCATGGTCATTCATGGGGGCTGGTTGTGTCGAGGAATGGGTTAACTGACCAGACAGTGAAGCTGATGGAACACATTCAGTTGGATCACGTATTGCCCCGGGTCGCCAGGGATCGGTACCGTCTTGTTGACCAGTTGCGCCGCCTGGTCCATGGGAATCCGGCTGATGCCGACTATCCGCATATCTCGTCAGTCACATGGAGCTCGGACAACCCACCGGTGATAATAGGACTTACAGCCGTATAAGTCGTCCCATTGAGCATCCCGCTCGGGTGACGGAGGGCCTTGGTAGGGGGAGCGCTCACGCCCAAACCCAGCCGTAAAGACAATGTTCTTGTACTGAATAAGATCCTTCGCCGGTGCTAACATCATCAGGTTAGTCCGACCAGGAAAGCTCTTCAAAGGAATCGTTCCACCGTCTTCACTTACAATAGATCTCGTTCGCGATTGTCGGGCAGGACCTGGTGGACCAAAGCCCTGCTGAGAGTGCCAGGCAGACGAAGGCCAGGCCAAGTGCAACTAGCTTGCAGATGCGATTGGTCCGCTTCAGCTTTTGGTTCTCAGACTCCGCAGCATTATAGAATCCCCGTCCCTCATCATACAAGAAGGGCTCATCAGCGCTTCCATGATTGCCTTCGAAATGATAACCAGAAGGACCCATTTTTGCTTGTGAAAGAGAAATGGCTCAGTACAACTTGTGAAGAAAAAAGTGAGGAAAAGGGGAAACGAAGTTTGTAGGTTCAGTTTCTGTGGCCCGGTCAATGCAACACACCGTGGAAACATGCCCAAAGCTAATAAGGGGGGCTGCAAACGACGGGAGGGGACTAGCAAGGCAGTGAGGTGAGTAAGATCAAGCATTTCCCCAAAAGACAAGACGCCTTGGCCACCGGCAGTCGGCATGCCGTTCACGTCAGCACTTATGCAGGTTTACAAACATCACTAGCTGCCGTTCTAGATTGAGACCAGTCTTGCTGACAAAAGAGGGAGGGTACAGAAGCATTTCCAACGTGTACTTTATGCAACAAAGCGATATGTCGGCCGTACCCCGGCCACTGACCATGCCTCGAAGTCCCGGATCGCTCCCCCGGGATGCGCCCTGGATCGTGTGCCGGTTGGCACGCACACCGGGCACCGAATGACTTGCTTGGCGCCTGTGGGTTTCGTAAACATGGCAAAAGCCACACTATGCTGACTGTTTCGTGGATAGGCATATGACGCGGCCCACGGCGGAAGGGAGATGTCGAAGAGTCTGATTGACCCCGACTCATCCGCAGCATCAAATACTATAACGTCATGCAGCCAACCACAACCCGTTCCACATAAGGTCATCTCACAACAGAATGTCAGCTCACCACCGGGCCCGCGGACGCCTTTGGTAAACGTAATAGAAACTGTCAAGCGTCGCATAGCCAATATTAGCTGCATGTACGAACAGTAACCGGTAAGAAAGCTTCGTCAACTTGAGCGTCGCCCGCAGATCAAACCTCACACTAGTGATGTCGGTTTCGGAACCGAGCAAAGCCCAGTATACACTTCGGCCGAGGCGAAACATGGCATGGCATTCTCTCATGTGGTTGTTTGGAACACTGCTGCTTTTCTCCTCTTCTGTAACTAACTCTCTATGTGTGGTTTCTGACATTGACTCAGTTGCCCTTTCAATATCTGAATGAGAGACTAGACACCATGTTTGGGGCTGTTCCACGCATGTTAGGGGAGTCCCGGGCATGGACATGGTACTCCCGTGTTCCCCAAGACGATGAAGACAAGGACGAAGAAGGAGGCGGCAGCGGGACTCCACGACCTCGCGGGGGCCCGAGACGCTGCCATATTCCTTTTTGGCCAACCATGCTGTGCACTTCAGTTGGACTTTTTGTTGTTTTCGCAGTGGTCATGATGGTCGTAGACCGTAACCAATTCCCACCTCACTTCCCCCCTACACGTACGTTTTCCTTCTTATATGGCCAGCGCATCGGCGTGCCCTCTAACCTGATATTTTTCAGTGCAAACCGTTCCCGTGCTCTTTGAGCCCGATGATATCTTCAAGGCCGAGCCATCGCCCGACAGCAATGCTGCCTGGGATAGTCTAATGCCAAGTATACATCACCGCTTCAATATGCCTTTTCCGCCACCGCATATAAGTGTGCTAACAACTACTCCAAGGCGGCCGGGGGTTCGTTCTTGTCGAAAACCCAACTGCATATAATCTGGGGCCCGGCCTTCCGACGGATGTAGGCCCAGACCGATATAGCGTTTCCATGTTCCACCAGCTCCACTGCCTGGTAAGTTGTGCCCCTCCTGCTTTCAACTTCCCAATTGTCGTATCACAGCCCGGACTGACAGTTGTATACACTTGCATCAGGGCATGATACGCGAAATGTACTTTGCGAGCATGCACGGGGCCAAGGCCGACGTGTACGGCGAGGAGGAGCTGTCAGGGACGGAGCTGAAGCATCAGCAGATGACCCACATTGGGCATTGCTTCGACTACCTCCGACAAGCGGTCATGTGTGCCGGGGACATGACGCTCGAGGGGGCCATGCTCCTACCCAACGGCGAAGTCGGCCCATCCGGGGTTGACGGGTGGGGTGCGACACATCAATGCCGCAGCTGGGAGCAGGCGGTCGAATGGACGCTCCAGCACAAGGCTCCACATAACCATACGGGTATTGCTTGAGATATATTCATAGACTGGCTGTGTGCTGGGCCTACCCGTTACAATTCACGATATCCTCATTTATTTAAAGTACTAGTGGGTAGTCTGAAACGTATACCTCTGTCGGCTTACTCCTGATAGTATTAGTCCTCGTGCTGTAATCATGTCATCTTCATGGAATAATCATGTCATCCTATGGTGTAATCACGTAATCGTTGGATACTCAATGCGGCCTCGCCGTGTGGACGGGGAAGTTAAGCCAGCGTGTCTATGGATCATATACTCTCTTGCCTTCCCTCTTCCTCTGCTCAAACTCATCCCACGCCTCCTGCCTCTTCTTTTCCGAGCGCGCTTCATACTCGGCCCTTTGCTCCGCCTTCAGGGAATTGTAACGAGCTTTCTCCGCCCTCTGGTACGACAGTTCCCAAGTCGGGTTGGTCCGCTGCTGCCCCGGACCGCGACGGTCGCCTCGGAACAGGATCCGTGGCGTCTCTGGGTAGTCCCAAGAGCCTTCGCCCCTCCTGACAAGACATGGCCACGCCGGACGCCCCCGGTCGTCCACGTCGTCGCGCATCACATCGCGCGAGGTGCCGTCCAGCTCTTGCCTCCAGAGGCGGGGCTCGGGCGGCGGTGTCAGGGGCGACTCGGGCTCCGGCTCCGGCGGCCTTGGCCCGTTCGCGAGGGCATCCGCCGCAGCTCTCGCGCGCTGCTGTCGCATGACGTCGAGGCGAGACCGGCAGCCGAACGGCTCGACTTCCTGCACGAGCAGGCCTGTCTCGCCGCTCCGCTCGGCCGCCTCGAACTTGGCGTACCGCAGCGCCCGGATCCGGGGATTCGTGCTGCAGTGCCGCGCCGCCCTTCGGTATATCTCCTCGCACGCCGCCGCGTCGAAGCCCTCTCGGGCTTGGATTAGCCGGCGCGCCTCTTCGATCCCGGGGAAGATGTTGCTGATCCACTTTGCCGCGTCGCTCAGGGTGCTGACGGGCCGGAAGCCCATGACCAGCAGCTCCAGCTCGTCTAGGGAGAGGGACTCGAAGGAGGATGCTTGTCGGACCTTGTCGAGCAGCTCCTGGGGCGTGCTGATCTGGCCCTCTGTGGCATCGCGGATGACGCCTTGGAGCTGCTCGAGCGGGACCCAGCGCATGGCCTCGTATCTCTCGGTCAAAGTTAGGGAGTCGGGGCAGGCCAAGGCCTTACCCGGAAGATCCCCTCGGGTTAGAAAAAGGGCGCGCTGGTATCTAGATTAGTATCAAGGCTCATGGCTTGTGCGCGGTTGACTGCCTAATTACCTCACTGTCGGTCAGCTCATCGTTCCGCGTCTCGGCCTTTTTGTAGAGTGCTTGAGGAATGTTCAGGGCCTCCTTTGGCCCACGCCAACATATATTTAGATAAATGGCCGGATCGCAACCTCTAGGGTAATATTGGCAGACGGTATACGTCGGTCGGTCCATCCTGGTTCTGTCCGATTCTTGATAATATATTTACTGCAGTCGGGCCAGGGCGAGGTAAAACAAACAAACGTGAGAGTTGGTAGTTGTAAGGCGATATATACCCAGAAAGTGAAGTACCCTGGTATATTCATCGAAAGACCAATTGCTAGCAAGCATGACATGTTGTGCTCTGTTGCCGTTGTGCGTTTTTACTTCTACCTCAGAATTCGTACCCGCGCCGCAGGCGAATCGGCTGGTAAAGCCGGCCCTATGGCTCCGCTCAAGCTCGAGATCCGTGGAGACGAATGCCTAGAAAAAACGGAGTAAAGACCCTTGAAGCGAAAAGGTCCCTCCCGCATACGGAATAGTACTGCGGCGACATGTCCCAATACTGTAGCCAAGTTCCTCCATTGGGAATTCCATCGGCCCATTTCTGGAATTGTCCGTTATTAGCAACTACTTAAGATCGTTCGCTGCCCGCCCAACACATGATGGCGATTCATACCGAGCACGACACAATTGCCTCACCGGTTGCCAATCAATTGTCTGATTTGCAAAACCTTCAATCACCATGTCGGCCACAGTAACGCAATTCGCTGGTTATACAGCGCAAAACTATGGCCCGCTCACGACGACCTTCACCGCCGACCCCTCGTGCGCCACGGCCGCCAACCCGGTCGAGACGCTGATTATGCAAGGCGACGACGCGTTCGGCTACCCGGACGTCTGCCCCACCACCACCAACGCGAACTTCTACGACTGCTACCCCAGCAGCCGCAAGATCGAGTCGCTGGCCAGCGAGACCCAGTGGGTCGTCGAGTATTTTTCCCCGGGCGTGGCGTGCCCCGCCGGATGGACCACGGCAGGCACCATGGCCCGCGCCACCGGCGCCGGGGGCCAGTGGAACGGCACCGGCGCGCTGGCGGGCGAAGACCTGTGGCCGCAGGATTCCGACCGCGTCGGCGGGCTGCCCAAGTTGGAGGCATACCGCCAGATCATGGCGCCCGAAGAAACATTGGCCATCTGCTGCCCCAGGTACGTGCAGGATCAAGCCTAAGAAGGACCCCCCCGTAGGCCCACGTTACCCAGAGTCGATTCCTATTACACACGCGCACATGAGAGACCCAAATGCTAACTAAAGCTCCCTTCCTGGGGGCTAATCATTAGCGGCTACAAAGTCCGAGGTGTTAACGGTTGTTACTCGTCCATCGCCCCGCTGACGGCGCTGAAGGGCTGGAAAGGCGACATGTGCTGGGGTGGCGTGTACGGCCCGGCCCAGTCCTACGCGACGGCGACCATCGTCGTCAGCGGCAGCGTCACGACCGAGGTGTTGTCGCTCGCGACGAGCGGCGACGGCGTCGCCACGGGGTCCACGTACGAATCCTTCAGCACGGTGCCGCTCTCCAGCTGGTACGAGCCGACCGAGGTCGCCGCCATGACGGTCGTCTCGCTGGTGGCCGGCGTCCCGCTCGTGTACAGGGCGTCCGACGTTAAGAGTGCGGCGGCGACCGTCGCGCTGTCGCCAAGCCTCGCCTTGCTTCCGCTCGCGACGGTCGTTCTGGGTGTGCTGAGTGGTGCACGATTGCTTTTCCGATAGGCGGGAACAAAGGAAGGCGGCGGGAAGGAGCCGGTGATGACGGTGCTTGGATACTAATCAGCGGAAGGGAAGAAGCTAGGTGAAGGGTGTTGGCGACGTTTTTAATGATTAATATGAGAAAGCTGATTTGAATGACACGATTTGACTATGGTCGTGCATGGAAGGCCGACTTGTTGACAGTCGTCATTGCGATGGTGCTCGGGTGCGATGGGCGAGACGAGACGAGCCGAGACGAGGAAGTGCCTGATTGACGAACATGATGGCGTCGACTTTCGATTCATTTCATTTGGTAGTGGGATAGATTTTCTGATAATGGTGGAATGATGCAGTAAAGACGCAAGAGGAAGAAATATGTTTTGAAAGGGACAAATCCGTTTGTTTGCAGTCGACCGGGTTGCTGTCGGGACGGTGAACCGAGAGAAAGAATGGGGTGCCTTGGGTGAGACCAAAATACGAAAACCAACAAGACCTCTCACTTGGATCCAGCCAGAGAAAACACGAGGAGGGCTAATTAAAGCGATCCTTTCCTTTCAAGCGCCGACGCTTTGGTAGTTCGTGGGGGAGAGCCAGAGTCAGACAACAAACGCTTTGGACATAATGTGAACAAATGCAATGTTCCAATGTTCGCCTCGCCAAACATCCATCCATTGGATCGTCAACCAGAGCCACGGTACTTAAGTGCACCCCCTATCCACTCACACACCGATCATCATCCACACCAGGCCAAGAAACTTGAATGATTGTCATCTTGCAGCAGCAGCAGCAGCAGCAACAACAAAGTCAACAGCTGCCGTCACGCAAATCCAATTTCGTCATACCATTTCTTCTTCCTACTTCCTACTTCTCTTCCTTAATTTGTCTGTTTGCTTGTCGCCGTTTTACCGCTGCGCTGCAGTTGCGCGACCCGAAGTACGCCCGCATCCGTAACGTGGGACACACAGCAACACCCTCAAGCCGAAACGAAACGGTCAAACTCATCACTTCAACTTCAGGTAACCCACCACCACCAACCAACCTGCTGTCGAAGTTTTTTTTTTCATTCTCTTGTCTCTGAGGCGCTTGTCCCCTCACCGTCTTTTCTTTTTCGTTTCCTTTTGTTTCAGTCACCGAATGAATATACCAAATATTGTTGTCGTCCCCAAGCAGCAGCAACAGAGCCTGCCGCCCCGGCCGCCTCCTTCTTGTTCAAGATGCCGCCCAACTGGCAGCCCCAAGACCACTTCTACGAGATGGGCCACGTCGCACAGCCGGCGCCACCGCCCTCGGGCTTCCACGCCGTCAAGAACGTGTGGTACGCCCGCACCCGCGCCCACGTTACGCACTACCGCCGCTTCTACAGCATCATCGCCGGCCTCGCCGTCTGCGCCATCATCGCCTTCACCCTGCTGGGCGTGCTGCTCCCGCGCTCCCTCAACTCGGGCGGCAGCGGCAGCGGCAGCGATAACAACAACTCAGAGTACGTCCTCATCTCACTGCTCGCTCTTTTCCAACTGTTACCTTTTTACTCCCTTTGAAAAAGAAAGCTTCACTGACCATGGCTCTTAGCAACAGCTCATCAAGCCCCTCCACACAACCAAGCACCACGGGCGCTGCGACGGCATCGCCCACATCCAGCGGCAAGCCCTCGTCGTCGAGTCCCGCCGGCGGGGGTGTGGGCTCCAAGTGCGACTCGGCGAGCTTCACGGACGAGGTCAGCGCGGTCGCCGACTACGACCCCTCTGTGCCGTCGCCGCAGTTCAAGATCGTGCCCGCGAAAGACGCCACCGGGTGCTGTCAGGCGTGCTACAAACTGTCACCGCAGCACTGCAATGGCTGGGGCTACATCGGGTCCCTATGCAACGTCATCTACGACTATCCGGGCGACAGCGAGGACGACACGTGCCCCAAGGGGTACCCCAAGATAACCATCCAGACGGGCGGGAAGAAGGGGGATATGGGGGGCAATGGGCCCTGTGCGTCGAAGGATAGCTAGCGGAGAGGGAGGGGTGCGGTGGATGGATGGATGGAATAGAGAGAGTGGTGTGACGAGGAGCTGCGGCGATGAGAATATTGCACGAACCCGAAATATATGTGGCCAGGATGCCATGCACGAGCGAAAGCTAGAACCATTTTGTTGACGGCGGCCAGGTGACCGCCGCAAAGAGCGCAAATATGAGTTGGAGCGCCCACATCACATGGCACCATTAGTTGTCCCCATGAATTTGAGATACCCTAGACTAAAGCGAGATAGCCTTCATTGATTGGAACTGCCGAACGATTCTCCCCCTAGACCCTACGTCGTCAATATTTCCCCCAAGTTACCCAGCAGAGCCCGCCATGTCTCTCCGAACAAGGTCGTAAGGAAATGCGTCCAGATCGGTCTGGTTCAATGCGCCGTTATGCTTGGTCATCTGAATTGCGCCTTGTATATGTTTCTGAGAGGAGCTGGCATCGCCGGCAAGGACCTATATGTAATTTGTCAACATTCTGGCATGCAAGTACGTTTCCCAAGTTACAATCCGTCTTTTACCTCATCTTGGGCGAGAAACAGGGCCAGCCCAACGGCCCAATCGCTGATCGAGGACTGCATGTCCAAGCACGCTATGGCCTCCCTCAGTGCTTGCGTGCAAGCAACCTTGTACTGGAGGGCCAGTTGGATAAAGTGTGGTTCCTGGTGTGGCAGACCTTGCGACAGGCATTGCGACAGATGGCGACACGCCACCAGGAAGAGGCCATCAAGAGAGTTGCTGTTGACAAATGCAAGCCGTACAAACTGACTGGCCAGGCCCTCCACCCTTGGATACTTCGTCCTATTATCGCGTTGTTGGATTTTGGAACAGGGTACGACGTTTTGCATGTCTATGTCGGGATCAGCCACACTCGTGGATATAACAATTTGTTGAATACCAAGTCTAATATTTCCCGGCTTGGTGGGATGAAAGTTTCCGCTTACAGTAATCTAGAAGGAAGTCCTCGGTGGAGTTGAGGCGCCTCGCAAAACTCCCAAAGGGGTCTCTTCGGCCCGACGCCAGGAGCCCGGCAGGGACTAGGATGGGGGGCGCAGTCTCTGCCTCGCCGGTGCATGCTATTTTTTCGTCTTCTCCTGGGCGTGCTCGCGTGGCCTGGTATTCGAGGAGTCTCTGTCGCCTCACCTTGGCATGTGCCTCGCGGGCTGCATGAGAGTGAGCTCGGGTTTGCGATGCGCTCGATCCTGCTGCGCCTGGGCCTTGCGAGTACGGCGAGTGGATGAAAGCAATACCAGTTCTGTTGAGGGACATGTTGATGGTGATTCAGGTGCGTGAGTGATCATTGTCTGCCAAGGGCTTGCCTGTACCATGTGTTGGCAATACTACAGAAGCTGTAATAGCTGACCTCATGCGGCTGGTTCGGTGCAGTATTTGTCAGCTGCTGCCAAGCTTTGCTCTTTCCGAATCAGGCCTAGAGGGCTCCGGGGAAGCCCCAAATAATGCAGCAGCGATAATAATTGGATACAAGTGAGTATGTTAGCCATTTCCTGTACCCACATATATCGCCAAGAGTTGCTCTTCCCAATTGAGGGCTGTTAGTAAAGCATCACACACTGCCTACCGATACTTATGAATCTAGTCGCTTCTCCTAACCATGACGGCCCTCTCGATCTGTCCACGACTAATTGATATACAAAGTGCGTCAACCTCCCCAAGAGATGTACTTATCAACTCAGACCTATCCTCCAACACCCAACGTGATAACGTTCCCCACTCAGCTACAAACTACCCCCTTTTACACATCATGACCACTCCCGAAGCTTCGATCCCCAAGGGCTCCTTGGTTCTCGTTACCGGTGCAACTGGTCATATAGCAGCTCACACAGTCAAGCAGTTTCTCGAACGCGGCTACCGTGTCCGAGGCACCGTCCGGGACTTGCCGAGTGCCGCATGGCTTCTTGAAGATGTCTTCAAGACGTATGCCGACAGCGGCTTTCTCGAGCTCGTCCACGTGCCCGACCTCGGGGCCAAACACGCGTTCGACCAGGCGATCCAGGGCGTTTCGGCTATTGTCCACATCGCGTCGATTCTCACCTTCGCCGGCGACCCCAGCCAAGTGATCCCACCCGTAGTCCAGGGCGTCACCTCGATTCTCGAGGCGGCGCTCGGAGAGCCGTCGGTCAAGTCCTTCGTCTACACCAGCTCCATCGCCGCTGCCGTGGATATCCATCCCGGCGTGACGGCCCACGTGGGACGAGAGTCGTGGAACGACCATGCGGTCGAAATGGCCTATGCTCCACCGCCCGCAGGCGCCTCCTTTGACCGTGGCCACGCCGTCTACCAGGCGAGCAAGGTCGAGGCCGAGAAGGCGGTATGGGCTTTTGTCGAGGAGAACAAACTGCACTTTGCCGTCAACGTCGTGAGCCCCGCCACCGTGCTTGGAGAAGCTCTCGCCAAGAGGCATTTGGAAAATCCGTATCCGTGGATCAAGAACTTGTACAATGGTGATGAGAACGTCGGGGCTCTGTTTCAAGCCAGTAAGTAATATTATAATCCCCCAAAACGACACAACGACTATATACTTCCTTGTTACTCACACGAGAGACACTTGATTAGTCATCCACATCGATGTCAAGGACGCCGCGTTGCTCCACGTAGCGGCAACGCTGGACCCGGCCTGCAATGGCGCACGGCTGCAGGCCTGGGGCGAGTACTGCAACATGAACGATATCCTCGCCATTCTGCGAAGGATGTATCCGAAACGAAGATTTATGAACGACTTCTCGAATCAGACACAGTTGAGTGTTACGACTGAGCGCGCTCAGCAGCTGGCCTTGTTGAGGAAATGGGGAGGACAGGAAGAATGGACGACGCTGGAACAAAGTGTGGCCGACGAGATGGACGGGGTCAAGAAGTGGTTCCCCGAGATTTGAACAGAATGTTACACGCCTCATCCATGGAATACGTAGGTAGAGGGAATGAGATTGACTTGTTAATAGCAGATCTTGATAAATAAGCTAGACGCCCCTAGCAAAGAGCAGCGGGTCCCCTATTACTCTGAACGTTCAGCTTATTTGTTAGTAGCCAGTTGTATACGGCGGTACTGGCCCGTGCGTAAACTGTCACTAGGCTTGGCTGCCAAGCTTCCATCCCCACGTATCCCATCGCGCCAATCATTTCTCAGCCCTGATTCCCGAAAATTTTTAGAGTCACATCAATCACAAGCACCAGCACTAATAACATCCATCAATATTCGATCAGCCCTGCCGCCACTGCTTGATTGACTTTTGACACACTGCGGACTCAATAAGTCAATCAAACCACCACCATCATGGCGGAAGCTTCTTCCTCTTCCTCTGCAGGTATTTAAATTACCCCGCCACGGCCCCATCGCGCCATGCCCGCAACCGGGAAACTGACGCCCGGAACCAGATCCCGGCCCATCGTCGGCACCCCCCGCCGCCGCCAAGGCATGCGCCCAGTGCCACAAGGCCGAGGAGGTCGTCGACTCGGACGAGGGGGGCTCCTCGAACCTCAACCCGTGCGCCACCTGCAAGTCCGTCCTGTACTGCTCCCGCGACTGCAAGAAGGCGCACGCCAAGCAGCACAAGAAGGTCTGCGCCAAGCTCGCCCAGGAGTACTCCAAGACGGCCGACGTCAAGATGGCCTCGCGGGCGCCGCCCAAGGCCGACACGCATCGCGGCGGGCTGCAGAAGTGGCAGTTTGACACGTGATCGGATCGGGAACTGTGGGGGTTCCAGTGCCTAACTAGCCGGATCTGGCGACGGCGATGGTTTATATGGAGGATTGCTGTGAAGGCGGGAACCGGATCTCGGCAGTTACTCAGCTGAGGCTAGGTGGAGCGCAACGGACGGGGTCTAAGTACCGAGTACATGAGAGCATCAGGGGTCATAGGCAGCCACAGACTGAGTTCTCTCCTTCGACATCATGCCGTCAGAAAACAGGATCCCGCGCTTGCCAAATTCGGCCTTCAAGAACGGGATCTTTACTTAGTGTGTAAATGCATACACGGAATAAGTAAAGAAGAGACGTCGGAGGGCCAAACACCATTGCTATTTTATCCGCGTGTCCTACAGTAATGAGATAATTGGAAGAGATACCGATTTTTCTTAGCAACAAACTGTCCTTGATCCTGCTTGCCTACATAGTCCGATCCCAAAAGAGTGCAATTGTCCTACTTTGATTCCGCCTCAAAGCTGTCTAGTCGCTCCGCTCGCTTCTCGGCTCGCTTGCCTTCATCGCCCATGTGAAGATCGTTCAGATAGTTCTTGAAGTCCTTCGACAGCTCCACCACCGCCTGCAAGTGTTGATCGGTCACGAGGATGGTCCCGCCCTCGTCCTTCTCCGCATCGTACTCGGCGAGCGAGACGGCCGTTTGGAAGGCTGGATAGGGTTGTATGGATGGTCTGGTTAGTGAGTGTATACACACCGCTTGTGGTGTGTGGCGTGAGTGCAACTTACCGTTCCGGATCTCCCGCCCGTTCCACTTCAGATTGGTCTTCCTAGACTCCCGGATATACTCCTTGGCTGCGTAACTGAGCCGCATGTAGCCCTTGCGATCCCGTTCCAGCTTGTCGATGAATGTCTGCCACACCTTCTGTCTTTGGTCGTCGGTGAACTCGGGGTAGTACAGCTGGACGTGGACACGAGATATGAAGGCATCATCGAAGGATCCCACCCGGTTCGTGGTCAGAAACAAGATTCCCTCGTAGTACTCAAGGGCCCGGAGAAAACCTTCGAAAAGAGGTCAGGAAGCTGCTCATGACTGGATGGGATGGGTCAGAACGGGATGAGGTGCTGCCAACTGACCGGCGACAAGACTGTTCCGCTGCAAGTCGGCTGTAGAGCGTCTCTCCATGAATACATCCGCTTCATCAATGAGAATGATAGCGCCCCAGCTTTTCGCATTCTTGAAGTGCTTTGACAGGTTTTCTTCAACCTCTTCCGCGTCGGTCCCAACGTCGCTAGATGTCAAAGTCATCAAGGGTCGCTTCGTAAAGGCGGCTATGCATTCTGTGAATGTTGTATTAGCATATAACATACAGGGTCGTTTTTGACTCATACTCACCAGCTGTGAGGGTCTTTCCTACACCCGGCTTCCCATGAAGAAGAAACGTCATGCCAGTGCCTTTGCCCACGACAAAGTCGGCGTTCCACATTGGCTTGAGTATTTGCTCATCAGCGTTGTTCCTGCGGGCAAAGCTTTTCGCTAGCGACGTCAACGTGCGTTTCTTTTTCTCGTCTATTATCAGATTGTTGACCATGGTCTCATCGAACTCTGGTTTCCGAATATTTTTGATGTGGACCTTTTCTGATTTTGTGTTAATATATCGTTCAAATAAGCATGTAAATAACTGGGGCGGGTGGAAATCCTTACCCCATGTTCTCGTCTTGAAAACGAAGACAAGAATGCGAGATGGACAAAGCAGATACATGTGTTGAGACATGTCGCTTGACTCCCAAACTTTGACATCTATCAAATCATAATCACCAAACAGTGGGTCGCTTGCTTCTTCTTTGCCAGCAGCAGCTTGAGCTGCACGGCAAACAGAGCATGAACAGTGCCAACCCCCCCTTTGTAAGTCATTGTCAATCAAAAATCCATCCATAGTCTCAAAGGACGCGGCAGTCTGAGCATCAGCCATCACCAAACCTTCAATCTGTATCATGTGAGCATCTAAACAATACCTGTGTTGCTCCGATGAACATACCTGCTGATATGGAAATGTTGCAATTTGTCCTTCATGGTGCACACACTGCTTTTGTAGAAGCTGGCAATACTTGCGGCCCCATTCTACCAATTCTTTGACAACAGGGTCTTCGCTAGTCTCCACTTCTGCCGTGTCAAATATCTTCTCACCAGATGCCTCGATCTCTACTTCACCATCGAATCTTTCGAGATTGGTGCATCTAGCCGTGCGTCTAATTAAGCGCCCGTCATATTCAAGTGCCCAGAGGCAAGTAGTCCAACGTGTTGGTGGCGACTCGAACGTACCCCCTGAAATTGACTCAATGACTCCCGGTTTCCAACTCTTCGAGCCCAGAATCTTCAAGAGGATGGTCCTGCCTGGCTTTCGCGCCACCCAAGCATATTCGAAGGTGTAATAACCTCTTGCGTTTCTCTCCATCTCGGCCCTCACGCCTTCCATGATAGACTCATCCAGAAATTGGATTAAGACGCGCATGTGTTCGGCCACAAATTGGTCGCAGATGCACATGGCGTCTGGGGAAACTGCCGCATGCTCTTCCGCATACTGCTTCAGTTCATCGTAGTGATGAGCAAGGATGCAGTAAGGTGAGTTGATGGTGATGTCTCCGCTCAGATCCTGATCGGGGTAGTACTTCACGACCGTTCTCAGAGCATTGATGATAGCAGGCGAGTAAAGTTTGATTGCGCATGTCGGTTTTGTCAACGTTTGAATCGTCCAATTGCTGTCTTGGTTGCTTGTCCGCGGGACGTATTTATACGTCTTCACAACTTCAAAAACCAGGTCCAGGCTGTGATCCGGTCTCGATGGATTTAACTCAGAAGCTTCCGACGTTTCAGCCTTGATCAGCTCATTGGTATCTCTGTGGCGATACTCGGTGCGATAGCCTATCCTAGCTTTGGGCTCATTGGATGAGGGCGCCGGAGAAGCTGGTCGGCTCAGGTGTGCCGGGCTTTCCTGGTTGCTAGGAGAAGGTGCAGGTATATTGGTAGTCGTTGCGTCACCGCTCTCTGAGTGAGGTGTACTCATGATGGCGGTGCGGCAATTATCTGTGCGTTGTTGTAGTCATGAGTCACGATTCCGAACTTCAAGAACGTCGGATAGCAAGTTTTCTGAATGAAAGGAGGACAGTAGTTATACCAAGGTAATGGAATAAGGCTCTCTCGGTCCTATCAAAGAAGTAACATGGTGTCGCAGTGGAAATTTCAACCCCTCAATCTTGCATTAGTTTGCTGCAATAGTCAGCAAGGTGTCAGCAGGATATGTTATCGCTCCAAGATCATAGGCTGATTGATCCAGGCTTTTGCCGAGTTTCCGCGCCTCTACCTCCTTCGATTGGTCCTTTCATCATACAACTTCTAGGAGGCCAATTAACATATTGGTCAGCGGGTACTCGTTTCGGTGAAGCGTTCGCACAGGAATGTAAGCCTGACTGCCTCGAAAGGAAGGTCGGGGTACCTCGCACTTGTGAGACCTTTTTACGCGCCTCGCAAACCATACCCTCTTCAACTCACTCGTCCATATCTTCCAATTACTCTCGGCTGCCTACTATGCAATCATACGACAATCTACCAATGGAAGGCTTAGATGATGTCCAAGCCTCTCAAAGAATCGTACGTAGTAAGTAAATATCGTGGCCCCAGTAATCTAGTATGCCTCCATAATTGGAGAAACGATACCTCATTCTCCCTGTAATGTGTTGACCCCCACAATGTAGTGTACAGCTTCGATGTTGACGCGAGAATCGCGGAAGACAACGCTGCGTACCCTCTGACCGTGGTCTTGTCCCGTGATAGGGGGCAACTCCGAGACATAGACCCATGGCGGCGGTTTTTTGAGAGGCGCGAAGAAGATACTGCAAAAGGGTAGGCAGTAGCTTACTCAATTTGGAATGTTTCTGACATGACTACAGCGACCCGGTGGTGAACGTCTTGAGTATCGAATCAAAGAAGCTGAAGGAGAAGTGGACTGTCTTCTACGAAGGCTGTTCGCGCGATGATCGGCTTGACCTTCGTTCGTCCGAACCGACTATTGAGGGAGTGTTGGAAGTTGTGAAGCGCATTGAGCATGACTGGAAGAGCAAGCGCCAAGAAACACGACGCGGCAAAGCTATGCACATGTTTCATAGGCTTTGCCGTGGTATTGGCTCTCACAAGTCCCTCCTCCAGATCTTACCGGAAGGGAACGAATATGTGTCCATCTTCACAGGCACATTGAACGTCATATTGAAGGTATCCAGGCACGAGCATGGCGTCCATGAGACTACAAAAGAAATGTGTCATTCTGACTGATATACAGGCTAGTGCCAATCATGAACGGATCATCGGCGGCTTGTCTGAAGCTCTTTCCGTCATCACTGATCATGTTGCTGTATGCAAGGTTGAGCTCGAGCTATACGAAACTCGCGATATAAAAGAGGCTGTAGCGAACCTGTACGCCGATATCTTTTTGCTCCTTTCAGAGCTCATGAACTATCTTACGAAGAAGCGAGTTAAGAGACTACTTGATTCTTTCAATGAAGACCTCTGCAAGAGGTACGAAGAACAAATCGACAGCATCAGCAAGAAGGCGGCAACGATTCAGCGCTTGGCCGAGCAAGGTTCCAGGGCCGAGATTCGAGCATTGCGACTTCAGTTGCAGAACCTGGAGCGAAATATAATCGCAGGCCAAGAAGGTGAGGCTAGGCTGCGAGCGGAGATCATTGCCGCGGCAAATCGAATAGAAGCAGAGAGGCTTGAGGCTATTAGGGAAAGGGAATTCCCGACGCAAAGGCTACTGATTGACCAACTCGCTTGCACTTTGAGACAACTGCTCGGCGACGAAGCGCTTACAGCCGTTAAGGATTTACGTGCTGCCGCTGCAAGTGAGTATTTCCATAATGCAGCAAATTTGCTTTACTAGCCAAACATGGAACAAAGTAACTATTGCTAACCAAACGCGCATTGCTACAAAATCTGTAGGGTCGGGGAGTTTGGCAGTACCTTTGCCTCTTGAATATACCACAGGCCTAAACGTCTTGCCACCATCAGCAGCGTCAGTCTCCACAACCATGTCATACACGGCTGAAGACCTTTTGCTACAATCTAAGGATTTCGAAGACTTCTTCGAACGAGAGCGAGTGCGGCTTCCAGGCTTGAAGCTGCGTCCCGTGTCGCAAACCGATCAAATCATCCGTCGGCTATCGGACTGGCTCAAAGCAGATCCCAGCATTCTCTGGCTAGAGGGTCCTGAATCGCCGTTGAGAGATGAGTACAACCCCTTGGCGACGATCGCCGCCAAAGTTATCGACCTAGCCGACCAGTTTAAAGTCCCTGTGATCTCATAGTAAGTCAAAGTCCGCCAGCCATTACCGGTCCTGTTCACGTGGCGCTTTCTGACCAAACCAATCGCAATGCAACAGCTTCTGTCATTTGCCAAGACAGCGCCTGCGTTCAGGCAACACCACACCAGAAGCGCAAGCCAGCGTAGCTCTCATCACGGCTTTGACACGTCAAGCGATGGAGCTGCTTCTGCCCCAATTCGAGACCAGTCTTAATCTGTCCGAGGTGCGGTTGAGCTTGGTAAAAGGGACCCTTGACTCGCTTCCCGAGACACTGCGAATTCTCGATGATGTGCTGAAGACACTTGACATGCAATTTATCTGCGTCATCGATGGTCTCCACTGGCTAGACGACCGTAGCACAAAAACCATTCTGACCGATCTAGTCAAGATTCTGCGAAATAGCAGTGTCAATGTTCTCTTTACCACAACAGGGCGCTCTGCTTGCCTTCAGGGGCAATTGGCCAGGACGGAGACGATGATGATAGAGTCTCTCGATCCGAAGGCTTCGGATGTGTGGATGAGTGGACTGACTCTTGAGTTGTAGGAGAGGGCGCTGTAAAACTCGTATCATACACGCCCTCGATAGCGTCGTACCTAGATTAGGTGCATCGTTTCTATGCTTTCATATCCACTATGTCCAAATTATACATTTCCTTTGGCCCAACCAGTCATAAAGTGTTCATAACCATTTATCAAGTGTTCTTTTACTCCCTGTAGACGATAATTAGGAGGTAAAATATACGGGATGTGCATTAGCCTGGCTTCTCTTTCTCAGCCAATGACGGTTTAGCAAAGGGGTAGGATGGGATCATGTCAGAGGCGGATGAATGAACATTGACCCGATTTCCCTATCGAGTCGGGTCGACATTAACCTCCGACCAATCAAAGAGAGCCCGCAAATCCGATCGGAGAATATCGAAAACGCCGTGTCAGATACGGGCTGCACTGTACTGCTTTGTTTATAATGATTCCCATTCCTGTACGCTATTCTCAAATTTATGAACAAATTGTATGTGATTAGTCATCTTGTCTCGTTGCTACAATTATCAGGCATTGTTCAAGATTGATACTCGTGTTGCTCGGAAAGATTGACTCGTGGCCACCATGTCTAGTCACCTCCGAGTCAACTCAGAAAAGGCGGTACATCCTGAGTCAACTCTCAACAGTGAAACGAGGGATGTCACAATGCAAGAGGAAAGTGCGCCGCCAGATGGCGGCACCGCCGCATGGCTGGTTGTCCTCGGAGCTTGGTGCTGTTCCTTCTCGAGCCCAGGTTGGGTCAACAGTATGTTGTTATGTTCCTCTACACGAAATCCATAAGCACCATCTTCATGCCGAACGGGTTGACTGATATACATACTTACTCATTTGGCCAGGCGTGGGCAGTTTCCAGCAGTACTACGAAGTCGGGCCCCTGAAAGAGTACTCCAGCAGCACTATTGCTTGGATCCCTTCCCTGCAAATCTTCTTTTTGTTCTTTTTGGGGCCTGCCGTTGGCATCTTATATGACAAATATGGACCCCGTCCCTTGATAATTGGTGGCACGCTTCTTCATGTCTTTGGCCTAATGATGGCATCCTTGGCGACCAAATACTACCACTTTATCCTGGCCCAAGGAGTATGCAGCGCCATCGGTGTTGCCTGCCTATACCGACCTGGTAAGTTCCCAATGGGACATCATCACTATTCATTGCGTCTGCATTTGCTGACCGACCGACTGCCCTGTTGCGCTATGAACAGCACTTGCCTGCCTCACGACCTGGTTCGCCAAGAAGCGCGGCGCCGCCATGGGTATCATGGTGACGGGCTCGTCTGTCGGCGGCGTCGTCTTTCCCCTCATGATCGGGCGCATGATCAAGAGCGTGGGCTATCCCTGGACGATGCGGACGGCCGCCTTCATTATCTTGGTCCTCCAGATTGTCGCCATTGTCACGGTACGCCCCCGAACCAAACCTGCGCCCAGCAAGAAGCACATGCCGGCCGGTCGCTTCGCCGCTCCTTTTACCGAGCTGCCCTTCGTCATGCTTCTGCTGGGTGTCGCCGTCCTGACCTATGGCATCTTCATCCCAATCACCTATCTAGCGGCGCAGGCATTCCAGGAGGCGCACACGTCGGAAGACATGGCTCAATACCTGGTGGCGATCTTCAACGGCGCTAGGTATGCTTTCTCCATCCCATCCATCATTCATACAACCCTCCCCCCCTTCTTTCCGCCTCCACCTTTTCTCCCCCAGATAAAGAAATGCATACGCTAACCTCATTTACCCCTATTCCAGTCTCTTTGGCCGTCTAGCATCCGGCTATGGCGCCGATATCATCGGACGCTGGAACATGTTCGTACTCGCCTGCACGCTCTCGGGAATCACCGAGCTCGCCATATGGATCCCCGCCACCACGCCGTCCGTCGCCATCGGTTTCGCCGTCATGTTCGGTTTCGCATCTGGCGCATTCGTTGGTCTCGCTGGTGCCCTGCCCGTCTCCGTTTCCCCTTTGCCCGAGATCGGCTACCGACTGGGCGTCTTCTTCGTCGCCGTCGCCGTGCCTGCCCTCACCCTGGGCCCCATCGGAGGCGCCATCCTGCAGGGCTCGTCTCACGGCTGGATGAGCGTCAAGATCTTTGGCGGGGTCATGTGCATCGCGGGGTCGGGCATCGTTTTGGTCGCGCGGTGGATGTACTCGGACAAGAAGCTCTTTAAGGTCTTCTGAAAAACGGTGTAATGGGGTAATACAAGTCGCTGCATCGACCTAGATAAAGGGAGACTCGACCTCGGAAAAGTCGGGGTTGTGCACGATGGAGGACGTTGGAGGTTGGTAATGCACGACCCTCGAATCGGCCAAAATTTACTTCTGCACGGTTTCGGCTAAAGTCCAAAGGCAATTGCGAACTTGAATATGTTGTGTAAACCCAAATGTCTCAGCCGCAGATCCCTTGTCGGACCTCCGAGGGGGAAGGGGGTGCAGGTGCACTCTGCAAAACCGTGATATTTCATTACCCCACTCTCTGTATCTGTGTTTTGCAATAATCAAGGAAGACGCAATCCAGCCGATTGATATTGAAATTGATCAAACATACTCATCGGCTCTATAGATCTACCAACATGGGATCTGTCGCGGTTGAGAACGATCTGATTGCCGGGGCCGAAGAGCTCTTGGCGGCCTTGAAGAGCCAACAGCCCCTGACCACGGCGAACCGCGCCGCCCTCTTGCGCCAGGTCGACAGAATACGATGCGGCCTGCAGGGGCCGGCGGAAGCCATGAACTTCCAAGGAACAGTCGTAAGCTCGTGGCCCCCCAGCACAACAGCTCACGAAATGATGGAACAAATCCACTGGAGCTGATAATCAACACAATCCAATAGAACATGTTCACCCCCGTGATGAACGCTTTGGTGGAGCACCGGGTGTTCGACTTTGTCCCGCTGGACGGAGCGACCATCGGTCTGGACGAATTGGCGTCCAAGATTGGCTGGGAGCCCGCCGTGCTGGTGCGCTTCATCAATGTTGTGCTCATACAGGGTATCCTCGAAGAGCCGGAGCCCAGAGTCTACAGGCATAGTCCTTCGTCGATCGCGTTCCGCGAGGATAAGATGCGATCGTACTATCAGCTCGGGTGAGATTTTCCTATTCAGTGCTTTGCGAAGCCTCATCTAGCTGCGCTCTAACAACCGCCCTTTTCCCACTCAAAGCTCGTGGAGTGTTCCGTCCTGGTGGAAGGTATGTACTTTTGTTAACATCGCTCCAAATCAAAAATGACTGACAATGTTGAAGATCTCGGACTATCTCAAAGCCCACGCCCCGAAGGAAATCTACGACAACCTGAAGTCGCCCTTCGCCTGGTCTCGCGACGCCGAGGGCAAGACGTACTACCAGCTGCTTGAGGCGGACCCGCCCTTCT
Organism: Apiospora koreana; assembly: GCA_017163955.1. Lineage (NCBI taxonomy): Eukaryota > Fungi > Ascomycota > Sordariomycetes > Amphisphaeriales > Apiosporaceae > Apiospora > Apiospora koreana. The sequence goes on from JAFHKQ010000004.1 coordinate 3,571,402, forward strand.
CCGACATCTGGCATAAGGGCATGGCGCAAGCGGCGCCCTTCAACCCGGTCCTCGGCATGTTCCCCTTCCGGGACATGCGAGCGGCCGTCGAGGCCGAGCCCGAGCGCGCCTTCGTCGTGGACGTGGGCGGCGGCCGCGGCAACGCGCTGGTCGATATGATGCGGGAGTGCGGCGGCAGCTTCGGCGCGCCCATGGTCCTGCAGGACATGAAGGAGGTGCTGCAGGGTGATGACCCCGTGCATATCGATGGAGTGCAGGTCATGCCGCACGATTTCTACAAGGAGCAGCCGGTCAAGAGTAAGTGAAAAGCCGTGTCACCTTCCTTTGCGAGAACCACAGAACGGGTTAAAGCTAACGTCCATGCAGACGCACACATCTACTACATGCGCAAGGTGATGCACAACTACTATGATGACAAGTGCCACACCATCCTGCGGCCCATCGTCGACGCCATGGGCCCGACGTCGCGGCTGCTCTTCGGCGACATGATCCTGCCCGAGTCAGCCAAGCCGGGCGACGACGCACTCCCGTTTTGCATGGATCTCCGGATGCTGATGATCGGCGGGACCGAGAGGGCCGAGTCACAGTGGAAGACATTGTTGGAGAGCGTGGGGTTGGTCATTGTGAAAATCTGGAGGTTGCCGGGGGCGCCCCATCAGGCTACGATCGAAGCCAAGCTCAGGGGCAACTAAGTCGATACTGACTAGATCTGGCAAGCCTAATTACAGATGCAAGGGGCAATCACACCTGCGTACAACATTGAACTGAAACAAATTCAATACATTGTGCGATATATGTGAATCTGAACTTCCCCAATACCAGATACCAACACTAATCGGAGAGTCTCGTGAATAATACCCCTTGCCGAAAAGGGGGGCCAATCTAACTTCAACTGCGACTATCCGCGAGTAACAACTCCGAGACAGGCCCGTAGAAAATTTCGTCAGTACCCAAACTCAACAGCCTGCTGGCCTTCGTAGCGGTGGGTTGTTTCGATTCGATGACGTCCCAGATCCTGTCCTTGTTGCCGATGTCGGTCTGGAAGTCGTTGACAAGACGGCCCAGCAGAGGCGTATGATCGAGGACGGCGAGCTGGGGGTTGGGCCCCACGTCGACCGTGATCTGGCTTGTTGTGTTTCCTACCGCCGGTATGGTCACACTGGTGCTGACCAGGCCGGATTTGGACGACGCCAGATCGCCAGCGACGACGCGCTGTGTCTCGGGGGGAGGCGAGACGAGCTCGCCGTCGACGCGGACCTCGATGGCCGACGTCTCGATGTCGGCTGACACGAAGCGGAACATCCACTTCTTGCCGGCACTCAGGGTCGTCAGCCGTCCGGCCGCTTGATCGTAGGTGACGGGGATAGTGCGCAAGGTCATGTTGTTATCCTTGCCGCCGTCGCCTGCTGCTGGTAGTTGCTCTTGTGCCAGGTTAGGGTTGTCGTCCCGCACGTCCTCTCGTATGCTGAACGTGCCATCCCGGCCTACAACAACGAGGACTTCGAAGCAGGTCGGGTTGTAGCAATGGTTGGCCGGCACCTCGTCCTGGTCCATCGGGATGATGGAGCCCTCGGGGGCGAGCACGGGGATGTGGTCCAGGGAGCGATACAAGGCGATTTCTCGGTCGCCATCGTACACGGTTCCCGTGTAGATGTCGACATGCCGAAGCGGAGGGAGCCAGACCTTGGTCTTCGCCAGACTGGTCGACTCGTCTTTCGGGGTCACCACCGGCGCCACAAGGAGAGATGGCCCGAAGAAATACTGGTTCGGGTATTGGTATGCTTCGGATTTCTGCGGGTACTTCCAGTACAATGGTCGGACGAGGGGCAACGCGGCAGCAGCAGAGGAAGAAGATGCCGCATTGCACGAGAATATGTACGGGATTAGCCGGTGACGTTGTTGAAGAGCGGCTTTCATGGCTTGCATGCATTCATTGCGGTACAGCCACGGCTCCTTGGACATCCAGCGACTGAGTGAGGAATGGAGTCGCAGGATGGGGGAGAATGCACCATACTGCACCCACCGGGCCGTGCATTCGTCGTCACGATAGCCCGGTAAGTGGCCCCCGATATCATGGCTCCACCATCCATATCCAATGTTGGAAGCAGTGGCCGTGAACTCCGGTTGAAATTCCAGGGAGGCCCACGTAGCGATCGTATCACCAGAGAACCCCACTGGGTACCGGTGACTACCCGGCCCCCCGTATCGGGAGAAGATGATGGGATAGGAGTCATCGCCGTGGGTCTGCTTGGTGTCGAGGAACTGGAAGTGGTTCAGCAACCATAGGGGGTCGAAGCCAGGGGTGCGAGAGTGCGAGCCCTGCTGCCAGTCGATCCACCAGAAATCGCACCCTTGCTCTTCCAGTTTTCGGTGGACCACATTGAAGAAGGCGTGCATGAACTCGGGGGAGGTGGGATCAAATTTGATCGGGTCGCTGTGTGTTTTGTCATGGCCAAGGAGGTTGGCGACCTCTTCGTAGACCTCCTCGTGGTGTGCGATACCTGCGTGTGGATGGTCATTGAGGGTCATCTTCAGCCCACGCTCGTGCAGGGCGTTGGCGAACCCGGCCGGGTCGGGGAAGAGCTCGGTGTTCCACGTGTAGCCAGTCCACCCTGTGTGCGGAACATGATCTTCCTTCACCCAATGCCAGTCCATGTCGACGACCGCCACCGACATCGGAATGTCGTTCGCCTTGAACTTGTCCATCAAGGCCAGATATTCAGCTTGGTCATAGGCGTGATACCTGCTCCACCAGTTCCCGAGGCACCACCGAGGTACGATCGGTTGACGTCCGGAAATGGCGTAGAAGGACTCCATGGCGCCTTGATAGTCGTAGCCGTAGCAGAATAGATATCCGTCAATGCGATCGCCGGGTTGACGGGGGGTCACAAAGCCCTTGCCGTCGAACAGCATACTTTCACTGTCTTCCACGACCGAGAAGCCGTCCCTTGAAATGATGCCGCTGCCCATGTCACATCGACCATTGACATCATCCAGGGTCCTTGCCGTCCCTCCCATATTACCACCTGGTTCCTCCCCAAAACGCCATTCGGCACCCCATAAAGTCATCTTGGCGGTAAAGGTCGCGCCCAGGCCGTTGGGGCTGAATCTCCTCTTGTCGTAGGTCAAATGAAGCGACGGGGTGATGATACTGAGCTCATTCTCTCCATCATCTCGGACCCGAAACTCGGGCTTGGGAAATTTGCGGTTGATGGCGAAGGTCGAGGCCCGGTCTTCGAAGACGCCATCGTCGGCCCACTCGTATCGGAGCACCTTCTCGTCGATGATGGTGAAGCGGTACTGCGGCCCCCTTACCACGGATTCGTCGTTGGCTACGGGCTCGCACGGAAACTTGTATTGGTCCATTGTTCATTCAGTGTTGCCAGCTTCAACTTGCAATAATTGAGACTTGTAGTGCTAATGGAAAGACTTGTAGTTTCAAGAGGGGCACGACATGTGTAGACAGGATATCCGATCCGAATGTCCATATCCACATGCCAAGTCGCTAAGAGCGGGGGTGGCGCGCTGTTGTGTTCGCTGAATTGCCAAAATCGATCGATCGAGGCACCCGATTGGTAGTTACTAAAGAGGGGGTCAATCTCGATCGATGTATCAGCTTCAAAATAAGTGCAAGAACGCATTATTGCTCTTGGGAGAATAATTATCGGGAAAGACAAAATGTTATCTGACGTGGAAATTGGTAATTGCCGATTGACAGATAAATAGGGGTAAAATTATCGGGGAACCCCTAACCCTGCCCGGTTATGACGTCGTTGTCAGCTTTATGGGGGCATTCATGTTCTACCCTAATATGTGTGTAAATCATAGTCATTATTACAGCGAGTGTGTGCTAGGACTTTTAAAAAGGTCCATCGGTGCGGCAACGCCCAACCCAAGACACCAAACCAAAACCAAAGTCATTCGTACACCACCGGTCATACATCGTAACTCATCACTCATAATCGTAGCACCCAATCTCATCCGAGTCCTCATCATCCTGCTCGACATCGTCGTCCTGAATCTGCCGGCGGCGCAGGAAGTTCTTGAACCCGCGGCTCATCTTGACGACGGCGCGCAGGTGCTTGTCGGTGACGGTGACGACGAGCCCATCGTCGTCGGCGCGGCTGACACCGCCATTGTCCTCGAGAGCCTCAGTCTCGGCGAGCGCGACGGCCGTCTGGAGCGCGTTGCGGATCTCGCGCCCGTTCCACGCGAGGGCCGCGACGTCGCGGGCCTCATAGGCGTACTCGCGCGTCGCCACCGAGACGTGGACGCGGCCCTGGCTGTCGCGCTCAAGGCGCTCGAAGCTGTTGACCCACACCTTCTGGCGGTCGGCGTCGGTGAGGGCGCGGTAGTGGAGGGCGACGTGGATGCGGGAGGTAAAGGCCGAGTCGAAGGACCGGACCCGGTTGGTGGTCAGGAACAGCACGCCCCGGTAGTACTCGAGGGCGCGTAGGAAGATGGACACGAGCCCGTTGCGCGCCAGGTCCCGCGCCCGGCGCGCCTCGAGGTAGACGTCAGCCTCGTCGAGCAGCACCATGGCGCCGTAGCGCTCGCCCAGCTGCAGGAAGTACTCGAGCGACTTCTCGACCGTCAGGGAGCTGGTGCTCAGGTCGCCGCTCGTCAGGCTTAGGAGGGGCCGGTGCGCCAGCTCCGCGATGCTCTCGCACGTGGCCGTCTTGCCCACGCCGGGCGAGCCATGCAGCAGGAAGATGCGCCCCTGCCCCTTGTTCTTGACAAAGTCCTTGGGCCACGGCGTCACTTGCCCGTCCGAGGCGAACTTGCCGATCAGGGCCCGGATTGTGCGCTTGATGTCCTCGTCCAGCACGAGGTGCTTGAACGCCTCGCGGTCATACTGGATGTCCCGCAGGTACCGGACGTTGAAGTGGCCCCAGCGGCGCTCGCCGAGGATGAAGCCGGGCACCGTCTTGGTCAGGACGAGGTAGTAGAGATCGCTGTCGGGCGCATCGTCCGCGACGGGCTTGGCCGACTCGAACTCGGGACCGAACATAGCCGGTCGCATGCGGACGCCTTCCGCCGCCTGGTGGCGCCGGCACGCAGCGCAGCCGCATGAGGCCCCGAAGGATGGCAGGGGGTCGCGGGGCGGGGGCGAGTGCCGTCCGTTGTTGTTCCCCATCTGCTGGCGGTGCATACCTGGGACCACCATCGGGCCCCTCGGTGGGTGCGGTGGTGGGTAACCCGTTTGGTGCCCTGGAACGCCCGAGCCGAAGCGATTGAAGCCCTCGCAATCGACCACTACGCGTCCGCTCATCTAACAGTAAGGCAGATAAGATTAGCGTAATCCTCTCGAAGTAACATCACAGTTGACAAATGCTGATGGGAATGAAAGACATCAATGGAAAAAGGAGACTAAAAGAAATTAATACTTACATAGCCTGCAGCATTGACAGGGGATTGCCACATATGGTTCGAGTGTGAGTTGGAGTCGACAAGATTCCCATTATAGGTCATGTACGCCGGGCCCTTAGCGAGCTCCCACGTAAGCCGGCCCAGTTGGATGTTCCGTGATTGGACAACCGCGGGCTCTTCGTCACCATCCTCGCCGCGGAAGAAGCGGGCCGGAATGACGCTCAGGTCGGAGATGGCGGCCTCGTCGGTAAATTCGTCGACGTAGAAGGACTCCATGGTCCGGACAAACTCGTTATGGGAGAAGGTCAGATTCCAGCAGTCAACCTTGCACTCCCCGTTGTTGCCACTGGAGCACCGCGACACGACGTATGGGGCCCATTGGTTGCTGCCCTCGTGCTTGGCGTAAACGACCGTTCCGGGCTTGTACAGCATCCAGACGTTGCGGAAGAGGGCCTTCGGGGGGCTGCTCGCGTGGCGCTGGTGCTCGGCGTTGAACTGTGCGCCATGTTTCTCTTGGATGAAGTCCAACAGAATGCCGATGTGCTTCTTGGTGAGGTGCACATACTCTTCGTCGTGAGTCGCCGGTTGGTGGTCGCGATAGTGACGAAGCGCAGCGAGGTGGTGGTAGACCAGACGGTAAGGGGCGTTCATGATCACAGTGTCTCCCAGGAAGCCGCTGTTGCCTGGGTAGTACTCCACGACCGCCTTTAGCGCATTGATGAGATAGGGGGAGTTGATGATCATGGATGTTTGTTCGATGTTGGCGATCTTGAACTCGACTTTATCATCGTTGTCATATCCACCATATCCATCCCCGTAGTATTCGGTGTACGGGACTCCCGGCGGGGGCGGAGGAGGAGGATGCCGCCCACCAGGAGGATAGAAGGCACCTCCGGCCCCCTTCCTCAAGAAGGTAGTGGTGACCTTCGTGATGATCTCAAGCACGGATTTGGACGTCTCCGACGACTGGCTGGGGCTTTCCCCTTCGGTAAGCGGTACATCAATTGGGTACCTGCTGCGACAGACTGGCGAAAGAATGTTATCAGCAACTGAAGAGGTATTTGTGATTGGGGATCAAGTATTGGATAAACTTACCATCATGCAGCCTGCCGCCAATGCCTTTGTACTGGAGCACATAGCAAATGTCAGGCACATCGCCTTCTGGAAGCTCGGTGTTTGTCTCTTTGTCTCCGAGGACGAGATGGCGGATTCTCTCGATATCACGCTCTTCCTTCAACTTGAAGGCGCCGATACCCTCCTGTTGGCCTTGGCCTTCGCGCCTCGGATGGATCTCTTCATAGCTCGCAATAGAGCTAGTATCACTAGTGTCTTCCATGTTGACTCTATGAAGAGGTGCTTTGGGCCAGTATCACTTCAAATAAGAAAGATGTGGGACAGCCTGGGGTTGAGAAGTGGAAGAGAAAGGAGTTCATTCCTAGGGTGGAAATGGGAAACTGGTCCGCGTTTTATCTTGCAACCAAGGCTTGTCTCTCGTAGCCTGAAACCAAAGCCGAAGTGAGGCTGGCTGAGAATTGGTTCGCCCGGGTTGAGCGACAAGGCAGCAATGTGCACTTGTGCTGCACTAATGCATCGATTACTGCATGTTGAGCCAATGAGTCGAGATAAATCCAAGAGTCGACTCAGAGGAATGAGCACAAACCGCATAAGCTGCAGGTTACGTATATTGTGGCCCAATCACGTTGCAGGCTGACAGTCCTTGTGTAGGCATCCAGCAGGCTGCCGTGAGGGGAAGGTCCAGATCCCATCCAGAGCACTGCCGAGACTAAGGCTAAGATCAGACACCGTTTCGCTGCCCCTTTTGCTCCATTTCGCACCTAAATCTAATATTTCTATATATTTTAAAAATCTCTTTTCTAGAGGGGGAGGTCAGTGAGACGGTGTCTGATCTTAGTATAGATGAACCGTGAGATCACGCAAAAAGAAGGCAGCCCAGACAACGGAGGGAACTACACGACGAGGGTTCGATGGCTTCTATTACTTAACTATATACTAAACGGTAGGCCTCTTTTTCTCTTCTATCTAATCTGCCTTAGATTCTTCCTTGTGGTCCCGGGGCTCAATTGCCGTTGTACCTGTCTTCTCTGGAACCGAAATGCCATATTCTGTATCCAATTCCTCCCTCATCTTTATCTCCTTCACTACAAAAACAATGAAGACCGAAACGCCGGCAATGGCTGTAAGAACTATCCAAACAGTGCGGAGGCTTTCACTAAGAATATTGGTCACCTGAGATTGAGTGGTATCTAGCAACCCCGATAGCCAATCTACCGAGGCATGCGAATAAGCCTGGCCATTCCTCAGCATGTAGACCAAGAAAGATTATCGGCGCGGCTGTTGCAAACAGCGGCGGGAACGGAAACACCTCAGACAGTTCCTAGGCTGCTTATAAAGGCCCAAGCCGCCGTAGAAGATGCTGTGTCCTTTTCAGAAAGCGCGGCTTGTGTGGCCGGCAGTAGGGTGCTCAGAACCAATCCCGAACCCACCCCACCAAAGAATTGCAGGCCGATGTACAAGCCGAGCCGGCTTTCATTGCCGAGTAGGATGAGTAACCCCGATCCCAGTTTCATGAGGGCAAAGCCGGCGAGGTGTATCAGACGGTATCTGCCGAACTTGGAGAAGAGCACGCCGCTGACCAAACCCGCGGGCACAAGTATGATAACAGTGGGGAGAAGGAGAACACCAGATCTCGTAGGGCCAGCCATCTGGACGCCTTGAAAGTATACAGGCAGGAAATAGAGTACCCAGAAGGAATACAAGGAATGAACGAAGGTGAGGTAGAACGCCGCGGCCGATGTTCTATTTTGGGAAAGCTGCGGAGGAGTCATAGGCTCCGCGCACCATCGAGACGACTCGTAGGTGATAAAAAGTCCAAGACCGACAAAACCAAGGACCAACGGCAGGAGAACATGCCACGAGGACCAAGAGTAGCGCGTGCCGCCATAAGTGAGAGCTAGCAAGATGGCAGTAACCGAGGCAATTAATAGCGCATTGCCCGTGTAATCAAGGCCGCGGAGTCGAGAAAACACTGACGATTCGCGATCGTATTTTACATGCAAGAATGCAATCAGCAATACAAGCGCGACGGCGGCAATGGGGAGGTTGATCCAGAAGATCCATCGCCAAGTGACTTTCTGGGTGATGATACCGCCTATGAACGGTCCCATGGATGACCCTAAGGCGAACACGGCGAATATGATGCCCATGGCAGCACCACGTTCGCGGAGAGGAACCAGATCGCAGATGATCATCTCAATCATCAGAATGATACCCCTGCCGCCGACACCTTGGACGGCACGGCCAGCTATGAGCATGCCGGTGGAGTAGGCACCCCCGCTCACGCCGCTTCCGAGGGCAAAGATGGCAACTATGGTGATTGTGAGCCATCTTCGGCCGAAAACGTCGGCGATCTGGCCAAAGAAGGGCAGGAACGCCGTGCTAAAGGAAGTAGGCAATTAGGTCTGCGACGCCGATACAAAGAGAAGACTGGGTAAAAGGTGAGGGAAGGGGACCAACCTGGTCAATGTATAGATGCATTCGCAAACCAGACGTAGAGCTCCCCGGAATCGAGAGCGCGGGCAATGGCGGACATAGCGGTCGATGTGACGGTACTCTCGACAGCTGCTAGAAGAGAGGTGATGGCAAGCACGAAGAAGATGGCCCAGAAGCGCCAACCCTTGTCAGCCAAGCCAACGTTGATGGAAGCCCCCGCCATTTGACCCTGATCGGGCTGGGCATCACTGGGCAAGTATGGCAATCGGGATGACAATACAGGTATGAATGGAATGGGAAGCTCTTCGGCTGAAGGGCACTCTACGGTCGGTATTTTAACCCTTACTAAGGCATCCCTTGCCTGAGGCACCCTCTCTCACGGACCCCACCTCAAGCCACTATTGTCTTGGGTTACCTGTTGGTTCTTGAATGCATATTTCCGCCTTGACCCCCCTCACCTCGTATTCTTTCTTCCACCATCCACTCAGACAGCACCCTTTTGCCTGCGTAACTCTTGATATCTTAGCAGCTGTAGTATAAGCAGTTATATTTCTTCTTTAAAGCCATCTACCCTCTCAGCCAGCCTTCTTGTTCATCATGGCGAAGCCAGAGCGCGTTCTCCGTCTTACGGGGTCCTACCACCGCAAGCCAGGCCTTTCCGAGGAAGAGTTTCATGACTTCCTCTCTCATCGCCACGGAGTCGAGTGCGCCAAGGTGCATGAAAAGTACGGAATATTGAAGTATCAAATGGTATGTATCAACTGTCGGGTCTTCCGTTAGCAAAGGCCGTACTGGGTAGTGCTGGCACCCCGAACCTGTTCCTTTTTCTATGCATGATATAGATACCATAACACTAATCCATCTGTACCTAGGCGTTCAATACGAGTGCCACCCGCGGCCTCCTAGAGAGCATGAAGCTGCCGTACCAGCTCAGCACTCACGACATGGAGATCGAGTACTACTTCAAAGACGTGTCTTCCCTTCTTGCCGTATCGGCCGACGAGGATTTCAAGGCCCTCCACATTGAATGCGAGCCATACGTTGACCTCACGACGACTAAGGTCACTCTGACATGGATCGAAGTTTATCTAGAGGACGGGAAGCTTGTGAACGTGGATGCCGCCGGAAAGAGCATGCAACCCTCCTTTGCCGAGCTGTCCGACATCAAAGTGTCAGACAAGCCCGTCGACAAGCCCGTCGACAAGTACTACTGAGCTAGCAGTAGGTGCACTGGTGATGAGATTTGGTGGTAGAAGGTGTATGAGCAGCTGGTTTGGGGACAGCTTGAAGTGGTGGTGAGATATCTGGCAGAGAAGGATGCCAGTCGTCCTTTTATGTGCCAGTCTCTGAGTCACCAGTTGAGAAGGTTTGCGCAGGCACCGGCTGGCGACAAGGCTTTTCGATCTATTGGAGTTATCTTTGATGGAAAGTTTTTGAGAGTTTAGAAGGCATTGGGTATAATGCGTTCTTTTGAGTTAGTATTTGAGAGTATATCACGCTGCGAGTCTTAGTTTCTGCTAATGTATTGAACCGGAGAAAAACACAAAAGAAAAACAAAAGTAGTAGGTGCACTCGATGCGAGGAAGTCAAGTTAGAATAGGGCGCCCGGACTATTTTACCCCAAACTTGAGGTCATCTCATCCAGGCCAAGTATGGATAGGCATCGATGGCAGTAATGCCTCCCCTCCTCAGGAAGCCCCTTCATGTAGGAAAGAGCCAACAGAAGGAAAGGAGCCATGCATGGACACTCTCTTGTAGTCCATAGTTTCAGCACACCTAGCTGTCAATGAATGTTCACACTCATGTTATATTTCATACGCGGATAGTTGTTGCAAGAGCAGATAAACATGTGCCAGACGATACATCGGGGCTTAGGTACAACGCCAGGGGTTTCTCTTTCTGCTTAGCCACAATCTGGCTCTGACTAAAGATAGTATTCAGGTTCAATAGCAATATGCCTATTTGATCCAACAGGCTTACACCCTGCGTGGCATAGATTGTTTATTTATCTAGCAACGTGGGACGGTGGATGCCCATCTGGCGATCGAGAAACGCGAAAGTTCACTGCTGGGCGAGCCTCCAAGCACCAACCTTGCCCTGTAAACCCCCTTCTGCGAGGTTCTCGGATACCCACACCTCCTTTTGGCTTTCGGGCAAGTGCCCCAATTCCTTGACTATCCGAGGCGTGCTGATGTCAGGCCACGTGTAGATGGCCGCCACGGCGCCCGTCACGAAGACAAGAAGGAGAGCATCCTCCACACGGCGTTGAAGAAACCGTCTCCGAGCCAGCCTGACGTCCAGGCGCAGAGGAAGGCGGGTGGCAGATCCCACATGTCGTAGATGGGGTCAAGGGCGACGCACGCCGCGATCCGGGGATCTGCCGCATCGGTTTCCCCGGAGACTCCGACCCGGTGGACCCGAAAAATCGAAAGAATCGTTCACAGAAACGCAAGAACGAATGTCGCCCTCGGCCCTTGGAAAGGGAGTAGCCGCTTTTTAAAACATTTAAGGGGGGGTGTCGTAAGCGAAATAGTGTACCGAGTCTACGTGCACCTAGGTAAGTGACTAGAGGGAGAGAATGAAACAGAAAATCCATGGATATAATGAATTTATATTACCATCAATCATGCTAATCGTGACTCGGACGGTCTTTCCTTCATTATATTTGTACTCCCTCCCAAACGTCGGAAAATGCCGGTAAAGTAACAGCAAATCAATTTCTCTACGACACGTGGAGTGCGAGTTATTCTTCGACTTACTACATGTAAACATCATTAAGATAATAAAAGTTGTCGATCATGACTGGTATAGTATTCATTACATAACGATGGCTCAAAGCATCTCCTCCGTCTTCACCACCACCCAGTTCTTGTCCACCGTCACTTCCAATCCGTTATTCTTCTGGCCCGCAGCCGCCTTGGTGATCATCTTCTGGAGCTCCTGGTACTTTGATTCGGACCGGTTGATCCAGAGATGCACGCCCCCCTTCGCGACGTCCACACCATGAAACAACATATACGTGTCGCTGCCAGGAGAATCCCCACCCACGAGGACGGGCTTCTTCCACTCGTCGATGTACGTCAGGATGGCGCTGTACTTGCCCGCGAACCACGTCTCGGGGCTCCAGAGGTACGGGCCGACGACGAGATCCAGGTTCGCGGTGGCGTTGTACGCCCCCGCAGCGATCTGCATGCGGCTGTTGATCAACACGTCCGCGTCGGCCGGGTCCCGCAGCATGGTGGTCACGCCGATGACGTTCTCGGGCTTGACGTGGTAGCCGTAGCACGGGTCCGAGGCGACCATGCGGACGAGCTCCTCGTTGGCGGCGGTGACGACGTAGACGTCGATGCCGTGGCGCGTGAGCGCGCGGTAGAGCTCGTTCTGCCGCCGGAAGACCTGGGGTGCGGACACGTTGTACTGGACGACGTCGTCGCCGTCCCAGTAGCTCGTGGGTACGGCACCCCCGTCGAGCGCCATCAGCTCGTCCACGTGGCCCTTGAGCTCGCGCAGCGTCAGACCCGCGAAGACCTGGGCGGCCCAGGGGTAGCACACGAAGTCATTGACGGCGCAGAGGCGCAGGTAGTACGAGTAGAGCGTCTCGGTGTAGGAGGCCGTGTCTTTGAAGGGGATGAGCTTCAGGGACGGGTCCAGGACGTCGCGGGTCAGGACGCCCTTGTTCTCAAGGAAGGGGATCAGCGACTCCTCGAGGTCCCAGCGGTAGCTCGTCTGGTCCATGTCAAAGACGGCGTAGTTGCTGCTGTTGGCGTTGCGGCGGATCATGGTGGTCAGCGACTCGGCGGCGGCGCGCGGCCAGTGCTGGAGCTCGGGGAGGATGGATGTCTGATTGGCCAGAGGGGTCGCGGCGACGGTGGACGTGAGCCCGAGGGCGGCCACTACGGCGACTTGAATGAATTGCCTCATGGTGCAGATGCTTGGCGGACAGGAAGGACTCGTGTGTGCGCGAAGAGGGGGGGCAAAGCCTGACCGTATGGGGGAACCTTTGACTTTATGTACTAGTTGCGTGTCAGCGGCGTGGTCTTCAAGTCGTTATCACTCTCGGTGGGAGATGCCGATCCCAGGTCTTGGCGGTGAGAGTGGGTTGGATCTGTCAGAAGAAATTCCCTCTTTCAATCAGACTGTGGATTCGCGGAGAAATGCAGTGCAACCATATGACTCGCGCCTGAGATTGCAACATCAAATCTCAATTAAATCAATCTCAAAAGTCGCCAAGTTTAGAAACCACGTGCGTTGATTAATACTGCTTTTGTTTTCTTTTATTATTTGTCGGATTCTTCTTTTGGGTGTCCTTGTCCAATTACTGCTGTGACATTTCAACTCCTAGAATTCCCTGGGAACCAATCATTTCACGACCTCGAACCGCGTGGGACTTGAACCTTCCACCGAACCAGGAGTTCCGGGTTGACACTCGGGATTTCGAGTTCGAGTGATGCGCAAAACCGCCATGACTCATTCGATCCCGCGGCAGTTTAGGCAATAGGGGCATAGAAGCTGAATTGACCCCTGGGGTCATACTTCTTCTTCAATACCGCCAACCGCTCCTGCCGCCACGATTCACTACCGTACCAAGCCGCGGGCGTCTCGTCGCCGTACGCGTAGTTGACATACGTGTTGAGTGTCGTCCGCCCGCTGCCCTCGGAAAGGACTTGTCTCATCCTATTACCCAGCGCACGCGCTTTCTCGTTCAGCTCCTCTCCGGGCGGGTAGATCAGCAGCGGCGCGATGAGCAGGTTGTCCGACCGGTAGGCGAAAGCGCTGGCATCGTCGGCGAAGGACTTGACCCCCTGCTGCGAGTAGCCCTCGAACATGAAGAGGGATCCCGCGAAGGGCGTGCCGGGGCTGGTGGTAGCTTCGCGGAAGAGCTCGTAGACTTGCTTCTGGGCTTGCGGGTTGTAGGCCTCGAGGTAGATGGGGAACCGCGGGTTGGCGTTGCCCGTCTTCTGGCAGGGGCCGTCGGCGAGGGAGATGCCCGTCCAGGCGGCCAGGTCACGGTAGTCGCCGGACTGGGGTTGGGTCATGATGGGGCCGAGCTGGTGGAATGGCGCGGTGTGGATGGGATCGACGACGTCGACGCCTTCCTGAATGATGTACATAACGATGACGGGCTGCAACCACGATTAGACCAAATTGCACCTATCTAGAGACGAGGTATGGGCTGGCTTACCTTCTCTGGGTCAATGGTGGGATCAAAGTACCAGTACGACCAGTTGTTGACTCCCTCAGGGGCAGTGCCATTGGTGATCCATAGCTCGTTGGCCAACTCGTAGACCTCCTCTACCTTGTCGCCGCTGAAGAAGATGGTCTCAATCGCATAGTTGGGATATTGCACATCGTAGATCTTGGAAGTTACCGATGTGACTATGCCAAAGTTGTGGCCGGCTCCCTTCAGTCCCCAAAATAGATCGGAAGTTTCGTCGATCGTGGTCAAGCTCCCATTGGCCAACACCACGTTGAACGAGAGGTACTGGTCGGAGACAAGACCGTGGTGGCCCTGCAGCCACCCATGTCCACCTCCGAGACCCGGTCCCAAATAGCCAACGCACTCGCAGGCGCCAGTGACTATAATCACTGTATTAGCATCGCACACAAATCATACACTCCTGCCAGTTGGTTTGGCTTACCTGTCTGCTTGCCTGCGGCCCATAGGGCATCCGTCAGGTTCCTGCTCCGAATACCACCGCCAATCTTGGCAGTCTTGCCGTCTTGCGCAATCTCTACAGTGCTCAGCCGAGACAGGTAGATCTCAATGCCGTGGGTCATTTCCCCCAAGGTGGTGACGGATCCATGAAACCCGTTGATAGCAAGGAATGGCACCGAATGCTCATTGGCGAAAGTTACCTGAGAACCCAATATCAGCAAGGACTGGCTTTGGCATCGACCGCTACCATCAACGTTAAACTCACAGTTTTGACAACATCCTCTTCAGTTCCCGGAACAACAACGATGTTGGCGACGGGGACACTCAGGTTAGACCAACGAGACACAACGTTATCGAAATCATTGGTGCCTGGCAAATATATGGAAGCAGTGCTGGACAGCTGCTGAGCGAGCTCCGTGAAATTGGCATTGGGAGCGGGTTCGAGGCTTCGCACAGAAGTAGAAGATATATCCAAGCTGGTCACGCCGATGACACAGGCAGACAGAGCTGCAACCACCCACTTGAGCTGAGGCATATCGCGAAAGACTCGAGTGAACAGTCTGACGGGAGATGATTGCAGCGGTGATTGAACCATGCCATGATGGGATCTATATAGTTAGCTACATGCTATGCTGGTTGACAAAATGGTTCGACTTTGGGAGGAGACGTTTAAGTGCTTACGGTCGTACAGCAACGCAAAGGCCTAGGCTGCTCGGCGTGCATGTGCGATCGACTGTTTAGAGCAACACCTCCGATTCAAGACCCACCCAGCCAATCATGTCCCTCCAATCGAGAACCCCCTGCTCCGGCACTCCATTGCGGCACGACGCAATTATGACCAATGAGGAAAGTTCAAAGTACAGGACTTTCGGTATACGGGCTTTGCATCCTTTTAGATACTACAATCTGTGATATACCCCAGGTCACGGATTAAGATCGTTTGAGGATTAGCTAATGGGTGGCTAAGGCTAGGGGCCACGGGAATGGAAGAGAATTCACGCATGCTACAGCTTGTTTGCCTGCAACCTCCACAAACAAACGCCACGCTACGGCTAGTTACTGAGGCTGCCTTGGAAGCCAGCTCACCAAATCCCACGTGGGTAGTCTCCCCTCTGGTGTCGCAAATCCCGCGCCTGGCAACTGCAGCCGGGCTTCCTTATGCGCTGACGGTGTTTCTCCCCACTGAGAGAAATTGAATTTCTTCGGGACTGGTCGTGTATAGCATTTTCAACTTTTTCTAAGCTCCGTTTCTCTAGTCCCATCATGGGCACTATGCAGCTTTGAAGACTACGGAGAGTTTTGTGCCACATCCCTGTTAATGGCGTCTACCATGGCGTTCACTCGACCATGTTTGCGTGCCCAAGAAATCTTCCGGATCTGCAGGAAAAGCACATCTGCCGCTCGGGCGCTGCTACTCGGTTGGTTTGCTGTCAGCCCAATTTTTGGACTGGGCGAGCCCGGTTGCTACGCCGAGCGAACGAGCAAGCGCCAAAGTTTGTTCAAGTTTTCCAAGATCACCATCAAACATGGAAACTCGACCATACGCCTTCTTCGGAGATGCGAATAGCCCTGGACCCTTTATTGGCCCTTTCAAATGTCTGGACCAATCTACTCGACGTCACAAGCCTTCAACGCCGAGCTCTGGACACTGTATGCCCTAGGAGTGGTGACGACAGTTCTTAGGACATGGTACCGCATCCGCACCGTTGAAATTGTCAAACTTAGGGCGGACGACTACATCGTGTGGCTCTCAATCGGTCTATACACAGTACAGTCTACTCTGGTATATCTGGCGGTCACTTACAGCCACGGACTGGGAAATGACGCGGTGACCGACACCGAGCGAGATGCAATCGACATGAATCCCGTCGAGTATGATCTGGGGGTGCTCGTGGCCAAGATCCAGGTAGTTGGATGGATGAACTTTGCGTGTTTGAGCTGCACCCTGAAGCTGGCGATTCTAACCTTCTATATTCATTTGACGGTACGTGTATCTTTTGTTAGTCCGTAGTCATACCGAACCATTACACTAAGATTTTAGATCTATCAGGAAGGTCTTGGGCGGCCGTTTCAAGTGCCGATCTTGGTCGGATTTGCCCTGGTCACAGGAGCCTGGTTGGCATGTATCATTACAATCTACTCCGCGTGCCCTTTACAGAAGTACTGGCAAATCCTACCAGACCCAGGCAGTAAGTTCTGAGTTCTCATTGACTCTTTACACCTGCTTGTAGCTAACCACATACATGCCTGCAGGTGCTTGCCACGGGGCTACATCTCCTCCGATAGTGTGGGTGAATGTGGTTACCAGTGTGGTCACTGGCCTCTATCTCATGCTGATACCGATACCCATGCTTTGGCGAAGTCACCTGAGCCTTCCAAATAGAATAGCTTTTTTCATCGTGCTTGGCACCGGCATGCTCGTCTTAGTCTGCTCTATTCTCAAGGCAGTCTACTTGAAAGCGGTACGTGACGCTTTCTAAATCCCAACCCCTGTCCCGGGGCACACTCACACTTATATACCTCGTGGAACTTCAACATTGGATCTGATAAATTATTGCTTTTATATGCCATAGGATCCCACAGAAAGTGCGTATATGATCGGGATATGGGGAATGCGTGAAGCCTTCACATTGGTGCTCACGACGAATCTCCCCATGGTGTTACCCCTTCTTGAACCCTGGTTCCGGCCACTCTCTTGCTTTCTCCCATCGCAGCATATCAACAGCCCCCACACCTCCCATTTCGACAGTTTCGACCGCATCGACGGCAGAGAATGCACCGAAGGCCCCGAATGCCGGTGCGCCATCATCAGCCGAAGACGCAACAACAACGCCACCAGCTCGAACAAGAGACATAGCAATGCCAACTTGTCCGCGTGCGAGAGCGAAGAACGCATCCTGGGCGAGGGGGGCGAATTTAAAGCGGTCCAGCTGCAGGGTTTCGATGTCTCGGCGCGATCGATATTGTTTTCACCGAGGCCCCTGCATGGCATCGTGGTCTCCAATGAGATCCACGTTAGGGTGGACTGGACGAGCTAAGTCTTTGATAGGGAAACCCAGGACGCTCTAGTCAGAAGATCATATGGTTGATTTTCCCTTTGATGGTGAAAGTCCGGTATTTACTATCATAATACCGACCGTCTAGTTATTAATACCCCCCAGTGGAGTAAATAAATAAACCATTATTACCCTGGTTGTATTAAAATGTCAATAATTGGTCTGCAATGTGGCATAATCTTTTGGAAGCAGCACGATCTCCATTGACGAGATAACTTGAAACTGGTTTAAAATTTGTTTGAACAGACGATGTTATGCCTTATCCCAAACTAGGCTCACTTTGCTCCGCAGTTCCTGCTCCCCAAGACCTGCAAGCTCTGGATAAGGGGCACTGCGTTAGCCTGCGTGACACGCAGCCGAATCCGCGACGTCTCCACGGCCGCCCCCAAGAGGTCGATCCGCTTGTAGCCCATGGATGTACCGTTACTGACCACAACTCTATATGTAGCATCTCCGCTGATCATGGCATCGATCCCGTACCCCCCGATCCTCTGGCCTAGAGCAATATGCTCCTGCACAATGAAACCATCTACACAGTAGACGCTGCCTAGATCTACCTCCACCCATCCTTCCAGCTTTCCGTCGTCCATGGTCCAGTAAGTATCCTCGCGGCCATCGATCGCTTTGCTCGGTCCGTAAGAGGCCAAGTTACCCGCCCGCACATTGCTTGATGAGGTTTTGAGATCCGGCGTAACCAAGTTACGGTTCAGGGTCGCGTTCCGCAAACGCGCAAACTCAACAAGATTAGCTGCATCGACATCGGCAATCAATCCTCGCGTGTCGGGAGGCACATCCAGCAGCAGATTGATGCCCCGCCCCACCGTTTTCAGATACATATCCAGGAGGGCGGCGCCCGACTTGGACGGCTCGTTGGCGTGGTAGAACCAGCCATCACGAATACGCGCATCCGACTCCGCCGGCGTCCAGTACCGCCCGTCGCGGACGCCGCGCTGCAGCTCCTCGCCGCCGTAGCGGGGGTCGTCCGGGGTGCGGCCGAGGGCGTGCCAGTTGGTCGGCACGGTGAAGCCGTCCTCGTTGCCGACCCAGCGCGCGTCCGGACCCTGGTGGCCCCACATGACGGCGCCCGGCTGGTGCGCCCGGATCACCGTGCGGAACCCGGCCCAGTCGAAGGTCTGCACCGTGGCCGAGCCGCTGGCGCCGTCCAGCCAGACCTCGAACAGGTCCACGGGGGTGGTCCCGTCCGCCAGCGTCATGGTGACGAGCTCGGTGAGCTGCTGCGTGTACAGGGCGTTGTAGTCGCCGGGGCTCGTGTCTCCGAAGATTTGTGCCTCGTCGTAGATGGTGCCCTGCAGACTGGGTTTTGGCATGGCGGGGTCGCGGTGGATGTCCCAGGGCGAGAGGTACACGCCGAACTTGATGCCGTACTTCTTGGCCGATCCGGCTGCCATGCGCACGATGTCTGCGTCGAGACCGTTTCGTTCTCGGTCTTTGGCCCACGCGCCGTTGCCTATCTTGTAGGTAGTCGACGATGTATTCCAAAGGCACATGCCGTCGTGATGCTTCGCCGTCAAGATCATACCCTTCATGCCCGACTCGGCGAGGGTCTTGGCCCACTGGTCCGTGTCGAGGGCTGTCGGATTGAAAATGTCGGGTCGGCTTTGGCTCCGGCCCCATTCCTCACCCGTAAAGGTGTTGGGCCCGAAATGAAGGAATGCATATAGCTCCTGTCGCTGCCAGTCAAGTTGTCGCTGTTCTGGTACTTTTAAATATGGCGGCGGGGCATCTTGGGCGGCCGTACTGCCGGCTGACCATAGCAGTGCTGCGATCTGCGCCAATGTATTGTACTTCATTGCGATTTAGCGCAGTGCTAACGAGATGAATGTTAGTATATTCATGTAACAAATTGGGACAGCTCAATTGGATGGAGAAGGCTCTGCACCAGTTGATATAGATATTGATCCCTCGGAGAACACAATGCCGAGGTTCTAGTTGAGGGGTAATTAAAGATGTATATTAGAGGCAAATGTCACGTTCTATAAGATCAACCCCGCGGCGGGAATTGGAGGCACACAAAATTGTCTTGTAAGAGGTGAGCCATCAACGGCGCATGAAACTCTTCGGGCTCAAGGCGGTCCTGGGTTTTGGTCTCTGGTAGGGTGTCAAGACGCGCAGTGGTCTTGTTCAAGTCGGCTTTGTGACAAATACTGAGGATAAGGACCATGCCCCTTTTTGTTTCGCAGACAGTCGAATATCCAAAGAAGTTCAAACTCCATACAATCGGCTTTGGAGACTTGGAATTGACAGCAACGAACCCAAGGCCACTCCTTAATAAGCGAGTCCTATCGCTTTCTTTCCGCGTCAAAGTCACGGGCGGGATGCCCATTTTGGAAGTTTTGCCGGAGCCCAAGCCTTCCCCGCATTCCACTGTAAAGATAAGCCAGTGTCGTACGTAACCAGACACGACCTCAGATCTTCTCAAGGTTACAACCCTCTCTATCTCTACATCCAATATTGTCGTTCATCAATTGCTCCGTATAATGTCAGCGTCAAATTCTTTCCATCAGCCACTCGACGACGCTCAACAGCAAATCCGTCTCGTGTCGATTGATGTTGCTGACCCTGCAAACCCTGACCTCATTGTGTGCCGAACAAAGACCTTCCAACTCGAAGGTAACGATAGGCCGTCTTACAAGGCATTATCCTACCAATGGAGTATCCTCAAAAGTACCCTTCCTATCGTCTTAAACGGCCAACCCCTAGTGAGCACAAAGAACTTGGTCTTGGCCCTAAGGCGGTTCCGCGAGGATGACACGGTCCAATATCTGTGGATAGACGCCCTGTGCATCGACCAGGACAACCTTGATGAGAAGAAACACCAGATACCACTGATGGGTAAGATATACTCATACGCAGAGCAAGTCCTCGTGTGGTTAATGGGACCTGGAATGGGCCGGTTTCATGCTCAGAACGCCACGAACTATCTCGAGAACTGGATCCGGGCCGCCATATCGGCTCAGCAAAGTGTTGCAATCGACTCTGTCGACTCTGCCAACGATAATCGGCATCAATCCTCCCTCTGCGGAGCAGACTCGCTATTTGGGGCTGTTGCGCTGCAAACAGACAGATTCCGGGAGGCGTTAGGCACCCCTTTTGATCGAGAAAAGTGGACGGGGATCTATGCGATTCTGCAATGTCCATATTGGGAACGAGTATGGATAGTACAAGAGGTCATGTTGGCCAGAAAAGCGCGTTGCTTCTGGGAAAACACCTCTTTCGACTTGGCAACTCTCCTCGCCGTGCCAAAGGTGTTGAAGATGCTGCAACACCCTACCTATCCTTCCCAGTCTTCAGGGTCGAAAGAGCTTAACGAGGTCATATCACAAGCATTCGTGTACCAGCAAGCACCCTCCGCCGCTGTGGTAATGCTTTCGTTGCTATACGAGACAAAGATTACGTCGGGAATCTCGATGTCCCTCGGAGAGATTGTAGACCTGACAGGCGGTTCGGAGGCGACAGACCCACGGGATCGAGTCTTTGGCCTGTTGGGCCTTGTGGAATCGCAAAGTACAATCGTGCCAGATTATTCTCTAACGACGGCAGAAACATACATCCGATTCACTCTCGCCGAGATCAAGCGCACGAAAAGCCTCGACGTGTGCTTCCTGAGTTGCGGGTTGGTCGGTCGTAAAACGCCAGACCTGCCTTCTTGGGTACCTGATCTAGCCAATAATGAGCGCGCAAGAAAATTCTCACTCATGAAGAAGCTTCGAGGGCTGTGTGCTGCGGCAGGCAAAATCACACCGAAAATGAAGATATCCAAGGCTGGCCTCATGCTCAGTCTCCACGGCTGGCGCGCCACTCAGATCCACCATACTGAGACCAAACTGAACGGGGAGGAATTTTCCGAGACGCTGGGGAGATTCTACTCTCGTATAAAACGGTTCATTTCAGATTCTCCACGGATAGACCAACTGCCTAGTGGCTTGTCAATCATAGAGGTCCTGTTTCGGACCGTGGTTCTCGACACCAGCCGGTATATACCGCCAAACAACTTGGCTCGCGACGAACAACATGCGGCCCAGTTACGGGGCGAGTTTAGAACGTTTGGGTGCTATCTTGACATAATCCACGATGGGAACAATGCACTTCCTAGCATGAATGAGTTTTACAGCATGTCTTGCTCCTTTTCCCAGGAAACATCGTGCGATGTCCAACTTAACAATCAAGCAATATCGGGCGATGTCCAACTTAACAATCAGAAAATATCCCATATCCTCGGGGATGTACTGAGATCGAATGATTTCTTTTGGACAGAAGATGGATATATTGGATTGGCGACACATGGTATGCAACCTAGCGACATTGTCTGTGTCTTGGCCGGGGTTTGCATGCCCGTAATCCTCAGGCCCCAAGACAATGGATTTATATTAGTAGGCGAGTGTTATTGCTTTGGTCTCATGCATTTAGACCTCGCGAAAGAACCAAGCCTAGAGATGTTCGACATTATTTAAAAAGATGTTGAAAATTAAGTTCTTTTTATTAATAAGGTAATTATTTATTGATTTCGCCGCAGTTGATTTTTTCAATAAGACAATATACCTTGGAATAGAGTCTAGTACAAGTGATAAGTTACAGCATATGTTTTCCCTCCACATAGTCGAGCCAGTTCACCTCAATGCCGACGACCCACTTTGCACCAGCGCCCGAGCGTACAAGTAATGAAGCCGCTCGATCAAGTAGGGAACCGGCATACTCCCATCCGTGACGTCGACCCGGCCCTTGAAGAACCGTGTGCTCAACGTCAGCTCCACCTCGCCGGCCTCGCGGTCGATCCGAGCCGTGGTGGTGATCAGCCCGTCTACCTCGCGCGGCGCCGTGTCACGCGGCGAACCTCCCTCGCGCATCGTGATCTCGTTCTTGGACCACTCGACGACCTCAAACTGGTCGATGAACTCGGTGCCCAGCTCGAACGTGCAGCCGGCGATCTCGCGCCGGCTGAACTTGAGGTGGTTGTTTTTGGGGGTCCGGAAGATCTTGGTGAAGAGCCAGCGCTGGGGCTCGAAAGCTAGATGAAACATTTGTCAGATCGGATCATCATAGTTTCGGTTCGCTTTCATTGATCAAACTCACCCCAGCCCGTCCAAACGCCTCTGGCGAACTCCGTCGTCAGCTTGGCTTCATCTTGAAGCAGGTCGGGTCGGATTTTTGAAAAAGGGACTCGCTTGATGCAGATATCCGCCAGCACGGGGTTGTCGAGCCGATTGAGCTTCTTCAGGGTTGCTGACTTCCACAGAGGATCATCTCGCGGGATGGGCGTGACGAGGGTCGTTGACGCGACCAACCAGCTCGTTCCGAGGCCGACGCCTGCCGCTGTACCAGCGATACCAGTGGCCGCAACCCTTGCAACTCTCCGAAAAGAGTTCATATCTGTCTGGTTCTTCAGCAGGTGTCTTAATTAGAAGACAGCAATGATGCAATTGTTTCGGCTGCAGGAGTGTTCGCTACCGACGGCTATATGAAAGCTGTCGCTGCTTTGGGCCCTCTACCTACTCGCGGGTTGGTTGGCCACGGATGACATTCACTTGCAGGGGTCAAACTCCCGATGACTAAGCGGCACGTTGAAATCCAGCCCCTTACTACTATGCAAGTGCAACCAGTTAGTGCAAGCGGAACCTCTGAACCACACTGACTAAGGGGGCTTTACAAGGTTAACGCTACTCCAAGTCCCTATTAGTAAGCGGAAGATAAAAGATAGACAACAACAATAACGACGGTCGAGGCATCTTTCCCGCCCCTGTTCCTTTGCATATCCCACTGCAACATGAAACCTCCAGGTCAAATACCCAAAACTCGGTCTTGCGACGCCTGCCATCAACGGAAGGTACCCAAAACCCCCTGCCCCAGCCGCATACGAGCTAGACATTGGGTAATTACGTCGTGCTAATTTGGTGGACAATCCCAGATCCATTGTGATTCTATATCGGCATCACAGTGTGATTGGTGCAAGCATCAGGGGCTACTATGCACCTTCAACCGGCCTTTTGGTCGGCGTAAGCGGACAAGGTAGAGTTCCCTTGTGCAATTTGTCTATTCTGTGCCACACTGATCAATCGGCTTTAGAGAGATTGGTCCGAGGAGCCGAGCGCAACCAGATCTAGATCCCTCCGTACTTGGCCTAGCGGATGTCGAGTCCATTAAGTTCCCCGTAAGCCGGGAAATTCACACCGTGCCGTATCTGGGTTTGGGCGGATTCTATTTCAACGGAGTCCATCTCGGCGGCATTAGCTCCAATCAAGGCATCCCGTTCTTCTCGGGGCATGGAGAAGAGTGGATATACTCACATGCTGGGTCCAAGCCCATTTCCTATCCCTCGTGTCCGGTCAATGCCCCGACCCAGGTTACAGGCAGCTGGGAGCTTCCCGCCAGAGCGGTTGTGGATACCTACCTCTCGAACTTTACGACGTCGGCCAAGAGATACGTGTTTCCCATCATAGACGAAGCATCCTTCCCGGACGTAGTCGAAAAGGCTTACAACGGCAACCCGGACCTGTCTGATGTCATCTGCGCCAGGGCATGCATACTAGCTTTCACATGTATAGGTGTGCACATGGATGGCCAGCTTGATGTGCATCCTGTTCAGGCTGACCAATGCGCCGCCCGTGCCTACCGCTTGATGCCTGTCATCCTGGCCAACCCCTGCAGCGAATCGATCCAAGTCTGTACCATGCTAGTAAGCAAACCACCACTGCTTTCTCCGGGATGCTGAACCATAACTGACTGGCGTCACGTAAGTGCATGTATAACATTTTCGCCGGGAATGTTGCAGCAGCAGCTACCTATCTGGCCGTTGCGTACCGCTTTGCATCCATGCTCGGGGCACACCTCAGTCCATTGAGCATGGATCTCACCAGTTCAAGTACCGATGACCCATATTCCAGTCAACACTACCTCCGCAGGGTATTTTGGCACTGCTACATGTATGACAAGGACATCTGCCTGAGAGCAGGCTATCCTCCGATAATTGACGATGACCATTGTGACCTGTCATTGCCGCCAGGCTACAAGCAGATCGACGAGTTTGACCGCTTCAAAGATGGCGCCGACCTGATCCCCGGCGACATGAGACTCACCATTATCAAGTCCAACATGATACGTCGTCTCTACTGCGCCAAGGCTTTTCGCACCTCCGAGGTCGACCTGCTGAAGCATATCCGAGAGCTTGACGACGAGTTGGAAACCTGGCGCCTATCCATCGCGCCTCTATACCGGCCCAACTTGGCCTCCCACTACCGGATGCAGCTGCCGCCTGATTGGAACAAGTCAAAGCGGTGCCACGTGCTGGTCATTCACTTCGAGTACTACTTCCTGCTAGCGCTGATCCACAGCGCGAGCGGGCGTTGCCGCATCCCCGCGTCGGGCGGCGAGGTCGATTATAGGGCCAGCGTCAACTCGTGCCAATGCTTAGCTCTGCAAGCCAGCCGCTCCACGCTAGCCAATCTGCCGGTGGTGTCCCAAGTGCTCAACAGCGGCGACTTTTGGTAAGTCTAACCTGACTGCCGGACTACTTACCATCCTACTTACTGCATCCTAGGTACTTCATTCAGTACCCCATGTCGGCAAGCCTCACCATCTTCTGCAACATCCTGACAAGCCCGCTCAACTCGCGTGCCGAAGAAGATTTGGAATTGCTGCAGCGAGTGCCCCGGCTCATCCGCGACATGTGCGCGGCATCGCTGGGCCCGCGAGATGCCCTCCGCATCCGACAGGTGGAGCAATTTGTGGAGGAGCTGCTCAGGCTAGGTCGATCTGCCGTCCACAAGGCATCGGCGGGAGGTTAACACTTGACCCGCTTTGACTCAGCAGCCGCTTAGTAATAGGAAGAATCTGACGTAGGACTATACAATCTTACACTTTTGCTTTTTCTATAGTGGTCATAGTTATGTTCCATTGCACACCCAAATGTTGGCTCGGCCGAGCTACATGCCTCGCAGCTCGGCGTTTCATTACAATATCGTCATTCAACTCCCAAGACTCGTAGGTGACTAAAGTATACAATAGCAGAGAATGATCATACACTTGTATATAAGATGGTGTTTTCCGCTCGGGATTGGAATCTAAAGCAATCAGGGCAATCATTATTCACTTAGCACAAGGAACCACAGATATACTATCTCAAGAAAGCTTGATAATGGCGTATAACTATGTGATGCTAGCCATCGCCCTGTCGGCAGGCTATCTACTATGGAGTCTTCTCCAGGTCAGTGTTCACAACTTCTGTAGGAAAACTGAGTTAACTACAGTGACTGACCCATACCTACTCATGTCTCAGGCTCTGCGCAACCCCCTCAACGCCATCCCGGGGACCTGGCACGCCAAGTTCACCAGCCTCCCCGGCGTCCTCGCCACGCTCTCGAAGCAGCAAGTCCAATACTACCACGCCCTTCACGCACGCTACGGCCCTTTCGTCCGCACGGGGCCCAACCAGGTCTTCGTCGCCGACCTCGACGCCTTCAAGGCCATCCACCGCATCGGCGGCCACTTCAACAAGGCCGAGTACTACCACTACTTTGGCACGACAGAGGCCGGTAAGCCGCCCTACGGCTTGTTCCAGATGACTGACCCGGTGGACCATGCGCGGCGGCGCAAGTTACTGGGGGCGGGCTTCACGGCGACGTCGTTGCGCAAGGAGTGGGAGACTATGGTGGTGGAGAAAGTCGAGGCGGCCGTCGAGGGCATGCGTCGGGATGCGAAGCGCGACGCTCAGGGGGAGGTCGATGTGCGCAAGTGGTGGAATCTCATGGCTTCGGACGTGATCTCGACCATCATGTTCGGCAAGTCCTTTGACGCCCTCAAAGCAGGACGAGTATGTCTTACTTCCACTCTCAGACTGAAAGATCCAGTAACGGAAGTAATGCTGACTCAGGTATGGAGTACAGACGGACCCCTGGTTCGACGCGGTCAAGGATGCCAACCAAGCCGCTTTCGCCGCGCTTTCGTTCCCGTGGCTCTACGAAGTGCTCAAGCGTCTCCCCGTCATCGGCGACTCTGCCTACTTCCACGCGCACAAGGCCCTTCTAGGCAAGGGCAAGGCTGCCGTCGAAAACAGCCGATATAAGACAGACACGGACTGGGACAGCGGCAGCAGCAACGCCAACCTATTCGCCAAGGTGATGCAGAAGGCAGACCCCGACGAGGGCGGCGATCTGACGGATGCCGACATCTCGGTCGAGGCGGGCTCCTTCATGATCGCGGGGACCGACACCACTTCCAACACGCTGACGTATCTGGTCTGGGCCGTGCTGTCCCACCCCGACCTCCAAGTGGCCCTCGAGAAGGAGCTGCAAGAGACGCTGCAGGAGCCGTCGCTCATCACCGACGCGGCGCTCGAGAAATTGCCCGTCCTGCACGCCGTCATCGAGGAGACCCTGCGACTGCACGGCGCCGCGCCCATGCCGCTACCCAGGATCGTCCCGCCCGGCGGCGTCGAGCTCGGCGGGTACCACTTGCCCGCGGGCACCGAGGTCGCGACGCAAGCCTGGACCATGCACCGGGATCCCCGGTTCTATGAAGACCCCGAGAGGTACGTTTCGTCCGAAGTCATTACAACAATAGTCATTGACATATGCTTTTAAAATTTCTCACACTGACCCCGGGGACGTACAATAACTAGGTTCGACCACACCCGCTGGCTGCCCGGCGGCGAGTGCACGACGTCCGAGGCCGCCCGCGCCGCGTTCGCTCCCTTTGGGGCCGGGTCGCGCGGGTGCATCGGCAAGCAGCTGGCGTACATGGAGCTGCGGTACGGTGCCGCCTTGTTCTTCCGCGCGTTCCGGGGCTGTCGGCTTTCGCCCTCTGCGACGCCCGAGAGCATGGAGATGGATAATCTGGTGTTGATCGAGCCAAGGGGCAAGGTGCTCAATGTCGTGCTGCCGGTAGACACCATGGGCTAGTTAGGTAGGTGTTATTTCTTCTCCTTCTTGATCCTGGCCATCACCAACGCGCCCGAGGGAGGCGACAGGTAGCATCCGCTCCAAGCAATAGAAAGCCGTTGATATCGAAACATATATTCTTCGAGTTGTTCCCATACGCATGAAAACCCTCCTTGTGCTTTCACTATTTACCAAAGCTGTCATGGTTCTTGAACCCTTTGGCTTTTGCATCCTTCCCAACTAAGCGCATGGCTCCTGTCGCTTATTATGCTTCTGCAAACTTATTACAATCAGGTCTTCAGCCATGGCTCTCCCACCTCCGCCACCAGGGCTGGACCTCACCGAGTCTGTAGTCCCCGCAATCAATGGCTCTATCATCGGCATGTTCACTATGTCTGCCATTGCTATTAGGCTCAAAATATTCGCGCGTCGTTTGAAGAACAATCCTCTAGTAAGTTTGCTCAAACATCAAACTTTTAGGGCTGAGAGCTCCTTACATGATCTTATGCTCCACGAAGAGAATATAAATAGAGATTTGCGGGTAACTTGAATATAAAAACGCCTAACAATAACCTATTATAACCATAAGGGGGGCAGTTACTTAAACTACATCAGCCTTAGGGGGTCTTGAGAAACCAACAGCGCTGACTCGGTCAACTAGTTTCATCAAGCTCTCCTTATCCTTACCCCCAATCATAAGTGACCCGACGCTGTACTCGTGCTTTTTAAAACAGCCACCACCCCTGCCGCGAACCCAGCCAACAATAATGAGTGTACCATCAAGCAGCTCGGGCCAAAACATATCCTCGAACCGCTCGCGGTTACCTAACATTACGAGAGGGGAGATTATATACGAGTACCGCATACCCCTTCTCTCGTAATAATGTCCGCGAAGCGGCCCCATCATGACGTCGCCCGTGACTCGCGTATTCAAGTCGACGATAAACTGGTTCCCTGAGCCGTCCGTCATAACATCTCCGCCCATCGGCCCGTAGAAACCGTACCCGTAGACGTAGGCAGCCATCTGGTCGATCAATGGGCGGTATTGACGCTCCAACTCTTCCTGGCGCGCGTAGTCAATGATACTCCCGCGCCAGATACCGTCCTCCTCGTCGAT